>JAUPFT010000015.1:21971021-23171021 GCA_036936625.1 Parnassius smintheus behrii | reverse complement strand
AAGAATGAATGAGGAAAGAGTGACAAACCAAATTTATGTGGCAGATGTGAACGGCCGAGTCGGGAAGGGACGCCCTAGAAAAAAGTTTATCGACCAAATTGGCGATATTTTGAAAATGGGCCACGTTAGAAGTACCCTTAACCGACGAGCATGTATGCGTAGATATATGGATGTAAAGGAGGCGAAAGAGGTATGTCAGGATCGTGCCAAATGGAAGTTCGTAGTCTCTGCCTACCCCTCTGGGTGACAGGCGTGAGTGTTTATGTATTTATGTCTTATATATCATATATATATATATATATATATATATATATATATATATATATATATATATATATATGTATATAATATGTATGTATTGTTTATTATATATATTATTATTTCTTTTATCCTCTCTATTTGATTATGGCTGCACCGCCTCCATAATGTCTATCTCTGTTTAGCCTAATGGTTGACTGGGAGAGAATGCCCTATGGCATTAAGTCCGCCATATGTACTTTTTTGTGCATGAAAGTATAAATAAAAAAAAAACAGTGTGTTGACCGGATGATTTCTGCATTTGTTGATGAAGCCCCATCCAAAACCACAATTTATCGCTGGTTTGCTGAATTTCAACGTGGACGTGTCAAGCTCAGTGATGATCCCCGTCAAGGTCGTCTAAAAACTGTAGTAACCCAAGAAAACGTTGATGCTGTGTGTAAGATGATTGAGGAATATCGACATGTGACATACCGCGAAATTCAGGCAACTTTAGACATTGGCATGAGTCAAATACAATCTTGCATGAACAATTAGGTGTAAATAAGTTGTTTTCCCGTTGGATACCGCATTCGCTCTGTGAAGAGCAAAAAGCGGCTCGCGTTACTTGGTGCATCAGAACTCTCGAAAGATTCCACGCAGGATCCCCAAATGCTGTATACGAGTACAGCTCGTACAACATCGTATCAGGTGACGAATCCTGGATATACGCGTACGAACCCGAAACAAAAAACCAGTCACGATTTTGGGTGTTCGTGCACGGCGTGTTGCAAAAAAATGTTGGCCACGTTTGTCTCCAAAAGCGGCCATGTTACGACTATTCCTCTTGAGGGACAAAGAACGGATGCAGAATGGTATGCTAGCATTTGTTTGCCACAGGTCGTATCTGAACTCCGTAAAGAGAACTGCAACCACCGCATCATCCTCCATCACGACAATGCGAGTTCTCACACCGCACACAGAACAAAAGAGTTTTTAGAGCAAGAAAACATAGAATTATTTCACCATCCGCCGTACAGCCCCGACCTAAGCCCTAATGATTTCTATACTTTCCCTAAAATAAATAATAAATTGCGTGGTGGTTTTATTAAATAGATTAAGTATGCTTCAGGCGTCATTACATAAATGAAGACAAAGTTTTATTCCTAAAAGTGGAAAAAAATGTAGTTATTAATGTAATTACTTAGATTATTTGTGTGACGTGATATTCCTTAGTTCACTCAAAGGATCCAAAAAATTAAACATGCTTCAAAGAAAAACCGGACTTCAAAAAAATAAAAAGCATAAAATATAATCTCTTTTGAAGTCGAGGTTTTAATTCTTCTATACACTATGTTCGTAGCAACGTGCGCCAAAGCGAGGCGCGAGGCGTTAGTGACTGAGACAGAAAACTGACTTCAGAAGCTTTTCTCAGAACTTCTTATTGAAAGTTAAATTTTTAACACTTATGTCAGTAATGAAATATCAAAATAAAACGGACGTGTCAGAGATATCATGATATTAGCAACAAACGTTAACGTTAGTATATTGCGTTGTTCCGGATCCTGATTTTCCGGGTAAGGAGTACAGTAGTAAGAGGTTTTATTTTTCTAAAAGTTATCGTATTTACACTACTAATTATTATATGGTAAGACAGGATTCTTCTTCAACAGCCCATAAACGTTTACAGCTGGACATGGGCCTCCACCTAGGGAAGATTTGCCTTAATCACCACGCTTTGTAAGCGCATTGGTGATTGCAGTGCAGGACATCTTGCATCCTTAATGTGAGAGGGGTAGCATTCTCCAGCCAAAATATTTTACGTCTGCCGTAAAGGGACTAGTTATACCGCCATCTATCGGAAGCCATGACATCTTGATTAAAACTACTTTTAACGGATTTTATCGCGTTTAATTTATTGATCTTTAAATCCCGACGTTTCGACTGACGTCCCGATGTCAGTATTAGCCCAAAGTACCTTCAGCTTTTTAATTATTATTTATGGTCCGATCTACGCAAAACGAACTTACTGTCTTGGAGTCTGGCAGCGGTATGCTTAGGTTTAGTTTTAATTTTATTAAAAACGTCGGGAATTAATAATCAATTAACAAACGCGATAGAATTCGCTACGAAGATGCTGCTGTTCATCTGACTCTATTCTCTCTGTCGCCTCTTACTTCACCCACGGAATGAAATGGAGGTGTTGGATTCTCTTACGTTGCCACCACACGAGACATAGTTTAGAAATAAATATTAGCTACTTTTACACACTTTATTAATAATCATTATGTGATAGGTACTTATTGTATTTAATATTTTCTTACAATATCAAAATATACAAACTGTTATTAAGGCTCGTATACAGGGACAAGCCCAAGTTTAAACTCAAACTTCACGGTATCAAGATTTGTGTCTAGACTATAGACTATATTATTATCTTTTCAGACCGACAAAAAAAGGCGAGCGCTGTATATAAACTGCATTTCAAGTGCTGCAAAAACCAAGCCAAAACCATGCTCAACTTATTGTAAAAAGACGCACTTACGCACGCATATGCATCTAAAATCATTTGCAACGAACGACACAGTTTGAGGTGCGTATATGTGCGTGTCAAGAATTTGAACATGGTTTTTATGTTACTTGAAGTGTACGCAGCGCTTCGTCTATCTTTCTTTTTTAGTCTGGTCAAATTTTGACATTGTGAAGTTTTAGTTTAGTTGATGTTGTCTCTGAATACTGGCCTATAAGGCTAATTAGGTATACTATGTGCAAAGTTTAACAACCTTTGAAGTGTCATAAATTGCTAAAATTACCAAAAATATGGAAAACGTATTTTTATTATAAATATTTATCTTTTACTGCATAATTTTATATTAATAGTTTTACAAATCCAAAATGAGATCATGACACTCTGGTTTACAAACAATGCCTAAAATTTTTTTGCCCATAATACCTATTACTGAATGGTCCACAAACATAAACTTTATGCGTGATTTAATTTTTATTCGAGATATAATACTGATAAGTTCTATTATTACTGCAGCCTTCAAAAACATTTGGAAAACTCATCTGCCACAGTTAAACGAAAGTATAGTTCTATTTAATTATCTTGTTTACATTTAATTTTGTATACTTAAACGAACAAAGGACGACAGATTGCTGCGTGAATTTCAAGTGAAGCAAAACTAAGACAAACCCATATACACGCACTCACGTAAGCATCATATGCGTATAAAATAATTTGCAACCAAATAATATGGGTTTTAGGTGCAATGACCGTTTAACGAGATGTTATAGAAAGTAAAAAGAAAGATTTGTACTCGAGTACATTAAGAATATAAGCATGGTTTGGACAACTTTTGAAATGCACGCAGGGCTCCGTCTTTCTTTATTAGAAAGTTCAGATCTGTTCAGAATTTGACTCACGTTTTTTTTTAAAAGGGAACATTTATTAACACAAAAAATATTGGATACAATTCAAAGCCTTCTATGTATATTCCTAGACTGGCAATTGAGAACGAAATGTGTCACAGCGGCGCGTGTCTGGCACGGTAAATATGTCACACAGTTGTATTCTCATTTACGATACTTTTAGGCTAATACGAAATAGTCAAATGCTTATATGAAATAAACTTCAAATCACGTTGACAAAGTGCGCACATAAATAACGACAGCATTTTCTTAGTTACATTAAACAAAATATGAGTTAGCATGTCAAAAAAACATTAGCGGTTTAAAAGAAAACTTTCTTAAAAGAAAAAGAAAGAACAAATCTTCTCGCCCGCTCTCGCACTAAAGAAGTTAATACACAATGTATTAGTATCGCAGTGCCCGTCTAGTGGTACACATAGTCCTTGTTATAATTATGTAAAAGTACGTAGTTATATAAAATACACTAAATTATATTCCTTTTAAAAACACTGCACAATTTATCCAAAATTGTTAACAATTTTATTAGAATTGTAAGTATTTTTCACATATAATATTTTTGTGTTAAGATAACCCACGCCAATAAAAGAATTCAAAATGGCGGCGCTACTTGTTATAAAAACAATGATAGTTTAAGTAAGCCGTTTTACTAACAAATTATTTGTACTGACACATCCGTGCCACGCAAATAAAACAGAATGAATAATATAACTCAAGAACTAATTTTTTTGTAATATTACGTTTTGTTAAATTCATTTATTGTTAGTATAAAGTATAAGCTCATAAGAAAAGATTTTCTCAAACATAAATAAAAAATAGGGTAGAAAAAATGTTTTAATCATGGAGGTTAGAGAACAGGAGAACGATCACTACGTACTAAAGCATAGCCCGTCTGTCCTTGAAAATTGTAGAATACATAGTGGCGCTGACGTCGGTGAGTAGTAGCTGCGAAGTTAGCTGTTTATGAGTACAAGTAGATGAAGTTAGTTGAATAATGTACAAATTTTCTCCGCGGCATTGGTGAGAAAATTTTCAGTAATTTTGTAATTATTGACAAAAAGAAACATTAAAAAATGGAGAAATATTTTATTGTGCGTGGATGTGCAAGTGGTTGAGCATCTGATCGGAAAAATAGACTGAAAATGACTTTTATTGATCAAACTTAGCGATCGCAGCGCCCCACTTATGGTGTCCATATTTCTAGGACAACTAATTTCTACGGCGATCGTTCTCCTGTTCTCTAACCTTCATGGTTTTAATATTGTTGACTCTCTGAGCTATAAATACAATTATAAGCCAACATTTTAGATCCGTTTCATTATTGGCGCGAGTTATATTGAAAAATGCGGGTATATTTGCTATAAATATTTTAAAATAATATATAAGTGGCAATATGAAACAGGTATTGCTATGTAAGTGTATCTTGCTCGAATAGGTAATGTACTATGCTGTGCTTATAGCAGTAGGCCCTTTACATTATGTGAGTTTATGGCTGATTTCAAATATGCATTGTATTTGAAATATATTACATAGGTATTATTCATAAGCCTAACAGTATCAAGTTAACATTGTAACATAATATTCAGACAAAAAGATATTGATATAAAAATAGGATATTATACTAGCAATATAAACATTCATTTTCTTCGATAATACTTGATTAGCGGTATTAATATTTTATTTTGATAAATTCAAGTCTTTTAATAAAGCATAGTCTCATATGTTTTGCTATTTTTAAACCTAAAGTTTGAGATCATCACGTTATAATAATTAATTTTTGTTTATTCTGCCTAAGGAAATTATCATATCACTAACAAATTTTAATCATCACTGGACTATATCATGAGCTGTAAACAACTAAAAGCAAGTACAATTTAAATGCAAAGTGTATAGGTACTATTTATTTTATACCGTACAAAGACAATAATGAAAGGGAAGTACACAAACACTAAATATAAAAAATAGAGCATCATTAAGTGACACTATCGGTCTAAAAAAGACCAACTAGCAATTAATGTAACCAAATAAATGGCTAAATAGAGATTTAATTACATGTCAAAGCTAAAAAAGGTTTACTAAAAATAAAAATATTAGGTATGAATCTCCATTGAGAAATTTTAATTTTCTCATTTCCTCTATTTATTAAAATTAAAAAAGGCAAAAAGAATTGCATGAATGTATATTATAAGTACAGATTTCTAAATGAATCACAGTTTAGAATGTGTAAAAAGCACCATACCTGCATAAACATAGGTGAATATAATTAAATATATTTTAATAGATATAACCTAAACGTATCTTATCACTGGTTTAATTTACTTAATATACTTTTGATGTAATCATTTATCTAAACTAATATTTGTAATAAAGGAACTTGACAATATTTTTGTAACTAAAAGAATACTATAAATTCATAATAAAAAATCGAATAGTAAGTACAGCGAACTTATAGTAATCGAAATTTAATTAAAATCATATTATATCAACTATATCAGTCTGATGGTAAGAGTGTGAAGGTACTCCACAAAGAATGAAAATGCAGATGCATAGCAAATCTGATAAATTTTGTTTCGAATTTACGCTAGTAATTTGGGAGAGCCATTCATGCTGCAGTCATAATACCTACATTTTTAGTGTAGCTCTAATAAAAAAACCAGATTGAATAATATCTGTGGTACACTAGTCAGTTGATTTGTGCGCGCCCAACAAGGTTTCTGTCAAAAAGTTAGTAACTATACGTTTATTTGTTTTCTATGCGTACATATACCATTTATTGTATTACAAATTATGGACACTACTAATCTAATATATAAAAATAAATGTTTGTTTGTTCGTATTTTATGCGCTACCATACCGTTCATCAGATTGCGGTAAAACTTTGTCAACTTATTGCTTACACTTGCGTGCAGGTTATAGGCATAGTAAAATTAACGTAAAGTAGGTGGCGCGCGTATCGTATCGAGAAATTAATTTAAAAAGTAAATATTATATCATTCAACTTCAATGAATGTATTAATATTCCTAATTAAACAACTCTTCCAAATTTAAAACGATATTTCTGATACGACAAGTTAACATTCGAGTGCTTTACTCCAGCACTGGTATGAAATTTAGACGTGTCCATATACACAGTCAGTCGTTCGATTGGTTTGTATGTGTGTTACGCAAATATGTAAGTGAGTAACTGGTGTTGTTTGTATCAGAAGAGGTTCCTCGGCGGCGGTACGGCTACAACAGCAGCGCCCGCTCGTCCAGTAGTTAATGGTGCTAGTTTACGCCAGCTGTTCGATTCAGAGTCGTACACCTCCACTACGTTCAAGTATTGTACTCCGTCATAGCCGCCTGTGACGAAACATTATATATATATATATATATATATATATATATATATATATATATATATATATATATATATATATATATATATATATATATATATATATATATATATATATATATGTATGTAATATATATTACAAAATTGGAATAAATTTGGGTGTAAAAACAAAACTTACTTCTCCACTTCTGGGAATTTTTAAACACCACATGCTAAGAACCTGTGACGCGGCGTTTTATATAAATAAATTTAATGTTGTCAAAAACCTACTCAAAACAATTATTTGAAAGCCATACTTGTACATATTCACTTACTCGTTGAAGTAAAATGCTGAAAACGAGCCTCTCCCGTCGTGCAAGTTTTGCCTTAACCGTCACGCTTGTCAAGCGGATTTTAATCGCAGTACTAATCTGTGTGTATGTGACACTGTTCACTGTCGCCAGTCTGGATGTTATACATATGGCGTATGCAAGTTTACACTATAGAATACTATAATACACAATAGAATGGCTATCAACCTTATTTTGTACGAGTATAGGCGTCGCCGGGAGCACGCAATTACGTCGTATTTTCAGTTAATCACTACTACAAACCCGATTCGCTGTGTTGACAGACGGATTTTAATACATATTTATTTGTAAATAGCGTGTAATCTGGTATTTTCTAAATAATTTGCATGCGAAATTTGGAAATGATTGTAGCGTCAAAACACATCTCGCGTTGAGATTTATACGTGTGAATAGACGTATTAGTGACATTTTAGTGGCTACACGGGCTCCGCCCACTCCCTCGTACAATCATGTATGTATTATAGTATTCTATGGTTTACACCGACATCTACCGGAAACCATGAAATTTTTTTATAGTTATTATAGTCTCTTACGACATCTACGAGACGAAATGTGGAGGGGGACATTCTTACATCGTGTCTACACTGTCAATATTACTACCGTCACACGATGATACTACTACAAATACAAAGGTCCAGGGTTCAAATACCGGGTCGGGCCAAAAAATTAATTATTGAGTTTTTTTGTCAAGAAATTCTCAGTAGTTGCCCGGAGTCAGGAAGTTGGCGGTGTCTCACCCTCGTGCCTCGGAAAGCACGCAAAGCCGTTGGTCCTGCGTCTGATCTCTCTCCGGTCCTGTCGGTTTACCGTCCCATCGGATTATGAGAGTGAGGGAATAGAGAGTGCACCTGTGCTTGCGCATACACTTGGGCACTATAATCCTGTCCTGCTCCGATGGCTAGCCTCCGTTGAGGCAGGCCGCCGTGACCGAAATTCGGTCTGGAGGACATTATTATTATTATTACAAATACAATAAATTATCCTACTGAATCTCCTCTTAAAAATATTTTATATTTTTGTTATTAACTTTAGAGTATTTATTGAAATTCATTGAAACTCATAAATGGATTAATTTATTAATAATCATTCTCAAATAATAATAACGTAAATAGCAGCTTAATGTTGCTGTTTCGTAATGTACGTATAGAGAACTGGAGATCCTTTTTACTGGAAATGAGGAATACCATCTTAGTTTTCTATGAGTGTCTATGTCACGGCTTCCACTTACCGTCATATGAACCGTGTGCCTGTTAGTGACTTTATTTTATAAAAAGTGCAGTCGGGGGACCCTTGTCTTAAGTTTAGCCGTCTGGAGGGGGCATAACGCTTTTTCCTTATTCACTCTATTGTAGGCTACGTATAAGAGTTTTTTTCCAAAAACAAAACGTACCAACTGCGACAATTCGGTCGCCCAGCAAGCAGGAGCCGATGGCGTCCCGCGCGTACGAGAGGCGCGCGAGCAGCAGCCAGGAGTCTGCGGCGGGGTCGTAGCGCTCCACACAGGCCAGGCGGCCGCCCACCGTGTTGGCCGGCGCCTCGTGTCCGCCCAGCGCATACAGGTAACCGCCCGCCGCGCACACCTGCGCACCCCGCCATCACATTTCCACCCCGTTACGTTCAAACACTTTATTAAACTAACTTTGTTTCGAGCGTTATTATAATATTCAGGAATTTATGGATGATAATAACCCATGGGAAAGGTGATCGTTACCAAGCTATTTCTAATTTGTTTTGTGTTTTTAATTGTGTAGCGTACATGATGGTAAGCTGTTATTTTAAAAAGAAAGTCCTGCTGGGTTCTTTGCTGGTTCTTCCCAGGATAGAAGTTTTTTCCGAACCAGTGTTAAATTAACCACCTGCGACTGACATGGTAGTCCAACAGACACCGGCAATATATAAAATTTGGTTTATTATCGTTAACTTTCAAATTTGAACGTCGCCACTCTTAGTACCTTGCCATAGTAAACTCGCGCGTTGGTCCGTGTGCGAAAGGCCGCGGCAGCGAGCGCACGTCTGCGTATTGGGAGGAAGGTAATCTCAGTAAAATGTTTATTTTAACATAGTGTCTTCTAAACAACCACATCAGTTACTAAGTTTAGTTTATCTTACGATAAGTTATTTTTTGTATTATTTCGCGATATTTTACAATTTTATTTTATTAACATCATTCCTTTCTGCACTAATATTATAAAGGAGATAAATTTTTATTTTTATTTGAAATGAATAAACTCAAAAAGTACTGGGACGATTTAAAACATTATTTCACTACTATAATGCTATATTATCATTATCACTGAGTAACATAGGTTTTATCGCGAAATAGTATCTATAGTCTACGCGGAAGCTAATTATACGTAATTTACAGGAAAAACTTATTTTTAGATGGCTGACTAAAGTAAAAACCCTAGGCCAGAGACTTCTTCTACTCGTAAGAGAACGTCGGCTGCAAACTTTTGTGAGTCACGAAAATCAAATAATAGAGTGCCTGGAAGAGGATAGTGACCATGAGCTTAGTGATGTTGATGATGAAGATTGAGATCCAACTTTCAAGCCGGAAACCCCACACCTTCAAGAAGACTTTATTTCATGTGATGAAGATCCAGAGTCAAACGTAGAAGCGCGACAAGATCCTCCCCTCCACAAGCAGTAGTTCGGTTTGCTCTACCAAGTGGCGAAAAACTTTGTTCTATTTGTCCAACAAAAATAAAAAGACAAACTAAATATTGTTGCTGTGATTGTTCAAAGCCAATTTGCCTTCAGTGCTCTAAGCCACTGTGTGATAATTGTCAAATAAAGCTGTGACTTTGAAAATGTCTAATTTTGAAGTCAACCAATGAATGTATCTAATTTTCTCTAGACCGAATAGTGTATTTCTTAATTTTTAAAATGTCTAATGTGAAATTTTAAAAAAGTTGATTTTGTAATTTTTTCTATGTCATTAATATTTAGTTTATTTTTAAAAATACAAATTGTTTTATTTATTTAACGTTCACTTAATATAAATATTAGGCTAACAATCTCTGGTTAATTTAATTCCATAAAAATATTTATTTTTGAAATGGTGTCTCGTATACTACCAGTCAGTACAATTATAAAAATTGAGCCATGTTAGTCGCAGAGAGTTAAAAAAAGTGAATTTCAATAAGGCTTCTTTATAATCTATATTGAATAAAAAAAGTTTCTATTTCTGTTAAAATGCGTCCGAGAAAAACTTCTCTTTCCCCGCGAATCTATCTCAGCTGTGTCGGACATGGCGAGAGTATAATCCACCATCAGCGTTTGTGTGTTGTTGGTCCACACACACATTCGGAGTGGACTCTCTAAACTTACTTATAGGGATCAGTCATGTAGATTCCTCTTACGACGAGAATAATACGGGAATTCGTAACATTTACCATACTGAAATATTTCAGAAATTTTATAGCGAGGACGTTCATTTACTACAAAAATGAATGGGTGAATGTTTCTTTCTGCAGGCTAAGAGATGGGCAGGAGCATCTTCCTGATTCTTGATAGCAGATGAACAAAAAGACAAAACTGCGCTTGTCGACCCGTTCGCGGCAAGTTATTTATATTATAACAAATATCCCCCTATGAGGCAATATATCGGAGAGAAATGTGTTCAGCGGTGAACTTTTGATTCCGTAATGATGACCATCGTCATGAATTAAAGCAATTACATAACATAAACACTCACGCCTGTCACCCAGAGGGCTAGGTAGAGACTACGGACTTCCATTTGGCACGATCTTGACATACCTCTTTCGCCTCCTTTACATCCATATATCTACGTATACATGCTCGTCGGTTAAGGGTTATTGAAGCGACAGTAGCCTAACGGCAGGGCGCGGACCGCAATCTCAAAAAGGTCTTGGGTTCGAATCCGCCATTCGACTACTGGCGTGAACCACTCGTAACACAAGCAACTTAAGCTTACCACGAGTGGTTAAGGGGAATATTAGTAATATTTATAGCATTGTTGATATTCTTTTTTTTTATAAAAAAGGGTACTTCTAATGTGGCCCATTTTCAAAATATCACCAATTTGGTCGATAAACTTTCTTCTAGGGTGTCCCTTCCCGACTCTGCCGTTCAAATCTGCCATATAAAATTTGCTTTGTCACTCTTTCCTCATTCGTTCTTTCTACATGACCAAACCACCGAAACATTCACCTTTCTTAATCCTGGTCACAAAATCATCTTGCATACCACATTTATCTCTTATCACGCAATTTCTCACCCTGTCATTTAGATTAAACCCTAGCATTCTCCTTAAAGACTGCATTTCTACAGCATTTATTCTACTCTCGTGCTTCTTCTGTCACACCCAACTTTCACTACCATACATTAAAGTAGGGACCAACACAGCATTATGAATTACCATACATGCCTTTTTTGACACATTCTGGTTCTTCATAATAGAGTGTAGTGCCCCATTCACTCTATTCCCTGCTAAAGCAATTATATTGCAATTTTAATTTGTAACCATCCAATTTTTCGTATTTCGAACAATGACTATTTTATAATGAAAGCCGTAAAGACTTACGCTGAGGCCGCAACGGCGGCGCGTCATGGGCGCACAGTTTGTCCAGTGGTTGGTGGCCGGGTCGTAGCACTCGACGGAGCGTAGGCAGGCGCCGCCATCGCGCCCGCCCGCGGCATAGAGGCGCCCGCGTAGCGCCGCTACGCCGCACGTGCTACGCGCGCCTGCCATCGGCGCAACCGTCGTCCACGTGCGCGAGCACGCGTCCCAGCTGATACACGTAATATAATAATAATAATAAATAACGTAACATAATAATAATTATTATAAGTACTTGCCGGAAGCCGTGCTCGAAAATGACCGCGCCAGGCTCTACTGGGATCGGGCCATCATCACAGACAGGACTATTCTTGCGAATAAGCCTGATATTGTGCTGATGGACCGGGCACTGTCAAGGATATTTTGGTCGACATTACCATTCCGTATGACGAGAACCTCGTGAAAGCCGAATCAGATAAGAAAACAAAACATCTGGACCTGGCACACGAGGTGACCGACATGTGGGGTGGTCTGCCGACAGAAATCATTCCTGTAGTCGTCTCTGCGAATGGGCTAATCCCTGTCAGCCTCTCGGATCATCTGAGGCGACTGGCACTCCGTGACGGACCGCCCCCGGCTCAAATGTAGAAGCCGGTACTCTTCGATACCGCCCGCATAGTCCGCCGGTTTTTTTCCCTTTCCCCCTAATCCTCGGCCGTTTGGTTTCCCCTGCCGAGGGCGTCCATCTGGTTGGGCTTTTATTTATTTATGTATTTTTGTATTTATTTTATTTTATTGATATTTATGTATATTTATCTTTTCATTTTCATTTATAACTATATATTTATAGAACCTAACCATAATAGAAAACTAAATAGATACCCCACAGATAATAAATAATAATGTCCTCCAGACCCAACTTCGATCACGGCGGCCATTCCTATGAATACTTGCGCAGGTGCACTATCTATTCCCTCACTCTCATAGTCCGATACGGTAATTCGTCACGACCGGAAAGAGATCAGGTGTAAAACCAGCAATTTTACGTGCTTTCCGAGGCACCGGGGTGAAACATCCCCATTCCTGACACCGGGCTGCTAGTGAGCATTTCTTGAGAGAAAAACCCAATAACTATCTATGGCCTGACCTGGGATTCGAGCCCGGGACCTTTTGATCGGTAATCGCGTTAATATTGTGTTATTATAATTGAATTGTATAAAATAAGTTAAATAGGTATGTAACTAAGCTTGATTATAATTTTCTATCTGCATTACACATTCAGAAAATAGATTTTTTCTTTTTACTAAAAACTGTGCCGAATTTACACATTTATTATATTTTAACTTATACAGTCAATGCTATATATGTATTAATGCTATAAAAATATTAGTAACTTCTCTCACCGTTCAACTGAGTTTAAATATATCCATCCATCATGCCCGCCAACTGCATATATGGGAGAGTTTGGTCCATCTCCAAGCGACGCCACACCTAACCCATGTCGATGGGTGTTCATAGGTGCCAATGTACTCCAACTTAGTGTAGTCAAATCAAAACATTCCACCTATAAAGGGTAGGTTTTACATACATACATTTCTACTGTTCCTGTCATATTAAAATCTTTTTAATTGAAAACTCCTTGGTTTTAAAAATCGAATACCATTTATTTATTTAAAAAAAGATTCTCGGTCTTGTCACAAGGTTTTGTCATTGAGAAAATGGAATTGACTCGAGAAAATTCAAGAGCGATGATTTATTATGACTTTTTTTTTGACCAAGATCGACATGTGACATACCGCGAAATTCAGGCAACTTTAGACACTGGCATGAGTCAAATACAAATAATCTTGCATGAACAATTAGGTGTAAAAAAGTTGTTTTCCCGATGGATACCGCATTCGCTCTGTGAAGAGCAAAAAGCGGCTCGCGTTACTTGGTGCGTCAGAACTCTCGAAAGATTCCACGCAGGATCCTCAAATGCTGTATACAACATCATATCAGGTTATGAATCCTGGATATACGTGTACGAACCCGAAACAAAAATTGTTCGTTCACGGAGTGTTGCTAAAAAAATGGTGGCTACGTTTGTGTCCAAAACCGGCCATGTTATGACTATTCCTCTTGAGGGACAAAGAACGATTAATGCAGAATAGTATGCTAGCATTTGTTTGCCACAGGTCGTTTCTGAACTCCGTAAAGAGAACTGCAACCGCCGCATCATCCTTCATCACGACAATGCGAGTTCTCACAACGCACACAGAACAAAAGAGTTTTTAGAGCAAGAAAACATAGAATAATTAGACCATCCGCCGTACAGCCCCGACCTAAGCCCGAATGATTTCTATACTTTCCCTAAAATAAAGAAAAAATTGCGTGGACAGAGATTTTCATCACCTGAAGAAGCTGTGGACGCCTATAAAACAGCCATTTTGGAGACCCCAACTTCCGAATGGAATAGTTGCTTCAATGATTAGTTCCATCTTATGGAAAATGTGTCAAATTTCGCGGAGAATACTTCGAAAAGCAATAAATACATTTTTAAATAGTAATGTTGTGTCACTTCCTCGATTCCCGAAATTTTTTTTAATTAATTTTAAAGAATATACTCTAATATATATATATATATATATATATATATATATATATATATATATATATATATATATATACAAGGTGTAAGTGTAAACACCGTTGTCACTAAAACCATTGGTATACCAAAACCATAAGCTTTAATATAAAAATATTTATTCAAATTAAAAAAAATAACTATTCTTTTTCATAAAATTTGAAAAGTTTCTGTCCGACACCGTCCGTAAATTCATGGATACCCTATGCGCACGAGTGACGTAATCACTGTAAAGATCACCGCTTGCGCTAGCTACCTACTCAACATTCCAATAAAAACACAGGTTCACATAACCTGTGATGTAAGTTTTCCTTCATATTTTCATCCTGGCTTAGGTTAGGACAGGCAAAAATTGAGGAATTAGGAAAAATTGAGATTTTACTAAAATAAATGTCATTTTTCATTGAATTTACGTTCTATAAGTGAAACCACACCACTGGTTTCAAGGATAACGGTGTTTACACTAACACTCTGTGTATATATTTAGTGATATATTCATTAACTTTACCGTATTTAATGTTTTTAGTCCATCTCTTCCACCCACAACTATGAGCTTGTTTTGCATCACTGCTACACCAAATTGCAGTCTTCTTGCGCCCATTCGCATAAATGGCGTCCACGTATTAGTCCGCGGATCATACATTTCCATATTGCTTGCACCCTAATTAATAAATATAAAATACCTTTATATATATTAAAATCTGTTGTGCATTAGGTAACATAACATTGGAGCAGAACGGCGTATAAATTGCTCCATAACCCTCTCAGAAATAGGAGGCCTGTGCCCAGCCATGGGACGTCTATAGGCTATATATTAAGTTCACTTTTTAACGTAATAAAATCTTCATAAATAAATCTATACACAGTACAGACAAAAACTGCTAACGGTTTTCGATTTTGTCTGTGCTTTTGTGCATGTTGATGGCTGAACCTACACTAACCAAATGAAATGACCACAGCATATAAAAAGGTTTTTTTTAATAGGATATGGTGACAAACGAGCACACAGTCCACCTGATGGTAAGTGGTTGCTGCGGCTCATAGACATCTACATCTATCCTTGATTAACAGATCAAAATGCAGATGCATTGTCACCAGTGAGGACTAAAATGGAATGCCTCGTTTCCAGTAAAAAGGGTCTCTTGTTCTCTACACTCACCATACGAAAAACAGCAGCTTTAAGCTACTATTTCAAGCTGGTATTCTTTGAGAGTGTGGTCCTTCCCTGGTCGAGCCGACACATTCGTGATATAGCTACCATGTATAAAAAGGTTTTTTAATTATCTCTTTTGCTCATAATACTTTAAATGATAAGCCCTAACTAAATGGTTTCTTGTGTTAACACAGATCACCAAATTTAAGAAATAAAAAATGTTAATTAAATTTGAAATGAACAATAGCACCATGTAAATATATCATGAAACTTTTCTTTACTTTGAATAGCTTATCGACCCTATCAATCTTCCTCAAGTAAAAAATTGTATCCACATGATATGTTAAAAAATATATAAATGTATCTAATTGAATTTTGTGTAAGATAAGTCAGTCATGTTAGGTATTGTATAGAATTCTACACCATGCATTGTAATACTCGTCAGAGGCCAGACATTATTAAATATTGTCACATGTATTATGTTAGCTTATTAATAATGATATTTTTTATAGAAGAGGTGGCAAACGAGCATGCGGCTCACCTGATGTTAAGTGACTACCGCCGCCCATGATCAACCGCAACACCAGGAGAATTGCGGGTGCGTTGCCGGCCCTTTAGAAAGGAGTAAGCTCTTTTCTTGAAGGTCCCCAGGTCGTATCGGTCCGGAAAAATCGCCGGTGGTAAACTATTCCACAGAGAGGTTGTACGTGGAAGAAAACTCCTTGTGAAACGTACAGTGGTGGACCGCCAAGCATCCAGATGGTGTGGATTATATCGGGACGTTTGCCGTGTAGTGCGTTCACGAAGTTTGGCGGCTGGGATTAATCCGAACAATTCCTCAGAGCACTCCCCGTGATAGATGCGATAAAATACGCAAAGAGATGCAACATCTCTTCGCAGCGCCAGTGAATCGAGCCGATCGGAAAGCACTCGGTCGTAGACGATTCGAGCCGCTCTGCGCTGGATGCGGTCAAGTGGAAGGAGCTGGTACTGGGGAGCCCCAGCCCAGAGATGGGAACAGTATTCCATGTGCGGCCGAACCTGCGCCTTGTAAAGTTGCAGGCGGTGTGCCGGCATGAAATACTGTCCCGCTCTGCTGAGCACGCCAAGCTTTTTAGAGGCCAATTTGGCCTTCCCTTCCAAGTGACCACGAAACTGCACGTCACTCGATATGTCGACGCCGAGGATTCCGATACTGGCTGAGGCAACAAGGGGAGTGCCTTGAAACTGAGGGGATACGACAAAGGGGTTCTTTTTAGCGGTTAACGCGCAAACTTGTGTCTTCTGGGGGTTAAACTGGACTAGATTTAGTCGTCCCCAATCCGAGACTCTGTTCAGCAAAGAATCGATATTGGCACGGCCGGTGTAAAGAGCATCACCAGTGCTGTCATCCGCATAGCAATGAATGTTACGGGTTTGCAACATATCATTGATATGCAGAAGAAACAACGTTGGCGATAGCACGCAGCCCTGTGGAACACCAGCATTAATAGGCTTGCAATCGGAGCTTGCACCGTCTACAACGACCTTGATGCTTCGATCTGCAAGAAAGCTGGTGATCCAATCGCACAATTTCTCGGGAATCCCATAGGAAGGGAGCTTCGAAAGAAGCGCTTTGTGCCAAACCCGATCGAAGGCCTTCGCAATGTCCAAACTAACGGCCAATGCCTCCCCCTTGAACTCTACTGCCTCCGCCCATCTGTGAGTGAGGTAGACCAGAAGATCACCAGCTGATCGACCACGGCGAAAACCGTATTGGCGGTCACTAATCAGCTGGTGATCCTCAAGGTACCTCATGAGCTGGCAGTTTCCAAAACAATGGACTTGTTCCTTGTTCTCCAAAACAATGGACTCCATTGTTTTGGAGAACAAGGAGGTGATGGCGATTGGCCGGTAGTTGGACGGGTCTGAGCGGTCGCCTTTTTTAGGGATCGGGTGGACGAAAGCCGTCTTCCATGATTTTGGGACTACGCCTAGGGAGTAGGAGTACCGGAAAAGACGCATTAAAACCGGTGCCAACTCTGGAGCACACGTCCTCAGCACAATTGGGGGGATTCCGTCAGGCCCACTCGACTTGTGGATGTCCAGGGAGAGGAGTGCTTTGCGAACCGAGCGCTGTGTGAACTACACTTCCGGCATGGAGCACTCACACCGCGGGATGGTCGGCGGCGTACTCCCCCCGTCATCGAGAGTCGAGTTAGACGCAAAGAAAGAACCTAGAAGATCGGCTTTCTCCTTTGCAGTATGGGCCAGTGAGTCGTCCTCCCTGTGCAGAGATGGAAGAGATGGCTGACAGAAATTCCCCTGGACAGCCTTGGCGAGAGACCAGAATGCACGGGTTCCAGAAGGAAGGCGAACTAGTTTCTCGCCAATTCTGCCTATGTGCTCTGACTTTGCCTTGGCAATGACTCTTTTGAAGGACCTAGAGGCGGAATTATACTTCTTGTTTAGAGCGCTGGTGTTTACATCCCGGGACGCTGATGCATCAACCCAGGCTTGGTAGCACTCCTGCTTATAGCATGATGCTATTTTACAGGAGTGACCAAACCATGGCTGAGATTTGCCTCCAATGGGCACCACAGAGGAAGGAATAAAAAGTTCCATACCCTGAAGTACCACATCAGTAACAGAATCCGCAACAACGTTTGGATCATCCGGCGAGAAGCAAACCCGCCCCCAAGGGTAGGATGCAAAGAAAGACCGCATCCCATCCCAATCGGCTGACCTATAGTGCCAAACACGGCGGCAGCCTGCAGAATGCAACCGCGATTTCAGCGTGAGTGGCACAACACTCCGGACCAGACAATGGTCCGAGGAGCCTAAAGGGGCGTCGACGGAGATCTGATATCCGTCCGGGTGAGAGGTCAGCAGAAGGTCCAACAGGGAAGGTGCATGATCCTCCACATCTGGAATCCGCGTAGGCGAAGTAACCAGTTGTGTCAGACCATATGCCAAGGCAAAATCATGAACAGATCTCCCCGCATGATCGGTTAAACGTGAACCAAGCCATTCGGCGTGATGGGCGTTAAAGTCGCCGAGGATCACGATCTCTGCGGAGGGGATCTGCTGTAGCAACGAATCTGCAGCCATTTGGACGTGGTCGAAGAGTCGGTCTGTTTCGGCATTACCGCTATGGGACCTATAGAGGCACCCGTAGACGCGCGGATGGTCGTCGCTGTCTACGCGTAGCCAAAGGATGGACAGGTCCGAACCTTCAAGTCTGCCGAGTCGTCGAGAACAGATGTCCTCTCTGACGTAAACGCAAACTCCAGCCCGAGGCACAAAGGAGTGTTCCAGTTTGTACCCCGGGTAGGAGAGATACGAGACATCAGCCGGAGAGGACACCTGCGTCTCGGTCAGAAAGAGCAGAGCCGGCCTCGCCGTCTCGAGATGGTAGTGGACGGCGTTTAGGTTAGAGTGAAGTCCCCTGATATTGCAGAAATTCACGGACAGCGTGGCAGGGGTCGCCTTGGTTTTGTTGCTCCGTTTGCCCCGAGCAGTTGTAGTCTTGAGCGGAATTTTGCCCCCCCCCAGAATACGCGGGGCAGCCTGAGCACCCACGCTCAGAAGTGGAGAAACATGGTCGTGGATGCTCAGCGAGGGATTCTCCAGGGGTGCTGGTACCCTCCTGGGGTAGTCTATCATTATTTAATTCCGCTACCATGTTGATGGGGGGGGGGGGGATTTGGGCCTCCGACCACCTGCACTCACCAGACGAAACGCGGAAGCAGAGCTTCCATTTCACGCCGGTATTCTGTGAGGTCGTGGTACCACCCCGGTTTGAGCCAGCCCATACGTGCAACAGCAAAGCTGCCGCGTGGCTCTACCACTGTTAGAATAGTTGATAGTGAAAACACCTTAATAAGAACTTACTTTATAACCATCCATGCCGCCTATAGCTAGTAGACGGCCAATTGTCGATGTTCTTGGTCTTGTTCTATGTGAGAAAAGCAAAGAACGCCTTTCAGGAAGAAGATGCCATTTAACAGCTTCCATTATTAATGCTTGACATTCGGGTACATTGCCACAGGCAAGTTCTACTTTATCAATTAAGTACTGAAAATATTTAAAATAAAAATAATTACATTGGTTCAAACAACAGTGGTTCTTGTATTGATTTTAAATGAATAAAACAATTTCACCATTCTATTAATGTATCAATGACTCTGTGATAATATTATGTTGTGTAGTTGCAGAGCTTTTGGCATCGGATTTGAGTACCGTATGAAACAAGTGTTTGTAAGGGGCCTTAATGTTCCAGTATATGTATGCAAAGTGCCAAATTACATGAGAAAATTTTGTGTAATGTTTATAAAGAAAAAAAATCAATATGCTACAAAAATGTGATGAAATATCTTCAATCAAAAATCATGTAGTAACATTGTAATCTAGTATATTTACAATGGGAATCCTAATTTTTAATAATTATAAGCTGTGCTCACGATTTAACGTCATATGTATAATCTGCACATCCTATTAATTATGAATTCAGGATGATAACTAATAAACTTCTAATTCAACATAGACGAAGAAGATGTAGGGTCAACTTAAAACATTTACAAAAATCTTGGAAGAGTTTTCATTTGTCAAAGAAATTTGACCTCTTTTTAGATTCTTCTTTTCATTGTTCATATACAATATTGGATGTACAATCATTGGGGATTAATGCACAAAATTATTGAATTGCTAACATGTGACAGAACCACATAGAGCTGACCAGACCCAATGTTTAGCCCTGCGCTTTGTTAATGGTCATAGCATAACAGAAGCTAATTGGAAGTGGTACTTTTAAAAGATCTCTATCACTTAATATTAGCCTAAGTTTATTTCAATTCATCACTGAAAATGACATATAAATTAGTTCAGGCATGTAGACATTAGCATACACAAAAAAAGTGACTAACAGATTTAACTTATTAACAATATTATTATATGATGTATTAGTAGTTATTAGTTCTAGCTTTGAAATAAAAATAAAAATTGTACCTCAGATGAAAGCAAAGGCAATTTAATAAGCTTCAATAAAGTAGGCAAATGTGGTTCTCTGCTAATATTATCATGTTGGACCCATGTCATTAGACTTTCAAAAACATTTTCTTCTGAGACTACATTAAGATCATCTGATTTCAGTAAATTAGCCAATTGATCAGCTTGTAGAGTTAAAAATTCTTGATGTTTGACAACCTGAAAACATTCAGAAATAATTGTGTTGTATCTATTAAATTTAAGAGTTAGCTCTTTCATTGGTACCACTGGAATTGCATTGTTTTACAACTATTTTATATGCCGATTTGCTATGATATGACTAGAAGTAGAGAAAACAAAGTGTGAAAACCTGCATAAATAACAAATACAATTTTATTTTAAGAATTGGCAAAATGAAGACCGAAGCATTACAAAAACCTGTTTCTCCCTTTCATCATTACTATTCCAGAAATTAAAGTAGGCCATTGGTTAGCAAGAGGATATCTATTTAGGTTAAATAAGTACAATTTAAGATTTTAACAGTACTAATATTAATCTATCTTTAACACAAAGAAAAATATAATGTTTTTATTATATAATTTACTTATTTATTTGTTTTTAATTCTACACTTTAACCCTTCAATCCCCATAAAAATCCAATCCCAGTTGCATGTGTCTGGTAAATCCCGAGTGGTCGCATGCAACCGCACCCACCCACAACACTTTAAACCATTAAAACTTATATTTAGAGACTACTTTTCTATGAAGAAGTTTGGTATTATAAAATATATACAAAATTCTCTATCCTGTTGTCTAAACGAAAAAGTCAGGCTTAACTTAATTACGAAAAGACTATTGTATTTTGATAACAAAAAGCAGGTACATACCAAGCAGATATCGGCAACGTGAAAAATCACTATTATATTTATATATAACTCGAAACTATTTATGTAAAAAGATAAAAGATATTCACACAAAAACTTTCATTACAATTTTATAATAAAATACTACTAAAACACTAATAAAACACTAGAAAAATCAACACAATAACATTCACACGAAAATGGTGTACAAAATGAACATAGATTATTAATAAATGTCTAAAGACTAAGTGACTTTTTATTCCACTACAGGATAGAAAATTTCATATTGAGTGTTTATGTCTTAAAGTGCTGTGGGTGGGTGTGATCACATTAGACGGAATATAGAAGTGGTCAAATTTGGACGCTTGTCCTTTGAGAGGTTAATTAAAAGGATTACAAAGGTTGGACTTAATGCCTCTTGGCATTATCCTCTAGTTGATCTGGAATTATGTGTTGTTCATAGGATTTTCTTTTAATTAAAATACAATAATGATAATTATTATTTTATATTTTGAAACTAACTCTTCCATACCACTTCGTCCGCATGGAATTTATTATGATTGGATTTCATGGGTTTTAATTTTTTGGCAAGGAACCCTATAATTTTTCTAAAATAAAAGCAGCCAGTGAAAGTACTGTCAAAATCAGTTCAGCCGTAACAAGCGGACAGACAGACACAAAAATTTAGTTTGTATTTTTTTGTTATAAACATTTTATATACTTTCATATAAAAAGCTGTTATTTTACATTACAAACAGACATTTCAATTTTATTTTGATTACAAAGGTTGGACTTAATGCCTCTTGGCATTATCCTCTAGTTGATCTGGAATTATGTGTTGTTCATAGGATTTTCTTTTAATTAAAAACAATAATGATAATTATTATTTTATATTTTGAAACTAACTCTTCCATACCACTTCGTCCGCATGGAATTTATTATGATTGGATTTCATGGGTTTTAATTTTTTGGCAAGGAACCCTATAATTTTTCTAAAATAAAAGCAGCCAGTGAAAGTACTGTCAAAATCAGTTCAGCCGTAACAAGCGGACAGACAGACACAAAAATTTAGTTTGTATTTTTTTGTTATAAACTTTTTATATACTTTCATATAAAAAGCTGTTATTTTACATTACAAACGGACATTTCAATTTTATTAATTTGTATAGATATAGATATATATTGACCTGCATAAAATGTTGATATGTATACTCCAAAGCACTTTTATGTAAAGTCAGGCAGGATTGTTGTTCAGCAAATAAAGCAATGCCTAAACAATTACAAGGATCAAGTTGCTTCTTCAGAAAAGCACAGCAAGCTTTGGTGACAGAATGTAGCTGTAGTAAGCTTGCAGTAGACAATAGCACCTCAACAGATTCTTCTCTCAGCTCTGCAAATGAAATGTAACAGGTGAAAGTACTTACGATAACAGATGAAATATGAAAAATGTACTGTGCTTATAGCATAAGTATGAAAACTATGTATTAACCTATTGTGCCTGTGTAGCAATAGTGCACAAGTGCTTGAAGTGCTTGAGAGTCAACCCTCTCAAGAGTTATTTCATTCAACTGGGCTTCTCTTAAAGAACCTGTGAACATTGCTGCAAAATACTCACTGCATGATGACAACACTACTTTGTGTGCTGGAATCCTGTCATAAAAATATAAATGTTCAGTGAATTAATTAATAAAATACTCCTTTATTAACGTTTTAAGTCATGTATTAAACAATCTTAAGTTTTTTCTAAAGCTTCGTTTTATTGTTCTTGCACAAAAGAAAGCACACAAAGCACAAAGAGAAAGACAGGGAAACTATAACATGACAAAGAAGGGAACGTGGTAACTTGACTTACCTGCAGCCTCCTGCAATAAGCACTACATCACAAAGTTTTTGCGACTGATAATAAGCGTAGATATTTTTTAGAGCTGTTTCGGAATGTCCTTTATCACAGTAAAACTCTTCTTGGCTTGAAGCACTAGATAGACTCAGTTGGCTTAGCTCTCTAGGCAATCCTTCATCAATAGAATTTGTAGATATATTGTCTTTAGCTGTATCTATTTTTTGAGTATCACAGACCGACATTATTAAATGTAGATTGTTTAAAATTCACCAGATACACGAAAACCAACAATGAATACCTACAAATGAAAACAAAGAGATGTCATTGTCAATCAAATTATTAATTTTTTTGTCAAGTTGTTTCTTTTTCTTTGAAGAAGAATTCGCACGGCTGGTTTTTCGCCAATTATCTTTCGTAATCATAGACTTATTATAATACTGCGTATGGACCGGGTCATTAAACAATAAAATGGCACTGACTCATTGGTGCTAAAATGTTTATGGAGCATCAATGCGAACACCAATGCGTGCCGTTCATCCGTGCATTATTTGCACTTATAGATATTTTGCACTATTTTAGGGAAAATCTATCCAATATACGATAGAAGCTAGAGAAACGCGCATAGAGTCACTGTTTGAATGTTACCAGGGAATGTTTGGAGCTGGCGCTGAATGCGACAGTTTGCGAGCTACCAGTAGAACGCGATGGACTGCACGAGCACCCATTAGCTCCTCGCATCTGTTATTCCTACCAGATGGCTTAGTGTCGGCATGGTCCTCCCGGATTCAGTAAACAGTACCCGCAACTGGTGGAGCACACCGTATGCATTGGACGATAGCTGTAAATTCTAATGCACTGCTGGCGTGTTTTATGCGAAAGGGGGAGAAGTCGCAGGTTTTGCATACCGGTTCATCTATTACTATCACCGAGCAAACCCTGCCAGACCGAGTTCGGTACATCCTGTGCTCAAACTATTGCTTTAACTATTTACGCCGAGTCCAAACGACTAATAAGTGAAGCTATTACCTCATCGGAAGAAAATACTACGGTTGGGATGTGGTGCCACAATTTGCAGAGCAACCTTGAACACGTTTAATTTTGCAATATTTATGGAAGATAAAACGTAGCTGCTGTTACTGTCACATCGGCCGTCGTATATAATATATAGTCGATTTATAAGTAAATGTAAAGTAAGAAAAGATTTTATTGATGCCAAGAATAGAAAAAAGAACATTAAAGTAAACAAAGTACCAAATGATCTTTTGAAGGTGTACGTAATGACTTCTTAGATTTAGGCGAACACTACACATTGATTAAAACTACTTTTACGGATTCTATCGTGTTTAGTTTACTTGATTTAAATTCCCGACGTTTCGGCGCACTTCAGCACCCATGGCTACGGGGGATTGAGGTGATTGATGTCCCGATGTC
The DNA here is from genome assembly GCA_036936625.1 of Parnassius smintheus behrii. Lineage (NCBI taxonomy): Eukaryota > Metazoa > Arthropoda > Insecta > Lepidoptera > Papilionidae > Parnassius > Parnassius smintheus. The sequence goes on along the minus strand of JAUPFT010000015.1, from coordinate 23,146,268 downwards.
AGTGCTAATGCCGAGTACCTCAGCTTTTAATTATTACTTATGGTCCGATCTACGCAGAGTGAACTTACTGCATCTTGAAGTCTTGCAGTGGTATACTTGGGTCAATTTTAATTTTTGTGATTACGTACAAATCATCATCATCATCATCATCATCATTACAGCCCTTCACAAGTCCACTGCTGAACATAGGCCTCCCCCAAGTAACGCCACAAAGCACGGTCCTGAGCCAACTGCATCCATCCACTTCCTGCCTGTCTTACCAGGTCGTAACTCCATCTAGTGGGGGGTCGCCCTACACTACGCCTACCGGTACGAGGCTGCCACTCGAGAACCTTTCTTCCCCATCGGTTATCGGTTCTTCGAGCTATATGGCCGGCCCATTGCCACTTCAGCTTACTAATCCGTTGGGCTATGTCGGTCACTCTGGTTTTACTGCGGATATCCTCATTTCTGAGTCTATCACGCAGAGAAACTCCGAGCATAGCCCTCTCCATAGCTCGCTGAGCGACCTTGAGCGTCCTCATACGGCCAGCAGTGAAGGACCACGTCTCTGATCCGTAAGTCATCACCGGCAACACGCACTGGTTGTACACTTTAGTCTTCGGAGATTGAGGTATACCTGACGAGAAGATGTGTCGTAATTTCCCGAACGCTGCCCAGCCGAGTTGAATCCGTCGATTGACCTCTCGGTCGAAGTTGGACTTACCTATTCGGACTATTTGTCCCAGGTAAACGTATCCGTCAAAAACTTCGAGCATAGTGCTCCCAACAACTACCGGCATAGGTGTGACATGGACATTAAACATGATCTTTGTTTTGTCCATGTTCATCTTAAGACCTATTCGTTGGGAGATACTATTGAGGTCATTGAGCATAGTGCTAAGGTCCTTCAGCGATTCTGCCATAAGGACTATATCGTCGGCAAATCGAAGGTGAGTGATGTACTCGCCATTGATGTTAATACCGTATCCTTTCCAGCCCAGTAGCTTGAAAACGTCTTCCAACGCAGCGGTGAAGAGTTTCGGGGATATAACGTCACCCTGTCTTACACATCTCTGCAGTTGGATAGGTTTCAAACTCTGGTTCTGTACTCGGATAGCCATCGTCGTAGCCCTACTCTACAAACACTTTAGCACTTCGATATACCGACAGTCAACTTGGCACCGCTGAAGGGACTGTAGCACCGCCCAAATTTCGACGGAATCAAAGGCTTTCTCATAGTCCACATACGCCAGGCAAAGTGGCAGATTGTACTCTTCGGTCTTCTGTACAATCTGCCGCAGGGTATGTATGTGGTCTATGGTACTGAAGCCTTTTCGGAAACCGGCTTGTTCGGGAGGCTGGAAGTCGTCGAGTCTGCGTGCGAGACGATTCGTAATGACTCTCGAAAACAGCACGTAGACGCGGCTCAGAAGGGAAATCGGTCTGTAGTTCTTCAAGAGAGCGTTGTCGCCTTTCTTAAAGAACAAGACCACCGCACTTCTGCTCCTCGCCTCTGGAGTAGTGCCACCATGGAGGACGGAATTGAAGAGCCTCTGAAGGACCTCAAGTACCGGTGTTCCACCCGCTTTCAGAAGCTCCGCTGTAATTCCATCCTCGCCTGGGGCTCTGCCGTTTTTAAGGTGCTGGAGAGCCATTCTAATCTCGCTTAGACTGACGTCCGGGATATCATCGGAATAGTGTCGGGTAAGACTTGCTCTTGGATCGTTACTCACACTTGAGTGTGGCTCCAACGATGATGTGTACAGCTGCCCATAGAACCTCTCAATCTCACTCAAAATCTCAGGTGTCTCGGAAACGATGCTGCCACACTCAGTCTTCAGCTTTGACAGTTGACTCTTTCTGGCAGACAGATCTCTGGCAAAGAATTTGGAGCCCTGGTTCCGCTCGATCGCTTCTTTAATACGAGCAGTATTAAAGTTGCGTAAGTCTCGCCGCATGCAATTGGAGATCTGTCTGTTCAGTTGCCTGTATGCTGTCAAATCTGTTGACGATTGCAGCCTCATTTCCCGTCTAGCAGCCATGAGATTAAGAGTGTGGTCGGAGAGTGTCTACGCAAACGCCTGTTGTTTTTTGTTACGCACGAAATTGCGTTACATACGTTTTACTTAGTTCTTTTTTTTTGTTTTCTAAAGTTGTAACCACCGCCCTATTTATTAATTCATTCTTGTCAATTGCGAAGTACACGGCGATAATATCGGCATCAAGGTGTTTTATTTTCTCCTCAAATTAACAAGTAAACATGGTCAGCTTCGAGCCCGATTCCAGCGGCTATTGAGGAATTTCATCGAGAAATTATAATCTACTGAATATCTACGTGATTAGAGATTTACAACAAGTATATACAACTTGGAACGTCCGGGGTCACCTTGAAGACGGAGACAAAGAAATTTTGAAGAAAACAAAAGAAAAAAACCAGTGCAGTGTTTTTATTTTTTATTTCGTTATATTTAGTGATAATTTCTCAATAATTGTTCAATTTCCAGATATTATTATAATTTTCGCCTGTATCTCAAAATGACCGATGAGAGGGAATTAATTAAAAAAAGGGCAAGTTTCAAAGGTCGATTAACGGCATTCAATAATTATCTCAGTGAATTAAAGGATACATTGAGCTCGTCTCAGGTTAGCGAACTGCAATTGCGCGTAAGTAAAATTGAATTATTATACGAATAGTACGATGAGGTTCAATTGAAATTGGAGTGTATAGTGGACGATATCAATAGTCAAATAAACGAGCGGAATGATTTCGAATCGACGTATTATACAACTCTTTCGAAAGCTCACGAACTTATTCGACAAAATAAAAATAATCTTTAACATTCTATTGAATGTTTAGGCAGTGAAAAAGATTTTTCACGTATTAACAATAATAAGCTTGTTAAATTGCCTACTATACAGCTTCCGAAATTTAGCGGGTCGTATGACAACTGGCTTGAGTTTCACGATACTTTTTCTAGCTTAATACACTCAAATGATGATATCGATGATATCAACAAGTATCATTATCTTCGCTCGTCGCTCGAAGGGACAGCCGCCGTCGTAATACAATCTATTGAATTTTCGGCGAGTAATTATTCGGTGGCTTGGAATTTATTATGTGGACGTTTTAATAATAAACGTATTTTAATTCAAAACCATGTAACGGCATTATTTAACATTGAGGTAATTACTAAGGAATCGTCATTCATTTTAAAGCGCATGATAGACTCCATGAGTAAAAATCTACGTGCACTTGAGTCATTAGGTGAGCCCACAAATCACTGGGACACCTTACTCATCCACATTATTACTCACAAATTAGATAGTAAGACATACCGGGAATGGGAAGAGTACAAAGGTCACTTAGATAATAACAAAATTATTTCATTTGCGTCATTTTTATCAGTTATACAAAATCGTGCAGATCTATTAGAAACTTTGGAACTGTCTCGCAATCCTCAAATTAACCAAAATAAAAATATAATTAAAAGCATGGTGTCAGTCACTAAGACCCAAAATCGGTTAAATGAGAAAAGCGAGATGTCTCAGTTCAAGCCATGCCCTAACTGTAAGGCTGAGCACAGTCTAAATAATTGTTCAAAATTTCTGGAGCTTGCTTCTGAACAACGATTAGAATTATTACCGCAGTTTAAGGTTCGTTATAATTGTTTACGTTTTGGTCATTTTGCAAACCGTTGTAAGTCGAGTGGTTGTAAAGTGTGTAAAAGAAAGCACAATAGGTACTTTGATTCACGTTTCAGATATGAAGCTCAAGACAACTCCCAATTTATCTTCTCGCCCTGAGGACGGTCCTCTCTCTCTCCCTGGTACATCGTGCGAAGATGAGCATATCGGTAATAATAATATCACTTTGTCTGCGCAAGTATCGACCTACCTACTGTGACGGCCCAATATTATTATTAATAATTAAATTCAATATAAAAGGGCGTCAAAAATAGTTTTAAAAGATATATATTAAGCAATTAAGTTAAATTAATAAACATAAAGTTAATATATTTCAGACATTAGCCCAATAACATAGTAAATTAAAGGCAAAATTATTGTTTTTCGTAATAAATAAATTTATTTAAAAACTTGAAAAAATATTTAAAATAAGATAAATAATATAAATACAAGTCAAAAAAATATTATAAAATAAAGATAAATAACGTTTATAAGATAATTATAAAATTTGTTAAAATTGTTTAAGTCATGGGAGGTGTTCATGTATAAAAGAAAATTTTCCTAAGTTATGGAAGGAGTTCATGTATAGATGTCTTGTATGGAGGAGCTGCCGGAGATACATTCCTGCAGTTGTACATATATATGGGGTGGTCGGGAGCCCGACTGCCTGAAGTACTGTAGCACAATGACTAGTCCTATATTAGGGACTTATGATATTAAACTCAATGATACAAAAGCAATACTAAAGAAGGTCTCCATGATGAATTTGCATTACAATAGTAGGGTCGTGGGTTCGAACCCTATATATTAATGACTTATGAAAGTAAGGTCTATGATCCAAAAGCAATACTATAGAAGGTCGCTATGATTAATATGCATTACAATAGTAGGGTCGTGGGTTCGAATCCTATATATTAATGACTTATGAAAGTAAGGTCTATGATCCAAAAGCAATACTATAGAAGGTCTCTATGATTAATATGCATTACAATAGTAGGGTCGTGGGTTCGAATCCTATATATACATGACTTATGAAAGTAAGGTCTATGATACAAAAGCAATATTATAGGAGGTCTCCTTGATGCATAAGCATTGTATGGGGTGGTCGGGTGACCGACTGCTCCTAGTACTGTAGCAAAATGACTAGTCCTTATTAGGGACTTGAAAAGGAATATTATAGTGGCGTCTGTGCTGCTTCACGAGCAATTGGTCCGAGGTAAACTTGGACTCGCTAACCGGTGTGTCCTAGACATATCATCTTAGTGCCGGTGGTAAGCGGGTTTGTTGTAGCAATACGGCTTTCCCGTGGACATCGCACACCCATACCGGTTGTGGGCGGCGTCGTAGCGCATAGCGATGCGTCGTCTATCTTTCGGATGGGGATGATGAGTGTGTTTGGTAGCACTTTTAAGTGTAACAGGCATACTCAGCTTCATGTCTTAGTGCATTAGCGCTATGATACGTGGAGTTTTGTTCATTGGCGTCTTAGTAGCGTGCTACTATGATACGTTGGTGATACTTTTTATATAACAACAATAAAAACTTTGTTACCAAAATCGATAGGAGGCATGTGGGTGTGTTGTGAGGGGGCGCCACCCGTATGATAGTTGCATTGATGCTTACTGCTACTTGCGGTATTGCGTCTTGTGATGGATCTGCAGGTGTGCTGCGCCTGATTCGACGCATTCTTGTGGTTCTGGTCGATGGAGGTATACAATTAACATCTTAGTGCCGGTGGTAAGCGGGTTTGTTGTAGCTATTTATTTATTTTTTTATTTATTTATTTGCTTTTTCAGGGAAACATACAGTACAATAAAAAAATACATTATAAAACATATAAAAGTAATCCTAAAACCAATGAAGTTTCCACAGATATCTAAAACATATTAAAAGCTTGCAACCACAATATGTTTAAAGATTGAAAAGAAAAAAAAATAACTAAATGGATTTACAATCAAACATTAAGTTCTAAGCATAAAATAAAAGTAATACAATACACACGACCTATAGTGAAGCTACCAATTATAAATTAAGTTTTACAATATTTTTTTTATAACTATTATATTTAAGGTGAAAAATATCAAGTTCACAATATTTTAAGTTAAAATTTTTACATGTACGAGATACAAAATTATTAGAAGCGTACTTCGTTTTTACTTTACGTAATGCAAAAAGAGGCTTTTTTCGTGCACCTAACCGGTGACATGCAAGATTCACTTTGCTTAAAAGTTTGGTTGAGTCGATGATATTATGTAGCAATTTGTACAACAACATTTGATCTCTTATATCACGGCGTTTTTCGAGTGTATAACTGTGTAAACTATCAATAAAGGAGTCCACGGAAGAATCATATCGCTTTAAGTGACGCAGAAACTTATTATTGATTGTTTCAATCATTTTAACATAAACTTTGTATTGAGGATTCCAACATGAAGAGCAATATTAGAGAATAGATCGCACCAGAGTATTAAATAGTATAATTAATGTTCTAGAGTTTTTAAAATCTTTTGAGATACGCATCACAAAACCTAGCATTTTATAAGCTCTTTGAGTTATTATATTAATATGTGATCTCAGTAACAACTTACTATCCAACTGAGCACCAAGATCACGCAGTTCATTTACTCTCTTTAGTAAATTATCGTCGAGCTTAAAGCTATAGCTATAGAGCTATACGGCTTTCCCGTCGACATCGCACACCCATACCGGTTGTGGGCGGCGTCGTAGCGCATAGCGATGCGTCGTCTATCTTTCGGATGGGGATGATGAGTGTGTTTGGTAGCACTTTTAAGTGTAACAGGCATACTCAACTTTATGTCTTAGTGCATTAGCGCTATGATACGTGGAGTTATGTTCATTGGCGTCTTAGTAGCGTGCTACTATGATACGTTGGTGATATTTTTATATAACAACAATACCAACTTTGTTGCCAAAGTCGATAGGAGTCATGTGGGTGTGTTGTGAGGGGGCGCCACCCGTATGATAGTTGCATTGATGTTTACTGCTACTTGCGGTATTGCGTCTTGTGATGGATCTGCGGGTGTGCTGCGCCTGATTCGACGCTCTCTTGTGGTTCTGGTCGATGGAGGTATGCGGGTGGTGATGTCTGCTGGGATGTATGGGGGACCTTGGGATGGTGTAAGCCCGACGATAGTCGTATTGATGCTTGTTGCGTTCTGCAGCATTGCGTCTCTGCGATGGTTGTTTGGTGGGACGCTATTCTCAATGGCGCTCTCTGCGTCTTGGTTTGACTCACACCTAAGTAGCTTTGCCCAAGTCGGGTCCCTTCATATCGGGGCTGCAGACTGTCTGCCCTCCACGATGTTTTATATAACAACATAATATTATATCTCTGTAACTTTCCCACCTTTGAATGATTGAAGGCAACTTGTTGGTGGGTGAGACAAACATGATCGTAAATGCATTTACTCAACGTCAGTGACATAAACCCTTTTTGATGGCGAATTATTACTCTTATCTTATAACTGCCTTTTGGCTATATCTGCCGTTGTATTGGTTGGTGGAGCATATGTGTCGACCTCATGCGGGTGGTAGCTGGCGGGAGGATCTGAGGAGACTCTCAAGGCTGCGGCCGAAAGCCGCACAACGTGGGACCCCATTCCCTTGAGGTGAGCAGTAGACTCATGACACGCTCTGCGGCTAGTAGCCGTGCTGATCATGCAATTGGTGGTGATGCCATACACTTACATCACGTCTGCAGGAGCGACGGTCTGGCAGGTGGTGGCGTTCACGGAGGGTTTACGGCCAGCGTGCCTATTTGCCTAAACCGTGTGACGTACATTCACTGTCGCTGGATTCGTTCGTATTTTGTATGGCGTTTACACGCATTGACATGCGCGACTTCGGTCGATGTTTGTGCTTACGCACTAACAAGCCTCTTTTACTGGTTCGCCAGTTATTTTGCTGTGGACTACGGTCCAGTTCCCGAATTAGCGTTCCCTGCGGGGGGAGTGCATCAAAATGGTTGGCACTCACCGTGCACGGCGTGTGTGGAGCTGTGTACCTCCCCTACATTTTTTTAAATAAATGTAGGAGAGCGAAGCCCTTGTATCGGGTATTTTTGTATAAATATATTGTGAGCCTTTTCCAAGCGGGAAGGGATAAATAATAATAAATTAATAATGTCAACCTGATACAAGTGGAATAAAGACGTTTTATGTTCTTAACCTTTCTCGAGCCCTGTCTTCGTGAACGGGGTTCACTTAGCTTATAAGGCACTACCAACAGCTTTCAATTGCTCTAGTGAATATTCATTCTTCCAAAGGACACCTAAAAGAACTAAGTTACTAAACAAACACAACGTAAATAAGGGTTATAACTAAGACGATCACGCCAAATTATTACAAACGGCCTATTATTAATTAAAATTATTTAGAAAGATCATTTAGAAAGATCAAAACATAATTTATTAATCCTGGTCACATATATATATATATATATATATATATATATATATATATATATATATATATATATATATATAAGTTTTATTATAAAGGGGAATTAATAATATTTAATATAATATTATTTATTACTACATAGAGAGGGGGGGGGGGGGATCGTTACACTACGAAATAAAAATCAGGTACTTTTAGCCACTTCCCTTATAAAAATATACGGTCACAATAACAAGGAATACTTAGCTCGCGCTATTCTAGACAGCGGTAGCACTTCTTGCCTAATTACGGAAAGATTGAGTAAATTATTAGAGTTACCGATAGTTAATGTTAACGAATCTTTATTAGGAATTAATAACTCTAAGTCTTACATAGGCAAAATGTGTTGCGTGCCTATAAAGTCTTTGAACGAAAACTTTAATACTAATCTTTTCTGTTTCGTTTTGCCTCATATAACGGACGAAGTACCGAGTCAGGAAATACCTTTAAACGACATTAACATACCTAGTAACCTCTGTTTAGCAGATCCCCGCTTCCACACGCCATCGTCGGTGGATTTAATTATTGGTGTAGATGTTTTTTGGGACCTATTAGGGGTACGTAAAATTAGTTTAGGAAACGGAAAGCCGGTACTCTTTGAATCTAGGTTAAGATGGCTAGTCTCAGGCCCCTTAATTAATAATGGCCAAGTACCGTATTCGATTTCTAACACTAAGTCGTTTTTAGTAAAACTAAATTTGAGGGAAAACGTCTCTTCGCACAATAATAATAACGATGATATTCAAAACCTATTGACGCGTTTTTAGCACCTAGAGGAGGTTTGCCATGAGTCATCAGTTCTCTCCGCGGAGGAGAAAATGTGCGAAGAAAATTTTATTAAAAATACAACTCGTCTACAAGACGGTCGTTTCTGTGTGAGAATACCACTGAAACAATCACGTGATATTTTAGGCGGTTCCCTACTACGCGCCAAGCTTTGCCTCCTTTCTCTTGAGCGTAGGTTTAAGGGTCAACCCAAATTTAAAAATAATTATGCTCAATTCATGTCAGAGTATCTAACACTAGGGCACATGTCTGAATGTTCATTTGATCCACGGAGGTTAGCATATTTTATACCACACCATGGAGTGATTCGCGAAAGCAGCTTAACGACTAAGCTCAGAGTTGTTTTCAATGCGAGCTGTCCGACTGCTTCCGGTATTTCATATAATAATTTGCAATTAGTGGGGCCCACTGTACAGGAAGATCTGCTATCTATACTACTTAGATTCCTACAACATAAGTACGTGCTATCAGCAGACGTAGAAAAGATGTGTAGACAGATCGTCGTACATCCTGATGACAGACCTCTCCAACAAATAGTTTGGAGAAATGATCCATCAGAGCCCATGAAAGCGTACCAGTTAAACACCGTTATGTATGGCACAGCCAGCGCACCCTATCTCGCCACCAGATGTCTTAAGCAGATTGGTATGGATTGCAAGGACGATAAAATCTCCGAAATAATAATCCATGACTTCTACGTCGATGACCTATTAACGGGAGGAGACAGCATTCAAGATGCGCTGGACATACGTAACAAGGTGTCTTCTGAATTGGCCACAGCTGGTATGAACCTACCTAAGTGGAAATCAAATGAACCTCGAGTAATACTAAATAAAAACAATTCATCGCTCGACTTAAATATTGGTTCTATGGAACCCTGTAAAACATTAGGTCTCAGCTGGCGAATCGAGTCTGATGAACGATATTTTCGACGAGTGAAATCGTTTTAAATATTTTTACAAAACGTGGATTACTCTCGGTTATTTCACAAATCTTCGATCCACTGGGTCTTCTGACCCCATGCATAATTTCTATGAAAATTTTAATGCAAAAATTATGGTTACTTAAACTTACATGGGACGAACAGTTGCCTTCGGAAATAATTAAATTATGGCTTTCAATTGTAGAAAACTTAACATTTTTAAACATTTTAAGAATTCCACGCAGTGTTATCTGCAATCAATGTATTAATGTAGACTTACATATTTTTAGTGACGCATCTCAAGTTGCTTACGGAGCGTGTCTGTATGTCCATAGTTCTAATAATAAAAATAATGTGTTGGTGCGTTTACTTTCAGCCAAAAGTCGCGTAGCTCCCATAAGGCCGACTACAATACCACGGCTTGAGCTCTGCGCTGCACTTGTCGGTGTCCGTCTCTATGAGAAGGTGATAAGTTCAAGTAAGATCAGTAATTCTTTGGTCAGATTCGACAATCGTTTTAGGTTGGTTAAACATGCTACCTAACAAATTACAACCTTTTGTTCGTAATCGAGTTGCCGAAATTTTGGAAAAAACAGGTTCATTTACTTGGCGACATGTTCCCACTGATCTCAATCCGGCAGACTATGTTTCCCGCGGTACGAACATAAATCAAATTCATAATCTTGACCTATGGTGGTCTGGTCCACAGTTTTTAAAGGGCGACATGTCTAGTTGGCCTGCTAACCCTATTGTAAGTGATAAGCTACCAGAAACTCGCTCAGAGATTTCTTTAGTTATTACCAATCAGAAAAAACCTTTAATTGACTTTGAGAGATTCTCTAATTTTATAAGATTACAACGTTCTATGGCCTACGTGTTAAGATTTATTAATATTTGTAAAACGAAACCGGTACAAAGTAAATTTTTAAGTAACGACGAACTACATAATTCTTTAAATACTTTGATTAGATTGTCACAAATTGAGTCATTCGAGGAATATATGACCTTATATAATAACAAAAAATTGCCTTCAAAATGTACTATTTTGAAATTTAATCCTTTCCTAGACGAAAACAAAATAATGCGTGTCGGTGGTCGTTTAGGAAATGCACTATTTACTTATGAAAAGAAACATCCGATCATGTTACAGTCCACTAATCGTTTTACCAAATTATTGTTTAAGTATATGCATGTTAAGCTTTTACACGCCGGTCCTCGTCTACTATTAGCTTCAATTAGAGAAATGTATTGGCCCATCGGAGGCCTCAAGTTAGCTAAATATTGTTATCAACAATGTTACTTATGTTGCCGTTATAAGGGAAGGGTTATAAATCCACTTATGGGCAATCTGCCTCCGGGTCGAGTGACTCCCGGCGGTTTTCCCTTCGAGAGCGTTGGCGTCGATTATGCTGGACCTATTATGTCCGCCAGTCGTCAAGGCCGTGGTTGCAAGCTTACGAAAGTGTATATTCTCATCTTCGTTTGTTTTGCGACAAAGGCTGTACACGTCGAGTTAACAGGCGATCTAACAAGTAGTAATTACTTATCAGCACTTCATCGATTCATTTCACGTCGCGATAAACCTAAACACATATACTCCGACAACGGAACCTCATTCGTAGGCACATACAACGAAATCGGTCGTTTTATAAAAGACAATTGCAATTCACTGTCCGAGAATTTAGCTTAGGAAAATATAAATTTCCATTTCATTCCTCCGCAAGCCCCTCACTTTGACGGTCTTTGGGAAGCAGGCGTTAAGTCAATAAAATATCATTTACGGAGAGTTTTAGGTAATTGTAACCTTACATACGAGGAATTAAAAACTGTGCTGGTTCAAATTGAAGGTGTACTGAACTCTCGTCCGCTGACAGCTCTCTCCACGGATCCTGATGACTTACTGCCATCAACCCCGGGACATTTCCTCATCGGCCGCCCCATCACCTCTCTTCCTTCTCAAAATTATGAAGAAGTCCCTAGCAGTAGACTGAGTCGATACCAACGCATCCAACAACTTCGTCAACATTTTTGGAGAAGATGGAGCAAGGAGTATATCTCAGAACTCCAGCTGAGATCAAAATGGCGTTCCAATGCTGACACTTTAGGGACGGGTGATCTTGTAGTCCTGAAGGAAGACAATTTACCGCCGCTCAAATGGCGACTGGGTCGAATTACAGCATTTCATCCCGGAGCCGACGGCATCAACCGCGTTGCCGATATCAGAACTGCCACCGGAATCGTCCGAAGACCTTTTTGCAAAATCTGCCCTTTACCTAACAACAAGGAATGCTAGTTTTGTTGAAAGACAAGCCTTCAACGCCGGGGGGCATGTCTACGTAAACGCCTGTTGTTTTTTGTTACGCACGAGGTTGCGTTACATACGTTTTACTTATGGCGATAATATCGGCATCAAGGTGTTTTATTTTTTCCACAAATTAACAAATAAACAGAGAGTTTTTGTGTTCTTCTGCGGCTGGTCTTGCAGAACTTAGCTCCAACCGCATGGACAGTTTCCACGAGCTTGTCATTCATATCTTCATTGCAATCACTGAAAGCGGTTACGTAACTCGAGCTGAAAAGTCTCGGGATTCTGGATTAGAGCACGAGGGGGACGGAGCGTTGACTTCATTAGACGAGACCTCTCCAACTTAACGTTTAGGTTCAGTGTGCCTCTAACTATTCGGTGATGGCTGCCGGTTTTCACCCTTGCGATCACTGAGACATCACTGAACAGTTGGCGTCTGGTCGTCATAATGAAGTCAATCTCATTCTTTGTCGAACCGTCGGGGCTCCACCGGGTAACCACTTCCTGTGGGGCCGCTTCTGGAAGAAAGAATTCATCATAAAGAGTCCCTCTTTCTCCATAAAGTCAGCCAGCTGCTGGCCCCTACGGTTCCGTTACCCTACTCAAAATTTCCCTAACTTCAGCTCACCGCCTTCTCTTGTGCCTAGTTTTGCGTTGAAGTCTCCCATCAACATCGTGTAGTGGGCTTTGGAGGAATGCATGGCTCTAGAAATATCCTCATACATTTCCTCCACCTCCTCATCGGGATGTGCCGAGGTTGGTGCGTAGACCTGTATGACCTTCAGCGAATACCGTTTGGTGATTCTGAGTATCAGGTACGCGCCCCTCGTCGACACACTCCCAATCTTTACAACGTTGTTGACGAGAGACTTGTGGAAGACAAATCCGACACCTCCTTGGACAGATGGTCGCCCTCCCGGTGATAGAACAAGTTGCCTGACTCGAGGATTACCGTGTCCTCCCCCTCTCTTCGGACCTCAGATAATCCAATAATATGCCAGCGCAACTTGTCTACCTCTTCTTCCAGCTCCAGTATCTTCTCGTCAGTCCTCAGGGTGCGTGCGTTATACGTTGCCAGGTCGAGTCGTCGTAGGTGGCAACCGAACCTCCACCGGAGATTCTTAGCACCCCCTGCCCCGCCGTTACCATGGTCGCCACCGTTGCCAGGAATAGCGGGGCCGCCGGGGACTGGGGGCCGTTTATTTGCGTCGTTGCTCATGGGGGGATATTTGCCATAGTTGCCACGCTTGGCGAGCGGGTTGGCAACCGCAGTTTCTTTATTATATCACGGTTCTTATCAGGAAGATGCTGCTGCCCATCCCCTGCCTGTCTCCCTCTGTCGCCTCTTACGACACCCACGGGAAGATATGGGGTAGTGGATATTCTCAACCGTCACTACACGGCCACGGCATACGTACAAATGGCCCCCGCCATCACCAGATTATCAGATTCGATAGACCACAAATATTTGCGAAAGAACATCGATTTTTGCCAAGGATGATACGCGAGACCATTGAAAATAAAAAAAACATCCATAGATTAGTAACTGGTTCTATTGAGGCGCATTAGATGTACATATCCCATTGAATTCTATATTTTGAAATATTATTAGTAGTTGTACATTATAAGAACTTTTCGATACTTCATGACTAATAAAATCATCAGCAGCTATTACAGAAATGAGCTTTTAAAAAAGAAAAAGAATGAGAATTACGCACTTGTGAAGTAGGGTGAAAAGTAGCCTTCATATTACAATAAAAAATCTGTTCTGGTATTTTTGCGTGAATTTTAAATACACAAATACAGAGTTATTATATGTAGACTATTAGATGTATAATAAATTTAAAATATAAATTATAGGGTCACTTGTTATTGTTTTTATGTATAGAGCAACACGAATCACCAGCGCGACGGACCTTGTGTAACAAAGTGTATGTACACACGGTCCTTGGCGTACAATAAAACTACAGCTTGCAGCCGCACTGTTAACTAAACTTAATCTAGTTGCGCGACAGAGTCAACGTCCTACAAACATGCCGAATCTGCCACATCAAATTATATTTTAAACTCAAAAATTACAATAAAAACGATCGTATTGTTTCGGATTTGCTTACCAACACAGGTCACTCGCCTTCATACAATATGCAGATCTGTCAAGCGACTGATCCGAGTCTTTATCCGACTGAACCGAGTATTTAGTGTGACTTTCGTAGAGACAGACGTTTGTTTTTGTGTGCGCAGGCTCCCCCCCCCCCTCCCCCCGGGTAAACAATGACAGACAGTTCTGTATCGGGAAAAAGCTCTACGGGCTACTCCCCTCCGGTCCGCAGGTGACCCATGTTGTTTTGTTTTTATGACTCCGTACAGGAATGAATGGAATCACCCTCTATTTTAAAGTACATCTTATAATAGATGGCACTTTTTTAAAATATCGTCGGCATATATACAAACTATGTCATAACAATAGTTAACCCTAAAAATAAATTTAAATATTCTTATTTATCAACATAGCTAGAGCATACATTTAGAAGTTCTATGTTATTTTTCTATAAGTAGAATAAAAATACAACCATTTTAGATTCATAAAAAGTGGTCTATATATTTTCCAGAATCACACATACCATTTTTTTAAAACGTTGAGTACTTAGTCACGAATGAATCGTCAACACGCTGACAGTCAGCCAAATACAAACAAAAACTCTAAGAACCACTAATTTGGCTTCAATATTCTTGATAAACTCGCTTGAACTTGTTTTTTTTTTTGCAATAAATATTAGATTTACAGGTGAACTCTTCCCAAAATATATTATTTCATAGATAGCCGTGGTAGTTAGGGGCTAAGTGTTGTTGAGCACGATGGTAAATTTTATAGTATGCATGTTCCATTAGCGCCGACATCTATGAAATTGTAAATTGCAATTTTAAATGTTGATTTAAACATGTTCGGGGATGAAGGAACATATTTTGAGGAAACATGCCTATCTGGGTGATAAAATATGAGGATCTGCAACGTACACAAACATTTCATAAATAATCGTCTCCAAAATGAGAGGAGCTCTGTGCCCAACTGGACGTATACGACTTAATAGGCTGTAACTTTACATCAGGTTTTTAGATTCGTATGAATATGATTGGAACCCGTTGTTTATCTTAAATAACTAATTTACCTTTTCCGTTACAGCCTATTGGAGTCCGATGCTGAATATAGGCCTCCCCTATGGATGTTTCATGGGAGAGATATTTGCCATAGTTGGCACTGTCGGCAAGCGGGTTGGCAACCGCAGTATTTTTTATTTTTAGTCGTTATTGGGTGCGTTTGGCAGAAAAAAGCGCTAGCAAGCGCTTGTAAGCAAAATGGCGATCGTAAGCGGTTAGCGCTGTCAAATCGTAAGTAGCTATTTTCCTCCAGGACACGATGTTAGTTTTAACCGGGGAATCTAACCTAATTTAAATATATGTTTGTAAAGTATTCATATTAAAAACTTACCAATCATGAATTTTTAATAGCATGTATATGTTTATTCATGTCATTATATTACTTAAAACTAATATTGCACAAAATAACTTATAAACTCTACTTCAAAACAAACAAATTAAATAAGCAAAATGTCGGATTGTGTCAGCGCTACTGAAGTAGCAATCGTGTCCTGGCCGAAAACTATTTTAGCGCTTATAAGCGCTTGCTAGCGCTTTTTTCTGCCAAACGCACCCATTGGGAAGACGCTACTGCTCAACTCCTGATTAGTTTCCCTCTATCGGCTCTTATGCCACCTACCGGATGATATGGGCTAGTTGATATTCTTACACCCCCACACGGTGGCAAACAAACAATTTAATAAGAGGAATATTAAATATGAATTAAAACTAAGCAGACGTCTGGCTGAGGCATTTATTAACATTTATTTTTCAATTTTTTTATCTTAATACAACATATATAGTAATTAACAATACATAATAAATAGTCCAAAAGTATATTACGCCTACAAAATAGCGTAGTCGTTATAAGATTATCGCCATGTGAGTTGCTTACACACGTTCTACGAAATGTTAAGGCAACTCATCTATGACACTGTCGAAGGTATAGGAATTTTCTCAGAGAGAAGGAAGATTGTGAAGGTGTTGTAAAACTAGCAAGATGATGGTGTTTAATGTATGTTGTATGGTTATTTATATGGCCAATTGTTGCATTTTACTATGTTCTCCTGGAACTATACCAATTTTACCATAAGCGACGTAGTGATGACTATCCAAATGTTTAATAAGACAAACCCAGTAACTTTGTTGTAAGGTGTTGCTTTAACTGCCTTGTAAACTAATAACAGTTGCACAATCATTTTACACATTGAACGATATCATTTTGTGCGGTATTAAAGGATAATTTATTGTTTGTCTTTTTTTTGGCAAACATAACACTATGAGAAAATATAATATGTAAATCTCTATCTAGTGGTAATCAAAAGTATATAAGTATCTACAAAAATAGTTGCATTTGTAAATAATATTGTTTTGAAATTAGCTGAAGTTATGTCTGTTGAAACTGGCATACAAATTTATAGACAATGCTTTTATGAAAAATTCTCATTTTAAAAATTGATTGATCAACAGAAGTGTAAGTATATAGAGTAACAACTACAAGTGTGATATCTAAAAATATTTTTAATTAGTCTTAAAAAATAAACAAACTTGAAGTTTTCTTCCGATTGAGCGCACAGGTTAACCGTTTTCAGCAGGTGGATACAACTTTCGTAAAATATGTTACGAAAAGTAGTATCGGTCTACCTAAACTTTATGTAAATTCAGAGTATTCTAATTGACTTGCATGAGATGAGCAAGAGAGGGACTGATTGAAGTAATAACAATCGCAAAGCACGTCGATAGTACGCTCGAAATTATTTTTAATTGTTTTTGCGGTGCTAGAGGTGTGCGTTTGTTTTTGTGCTTTAATCTTAAAGAATGTTATGTGTCAAAAGGCAGGTGTGAAGGAAGACCACGCTGATAATAAAAGACCTTCAGGCTGTGTTTGGAAATATGTTCAACTATCATCTTATTTCCAAAATGAATACAATGAAAACTGCGTTAACATTTCATGAGTAGACATTGTACATCAACGGTATCTTTTTTACCCTATGTACAGAAAATTGACAGAAAATTGCTAATCGTTTACAAGTTGCGATGAAATTTAGATTTAACATAATAGGAGCTTAAAAATTAGAAATAGTTATCAATATGATGTATCAAAAAAAATTTAAATTATGACAAAGGGTAATTAGACAATTTACAAGTATTTAAATAAGATAATAATCACATTGATAGGTACATAGTCTATACTCGATATCATGATTTGCATCTTAACCTATAATATTTAAAATATCACAATAAATTGCTGTGCACATATGAAACAGGCAAATTTTGAGTGCAGTTACATTTATATATTTTAGCAATACTTTTAAGTACTAATAAATCATATACATTTAGGAAATTATAGATTTAATTAGTATCTACTAATACCACGTATATGTATGGATGATAACGTCGCCGAAAAGTCAAAAAAATGTTCAATATGTTGCAGTGCACAAACTAAAATAAATTATTTTAAATAAATGCTGAGGTACCTAGGCAGTATTCATAACGTTCATCGTCGAGATGGAAGTATAATTTTAAAGTAAGTAGAAAAGTATAGAAGAGGGTTGCAAAATTATGTCTGCAAACTTTTTATTATAGTAAATATAGGTAAAATCCGGTAATTAAATATCATAATTTTATTAAATTACACATTTCATATGTGTCCTTTTCACCTTTTCGAGTGCTGTTGACCGATCAGATTACATTTCATAAGTGTCACTTTCACTGTTCAGAGTAATGTTGGCGGTTGTATACGAATATCTTATTGTGCTAAAATGTTATTAACGATAAATCCACGATGCGACTTATACATCAAAGCAAGGCAAATAATGAGTCAGTAATGAATAACACTGTATTTGCAAGTTGGGTTTGGAACCTAAATACCGCTAAGACTGATGGCTCAAGAACCTACGTTCTAACAGACTATAGCGGTATTTATTTGGGATTTAGTCTGCGGTTACCAATAACTTTTTATTCGAGAAATATTAATTCTTTTAAATTAAATGTTAACTTAGGATAACCACTCCGTGCTTTGATGCGCCTCCTGTGTCTTACGTGGATTTATCATTTAATTTACGTTATGTTCACATCCTTACGATTTATCCTAAATTAAGATATTTTTCTTCTTATTTATTTAATTATTAATTAATAAGATTATCGCATCATATTTTTAGTGATCCAATGAAGCAAATATTTATTAAATAATATTTTCTATAAACACCAATTTACTTTTATTATATTTACCTAATTCACTACACATTGAAATTTGGTGCTAAATTATAGGTATCTATCCACAATACTAATATCAGAGAATAACTTTGTGCAATACATACATTTATATATGAATGATTTTATGAATATCTAATTAAACATTTAGTACCATAACAACTACATACATACACTTAATTAAAATCTTATAGTTTTTTTTTATTACTTTACATTTAATATGACATATAATTTATTAAAATTGCTATTCATTACGATACACTTATGATTGAACTAAACTATTAAAATTAGAATTATATTGTTATAAATACTTAATTAATCCACTAATATGTTGAGTATATGTTTTCTTAACAAAACATAGTAAAACTTTTCGGATGTGAACATTAGTAAAATTTGGTTAAAATTTTTGCAAATTTTATAATAATTCATTCAGTGACACTTATATCTATACCGATGATAATATTTTAATTTATTCACGGTGGTAAAAGTGGCAAAATATCTAACAAAACGAATAAATAAAGTTCTAAGGAACAATACTTTAGGTACCTCAAATATAAGTTTAATTGATTATAAATTTCCTACTTATTACATGTAGACAAACTATGTATAGGAACTGATTCATGACTAGACTCGATAACAGTTCAGACTTCTTCGGCAAATGATAACAACGATCTCGTTCAGTCAAAACAATGTGCTGGTTGTATGCAGAGCACAGTTAATTAATTCAACTATTACACTATATTCCTAAAACAAAATTATACATTTACAGAGTGTAAATATGGAATAACGGTCATCAATAGCTGCCATAATGAAGACTATGGTTATATAACAATCGAACCGCACTTTCGTTAAGAATACCTCTTTGACAAAATAATACTCGTAACCATAAAATAATAAGTATATTCCATTTTAAACAATGTCTTTTACATACAAAACGTACACAGTTTGAGAAAGTTTGCGTCGCCCGTCATACATAGGCCGATAATTAAAATCAATGTAGATAAACAATTAAGTATAATTATGTACAAATTCTTAAAGTTCCCCTATTTACTTTACAACCCTCATTATTACAAGGAATGCATTAACTTAAAAAGAGTACATAAATATATAGAGTGAATAAATATTTTAACAAATAGACGATAACATTTATGTATCGTGAAATAAAGGACTTTAATTCTAAATTATTTATGTATAATATGTATGTTCTACCGACTAACAATGTCGACTACCAGTCTCACATTTTAGTTTAATAAGTAGCTAGAAGGTACGAAATAATTGGGGACAAATCAGCTGCAGGTAGGGTATCAGGACGAAACCAGATCGCATCACTCTATCACCTTCCTTCCAATGCAAGTGCTGGAGGTCTACGCACGCGCAGTTGCACGTTTACTGTACCGGTCCATTTGCAGTCGGAATCCTTACACTACACTTTAAGTGGTCATGTTTTTGGCGTAGAGTGCACCACTTCTTGATATGTTTCATTGATTTCAACGCATTAATACGTATTGCTGGTTGCGCCCGAATATTGTTGTGTCATGTTCGCAGCTTCCACTGAACTCTATTTAATAACATAGCACATGGTTAATTGATCGATGGTCAGTCTGTTTGAAGTCCGTGCAGCACTGTCGGGTTTGAGGAGCACAAGGGCGGGTTTAAGGAGGGATGCGATGCTTAACGTCCACGTGCCCACCGTAAGAGGGCATCTGCCAATACGTCGAGATGGGCCTTTGTCTGAAATGCAAAAGTAAGTATAATTATTACGGTATATCATTATGTTCATCATTACACAACCACGTCAACTGCTGAATATATAGAACCCGTAACAAGACACACGCCTCTAACTGGAACATATGCTTTCCCCAAGCATATATTTGATAGAGTTTATAATTAATAGCTTTGCACGTTATTAAAGAACAGGAAATATTATGCCAGAATTGCGACAAAATGTTACGTACGAACTTACGTAGAAGTTTTAAATTCTCGGCGATATTTAAGACTAATTAAGCAATAATTTTTAAAGAAAATAAAAAGTGCCAATTGTTAAACATAAACAATTTTTTTTTCAAAGCTGCTAAACATACATTTACAATATAAAATACTGTAATCGATAACAGAGTTAATTTATGTTTTATTTCAATTGTGTATTCTATGTAGCATAGTGATAAATCGAGCATAAATAATATTGAGCTGATAAATATGTTAAGGTTATAAAAAGTACGCACTGTTTTATAAAACATGCAGGCTTGTCGGTCTTCGTCTTCGCCGTTTGGACAGTCGATGAAACCATCGCAAAGAACGTGGTCATCTATACAGCGGTAGCGTCCCTGACGATCTGGTGTCGGACATGCGAATCTTTCCATACCGTCAGCTGCTGGCGGACATTCTGTAAAGAGATTTCTCCATTAGATTCTATATTTTAATTCTATAATTTAAAAAATAAATGTTTTGAGTAGATTTTGTTAAATTAACCTGTAAATGGTTATAATAGTGTCAAGTTTGTACAGTAAAAATTGCAATGTCTTCAATGATTCGAAACTTTATGTAATGAATCTATCTGTAGCATAGTTCAATAGTTAGAAATAAATTGGTAATTTATGAAATATTTATAGGTAACTAAGAGTAGTGATTCAATGTTGTGCTATTAACTACCCGAATAACTTTGTAATGTGTAAGATAACTATTAAATAAAGTACGATAAATCTTAAAAAATGTAGACGTAGAATGTAGTAGACTTCAGTGCAAATTTTGTGCCTGAATTTGCACTGAAGTCTACTAGCAATAACGTATAGTGGGTTTTGAACAAGAGATATTGAATGGCTCTAGAGATATTCTCATACATCGCCTCGGTTATCCTCGGTATACAACGACAAGGTTGGTACCCAAATATGATGATCTTCAACGATTACCGTTTAGTGAATCTGAGTAAGATTCATAACCTTTGTTGACTGTACATCCTTGTGACGCCTTGGTACAAATAGATAAAACAAGTTACCGGATTTGAGGATTATCATGTTCAGACTTTCTATTTAGACCTAAGATAATCTTATAATATCCTAGCGCAACATATCTACCCTTGGTTCTAACTCCAGGATTTTCTCATCAGAACGAACGATCAGCTCGATTCACTGGCGCTACGAAGAGATGTTGCATCTCTCTGCATTTTCTTTCGCATATACCACGGGGAGTGCTCTGAGGAATTGTTCGGATTAATTCCAGCCGCCAAATTTCGTGAACGCACTACGCGGCAAACGTCCCGATACCATCCACACCATCTAGATGCTTGGCGGTACACCACTGTACACTTCACAAGGAGTTTTCTTCCGCGTACGACCTCTCTGTGGAATAGTTTACCACCGGCGATTTTTACGGACCGATACGACCTAGGGACTTTCAACAAAAGAGCTTACTCCTTTCTAAAGGGCCAGCAACGCACCTGCACTTCCCCTGGTGTTGGGGTTGATCATGGGCGGCGGTAGTCACCTAACATCAGGTGAGCCGCATGCTCGTTTGCCCCCTCTTCTATAAAAAAAGAACACAGTGTGCATGCACTAAATGTTGTCAGGCCAAAGCTGTCGACTGAACCTCCGCTAGAGATTCTTAACATCCCTGCCCTGCTGTTACCATGGTCACCATCGATACCAGGAATAGCGGGGCCAATAGGGACTAGGGTCAATTTTTTAAGTCGTTACTCACGATGTACGACAACCGTAGCTTTTTATTTTAATCATTAAGTTGTCGTCAGGAGAATGCTGCTGTCCATATCCTGACTTTATCCTCTACCACTCTTACGAAACCCTTGCGATGATATGAGATAGTAGCTGTTTTATCGTCGATAAACAAGATAAAAAAATCTTACCAATATGCATGTTTTAAAATTTATAACTAAATAAAATTGACATAAATTATGCCACGAGCACATTTATGATACAGTCTACATATGATACACATTTTATGATAGAGTCTAAGGAATTCATTTTGTTTAAATCTCTTGATGGAAGCTAACTTTCTGCAATATTTCACGCAAGTGGACTTAAATGCGTGGAATAGTTTCTTTAAGTTACCCCAGTTTTGTGAAGTGCGACGGTTGGCTACTCTGTTGCGAGCGTCTATTTTTAGCATCGCCGGGGAAAGTAAAGTCTGCGGCTCGATTGCGCGCGCCCTTTATACATATATATCTATTCGCTTTGTAGAGGAGAGAGTTAGCTACAGCGTGTGCATTCGTAAACACTAAACTAGCACGGAGGTCTTGTTGCTGAGTATTAAAATATGGTTGAAAATTTACACTTGTTTGAATCTTTGGTAATTTTATACTATCGCGGTCACCTTGTTTTTTGGCTCTAGAAAATCGAAAAATCATCCGATTACGATTTTTTTTTAAATCTTTGTGTTTATAGTGGACTGCGCTACGGGAGAGAGTTGGGGGACGGAAGCACCACGCCACTCAACGTAGCGCAGCCGAGGAAAGCCCGGTCGACGGAGCCCCAACGGGGCTACTACTTCTGAGTCATCTGAGTGGTTTACAAAAAAATAAACACGAAGGAGATGGCGGGGTCTATTCGCTCGCTCACTCGACCCCGCCATCTCCTTATAACCTAACCTGTCCGAGTCGGGATAAGCCCTAAGTTCCGAGTTCGTATCGCTCGATTTTACACTCAGTAAAAACCCAAGTAAATAATTAATAAACAAACATTTTTTAATTTGTTTCCGAATCGGGGTGCCTTAAGTCCCAGGCTCGCTTCGCTCGATCTTACACTCAATAAAAACCAAAATAAAAAATGTATAAAAAAAACATTTTTTTTAAATGTTCGTTTTTTTGTGTAGATTATGAAAAAATATAACAACTTCATTCGATTATTTAAAAAAAGTTATCCACAATTATAAGTGAATAAGTGCATTTTCATGAACATTTAAAGCCTTGAAATCAATATAAGTTTTCATTATTTTAATTCTTGTAATTTTTTTTATGTAAATCCATCGTAAAAATGAAGATTTAAAAAAACATACGAAATCGGATGATTTTTCGATTTTCTAGAGCCAAAAAACGAGGTGACCGCAATAGTATAAAATTACCGAATGTTTAACATAAGGCATTAAAAGTGGCGTATCTACTCATCTCAAATTTCAACAGGCTAAATGGATTATAGCAATAATATTTCTAAATGTCATTTTCATTTGCGCATAGTACGCGGGCGAGACTCGAAAGACCAATTATGAATGAAGACCTATTTTAAATAAGTAGTACTCTAAAACAGTACCACTGCTGGTCACAGGATTCCAATTTTTGCTGATACAGTTTCGAAGCAGGGAAGAGTCCACTGTGCTGCCCCGACCCCCAATTATTAAATATACCTTTGAAATATATTAAAATTTTTAGTCGCATAGTTATTACGATATTTTCCTTCACGTGGAAACTTAGCACTTAAAAGTTGTATTTCGAATAACAGGTGATGCATTGGTGTAAAATATGGCAATAAGTCTTGTGTGGACTCCAAAAGTGCAAATCACTTACGTAAAAAGATCACAAAATTTAGAGATGTTTCTAAATTAGCATATCAGAGCATTTTCTTCTTCTTTATTTACTTTTCAAATCTACTGCGTGTGTTATCAAGAATGCGTCAAGAGGCATGATAGACTCACCACGCCTTAGGCAGGCGGGTTGATGCAAACTACATAACTTAGATATATGAATAAGGACGAATTACACGAAAAATAAAGTTTTTGTAATGGTAAAGTAAAATTTTTGGTAAATTATTGTTTCCATTAAAGTTAAGATGTACGCATAACACTGAATATAAGTGTAATTTTAAACAATATTTTTCATTTCTGAAAATCTTTAGCGTTACGAGTATGCAGATAAATTGGTACTTAACGCCACGGCTCATATAGAACGGTAAATTTATTTGAAATATGAGAACTTAGCTGTAGGACGAAATCTAAAAACAAAACAGTAACTCTAATAATATTTAGTTTCTTTCCGCAATGTGGCAGGGAATAATTAGTTTTTCGTACCGACAAGCAGTGTCGGAAACGCATGGAAGATCTTTATGTATACTTGTAGAATGTAAAGAAAAAGAGAAAGAAACAAATAATGAAAAGGGACAGGTTAATGAACATAAATCTTTTATCATTCATAAAAGCCTATAAAAAGTCAACTGCTAAACATAGCCTCTCCAGAAATGTCAATAGTTACGACTAGGTTGGCCAATCAATTCGCAATTGGCCAAGCAAATCGCCAAGTCAATACTGACGACTGGATTTTTTTCTTTCTGTTGTTATCAAGTAGACGCTGTAGCTCATCTCCTGGTTCAGTTTTCCTCTGTCGTCCCCTACTACGAGCACGGGATGATAACGGGATAGTGGATATTCTTATGCCACCATTACACGGTTTAATAATGTACATATAGCAGAAATAAATGAAATATGCCTTTATAATATAAGTATGCACAGTATTTATGTTTTTACGTGGTAGAGCCATGCTGCAGTTATATTAGTAGTATAGTTGTAGCACGAATGGGTCGGCTCGACCGGGGAAGAACCACGCTCTCACAGAATACCAGCGTGAAATAGTAGCTTAATGCTGCTGTATTTCGTATGGTGAGTGTAGAGAACCGGAGACCCTTTTTACTGGAAATGAGGCATTCCATCTCAGTCCTCACGGGTGACAACGCATCTGCATTTTGATTTGTAATGGAAGATAGATGTAGATGTCTATGGGCCGCAGCAACCACTTACCATCAGGTGGACTGTGTGCTCGTTTGTCAGCCTATTCTATAAAAAAAAATGTAGAAATTAAATATTATTGTAGTTATTTTTTCTACTACATTAATATTTATTCATTCCATATTACATAATTATTTATTTTCTATCGCCACGTACGATACCATGAAACGATATGAGGTACTTGCTATTCTTAGACCCGCCATTTACGTTCAAAAACTGCGGTTACGCATGGAAATTATGGCTCATAAGGGGTAAGTCTATCTTCAGCAGTGAACTGTGAGAGGTTGAATTAAATTAATGAATTGAATGATTTATATAAAATGAAAATGAATTAATGAATATCGAGATTTATATCTGTTATGTCCATATTTATTTTTATTATTTATAATTTTATTTCACTTCAAAAATAAATATTAATATAAAACTAAGTAAATAAATATTAATATATTAGTAAGATAATATTAATATAATTTATACGTGCGTAAAGGTTACACACATTATTTCTTTTTGTTAGCATGTGTAAATAGAATTTCATATTTTGTAAAAATTTTGAGTTAAAAAAGTGCTCTAAAATTTCATTATATTTTCAACTTTTTTACTCAGTAACAAAATACTTTCACTAGGAATAGTAGTTGCTTACATACTGTTCCATAAAATTCGAATTCTTCACAAAAATTTAAAACTAAAAAAATTAATGTATATGTATATATATATATATATATATATATATATATATATATATATATATATATATATATATATATATATATATATATATATATATATATATATATATATATATAAATAGATGAGATATTTTTCGCAGAGACGATGTATCGATATCTATTGTACGAAGACCAAGGACCCCTTAACTATGATGCACATTTTAAAAACACTTAACGATATATATATATATATATATATATATATATATATATATATATATATATATATATATATATATATATATATATATATATATATATAGTTACTACAGTTTCTAATCTACAACATAGTAAATGTAAGCCGACTTCTAGCAAAAACATTTAGCTATTATAACGGGCACAATAAGCGGATGTAAGAAACTGAAAAGGCTGAAAGTACGAGTAATTATGGTATGGAAAATCATAAAACATGTGCTTAAAATGATTCACGATGTCATAGTATGTAAGAAAAAGAAAGCCGCTAAAGAAAGAGCTTCAAAGGAAAATGAGTATTATTAAATATTTTATGCTCAAATGTACTCGTATAAAGATGCTCCTAAATGAAGACTGTCTATTTGCCAACAGTATAGTTCATAGGCCACAAAAACTGCATGAGTGGTGAAAGAACATCAAGAGAGGGTGCATTTGCGAATTTTGTCATCACTGATCTATGTTGGTGATTACCCCTCGTACTATACGCAATTACCCCACGCAATGTGAGTAATGCAGAACACCAAGAGTTATGTTTTTTTTCTTACTTTGTTGAAACATTTTACTTTGTTGAATATGAGTGAATAGTTTACTACTTTCATATTATGAAATTTAAATTTAGTGTTATAAATTAATATCTAAGTTAATATGTTGCGCTCTTAGAAACGTAATATAAAATTATGACTAGACCGCCTGATATTTTTAGTTCATGAATTTTTTATTTAAGTAGTCGGTACTGAAATATGTTACAATTAAGTTTTAACACCATAATATTATCTTTATCGACTATGGGGTAATAAAAAGCTAGGCATCAGACCCTGTTAAAGCCTTCGCCGAGACATCAATCTCATTTTCAGCAGATTTCAATTAAGGAGGAAGTCCTCAATTTGATTGTATGTTAGTAATGTATGTTACGTAATATTTTTGTCAAACCAAGTTTGATGATTCTCTTTAACCTATATAAAGTTATACTTCAGGGGTGGCCCAATATACATTCGAAGTAAAAAATCCACCCCAAAAGTGCTTCGAGCGTAGTGTTCCCAATAAGATATTACAACACGACAAATTATACGACTAGGTAAGTCTACTTCGACCAAGAGGTTAACGGATCCAACTCAGCTCGGACACGTTCGGGAGACTACGACACAACCCTTCTCACGTTTTCCTTAAAACTTAAAATAGAAAATATTTTATTATAATACTTATTGAAAGCCACTTTTATGTATAATTTACCACTGATTCAGAAAATGCCTCAGTCCTGGGACCAACAAGAAACTCAGCAGGACTTAAAAAAAATAACGAATACCTACGGTGTTCAGTGCAGTACGTGTTCAGTCGGCTTTAAAACAGAGGACACGTTATATAAATTTAGAATCAAAAATCCTTCGGATAACGTCGTTTAGAGATCCATGACGAGACAACCTACTAGCACTTTTTTAAATGAAAGTTCGTGGAGTCTACTACACTCGTCAATTGCTATAAAGTCACTGATGAAGTGGACAGATTGCTTCAATGTCATTGTTTTCCCTCAGTTAATTGAGTGAATTGTAAATTTAAATATAAGTGGTGTTTTATTTAGATTAACAATTTGCCCTATAAGATTTTTTATTTATTATGTTGCATCTATATCATTTTATTCACGTTTAAAACGCTACTTATTCGCAACAAATGTTTCTTCTTCACAAGCATTATGCCCACGCAAAATGCAGCAGGTCGTACAAATACATATTCCGTGAGGGATTCGTTCCTGAGATTGAACCTGCAGTTTCGCAGTGCTGCCGCTGAAAGCCACTGTGCTACCAAGTCGTGAAATCTTAGTTTTCACTTTGAAAGCTACGACTGATGAACATACATCGATAGAATTACGTAAATAAAGTACTTTAGTATGTAATGAACAAAATGTAATGATTTAATATAATAAAAATAAATGTATGTAAATGTAATTTTTATGTTAAAATTTTTTACAATTCTAACTTGTTAGCCTTGTTGTTAGTTTGATTTTTTATATATTTTTTTCTCCTTATTTTTCACGTTGAAGGAATATTAGTTTGAAGACTCGTCTGTCATAGAATGTACTTAACGTTTAAGGCTGTAAAGTTAATAAATAGGATAATTTGAAATATCTATATAGATTTTCTAATAATATGTCTCTTTTACAGCTTTGAGGAAACGTCTTTGATATTTTATTGCTTTTACTACCATCCCTTTTCAACATTAATATCTTGCAACATTGTGACATGCTATTGATGCTACTATAAAATACTCGGTACATGCAGCATCCGCTTCAAAAACCAAAGCAATACCAAGCATCTTGTGCGTGTTCGCCATGGCAGACAAATAATTCAGCTTCAGATTATGTCTCTATTGCACAGTAATTTTATTTCGTTTTTTGCCTGCAACCAGAGATGAAGTTAGAATTAGAAAAAAACGGCCTTTGAATCGTTTTTATATTCCTGTTAGCTCATTCTTGATACGACAATCAAGAAGAAGGAATAAGATAGTTCTTAGTTTCTTAGTTATAATTAAGTCTTTTTACATTTATATTTAACAACTTTTTATACGAATACTTCCGGGAAGTTTTGTATTTTGTCGTTTTAATTTATACGAAAGGTTTATTTTTAGAAAGTAAACACAAATGATTGAAATTACCTTAATGCTCTGTAGTATTAAGTTAAACAAAGCAATGAACGGTTCGACGAAAACAAAGGATTCATTTGAATTAATTACGGAAGATACCCGTTTAGATATTTTTTCAGGAAACAAATGTCTGACCTGGTTTAGTTTATCAATATTTACGAGGCGTCATCACACGTGTTTTAAAATTCTGACTAATTACGGAAGTAACTGAATTCAAATTAATTTAGTCAATGGACTCTACATGACGTAGGTAAAATGAGAATTTTTTAATTCCTCTAGTAGTGCTTAAAGAATTTTTAGCAATGTTCATTTAAAAATCAAACGAAATGGGAAAACGAAACGTGAATTTTTGCACTTTTTTATAACGTCCAAAGAAACATGTTTTCCATAGAAAGTTAGAAACAAAAAAGTTATTTTTGAGAAATTGTCTTAAAACTATATTGATATTATCTATAATGACCAAAAGTTTTAAAGCTAAGGAACATAGTTGAGTAAAAATACTTTTTCACAACCATGTTTTGTAGATCTATATACTTTTGAATGGAACACCGAATATATCTTATATAAGGATTATAGGTGCCTTATAGGAGATTTTTATTAAACTTATGGCGAAGTGAAGTGGTAAAGTTTGTGGGCAAGTTTTTCGATTATTTTAAAGGTACTTGTAGGCTTGAGACTTCTGCAAAGATTTTTACTGCGCTTGATTCTTGAAAATGAGTAGTCTTGCAGAGCTTGATTTGATAGATAATAGGTGGAGTTACCATTGTTAATTTTTGCGCCATTCTTACTTTTGCGCTACTTTAGTTGCGAACGTCCTGTGTCACTACAACCGCGCTACTAAAATAAGGTCGTGGTACGCCAGTTCCCGAAGGGTTGCTGTCCTTTTGTGCATTTGGAATGTTTAATTTTCGTAATTATTATTTTTGTAAATACTTTGATAAAACATAAAAAAAAAGATTTATATAATCCATATACGTGGTAGAGTCATGCTACAGCGATATTAGTAGTATTGTTGTAGAACAAATGGGTCGGCTCGACCGGCATAGGACCATGCTCTCACAGAGTACTACCGTCAAAAATCGAAGCTTAACGCTACTTTGTTTCGTATGGTTAGTGTAGAGAACCGGAGACCCTTTTTTACTGAAAACGAGGCATTAATCTTAGTCCTCAGGGATGATAACACATTTGTATTTTGATACATAACTGAGGATAGATGTAGATGTCTATGGGCCACAGCATCCACTTACCATCAAGTGGACTGTGTGCTCGTTTGTCACCCTTATCCTATAAAAAATTCCTCCCTTAGTTGATTCTTAAGACACCAACGGATTAATTTATTCCGGTAATCTTTATATAAAAAAATTACGTGTCCTTTGTTTGTCCGCGATGAACCCCAAAACCACTCAACTGATTTTAATAAAATTTTGTTACTGTCAAAATTGCTTGTTCCAACTTGAGAGACAGGGTAGTTATTATCCCGATAAGTGACCCTCAATCATTCTGCCTGCTGCCTGCAGACTGCCTCTGATGCCATTACACTAAAATATATATTTTATAATATATATTTTAGTGTAACAGTATTGTTACAGGCTCGGTATACTCCTTAACTCTAACAGTGTCTTAAAAATAAAACTTAATTTTTTATGTCACTGTTGCGTAAACTTTAACGTCACTTCTGCGTATTTGTGCCAAAATTCACGGTCTCACCCAAATGGTATTTGATATTTTATCTTATTTTTATCTTAGAAAATTTTTAAGAGAAATTTTGACGTAAACAATGTCGTTTGTTCCACAAACGTAAGTTTGTTATTATAGCCTATTTCACTGTGTTGTTTTTCAGTGATGATAAACGTCTTTGTCGGACCACGTAGGTGAATTGCGATGTCTATTTTCAAGAAAGTCGTAGAGCTATGGCACGAGCGGCTACGGAGATCTACGGTCTATATGATAAAGTAATAATGTGAGATTTTACTTCTTTTAAGTTTTCTATAGGGGAAATTTTCACTAAAAAACACAGCGTCAGTTTAGACTTTTTGATTCCCTGGGTTTTTATTTTATATTCGTTTTTTATTTGAAGTACAATAGTTAAAAATTTTAAGGTATCCTTTTTAGTGGCTGAAATACTGTTTCCATTTTCAATGCATATTTTTTCCATTTTGAGGTGTGTTTTATAATAAATCAAATAAATCTAAATGCGTTTAGTTCATTAGTAATAACGAAAGATTCATTTCTATATTGACAGAAGTTTAATAACCGACGCCCTCTCTGCGGTGATGTCCTAGACCAGTGGCTAGTGTTACCTCCACTGCTGAACATAGGCTACCCCCGTGGGTTGTCTCATAGGAGGGATATTTGGCATAGTTAGCTACGCTTGCTAGCGGGTTGGCAACCGCAGTTTTTTATTTTTAATAGTTATTAGGAAGATTCTGCTGCCCATCTCCTGATTTGTTTACCGAGGTTACCTCTTACAAGCCCCATGGGATGTTATGGGGTAGTGGTTATATGGATCTCACCCTTTTAAGTTTGATAAACCTGGATTAGGATGAGTTTGCTCTTCCTTTAGTCAGTCAGTGTCTTACATAAAGATAAATCAACACATATAAGTAACAATAATTATAATAGCTATACTAGCGGCGGTAGTTACTTAACTTCAGGTGAGCCGCATGCTCGTTTGCCCCATCTTCTATATAAAAAAAACCTGTGTGTGTGTGTGTGTGTGTGTGTGTGTGAGAGAGAGAGAAAAGAGAGAGAGAGAGAGAGAGAGAGAGAGAGAGAGAGTGCGCGTGTGTGAGTGTGTGTGTATGTGTGTTTCAATTTATACATAAAACAAAATAAGGTAACAGTGCCTAGTGTGTGTTAATTAAAAATCTCTAACTGGTCTTATATTTTAAACGAGGTTGTTTGACGCAACGGTAACAACCACCTACTAACTTTCACACGCATTATAGCAATGTGTGTGAAAGTATATAGTTTGTATGTATGTATGCTAATCAAGCAACAAAAATTTTAGCAACTAATGTAATCAGGAACAAGATTCTATTTAAACATTTTCAATACCATGAATATATAGTACAAGCATTTTACCGTAATTGCTTTCGGGGAGGCTTGCTCGTTACGGTAAAATGATCAATGAATTTGTTTCATCGGACAAAGGAGCCCTGGAATTTTCAAATGTTTGCTGTATTCTCCACTTACTCGCTTTTGCATCGTTGTTCGCTTATAAATATTATGTTAAATTTTTCATACTTTTTAGGAAAAAAAGTATAAAAAATGTAACATAATATTTTTAATTTTATTTATTTACTTTCATACTTTTTTCCTATTTTTGCAAGTGGATTGATATTATCTGAATTTGTTTGAAACATAAAATCGTCAGTATATGACATTGTTACTTAAAAAGCACTGTACTGTACCTATTTGGATTTTATGAGTAATGAGGGTTGTACTGATGGATATTATGTTGAGTTTTGAAATGTTAATAATTCATTAATATTAATAATAATCTACTGTAATTTTCTGCTGTCTTTATTCGTTAATGAAATTTTTCTATGATATAATTTTATCATCATCATGACCACCTCGTAAGAGTCTTGTTTGATGACCCTCTTGTTTTAGGAAGGAAATTCCTTCCTAATGAAAATGCCTTAACGCTTGCAAGGGGATTAGCTTCCTTTCCCTTTTTAAATAGACTAAGCCAGAAGTTGAAGCCGCAAAAGCCTAAAGGCTAACAGAACTAACATCTGATAAAAATATTATAGTACTAAACCTCTCGCATCTGTGGCGCTTCATATAGAATAAAAATAAATTTATGTATAATTAAGTTTTTTCATTAAGCGTAGAAACCAAGCATTTATTCTTGGCACTACATTCCCGTAGTAGTTACCTCGGGAAATTGGACTGTACAAGTAACATTAGTTTTAAATTTTAGTTTAAAAAAATTATTATAAAAAAATTATGTTTATAAGTCATTTATAAACATAATTTTTTTTAATTTACTGAATGTTACTTCGGTCTGAAATAAGATCTGAGCTACCTTCTAGCGTGTCTATCTTTGGACGCGCTTGAAGGTAGCTTTACTTTAAAAAATATGTTGATATATAATGATGATATTTTGCTGATTTCGACAGTGACGAAAACTTTGGAATACCGTCGGGAGCTGCGTAAGTGATATTATAAAGCAAAACTACTGCCAATGACTAAAACTTGATATAATTCAATAAAAAGTTATTTATTATTAGATACTCAAGATACTTTGAAATCTAATATTCTATTGACATTTTAAATCTTTTTCGTTTGTTCTTAATAAAGTATTCTCTTAGAAAAAGGTGTTTACAAAAGACTGGCATAAACATTCTTTTAACAAATTTACCACATTTACCAAACATTTTTTTCCATGTACCTATTATATATTTACTGCCTTGAGTAACAGTCCAATCCCAACTATTGTCTCGTTATTTAAAGTATCGAAATCAACGACTGAATTAAAAAAAAAAAAAACTTATTTAAGAGTATGTCACCTCTCACATGTTGATAGTAATTTGTTGTGTTGTGGGCGGCATGGACCCTACGATTAACAGTGCCGTTTGAACGGTGCAGATCGATCGTAGTGATTTCTCGTAATGTTCGACCCTCCAGAAGGCTTTTATATCTTAATTAGAGGCTATAAAATCAAAGGTTTATTATACTGGTTATTTTAGGACAATGAACTTTTCTACCCTCTAAGCTGTTTTAGGGTTAAACACTATGTGCAATGTACATTAAATACCTTTTTATTTCATGTATAGTTATTTATTAGTTTCACATTTCTTGTTGCCATAATTATAACCTAGAATATGAAAAAAAAATTATGTAAGCAAGTAAAGAAATTTTTACGTTATAAGGATGATACAGTTAAAAGTCATAACTGGTCAAAATCACTTTTCACTACGAAAATCAGGCAAAAATAGTTTTGGTAGATGCCCTTAGTCAAAAACTGTTTTGACTGATTTTTGTACACAAAAGTTATTTTAACCAATTTTCTCAGTTATAAGTGGTTTTGAGCAACATTCGATTTCAATTCTTTTAACATTTTAATTTCTTTATGGTTAACGTTATAATATACTATATAACGTTATATTATACGTGGTAGAGCCATGCTGCAGTTATATTAGTAGTATAGTTGTAGCACGAATGGGTCAGCTTGACCGGGGAATTTCTCGAAATTCTCTCACAGAATACCAGCGTGGAATAGTAGCTTAATGCTGCTGTGTTTCGTATGGTGAGTTCAGAGAACCGGAGACTCTTTTTACTGGAAACGAGGCATTCCATCTTAGCCCTTACGGGTGACAGCGCATCTGCATTTTGATTCGTAATCGAGGATAGATGTAGAGGTCTATGGGCCGCAGTGACTACTTACCATCAGGTGGAGTGTGTGCTCGTTTGTTACCCTATCCTATAAAAAAAAGATATGAAACCCGGTGGAATAGTTTGTACAATCGCTTTCAGTTCAGTTAAACTTGAATTGCTCCCTATTTTTTAAATATAGTTTGTTTTCAGGATAGAGAACTTAAGACTACCAAAATTTATTTCATCGAACAAATTACAAGCGACTAAAGCCGTGGACATAGAAAGCGTGAATAAAAATATGCATTTAGTGTTATTCATTTTTGTAAAATATATTTCATAATAGATGCGCATAATAAATTTTCTAAGAAATGGTGTCCTTTAGGGGATCATTCTGTTTTTCATCTTGCACCTAATTAAATAAAGTAGCGCTTCATTAATAACGTAGAAAAAAGTTGATAGGCATGAAGCGACGTTTCAAAACGGTACTCGAATACTCTGCGTTTAAAATTTTAAATGTCATATTAGTGATAAACGCAATAGTAAGTGTCCACTTCTACTTCATTATCAGCCTCTAAAATTCGTTGTTGCACTGGTACTCACGATATACGGAGGTTTTGAATTTGAAGATACCTGTCACAGGTCTGAGTATTTTTCGTCTGGTGTAAAGGGGATGGTTATATCATTATATATTCCATATGATTTGACTGGCATTTTCAGGGTCTCTTCTTAGGCCACCACTAGGTAAAAACTTACATCACACGATTAAGCATTTTTTTCTATAAGGAATATTTTCCTGTATTGTGTTGCATTTGTACATGGAGAAACACCTCTCTATCAGTTTCGGATAAGTATTTGTGAAAAATAAAATACTTATACCGTATGGGAATCAAAGTCGCGGCTCACTTTTCCATTGCCAAACGCTTTACTATTTTATCGAGACGTCAAGTACTCTATTATTTTATCATCGTCATCATTATCACCATTTAAGCTCTTCACAAGTCCACTGATAAACATAGGCCTTCCCCAAGGAATACCACAAAGTAAGGCCCTGACGGGGCCAGCATCCAGCGATTTCCTACATGTATCACCAGGTCGTCACTCCATCTAATGGGAGTCGCTCTACACTTCGCCTACCGGTAAGAGGCTGTTAATAGAGAACCTTTTTTCCCCATCGGTTGTTGGTTCTTCGAGCTATATGGCCGGCACATTGCCACTTGAGCTTACTAATCTGTTGGGTTATGTCGGTCCCTCTGGTTTTGCTGCGGATACCCTCATTTCTAAGTTTATCACGCAGAGAAATGCCGAGCAAAGCCCTCTCTATAGCTCGTTCAGCGACCTTAAGCTTCCTCATATGGCCAACAGTGACGAACAACGTCTTAGATCCATAAGTCATCACTGGCAACACGCTCTAGGTGTACAAGTCTCGTTTTTAGGTTTTAAGGTATACCTGACGAGAAAATGTGTGAAGAAAGAGTTTTTTAAAAATTATGTAAGAATGTTTATTCTATCATTAAAGTAAAAGTAAAGTCTATTATGTAAAGTAGTATGTATAGTTTTCTTATTATTTAACTAATAAACAAAATAATAAAGGATGAAGAACTAGTGTTGTAAACTTTATTATTTTGTTCTGGTTTTTATTGATAAACATTTTATTTGTTGAAATTTAGGGCATGAATAAGGGATTAATAAAGTAGTGAGTCACGATAACAGAGAAGAGGTGGGCGTCGGGATTTGGTGTCATTAATCATTACATTATAGATACTTTTGCGTCAATAGGCCGCCAGTAAGTAAGCAAGAAAGATTATCTAAAATATCTGAACAACATCTTCAGAAATTCCATTGCTGCTATGAGTACATGTTTTTCTTATCATTGTAATTTTTAAAGATATTACGAGTAATACGTATATCCAGTTAATCTGTTGCTTATCTGCATCCACTGCTAACTTCCGATTCGAAGAGTTACCTTTACCGTTACAGCCTATAAAAGTCCACTGCTGAACATAGGCCTCCCCAATAGATTGCCCCATAGGTGAGATATTTGCCATTGTTGCCACGGTTGGCAACCGGGTTGGCAACCAAAGTTTTTTGTTTTTAGTCATTATTAGGAAGATGCTGCTGCCCATCTCCTGATTTATTTCCCTCTATGGCCTCTTACCACTCTCACGGGATGATATGGGGTAGAGGATATTTTTACACCGCCACTGCACGGTAAAGTAGTGGATATTCTTACAGTGATGCGAAGAGTAAGTTGTGAAGACTGTCAGGAATTTCATCTTGGTCCTTAGAAGTGACAACACTGCATCCACAGACTGCAATAGCATACTATCAGGTGCACTGTAAGCTATTTTTATCACTACAATGTTATAATAAATAATGGCTTTGGAAGATTGAGTCCGTCTGTAATGTCGCAGCTTCGCAGAAGATATATGCAATAATGTGATGCTAATCTAGACGGATTTCCAGCCAGAAAAGTAGCCCAGTGATTCCTATACGGTTACTAATAGTATACCATGTACTTGTTAAATGTCAAATGATAGTTGGAATGTTAAAGTTTATTATTTACAACATATTTTTAAATTAGTAAAAGCTTGAGGACTTCTTTTAATTATAAAAATACTTGTGGTAGCAGGTCCTCACCCCCCTTAGCTAAGTACATTCAACTAAAGAGAAACAGAGTGTGTGCAATGTGCATGTGCGCGCGCGCGTGTGTGTATGTGTATGCATACGCGTGTGTGTATGCATATATATGTGTGAGAAAAAGATAGTGAGTGAATGTGTATATAGGATAAATTTTACTAAAGCTTCATAACCATTAATAAACATCTCTGGGCTCTCTCAACTGATATAAATTTACTTTTGTAAATTAGCATGCTAAAAGCAAGATAAGGTAAGTTGTTGATCCACTGTAACATCCAAATACTTTGTATGGGAAACTTTTCCAATAGCTGTACGCGTTACACAGTGACGAATGGGAAGAATTGTTACATTTATGTATTTGGATCCCAAAATCATCCTTTCGCTGTGGACGGCTAGTTAAAAGAAAAACATATGAATTGAGTTTTACTAACATTCAAAGTCAATTATTGTCAAACCAACGAGCAACTTTAGCTAATAATTTTTCCGCTATTAATTGCACTTTTTCCCAAGTGCTTTACCAAAAGAACATCTACGAGTACTTATGAGAAAACTCTCCCCCGTTCATACTTATAATACACAGAATATTAATATATATATGCTAAAAATAGCACAGGACTCAAGACGCTTCCCTAGAGTACTCCATAATTTACACTTGTATTGACTTATTTTTACCGTCTGCATCCTGTCAGAAATGTAGTCTCTTAA
Organism: Parnassius smintheus behrii; assembly: GCA_036936625.1. Lineage (NCBI taxonomy): Eukaryota > Metazoa > Arthropoda > Insecta > Lepidoptera > Papilionidae > Parnassius > Parnassius smintheus. Next base: position 23,108,846 of record JAUPFT010000015.1, on the reverse strand, counting down.
AAGTTCTAGGGGTATACCTGTGATATGAAATCCGTTCTATTTGTTAACAAGAACAGGGATTGATACAGTAGTAAAGGTTTTTTGAAGTGAAAACTTCTTTAGCGGCGTGGTACACTTTTTTTTTGTAATGGGTAAAAAATGTTAAACTCGCATCAGGACACGTGACCTGATCGAAAATTCGTAATACGGATGGTGTAGGAGAGGAAGTATCCCCCTCTCTTTCCACGGCGCGGCGAAAATGTATGTCTGCGCCTGCTGTTTCGTTTAGGCGGCGGAGGGCGCTTGCGCGAATGTAATCTAAATTGTCATGTTTGTGTACGATAGCGGAATGAATAAATATTGTATTCCACCACATAAATGATAGTACTTTTATACTGATAATTAAAGCAATTCGTGCAAAATTATTCCCTAACCATTCCAAAATATCCAAAATGCGCAACGTTAATATTCAAGTTTTCACTTCTGCCAGCACTCCCGGACTGCAACCCGTCGTTTTTTTTTTAATATCCAGGAAGTCGGCAAGACGTTTTATACCGTTATTATTTATATTAAAAATTTGAACACCTAACGCAGCAACTGTAAAGTCAAACTGAGAGTCTCCTAATATGTCATATTCAGAGAGCTGTTGTTGTCTATTGTTAATTAACTTTTGAAAAATCTTTGGGAAAACAGGTAGTAAGAAGATTGGCCGATAGTTATAACTTCTTACTTATCTTCACTTTAATCCGGTATTACAATAGACCGATTCGGAAGTTTCGGAAGGACATCTTTTTCAATACAGATTTTGCAAAATGGCAGAGGATGTGGTTAAGAACATAACTGTTTAGCTATTTTGAACCTATTGAAATATTGTCCTAGCCAAGGGCAGAATCTGATTTGACCTGCAATACCTGCAGTAATACTCTTGATTTTTTCCGGATAGGTTTATATTAATTCAAAGGAAGAATGTGCCCTTACAGATACAGTTTCATGTATTTCATTAATGTGGCAAAAAGATATATAAGTATTAGGATTGTTAGTATTTATGTCCTCGACAAGATTTTACACACACTCACGAAGTACTCAGTTACTTTATCAATCAAATCACCCAGTAAGGATTTCGAACTTAATATGTCTAAACCGGTAGTACGTGATTGTTTTGTACAGATATGTTACTTGCGCTTCCAGAGAGATTTAGTTAGTATTGTTTTAAGTTTCTTTTCATATTATCGTTAAAGTTTCTTAATTAACTTAATAGCTTAGTTGTGTATCCTTTTGTATTTATTTTTTAATGATTCATTATAACGAACCTATCTTAGCTTTTTTTGCATATAATTCCTATTTCTATCCATTACTCATCCATGATTTAATTTTTCGATTCTTACTAGTGATATTTACAATTTTTGTACATTCTTCGATTGATTATCTTATTTTATAAATTAATTGACATGTAATATAGTCTAGATTAATCACTAAAAAGAAGATTCAACAGGTTGTTTTGAGGTAGACTGGCAAGTGCTTTATGAAACTTATTATAATGTTTAATTTTAATAGGCTACTCTTTGAAAAATAACCTTCTTTGAAAAATAAATAAAAATATTTTTTGTTTGTTCATATTTTATGCGCAGTCATACCGTTCATCAGATTGCGCTAAATCTTTGTCAACTTATTGCGTAAGATTATAAGCATGGTACAATTAATTTAGAGTATGTGGCGTGCGTAAGTTATGTTATACTATTTAATTTCAATGAATGTATTATGATTCCTAATTAAACAATACAACTCTTTCAAACTTAAAACTATGCTTCCCAATTTTTTTCTGTGGTAGCAACGCACTTGATACCAGCTAGTACAATATAAATATTAATATCTCCTGTTATCACAATATTTGTATATTTTTAACGAGTCCAGGTGTTCACTAAGAGAACTGATGTATTGCTCTGCATTGGTAGTCGATGGTGACCTATACATATATGACCAGAAATACTAAGTTTCATAAATGGATTTGTATGCAAGATGCGTGTATCAATTTAATTTCTTTAACATGAGAAGAAGTATTTTTTTAATATACGCTACTACTCCATCATTTTGATTTCTATCTTTTTTCGGCAGCTCCGTGGTGCAATGGCTTAGCAATGAGTTATAGCACTGTGGCCTGCGGGTTCGAATCCCGCACGAAACAAGTATTTGTATGGCCTACAAATAATTGTTCCGGGTATGTATGTTTTTCCTTGTGCAATTTATGTATGTAAACTGCCTCAATGATACATTAGAAAAAAATATAGATAGATCACTTTGATTCACGTGATGATAAGCATTATAGAAATTGTAGTTATCTGGGATCTGGTATAAGTTTGGCAGATTGAATCCTATATCCAGTTACTGTTAATATGTCTGCATTAACTGTATCGAAGTAATTATTCTCAGTTGAAAATCTTCATAAATATAATAAATACTTCTTATATTCCGGGATACAGAATGGTGAAATCTGTTGTTCTAAATTTTAAATATTTATTTAAATTTTCTACAATCACATTGATATGCGCAAGCTATATTATTGTCCAATCTTCGTAAATTATTCCAAATATTTTTTTATCCATAGACATTATTGTTGAAGACAAAGTTAAATATCGTATGTCTTATATGTAAACACACCTCATCGACGCGTTTGAGGTAGGTAGTATATTATTCTCGACATGTCAAGGTCAAGCAATTTTGTGGTTTTACAATGCCTCTGTCATAACAATAATGCACTTATATGATAATATGAGTAGCCGTATATCAAGAAAACTCTCTAATTAATCCATCTTATATTTTCTAAAAAATCATGTTGTATTGCTACTTCGATAACAAACGGTATGAAATTTTTTTTATGTGGATATTTGTCCGGATGTCGATTTTATATGTGGTGACGATAACTCCCGAAAAATTGACAGGTCGAGATAAGGTCTATTTTATTAGTTTAAGAATTACATCAACTGGTTACCTATTTCATATAAATAGCTTAGTACGAGTCGTTTGGTAATAAAATGATTTTCAAGTTATGTGAGTTTTATTGCTATTAAAAATTTAAATGCGCTTTCATTATTTTAATATTTTAGCTCTTGTTATATATACAAAGGACAAATGTACCACACAGCCTATATTGAATTTATAATTTGTGTAAAAAATATTTTATTATAGTAAACATTATTATTTCTTTTTCCCTGTTGGTTGACACTACCTGTTAAAATAATAGAGCTCTTAATTTAAAACACATAAATATTTTGAGTCAGGAATACAATTTATTGGATTTTCCATACTATTTTTGTATGTAATTGAAATGGGCTTAGGAAATTTGTAATTTTACGTTTATGATATTGAAGTTGAGGCATGTGGTTTACTCGAAATGTTGTATATGGTAAATAAAAAAATCACAAAAATACTTGTGGTATGGGCAACAAATTAAATAATTTCAAATACTTACTTACATAATAAACTCTAGAGGGGTAATTTGAGGCTAGAGATATTGTAATAAATTTAAATAGATTTGTATGTATGACTATCTATGTATTAAGAGTGTGAATTGAGAGTCTGTGTTGATTTTGACTTTTTACAACGACGTTTAATGCCAACAATGTATTGCTTATAGTTATTTTATACAATATATTAATATTAATCGCGGTAATAAACATCTTAATATATATAAATTAAATGTCACGTTGTTTGTCCGCGATGGACTCCTAAACTACTTAACCGATTTTAATCATATTTGCACACCGTGTGCAGTTTGGCCCAACTTGAGAGATAGGATAGTTTTTTTTGCCCATGAGTGACCCACAAGTTTTTTTGCGAATTTAAGGCTTTTTATTGAGACATGACAGGGTCATCGAAAAGGGCAGAACAACGTCTGCCTGGCAAGCTAGTAGACGTATAAAACGTAACTATACCTAGAAAAAGTCACATTTGCAATAGACTCCGTACGAAAAGCCTCATTTAGGATCGTAATATTAGGACAATCATCGTATTTCCTGAAATTACCATAGGCAATCCAGCAATATTTATATTCCTTTGTCTTTGAAAGATCTCTGGCTAAAAATACAAACGTGAAGCCTTTGTTGTTAGATGTTCAGCTGTGTAAATTGGTGTATGCAGACCCAGGTGTTTGGGGCAGAGCTTCAACTTATTATTTTTGTTGTTGTAATTCTTACACATTTTTAATAATTTCTTTTAGATGAGGGTGGATGTACTTTCAAGAATAATTGGAGTATTCATGTTTTTTGTTCTATATATGTCTATACGTCATAGGTGAGTCACTGCAGCCTACTTCGTTAGCAAGACATACCACCATATCTACTAGCGTTTACTTTGTTTCCTATAAGCACATTTTTTATCTTAAAGCTTGATTTTCGGAAGTCTCTGACAATTCACAATTTTGTTCTCTAATAGAGTAATGTATATTTGCTTTTTTTTTGCTTGCGATTCTAATAACTGCATTTTCTTCTTAAATTCTTCGTTTTGAGTTGTGAGTAAAGATATATTTCTCGAATATCAATATATTGTGGAGAGATTTCTCGATGTTTAGGTTCGTTTCGTGTACAGCTCTGTGAGTAGCGAATATATTTTAAAGTTTCTTTTCTTTTGAGGAAAATAATTCGTCAGATCAGTCACCATCTTTTTCTTTTAGACTTTAAAATATTCCATATCTACCCCCTCAGTATTTTATTACGACAGCAAACATAGTTTGGGGGTGTTACAGCATTAGGTTCCACTATTAGTAATATCCGTCTCCGATTGATTTGCCTCCGCCGTTCTCCATTTAATTTGAATAAATTTGATTGAAACATTTATTTAACAAACTGTAAAAGCTCACATCACACAAATGCACCTCCGAAGCGAAGGGGAGAATTCCATTTTGCGAGAACATAGTGTCGGACTAGAAGACAACCAAAATAATAACATACTCGAAAATTGGCAATTAGTGTTTTTGTAGTTCTGTACAAAAGTATTCTGTGGTTAAGCTTCATATATTTATCGTAATATATTATCTAAGTCGATAATATATTACGATAAATATATAAATTACAGTACGCAGTAGTATGATAAGTCTATGATTACAGACTATTTAAATACATTCTGGTCAAAAGGCACAATCACAACACAAGCAACTGACAATGTATGCATTAATGGTAAAGAGAGCTAGAAATATTGGTAGATTTTTCATTTCATCAATTAATTTGTTAAAGAAAGCCTGTATACAGTTGGAGTACTGCAATCTGCCCTAGTGCACGATTGGGGACTTAACATATGCAAAAATATGTTATTTCTTAGACATGCGTTCCCTTAAGATATTTTCCTTCACTTAGCTTTCCTAGTAACTACTTATTTCCTAGTAACTAACTAGTTATTTATATCAACATTAACTAATAAATAAAAAGAATTTAAATAGACAAATTGAGCTTATAATAACGATTACTATCTAATTTAATCAGTAATTGTTAGCACACATAGGAATCAAGTGTCGAATTTAAAATGTCTTTTGTAATTGTAATGTGGAATAAGAAACGGGGAAGAATATATATCCTTTCCCAGCACATTGGGAAATGTTTTTATTTAATAATACGGGTTAAAGTATGAAGTTGCCATGTTTGACTTTCTATTGCTTTCAACCGACATCAACAAAAGGAGGGGTCCTCAATTCGTTGAGTGATAACTCAGAACTTTTTTCCAGGTGAACCTGGTTTGATGATTTTTATTTGAAAGCTGGTGCTTCTTATGTGGTCCCATATAAATTTGATTAAGATCTGACCAGTAGATTTTGAGTTATTTTTAATAATGCGTATTTAATTGACTTTGCCTACATTAATAGTTTTCATCTTATTTATATTGAAGTTGGTTGTACAATATTTTTAATTTTACCATTTTTACATTCAATATTTGAGTTAAACACGAAGCCAAAAATTTGAGTAATTTTGGAATACGAATTCCGACGTGGTTTTAACGCTTCAGAAACAGTTCGCAATATCAATGTTGCGTTTAGGGAGTATACTTTATTTAATACTAGCTTTCGTGGTGGAAACTTCGAATTGAAGAATGAGCCACGTAGAAGACCAGGCACTAATGTAAATCACGATGTATTAAACGTACGTGGTACAAGCCGATCTGCATTACATTAATTTACCCAAAATAAGGACTCATTAGCATCAAATTGGTAAAATAAAAAAAGAAAACTTTGAAACTGGTTGCCTTACGAATTAACTGTATATATATATATATATATATATATATATATATATATATATATATATATATATATATATATATATATATATATAACCTCGGCTCATCCATCGATCTTCGCCATTATTGCTTATCTCGCAAGGGCAAGCCGATCTTCATTACGTTATTTCACAAACAATTACGTCTCATTTATATATATATATATATATATATATATATATATATATATATATATATATATATATATATATATATAACCTCGGCTCATCCATCGATCTTCGCCATTATTGCTTATCTCGCAAGGGCAAGCCGATCTTCATTACGTTATTTCACAAACAATTACGTCTCATTTGCACAAAATTGGTAAAATAAAATAAAGTTTAGAAACGAGCCAGAGTACAGAAACGAAATGATGGGATTTATGTCAGAATTGTGATGGCTGATGAAAATTTGATTCTCTACGCCAGGAAAATGCTATGGCTGTCCGAGCAAATGCAAGTACGAAGTCCTGAAGTGAAGCTCATCCATAGAAAAGTAATATTAACTGTTGGGTGGTCACTCCATTCTGTAATTTACTAAAAATTTTTGAGATCCACTTTATCAATAATAGCAGATGCCTATTGTAAAGAACTTCTAATACTAATGGCGAAACTCTCAGAAAAACAACCGCGGCTCGTCCATCGATCTTCGCCATTATTGCTTATCTCGAATCTGCAAAAATGTGTACATAATGAGATTGAATACCATGTTAAACGCGTCGATTGAAGTTTTTTTCCTAAAAATAGGTGTTTGCACTTTTCATAATAAAACGGAATTTTAGACTTGACAGACCTGGGGACCTTTAAGAAAAGAGCTTACTCCTTTCTAAAAGGCCAGCAACCCACTTGCAATTCCCCTGGTCCTTCTTTTTTACCTAATAATCTTGAAATTTCTAAATTATCAAGTAAAAATATAAATGGTCATGTGTAATGATTTTGTGATCAACATTACGGTTCATCACAGCCTACTTACATTCCACCACTGCAAGTTTGGAGAGAAGGCAGCTCTTTCACTGCAGTACACCAATACGCATCCAGAGCGAGCATCCACTTAGAGTAGCTACCACATGCCGGTTGTTCACCTCAGGCCACCGTGGGTGATCATACTGCTAAGCCCCTTTGTCACGATAATTTACCTGCATTGCCTTAGCTTGTGCTAGCTTTCACTAGAGTTTAGCTTTTAGCCATTGGTTGGCGATTTTTTCATATGGCATACAGTTTGTCACTTCACCAAACACCGGGCTTTCTCATACAGCTAACAATAGATGATCATGTCTAGGTTCATCATTAATTATGTCTGAAAATACATACTGATTAAATACTTGATTTCACACACATGGCTTCATGTACAAAAGTTTATGTGTGTGATATGTGAAGTACAACAATACGCACGCCGGACAGCGCGGTTGATTATTCCCGGTTTCAAATCTCTTCTTCTTCCCTTTTTATGAAATTCCGTACATTTATTAGTCTTTAGTTCATGCAGAATAGCTTTGGAAGAAAAATATAACTTTGATTAAAGTTATCATTACAATAATGATCTTGTAGAAAAAATACATGTGTCATTATAAACGCTATATTTGTCAGTTCTCGACAGTTAAATGGAACTATTTTCTGAACTTATGCTTTAATATTCATAGAAGTAAAGTACTTAAGCTGACAATGCAGTTGGGCTGTATTTAAAGTTCGATGCCAAGAGTTGAAGATGCCAAACAATAGGCAATACGGCTCTACGGTTCAGTTGTATAGTTCCGCCAATGGAGCTGTCGATCTTTTGCACCAGAAGCAATTCTCATGCCACCATGTGCTCAAATTCTAGCGCAGTGGTTGAAATCATTTTGCAAAAGACTATCTATTATAGTAATTTTAACACAAAACTTATGTATCCCAAGTATTATTTTAAATAATTACAGTAAGTAAAGACTAAATTCAGTCAAATAAACGATAAATAATAAAACTACTGTTTTTGAAAAGAATGTTTGTTATTTGAAAGTAAATTTCAAATAAATGGCACTGTTTGGGATGCGCTTTGATATGTTTTGTATTTACTTGATATGGGTTCAGTACACTTAAATTTTATCGAGCGTCATGTAAAAATATATTGTGTAAAGATAAGTGTAAGTATAAATTTAAAAAAATATATTTTCAACCCCAATGGTAACAATAATATTTATTTGTTTATTTTGTTCTTGAAGCTAAATGTTTGTTAGTACACAAACGGTAGTAGTAGTAAACATAATTCTACTTACAGGGGTCATCGTACGCGACACATTCGTATGAACATAAAAATAATTTTATTATTTTTATGTTTATATTATATTGCGTAGTTTTTAAACGAATTACGTTAGCTGCGGCCGGAGGTTCGAAAAAAAACCAAATTTACTTATAAAATATATTTAAAATAAAATTACAAATTATGTTACTATAGCTAATTAATCTAACAGAATGAGCCTTGTGTAAATGAGTACATGATATTTTATACATCCGGCACGTGGCTTGAATTGCTGCGCTTGCATTGCTGTTGGTTTACAAAGCAACTGTTCTAGGTGTAGTAGTCAGCGATCTTCATATCATAGGTATATGTAACTCCTCCACCCTCAGAACGGCAACTATTTGAGTATTTTCAGGGAAAATGTTGCCGGAATTTCGGAGTTTCCATGGTCTTCTGGATTAGGTGTTGGTGATTGCGCTGCTTTGCTCGTTTCCTTTCTGCATCTTGATATGTAGCGACGGGTGGCCAGTACAAAGATAAGGATACCTCCACTCGATAATATGATATAAAAGGGAATTGTCGTATGATATAATGTGTCACTTATGGCACGTAGTTGTACTGGTGATTGCATGAGAATTTTGTCTTGGATGCTGTGTAATCCTTGGAGATGGATTGAGTTTAGGTGGATGCGGGTAGATGCTGTAGCTTGTTCCGGAGATCTGAAAGGTAGTCCAGTGAGCTTTAGAGGTTGACCTTTTATCTCATTATTGTCGTTGACGATGGTGAACTCGGCAGTTTTAAGAAGACAGCTGGCTGGAATCGTAATGAGATAACTCCCTTGTAGCATGGTGAATTCTTTTCTTCCGCAGGACAATTGTACCTTGGTATTGTGTGGAAAGGACAGGATATAATGCTGGTCATCTAGTTTTTCCATCGCTTCTTTTGACAGGATGATAGTAGTAAGATTGCAGGCTTCTTGTATGACTTGCTTGGTGATCAACTCTTGGATGCAATCGGGTTGTGTTCGAATCTGATAGGTAGTGCGTTCTTCACAGAGATACCAGTGGTTAAACTTCGGACATTCTGTCTCAATGTACACGAATGATAACTCGTTAGTTGCTATGAAGGGATAGGTTGGGATAAGGGCCTGTGAATTTTTATTTGGGACAATGGATAATCTATATAAATCAAAATTATCTCTAGAAGTTATAGGAAATTTAAAGATGAACACGATTTCTTTTTCCGTGTAATATGAGCCGGGTTTTATTACGTCATAATAGTCTCTGAGTTCTAAATTTAATATCTGATCTGAGCTATAAATACTTCTAAGCTTACTTAACATGGAACCTAATACATCTATATCTATCATAGAATGGTGCGTGCTAGATGCACGAATAAAAGCTAAAGTGTTTTCTATTCTAATTAATTCTAGCATTAAGTCCTCTACATTATCACTAATTATTTCTAACAATTGCGCGAATTTAGCGTATTTAATTAAACTAGTTTGCCTATATGCATTACTATTTAATATAAGTATCAAAGTCTCATTAATTTTCCTTTGATTTTCCGCTATCTCAATAACTGCATTACTATGCTTAGACATCCATTCTTTACTTACGCTGAGATGTTGATCGAATTCGGATGCGACGCTCAGTTGATTATCCTTAAGGGTTTTAATTGCCTCGTTATATCTTAACGCGTCTGTATAATCTAAGTTACCAGTTATGCTTTTTATGACTGAACCAAGACTATCTATAAGACCTCTTTTAGCTCTATTGGGCTCTAGGGTTCTGAGATGACTTAACACCTTGCCAAGTTTGTTAGACAGATAATCTATTTGGATTTCATACAGTAAATAAGTATCGTTAGTCAGTTGATTTTGGAAAGTCAGTAGTTGATTCTGTAGGGAGTGGATATTACCTTCAATGTCATCAAGTCGTACGTACTGTAAAAATGTGTGGTAATGAGTAGTCAATTTCGTGGGTCCTAGTTTATACGGTAGTAGTCCTGGTTCGTCTGATAGACTTTCAAGTTTTATCTCTGTCGTCTGAGTCCTTTGAAGGAGCATTATTAGCAGTATCCTGCAACAAATTAACTGCTTTAGGGACACGCTTGAGCCGTGATTTTGCTACTGGGCCACGTTTTTTAGATGTATATATATGAATGGGTAAATCGGCTAATACAGTGTCCTGAGTATAACGTGGTGCGGTTTTTTGGCGGGCGGCAAATGGATTTTTAATAAAAACTTGCTGCTGCGGTGCGTATTCTATTTCTGGTTCGCGGTCCTTATTCCTATTCTCTATAATGGCTGTGCGATTGGCTAGTGACGTGCTATTAATAATTTCGTACACCTTTTTCATTTGATGCCTATGCGTCTGTACATACTGCTGTAGTAGTTTCTGGGTTATGTCGATGTCAAGACAGTCTCTATGGTCAAAGTGTCCCGTTAATAAGTCAAATGGTCGACATCTAGTAAAACTGTGTATTGAGCTATTGTAGGCTATTATTGCGTAAGGCATGAGATTGATGACCGGTTCGTCCTTATGTTGTAATTTTAAAATTCTAATATGTTCCAAAAGGGTCGAATGGAACCTTTCAATATTACCGTTATCGTTAGGAGAATGGGCTAAAATACGATGGTGATTTATCTTATGGAGTCTAGTAAATTCTAAGAATAATTGATTAGTGAACTCTGTTCCATTGTCAGTAATTATTGTTAGGGGAACACCGTGATGGGTACAATATTGTAGAAGGGCCTGTAATATACTAATAGCGGTTCCGTCGCGTAAATGGTAAGCTTGTCCGTATTTTGTAAAAACGTCTATAAAAGTTACATATTTTTCACTTTGAACTGTAAAGAGGTCCATGTGAATTATCTCAAAGGGTTTGGTTGCAGGTGGTACTACATTAAATTGAGGTCTTACTGGGTTTCTATCGTATTTGGCCTGTCCGCAGATGGTACACTCGTTAATAAATTTTGTAATATGGTCTTTCATTTTTGGCCAATAGTATTTGCGAGATAATGCTAGGTAACACTCATTAATACCACGGTGGTTGGTTTTACCGTCGTGATAGTGACGAATAATTTCTTGTTGTCGCAAATATTCCTTAACATTCTCTAACTCGAATTTAGTTAAAACAAGGTTAAGTGAAGAGCTTTTAAATTTATCCTGTAAGATTGGTATTACTTTATATAATGCTAAAGGTGGGCTTATTAAGAGAGCTGTTTTGATTTTCGGATTGACATACTCTTTTACAGCGTTTATGACGTCTTCTTCGAGACTATTTTCAGATAGTTGAATGCTAACACGTGTATGGGTATCGAAGGGTTTAGTCACAATGGTTTTTCGTTTAACGTCGCTAACAACAGTCAAGTGAATCTGTCTATTAAACTTATTGAGTGGTTCGTCAGTTTTAGGAATTTCAAGTATAGGGTGTTCGTTACTGGTGTGTACGGTCTCAGTCGAAGAGTTTGCAGGTATTATATCTTCGTATAAATTAACATTACGCGAGTTATATAATTTTATGGGATTACATGCTGAATGCGTTACTAATTGTCCCTCTTTTAAATCTATACGGGCCTCCCATTTACTTAATAAATTCAAACCTATAAGGCCGTCAAAATAGTCATGAAAGCGATATACAAAGAATTTCACTTTATCGGAATCATTAAATTCAGAAAAACAAGGTAACGTTATAGAATAATTATTACGACTTGTCGCGTGTATGTTTGTTACTTCGAACGGGTCAAAATTTAGTGGGAAATCGCTGAAAAATTTTTCTACAGCTTCAGGGCTAATAAAAGATTGATTCGCGCCAGTATCTATCAAAAATTTTAATGGGGGGTTTGCTATCTGTATGTATGGTAATTGTCTTTGAGTCTGAAGATTTAATTCTATTTTGGTTTTTTTATAGTCGAATCGTCCTGAAAATCCTGATCGGAGTGCTTAGATTCTACTTGTGATTGATTTTGAATATAATAATTATTATCTTGGTTTTCGTCAGTCTGGTCATAATAAGAAAAATCAGAAGCGGAATCCGGGGCATAAGCATTGTTAAAGTCGGTATAGTCGGTGTAGTATGCGTACTCGTATTCAGGGTTATACTCGTAAAATGAATCGTTATACGCAGCGCATTCATTCGTATTCATTTCGCGGGATTTGAAATAATTTGTTGGTGGCGGATTGCCGAATTTATTCCAGTCATGTCCTGTCAACATTTTTGTGTGTGGTAAAGCCTTGGGAATAAAACGCTGGACTCCACTCATGGGCTGAGGTTGTTGAGGGTTATTTCGGGGTGGTAATCGGAACACGTTACTACGCTGGTTGTAGTTAGGAGGGGGTGCACCGAACATGCGCTGGGTATTAGTTGGCATGCGCTGTTGGTGTGGTACGGGTTGAGGAAATTTGAACGGCTGAGGTGGGGGTCTATAAGGTCTTTTCCCAACAGGAGCTGGCCAATTAGGTACTGGAGTTTGGAAAGGTTGATGTTGAGGAATGGAAGGTGGTGTGGATGGTGGAATGAACTTGGGGGAATGTTGACTTTTTATGGAGTCGTTGCGCTGTTGGAGATACATAATGTTTAATTCCTCCTGTACATATTCTAATGCTTTCTCTATTGTCGACGGTCGCATGCAACGTATACGAGATCCTAAAGGTTCCTTTAAGCCGCGGACATATGCTTGCATTGCGACTTTCCTATAAAGATCCCGTTTGGCATCGATGGTGGTCGGTATGGTCTCATGTAAGGATACGTAAGTCATTATCGTGCTAAACAAAGTTTGGCAATGGTCGTAAAATTCTTGTGGAGTTCTATTGCCTTGCGAAGCTAAGGAGAGGTCATTATATAAAGCCGTTTCGTCCCGCTGGTCGGAAAAATTATTTATTAGTGCTGTCCTAATACCTAACCAATTTTCAGGAATGCCATTAGAGTTTATAGTGCAGGCAGCGGTTCCTGTTATTTTGTTAAGAATACCGTTCAAAAGACATAAATTAGAAAATTCACTACCGGGCGCATTGCTTAGGTACTGTGAGGCTAGTGTGTCACATATTTTTATAAATCTAGTTAAAACGTTAGGGTTCCCATCAAACTCCGGGACGAGGCGTAAAGCCTTAAAAATTGTGTCCGGGTCATGGGCCATCTCTGTTAAATAAGTATTATTTAATTCTAATTCTAAATCTAAATCGGTTTGCCTATTATTATCTAATATATGACGGCGAGCCTGTCGAGATTCAGGCTCCCGAGAACGAGTTACTCTAGGATGATAAATCTTGGAGGGAAAGATTTAAAACTTAGGGATAAGGGAGAGCAACACGAGATCAATTCAAGTGTACTCACGTGGATTTCATCTGGTTTCTCTCGATGAATCGAAGGCTGGATTCTCCTCCTGGTCTGCAGCTGGTCCGTAGATCCGGATACTCTTTGAAGGGACTTGATAGCCGCCGGGGTGCTTCACGGTTATGAAAAGATATTCCCTAACTATCGCAAAACTACCCCTGAGTGTCCTACCGACTGCGCCAATTACGTTAGCTGCGGCCGGAGGTTCGAAAAAAAACCAAATTTACTTATAAAATATATTTAAAATAAAATTACAAATTATGTTACTATAGCTAATTAATCTAACAGAATGAGCCTTGTGTAAATGAGTACATGATATTTTATACATCCGGCACGTGGCTTGAATTGCTGCGCTTGCATTGCTGTTGGTTTACAAAGCAACTGTTTTAGGTGTAGTAGTCAGCGATCTTCATATCATAGGTATATGTAACTAACGTGTAACGAGGAATCATTTATTTACTAGACTTATTAAATATGTCGATAGAGATATTTTATAAAAATAAATTATTGATTTGATCGATATAGCCCAAAGGATCAGTAAGTTGAACCTGTAGTTGTCATGTGTTCTGTCCGTTCAATGGCCGTTGAAGCATGAAAGCAGAAAAGTTGAAGAAAGAAAGAAATCGTAGCGGGTAACTGAATGCTGAAGACGGAGGATCGTGAGTAATGGCAATCTCGTAAAAAGGCCTATATTTTGCAGTGGACTTTTAAGGGTGGTGTCAATAAATGACTTTTAAATACATTATTTTTTCACCTAATTATCATTTTTGTTTTCGGGTCAAATCTAATAAATTGTTTTTTAGCTTTCTATATTAAATTTTAACTACTAATACAGTTAAAAACATACTTTGTTTTTTTTTTTATTATTTATTAGTACTTAGCTTTTTCACATTAAGATTTTATTGTAATTTTATTTTAATATAACTTCGAAAAAAAATTATAAGAAATGCAATAATATGTATGGTACTTTTGTGGTGACCATTTTGGCGCTAATAGACACATTTATATTTAATTGTACTTATTTTATTAGATATAAATACTTAAAAAATTAAACGCACTTATGAGCGCTTCAAAATCTTTTTTCATAACTACACCGTTACCGTTAAGGTATTTTTATCTATAGATTTTAGATGTTCAGGTTCTTAAAATATCCAAAACGAGATCTAGGCATAAAATTATAACAAGGTAAGTGCATAAAATTTCGCATTTGTAGTACAAATTTTTACGTGAGTTTTATTAGGCAACGTATGCAGCAACAATCTTGTTGCCAGTTAATGAAGGTATTGTGTCTCGTTATAAAACTTTATCATATATATTTATTGTAATCATTTGCAATAGCTGGTGCCTTATTCATATTAGTTAAATGTACTAAATGAATACAAGTGTAGTGTTTGCCAGGAATCGTAAGTATTACGTCAACACTTGTTTTCACTTTTTCCTGTCACATTTGCGTAGGATGGAGTAAACCATAAGTGTAGTGCGGTAGCTAGCGGTGGACTCTTCACAGTCCAGCTGGCTGAATGCCAGTTGCCTTCGTAGTCACTCGTTAGCTTCTGAACAACTCCGCGGTATAATAGTTTTGTCGTTTTGCCGCTTGTTTTTATTTAATCCAGTAACTGGAGCACTAGTATATTTTAAACATTTCTTTTACTTTTCTTCGTGCTTCTCTTAATTGCATATTTATTTTTAATTTCTCGATTTCTTGCATTTTTAAGTTAGCTATGGTATAGAATAATTACAACAACAACAAAATTTTTCACCCCATTTCTTCTAGCAGGTGTCGTAAAGTCGTAGGAGGCTCGTAGAAGCTCGTGAAAAATGTCAGAAATATTTGCTGGTTTTTGATTAGACGGTGGTTGCGACTTTCTGTTTACGCCACGGGAAGCAGTCATCATATGTATAGCTAGTGGATCTTTACTGGCTGATAAAAGATATTATAAAGAATATTAACGTTATAGCTGATAGCTTGTGTTACCTTTCCCGTCTAAGCTAAATTCATTTGTAATCACAATTATTTATTAGTCATTTCGTCATTTTATTGTAAAAAAATAATTGCTTGCTGGATATTTTATAAACAAAAATAAGTGTCAAGATACTTAATTGAATATCTTAGCACTTATATCGAGTACTTATTTTTATTAAGACTTCCGTCATATTGAAATAAAACGTGCGATGAGGAAGAATATATTTTGTTTATTAATGTGTTTGAAATATCACGCATTTCAGCTAAACGGTTTGCTTAGTTTAAGATAGGAAAATTTGCGAGCGTCTTTCTATACGATTACAATATTGATCTCTATAAAGCAAGAGGATAGAAGATAGGTATACGTTTATAAGTCATATTAAATAAGTAAAAACATATCGTTATCAGGACAGAGGTTGATTTCGATTCGAAGATATTCCTGATATGGACATAATAGCTTTCGCTATTTTTTTAAATACCATTATACTCGTAATCAGATTATTTAGCTTTAAAATAATTTATCATGATGGAAAAATGAGCTAATTGCATAGGAATGGCCAATTAAATTATAGTTTACACTTTAACAGCGACCATTAAGATTGTTTGGAATGACGGCAGAAACTAATTGGGTTCAATTTGTTGAGCAATGGTTACTCGACGACTACGATCGTTTAACTAACCAAATATAATGCAGATCATGCTGATTTTAGGCCGTTTTGCTAAGCCTTAATTGGGGTCCCAGGTCTAATCGTCATCGCAAGATAACTAGTTACGTCAATAGTGTGCTAAAAATAAACTTTATGGAAGCGTGCGTGAGAAGGTTTAAAATGACTTGGTATGGTCGCGCAGAATGAGGTCATTTCCCTTTCATTGTTAGTTTTTTGATGCTTTGTTTATGTTATAAAACTAGGTTAAAGAAAAATATATAGACGGCGATAAAAGCAACAAAAATAAAAATTAAGCCGTACGACCTCTTTTATAAATCTATAAATTATATGCATTGACGTATATATATGTTATTTAGCATTGTATACAATATTGATTTCTATCTAAGAAAGTATAATATTCATGAGAAAATGTAATATATGTAAGGAATCGATTTCTTTAATACGTCTAGTATTATATGTAGATATATAACTAAATATTACACATTGAAACAACCTTAATTTACGTTCTTATTTTGAATTCCCGTATTAAGTAAACTGCAGCATTCACGATCAACTGGACGCAGAAATATTTTATTTTATAATGTAAATAAAACTATTATCCGTCTTATAACAATAAATAGTCTATTATTAGTCTCAGACTTTTTTTTATAGGGCAGGTGACAAACGAGCACACAGTCCACCTGATTGTAAGTGGTTGCTGGGCCCATAGACATCTACATCCATCCTCGATTACGAATCAAAATGCAGATGCGTTGTCACCCGTGAGGACTAGGATGGAATGTCTCTTTTCCAGTAAAAAGGTTCTCCGGTTCTCTACACTCACCATGCAAAACACAGCAGCATTACGTTTATTAAGCATTACTACTATTTCACGCTGGTATTCTGTGAGAGCGCGGTCCTTCCCTGGTCGAGCTGACCCATTCATGCTACAACTATACTACTAATACTCTCTATCACGGCTGTACCACATATAGATATAACGTTATAAAATAAAAGGAAAAATACCGTTATAACCTTCTTAAATTTTTCTGCCATCAATAGCAGTGCTTGCATTGCTGTGTTCCGGTCTGAAGATTATGAGCATCTATTGCTTTATTTGAATGAAGTTGGCTTCTGGTGTCCATAGACTACAGTAGCCATATATCATCTTCACTATTAATTTGTTTTTAATTTCAGTTTTATAAAAACAACATCAAACGATTTAGGAGGTGGATTTTGTAACACATTTTTTCTTTTTTATTAGCCCTTTATTGTACACAGCAGCGCTTGAGCTTTTAATATTGCAAATTAGCCTTTAAATAAATAAAATATACTATCATATTTAAATAGATGTTAATTTTTTGTGAAAATTAATTCTATATAAGTAAAATATATTAAGCTTTTGAAGCGACAGTAGTCTAATAGGGCGCGGATCGCGAACTCAAAAGGTCGTGGGTTCGTATCCGTCATTTGAATACTGTCGTGAACCACTCCTAACACAAGCGTTTCAAGCTTACCAGGAGTGATTAAAAGGAATGTTAGTAATGTTAATAAATGAGATTACTAATATAAAAAAAACCATTACAATTTGGAATGAAGGTTTAGATTTTCTGTATTATGTTGTATCGACAGTTCCAGGTACGCATGAGCGGTTGAGTTTGGTGGGTGTGGAAACGAGAAAAGTGGAGGCAAGGCGGTGGGGGCGAGCACCTGCGCAAGATGCACACTGAAGCACGGTGCAGCCACCGCGCCAGCCAGACTGGCGCCTAACAACCGCCTCCGTAAACTCTCTCAACCCCCTCCCACAATTTTGCTCTACTCCCACGTTCGCGTTTGTTTTCAACTGTGATTGATAATTTGTTATTGAAGTGCGTGCGTATCTCGTTTCAAAAATATTATTAACGCTGTAGTAATCTACGACTATCTTTTGAATGCACATGTTTTAAATGTAATATTCAACTCAAAGGTTATGACCTTGTTTCGGGTATATTTATTAAAAAAAGGTATTAGAGTTTCATAAATAATAAATGTTGTACTTAAACCTAAGAAAAACGAATCTATTTATTTATTTATTCCTTATTGTAGGAACATCAAAATATAAAAAACGAGTAGAGTTCACGCGGTCTTATCACTTGGAAAGTGCAAATGCAAATAATGACTAAAATAGAGAGAAGAGTACAACAAATTGGTTGATCCTGCAGGCCACCCCTAGAACTTCCCGCTAATTTCAAATGCATAGCGCCCCAAATTTCACCAAAATATGACGTTGAATATGAAAAGTCGGAGTAATTTACAAAAAATATATTTTTTTAATTTGGTTAACGATATCTCACGAACGAATCAACCGATTTTGACTGGACTGGTGGCGATATACGTGGTTTTTCAACGTTAAAAGCTGATTAGTTTTTGGATTCGATCCGTAAAGCCGTTAAAAATATTCCAAAAAAAAGTTTTTCAAAATTTTCATTTTTGAGATTATTCAAAGCCATTCAAAAGCTGTAAGAGGTTTACACACACACACACACACACACACACACACACACACACACACACACACACATATGTCTTTATGTATACAATCATACAGACATCATCAAAAAATTGTCAAGGTGGCTTCCTGTGACCTCAAAACGTCAAGATTTGATGAAAACTCAATTTTAGAAAAACGTGGTAAAACAATAAGTAAAGTATAGTATAGGGATATAGTAAGGGAAAGATACTGAAAACATTCCTATAAACAGTGTGTAGTAGAGGATTAAATAGCACATATTACAAAGCGCAGAGAATGTGACTCCGAAGGCGAATATAGCACTTCAGCTGTTTATATGGTCATATTTGTATATTTTAATAATTAAATATTATAAAAGGAATTAATTGTATTTGATTTAAATTCATGATTTACATTATGTCATTAAGATTGCATCAGCAATCAACAAGCATTGCATCAGCCCAACGAAATTTGTTTTAGAGTACTTGTCGTCCGCCGCGAATGATGTTTGATTGCCGAATATAACTTTTCGTTATTAAATGTATTCTTTTCACTATTAATTGAGTCTGCTAATTTTGTCTGCAATTTTGATTTACAAAGTATCTAAGCAAAACGCATTCAGCTTGTTACCGCGCAAACATTTAAAAGCCGGATTTTGAATTCTTCTTGCTGCTCCCACTTTTTCGTATAGATTTACGAATATAGTTTTATTTTTTACTAAGTTTTACGAATTTTATTGTGTATATTAACATCAATGAAAATCCCGACGTTTTTTACAGCAGCCATGTTCACGAGGGGTGGGGGCACTGGGGTGTTTGAAGTCCCAATGTCATAGTTACTCACGGCTACCTTCACTTTGAATAATTTAATTAAATTTATAATTTTATTGAAAACTTAGACAATTGTTAAAAATAAAAACCTAGGCTCAAAAATAAAACTGTTTAGTCGATATTCTTGTGACGATTTAAAGACAATTAAACAGTTTGGTTGATTGAGGTGTACATGCAGGCGATCCGATTGTTATCGATTTTCTAGTTTTTTCTATCGGGCGGTCATTTTGTGGCACTCAGTTATAGGTTATAATTACAATTACTGCGATAAATAATAAAATATCAGCTAGTACCTTTGTTATATATATATATATATATATATATATATATATATATATATATATATATATATATATATATATATATATATATAATACATAGGAAACCATATTGGAGATAAAGGTTTTTAGTTTCAACGGTATTAGTACCCAATTAAAAAGTCGCGGATCGACTGCTAATTCGAGCGTATGAATCTCCCAATATATATACTTTTCGCAAACGACTAAACAATTGCTTGATTAAAAACTGTTTATATGCGTCCAACAAAAGTATAGCTTCAGTACTCAATAATTGCTAAATATTACTCAAAATATAAAACTGCAAAATGATAAAAATAATTACCAGAAAACAACGACATCTGTCCACAAATATTAACACTAAAGAATGTCCCTTAAACCACTGAAAACTCAAAAGCGCTAAAATCATCAGAATTCGAGAAGGCGGTTACGGACCACTTTATTCGTTTTTAATAGCAGTAATTTCTTACGAAACCAACGGAATGATAATATGTGGTAGTCCTATTACGTTACAAAAAAAAAAAAAAGAAATTATTTTACTAAAAAAATCAGCACAACAGCACACGCGTATTTAAATTCTATCATAATTCAAGTCAATTGCAATAGCCATTTTAACACATAGAAAGATTGCCATTACCAAAACTTATTCAGACTATTTAAATAAGTAGCTTTCCCTGCTTTGTGGTTCCGAAAAAACGACACCATCGCTTAAACAGGACGGCGCGGCGCGGCGCCTGAAGATGGAGCGCACAGCGGAAACAGCAGCTTCTGATGTCCATGCTCTGAGGTTGTTTATTGTCTTTTAAAATCAAAGCTAATTCTCATCAGCGCTTGGATTCGTTTGAAACGAATTGGCTAATCATGAGAAATTGTCAATATTTGTGAAATAAAATGCAGTTTCGCAAGCATCGTTACCAGTAGCAAGTTTTGCACCTACCACGTTATTTTAAGAATCAATTAATTTTAGCAGAATGCCATTATAAAGATTTGCATGTTGATTATTAAAATTAAATACCAGAGAACAAAGACACCTGTCCGTAAATATTAACACTAAATCTAAGGCTATAAGTAAATATAGCGCTGATAAATCGATTAATGTATAATAAACATTACTTTTTACGTTTATAAATTTAAGAAAATGTGTTAATTATTTAATAATTAAAGTACTTACATTATTTTTTTGGTGACATAATGAAAGTCATACATATCTGAATGTAGTTTCTTCGTATGAGGAGCGTTTAATGTATTCTCTGTACGAGGGTGATTTCCTAATAATGTGGGTAATTGAAACAAATAACTAACTGATGATATAAATATGAAATTATGTCTTGATAACTTCACATCAAAAATTTTAAATGATTTATTAAAGAAAAATTGTACAAAAAGGATTATTATAATATAAATGAATACATAAACGAAAATAACCCCTGAAATTGGGGTGATCGCCACCGTGCTGGTTCTATGAAAATTCATACAAAAATTGTACAAAGTAAATTTATTGTAAATTGAAATATGTTTAAAACTAAAAGTCCCGCTGGATTTCGTGCTGGTTCTTCCCAGGACCGGGGGGTTTTTTGCAAGCCAATTAAAAATTTCTTTCAATAAGTTATATTTAATAATCTATATTGAATAAAAATCATTCATTTCATTTCTTCATCACTTCTTATGTAACCTACAGGTATAAACGACGGCAATGACTGACTCGACGATATTGAAAAAAATCGAACACCGTGATTAAGTTCCTCACTAAACAAGGAAAAACTTAAAGAATCATCCATGAAGAAATGGTGGCCATTTACCAAGACAACTCCTTCGATGTCAGCCGTTCAGAAGTAGTCAAGTGAATTCAAAAGGAGCAGGGAAAGCATCGACAATTACCCCCACCCCGGTGGGCCAATCACAGCGGCTACAGAACAAAATGAGAAAGTTATTAAAAAAACTTATATAAGAAAGTGCACTACTAAGAATTAAGAAGTTAGCAGAAATGACTAACCTATCTACTGGTACCATAGACACCATATTGCATGACTATCTCAACCTCATACAAGTCGGTGCAAGAGGGGTGCAGTGAATGCTCACTGCGCTTAAGAAGCAGGCGCGGGTTGATGTAGGGAGTTTTTAGAGCTGTGTGGTGACGACCCAACAAGTGTTTTCTATAGCATAGTTAGGATAGGAGATGAAACGTGGGTTCACTACTGTGACCCTGAGAGTAAATAGGAATCTATGCAATGGCATAAAAAGGGATTAGACCCTCAAAGCTACTCCATCGGCCGGTAAAATCATGGCCACAGTGTTTTTGATTCAAAAGGAATATTACTGATCGAGTACACAAAAAAAGGTGAAACCATCAATGCAGACCAATACTCAGCTACTTTACGCTGTTAGAGAGAATCAATAGAAGAAAAGGAAGGAGGAAAGCTGACCATGGCAGTGCTGCTTCTTCATGACAACGCACCGGTTCACACAGCGTGGCTTTCCAAGGCTGCTGTACGGGACTGCTGGTTTGAGGAAATTATCCACCCACCATACAGCCCAGATCTAGCCCCTAGAGACTAATTTTTATTCCCAAACTTGGAAACTCCCAAACTTTAAAAATTGACCTTCGGGGAAAGCGATTTGCTACCGATAATGAGCTCAACTCCGCTGTAAATAAGCAGGCCAAGACGAAGAACATTTTTTCAAGGGAATAAAAAAAGCTTTTTCCCCGAACAAGTAAATTATGTCATGCGAGACTATATCGAAAAATAAAAAATATTTCATAATTTTATCTATTTTCTCACATACCCTTAACGAGAATACATTGAACATCCCTCGTAGAGCTTCTGTTATAAGTAATTTTGAATGTAGTTTCAGTCAGGTTTTTTAAATAAATTATGATTTAATAATAAGATAATATAATAAATCAGCAATCATGTAAACGAAAAATTTTTATGTTTAAGGAGAGATAGTAAAATGATAATTCACCAGTTTTATTAGTAAAAGTCAAAACTTTTAACTTATTGATGTAAAATCAACTTCTAAATTATGAGGATAATGACAGGTTTTCTATAATCGCCAGAATATCGACTATTGTTTAATTTATAGATTAATAAACGAAGCAGAGTCGTGGTAGTTCAGAAATTAGTCTCCGCATAGTACGTGAGTAATCCACGTTCGATCCCCGTCGGTATCTGACCATGGGTATTGGAAAGCACCCGAAACGTCGCGTCGGGTATTAAAAATAAAATAAATGGAACGCGATAAAATCCGTAAAAGTAGCTTTAATCAATGTGTATTGTTCTCGTAAATATAAGAAATCACTATTAATAGCATTTTTAAGATTTGATTTACCCCGAGTTCGAAGGCGAATGAAAACATTAGGAGAAAATCTATACTTTTAAAAAGCTCATCAACACGCATTAGAGTAGCGCAATGATTCTCTGCTTAAAAACCCTCTCAGAAATTATTTCTCTAGATGATACGTCTGTATACGTCACCAAAATAATTTAATAGTAACTTAGTTTTAGTGCTCGGTGATTTTAGATCGTATTATGATTCTGTCTTTCTGTCGATCTGTCGATTGAAAATATTTTTAAATAATAAGATATATAAAGACGTTGGAGATTGAATGGTTTTTAAGAAGATAAAGGTGAATAACGAACACACAGTCTTCTTTCTTTCTTTTTTCTTCTTTTTTTTTAATGTCTATCTAGTCTATCTGATGGTAAGTGGTTACTGAGGGCTAAAGACATCTACATCTATTCTAGATTACGAATTAAAATGCAGATGCGTTGTCGTCTGTGAGGACTAAAATGAAATGCCTCGTTCTTCTCTACACTCACCATACAAAACAAACTTTTTATAGGATAGGGTGACAAACTAGCACACAGTCCACTTGATGGTAAGTGGTTGCTGCGGCACATAGACATCTACATACATCCTCGATTATAAATCAAAATGCAGATGCGTTGTCACCCGTGAGGACTAAGATGGAATGCGTTTCCAGTAAAAAAGGTCTCCGGTTCTCTGCACTCACCATATAAAACACAGCAGCATTAAGCTACTATTTTACGCTGGTATTCTGTGACAGCGTGGTCCCTTCCCGGTCGAGCTGATTCATTATAGTAAAAAAAGGAAAACGGCTGGTAATCGTCATTCATTTATTTTAGTTTATGGAATTTTTGTTTATAGATAGACCCTCATATTCATATTTTACTACCACCTCGCAATCGCAATTACTCGAATACATAGGTCGAAAAATCGCTCTCAGTTCTTGCAACCTTATTAGCTATTGACACTTACGCGCCCTTAAATTGAGTGAATAATAATTGTTCAACAAAAAGTTTTTAACAACTTACTAGTGTCAATCGGAATTTCATTACACTTTGTAAATGGTATTAATATTTGAATTCAATTTTAAATATATAGTTTTTTATAAGGGTATATAAGTGTGACAAACGAGCACACAGTCCACCTGATGGTAAGTGGATGCTGTGGCTCATAGAAATCTACATTTATCTTCAATTAAGAATCAAAATGCAGATGCGTTGCTAGCTCTGAGGACCGAGACGGAATGCCTCGTTTCCAGTAAAAAGGGTCTCCGGTACTCTACACTCACCATACAAAACACAGCAGCATTAAGCTGCTATTTTACGCTGGTATTTCTGTGAGGGCGTAGTCCTATCCGGTCGAGATTTCGATTATATTAATATATAATGGTTCAAAGCCCAGTAATTATTCCAATAAATAATTTGTCTTTATTTAGATAATAAGGCAATCAATTAAATCCAGTCATATTGGATCAGTTTTTAGAGTTCCGTACTTCAAAAGGTGGTCACTGTGCAGTGGTGGTGTAAAAATATCTAATACCCTATATCGTCACGTGGGTAACGTTAGAGGCGACAGAGAAACAAGCTACGAGTTGGGCAGCAGCGTATTCTTAATAAAAACTTAAGGTTTGTAGCGGTACCCAAAAAAAAAAACGGAACGTTTAAAGGATTATTTTGTTGCTCATCGGTCCATATGTCAACACCCATTTTTAACAGGAACGGGTGAAGGTATCAACTTTTATAGCAAATACTAAGGTAGTCCTTCCTATCTTTGTTAATTTTATCGGTATAGAAAACAGGCTAAAATCGTCGAAACTCTCGATTACTGGGAAACAGTTAATCTGTGAACTATTTACATACATAACTAAGTTTATTCGGAAGACATAAGATAATATATAATAAGACATAAGACTCGAGTTCTATTCGCTTACGTTCAGTTTTTTTAATTTAACGCTGTATTTACAGTATGCGGCTGTAGAGTGGTGGCGTATGAGACTCTACCACCCTAAATAATTATGTTCGTACCGTAAGAGGCGATTTTGATATTTAGTACAAATAATTTAGATAGCAGATTACAATAGTTTTATTTACAAATAAAACTAGCTATACTACTTTTAGGTCATAGGTTGCTTCAAAATAGAATCAAGTTCGGTTTGTTCGAATTAAATTGTATATATTTAGGCAAATAATAAGCCTTGAGGACTTCGTCCGAAAACGTAAATAACGTGAACAGCATATTTAAATATAGCGGCGACAAAGAAATTCCTTAGCAAATTCACCCTCGTTACTAGTGGTCGAGTGTAAGTAAAGGTTTATTTTTCAAATAAAAAGAAATGCTCGAACGAAACGAGATTTATGTTCTTTTTTAAAAGAAATCGAAGTAACATAATTTCTTTTTGGTAACTTTAATTTGGTAGGTAGTGATAAATAACATTTGAGGGTGTTCAAGACAAATGAAGTTATGTAGGTAGATATCCAATGTGGCAAACTATATTAGGTGTTCTGTGGTGGCAAATTTTTTGGGTCCATTGCTGACCTCTGAACAACCGTGGGCGTAGAAGGCGCCACGCTGTACAGTGTACACTTAACAGAAATTCTTTCCATCTAAGGTTAATTAAATGTTTATATATATAAACTTATTTGGATATAATTGAATATATAATCCATGTAGTGTTGAAGCTCATTCATAAATTAAAAACTTCTCATTTAGTGTTTTAATTGGTGTTTTACTCGTACGGTAAGATTAATTTTTAGAGGTAATAAGACAAAAGGCATGTATAATTTTTAAGTCTTTTTTCGGGAGTTATAACATTAATATAACATGAACCATTGTCATATTATTAAAAAGAATATAGGTCTGCATGTCTGAGGAATAAGAAAAAAAATATTTCGAAGACATGTGAAGTTCGCCAACAAGCATTGGGGCAGCGCGGCGGACACTTCCTTCCCCTTAAATCCTCTCAGAAATGAGGGGAGGCCTGTGCCCAGCAGTGGGAAATATATAGGCTGTAACTTTACTTTACTTTTTTTAATTATAGCAGTAATCATGAGTATTTTTTCGTTAAAAAGCTTTATATTTCAGCGGTGTATCTTTCTTTGTATTGTTCCTATTTCACAATATTACTTCATATCATTAATTAGTTGTAACTTATTAAGCTTTATATGTGATTAAATATTAAGTTGCATTAAATACAATTTTATTGTTTTTATTTGTAACCATTTTTCATAAGTTTGTAAAAGCCGTAGATAAATGATTAAAGCATATCGTAGATATCAAAATGATTCCGTATAGTATACTATTTGTTAAAAATCTGTTGTGCATCTACTTTATATAAAACAGTTTCAAATATAATACATAAATACTAAAACAAAATTCTCAAACTTATAAATTTAGAAATATATATAGGTTATTTAATTTCTACATTTAGAAATATATAGGTTATTATTTTAATGCGGTACTATTATTGACTAGTCCTTTCTCTACACATTTAAAACGGGTGACATACGCAACAAGAACGTTTGAGACTGGGTACTTACGTGTTGAAGCAGACTGTCGGTTTACGTAACAACTTATAATGAAAGGTGAAGAGTGCATTGAATGGAAATATGAAAAATAAATAGTGGTGCTTTTAAGGTAAAGAACGAGCAAATAAAAGATGACAATATGTACTGAATACTTAAAATAATATGTATTTATATGACAACAGTGATCTCTACAATAACCTGCATTTTAATATTCAAGACTGGGAAAATTTTTCATTTATTGATTGCACACACACAGTCCACAACAGTACCGTCAAGTTTAACAACTATTCCAATGGAAGTTAACTTTGCCACCAGGGGTTTACAGGTACAAAATTACGATTAATACGGACGACGTAACGTTTGGATATGTCATATTTGGAATGACAGCATTATTATATATATGACAACGTGAGAGTTTCGTGAGAACATGAGAATTCTGCCGGCAACGTAACTTCTTTGTTCAGTAGTAGTAGTAGTAACCTAATATTGATGGTTAGGAAATGTAATGTTTCGTTTTTAACGTGGTGTTCTTAACATTTACCTATAAAAGTGACTAGGTAAAGTTACTGTACTAGTGCTACCACGATGTGACGGTTACTCCGCCATGTTCTGCTAAAATCAAGGCTTGTCACTTTCAACCTACATTTTAACCGATTACAACAATTCGAAGAAAGAGTTCTGTACTTGACATTCTATGTATGTATGTTTGTATAAATGTTTCATCGTTGCACCTTTTTAGACCGATTTTACCAAATGAGTTGTCAATCTACTCATCTTTATGAAAGGTGAAGGAAAAGAAAAGAGAAATCTATATTATTTTAACGCGTTGTTAGGTATTTACAATATTATGATTAATACTCAATATATATAATATTATATTTAATATATATAATATAATATTTTCCATATTTTCAACTTAGTGACTTGCACACAAAGGACAGTGTCATTTTAAATGTTTATGAAAATTTTTCATTTGCGGGAAAACAATATTTAGTTTTATTACAGTTATTTATTTACTTCATTGTTATATAATGATAAAGATGACTAACAAAAAAAAGAACAATACTTGTTAAAAATAACTCTGTGATAAGCTTTTATTTGATCTATACTAGAGTTCATTTAAGCTTATTACATTACAGCAATTTGGTTTTTAATTTTAGACGAGAGTAATTTTGGGGGATCAGTCGCTCGCGTTCATAGGCTTCGACCACCTAATCCTAAGCCTACCCTACACGTGTCCCGCGGGTGGTTATAAATGAGCGACGAGCCGAAAGCACAGACTCGGTTTCTCGCTGTTGTAACGGCGTAAAATATACCATCCGATATTTCGGACCATGAGGAACCAAATAAAAGAAATAGCCCCGAGTTCCCGGCGCCCCTTTAATGGGGCAGCGGTGCGAAGAATCTCCTCTCACCCGCCACGTACTGTCTCCCGGAGGGGCGAAAAGTGGATTGCAGAAGTCCGTCTGGCTACGATGAATGTATGTGGAGCAATGCATGATAAGATGGATGAAGTATGCGATATGATGTATGACAGAGGAATAGATGTGTTATGTGTAAAGGAGACGAAACGGAAGGGGAAGGATGTCACTACACATGGCATGTATACCGCATACTGGTCTGGTGTAGACGAGATCGAGCGGGCATGCCAGGGAGTAGGTATCACCCTTTCAGAAAGAATGGACCAATGTGTAAAAGAGTATGAATGTGTAAGCCCAAGACTGCTATGGGTTCAAATGAAAGTGGGCTTAAAAAAGTTGTTTGTGCTGATCTACGCCCCAGACATGTCTAAGCCCACTTATATCCGAGAGTAATTTTGGGAAATGGTAAGGATGGTGTTAATGAAATGAATGGGAAATGAAAATATTATTATGCTAGGAGATTTTAATTAAGGAATCAGGTGAAGAGGCTTGGTTATAAAAGGATATTGGGAATGTTTGGTGATGAAAGTATAAATAAAAATAGCGAAAGCCTCCTCACAATATGTGTGGAAAATAATCTTTTTGAAAGAACATTTTCTTTCGCCACAAGAGGATTCGCATGTATACTTGGGAAAGAAGTGATGATAGATTTCATAATTGTGGAAGAAAGAATGAGGAGCGCAGTGGATTTACCACTACACTTACACACACAAGGGTTTACCGGGGGCCCAACGTAGGAACGGACCATTATTTGCTTTTACGCCGAATTAATGGTCTATTCAGATGATGGCAGCGTATTAGGACAGAAAGGTTACAATATGAAGGTGAGAAAAACAAGTACAAATGCAGACTGAAAGAAAATATAAGTGGTTTGGATGAATTATGTGTGAATAAGTCAGACTTGGAGAATGTATGGCAAAATGTTAAGAAAGGTTTAGTGAATGTAGCTACCGAAGTATGTGATGTTGGTAAGAGGACGAATAAAAGGAAAAATAATACGTTATGGTGAGATAACGAGGTACGTATGAAAGTTGAAGCAAAGAAGAGAGCATGGCTAGATTTACTATCTACAAAGGCTGGTAACTCTGGCGGTACGAATGATAATAGTGAAAGAAAAAAGGCAGTTTTTAGACATCTAAATAAGAGAGTAAAAGAAGTAGTTGAAAGGAAAAAAAAAACAAGAAACAGCGGATAAGAATGATAGAAGAATATCGGATAACTTCCATTAAAATATTAAAATGTTCTAAAAACTCGAGAAGAGTGTGGTTTGCAAGATGATGTTGTGACCAGGATTAAGAAAGGAATGCTTCGGTGATTTGGTCACATGGAAAGAATGAATGAGGAAAGAGTGACAAAGCAAAGTTATGTTGCAGAAGTGAACGGTAAAGTCGGAAAGGGACAACCTAGGCAAAAGTTTATCGACCAAATTGGCGATATATTGAAAACGGACCAAATTAGGGTACCTTACCCTTAACCGACGAGCATGTGTGCGTAGTTATATGGATGTGGAGGAGGCGAGAGAGGTATGTCAGGATCGTGCCAAATGGAATAAGTCTGTAGTCTCTCCCTACCCCTCTGGGTGACAGGCGTGAGTGTTTATGTTTTTATGTAATTTTGTTTAATAAATTTTAGATTTTTGCCTAAGAAATTATTGTGACAAGGTTTAAATAAAAAATTGTGCTAGTAATTGTGCACACGTGTACAAATAAAACTTCTTTACGACATATCATGCTTCTTTTATTTTTTTATTTCACATAAGTAGGTTAAATAAGGCTTACCCAAAAAACGTTACAGGAAAACGTCTCATTTTTAGGGTTCCGTAGTCAAATAGGAACCGTTATAGTTTCGCCATGTCTGTCTGTCCGTCTGTCCGTCCTCGCTTAATCTCTGTGACCGTTAGCACTAGAAAGCTGAAATTTGGTACCAATATGTGTATCAATCACGCCGACAAAGTGGTAAAATAAAAATTGGAAAAAAATGTTTTATTAGGGTAGCCCCTCTATATGTAAAGTGGGAAGTGATTTTTTTTAATTTCAAATCATTTTTTGATAATGTCAATAATTTCGGACATAATCGCTCCAAAAGTAAAAAACAATGTGTCCCCCCCCTCTAACTTTTGAACCATAAGTTTAGAAAATACGAAAAAAATCTGAAAAGTAGAACTTTATAGGGACTTTCTAGGAACTTGGATGGAAACACCCACCCACTACCGGGAGCAGTTGCAGGAGCGCGGAGCGCTGCTGGAGCGCGAACATAATGGATACCCACCTTTAAACTCATAAGTGGGAACACTTATTGTGACGGACGGAAAACTACGGAACCCTACACTGAGCGTGGCCCGACACGCTCTTGGCCGGTTTTATTAAATACCGTACTAAATTTATTTACTACGTCGTTGAATAATTTTTACTTTAAAAATCGGTCTGTAATTCTTCAAGAGAGCGTTGTCGCCTTCTTGAAAAACAAGACCACCGCACTTATGCTCCATGCCTCCGGAGTTATGAAATTAAAGATCTTCTAAAGGACTTAAAGAAATTGTTTTCCGCTCGTTATCAGAAGCTCCGCTGTTATTCCATTTTCACCAGCGGCGTTGCCGTTTTAAAGGTTCTGAAGAGCCGTTCTAATCTTTCTCAAATTAACGTCCGAGATATCATTGTAATAGTTCTAAAGACTTGTTCTTGGATGTTTTCGTTAGTCACACATACATGAGGCTCTAACGATGGCGTATACGGCTCTGCCGTAGAACCTCGCAATCTCACTCAAAATCTCAGGTATCCCGAAAACGTTGCTATCACATTCGATCTTCGCTTCAACAATTGGCTCTTGGCTTTGGAGCATTGATTCCCTTGATCGCTTCTTCAATACGTCCTGTATTGAAGTTGCGTAAGTCCCGCCGCATGAAGATGTCTGTTTCGTTTACTGTATGCTGTCATAAATGCTGAAGACCACAGCTTTAATTCTCTTCTAACATCCATTAGATTAAGAATGTAACCGCTGAGTGTTTGGGTCTTTTTGCGACGGGTAGTGCTGAAATTAGCTCCAACCGTATGCGACATGGACAGTTTTCAGGACGTTGTCATTCATATATCAGGTCTTCTAGTTTCCAGTTTTCACCGTCGTGATCACAGAGACATACCGAGAACAAATTAATATCCATTCATTGAGGAATTTCTACTTTTATTACACGTCCTAATGTCACTAAACTGTTGTAAGTTAAAAATATATTAGTAAGTTAGTGAGTGACATGTTCTTGTGTACCATTTAAGTTTTTATACACATCGGCAGTTAGTGTATTTATTCAAACCATTTTGAGCCACTTTCGAACCCATTTTCCGCTATAACTCAAAAACTTTGACACCTACATACTTGTAAATTTACGTAACAAATCCTCTCGAGTACCGAACATCCTATATTTCATGTATAAAGTTTTTATAATTTATATAGTTCCATAAATTTTATTCTTATTTTATTCCTTTGTAATTACATTTTTACATTTATGTTTTTGTGAGATAAATTGTTTATTGCTTAATTGATTTCTTAATTTTATTGTAATTAGGTATATAGGCCATTTAAATTAAAAAAACATCCAAATTTCAATAGAGGAGATGGCTGGGTGCTACCACACGCTTGGAATTCCATAATTAATAAAATTGAATCCGAACCTAAGCATGCTAGAAGACTTCAAGATACTGTAAGCTAGTTCGGGGTGGGTTGGACCAAAACCTAATAGTTAAAAGTTGAAGCCTAGCCTTCGATAACTATCACATCGGGATGTCAATCACCTCAGTCCTCCCCGGGACAATGGGTATGGGTACTCAAAATGTTTTAAAAAGTTAAAATTAAAGGCAATAAAATCCGTTAAATTAGTTTTATTTCAAAAATTACTTTTATTTCATGTGGCGCATTCTTATAAATATAAGAAATCATTATTTTATTCTGCTTAGTAATTTGGAATCGGTTGCTTAGTAAACCTTTTTATTAAAATTAAATTTTTGTGAAGCCTTATTGCTCGCCATTTGTTATGTTTGTTGTAGTGATAAGTAAATAAATAAATAAAGTTAAACTTGCAAGCCATGCTTTTATAAATCACAAAATTCCAAGCAGATGGCAGTATTCGGTCATATTCTTCATAATAATAAGAATGTTTTGTGATCTATCAAATGTAATTTAATAATGGGGCAGTTCAAAACATGTTCACAGATGGCCGACTTCCCAGAGCGTCGAAGTTTAATGTCAGCTATAAATATTTTGACGCATGCTTTATTGATCTTTTTAAGTATGGCTAATTGCTATATAAACGCTCACTATGATGAAAGTGGGTGATTTTTATATAACTATCTGGTACCCGGCGCGTTGCTGTGAAGATGATAATGCACCCATTGAAGTTGAATGATATTACATAACCTTCAAATAAATTTGGCGACACGATACGATAAGGTATTGTACACCTTCACGCAAGTGGAACCAATATGTTGACAAAGTTTTACCGCAATGTGATGAACGATATGGCAGCGCATAAAATGGCACAAACAAACATTAATTATTATATAATATTAAGAAGATGTAGTAACTTAGCTCAAATTCTAATTTCGCCCCCACTTCCCCGCGTCGTATGCTATGTACCGACATGTTTGTAATCACTAATACCGTAAGTAGATAGGTCGTTAGATATTTATTTCATTAGGTTTATCATATTTATGCTTGTTTACGCCAATCCAGTCGCTTCTTATTTTTATTACGGTTATTTCCCATTTTAATTTTACGATGTCCTGTTGCGTAATGTGTATTCTGATCGTAAGTGACGCAGCTTCCCCATTCAAAAGCCGAAACGAGACTAACCCGGGCGGCAGGAAACAAGCTATTTAGGATAGTTTAGGTAATTTCTTTTAACAGTGAAAATAATGGTAATTTAAAAAAATAAAAAAGAACATAAGCTCTGCCTTATAGTTAGTTCAGTTAGTATGCAAAGTTTCAAGATCTAATTTAAAGTATTTTAAGAATAACAGCGGTTTATTGTTCAGTTTGGAGGTAACTTTGGATTTTTTCTATCGAGAAAATTTTACGGAATCGTGTTTTCATTTAACATAGTCCTTAACATTAATCCTCAACTTTATCATATATTTATTTCAAAATTAATGCTGCAATACTTTCGGCATAACGGAGGATCTTGCTAAGCCATTTGAGGTAGTATTTTTAATATTTCCCCTTAAGATTTGAATTAGGATTCGTTTGGATACTTGACACTCATCAGAATAAGACACTAATATGTATATAATGTGTAAATTTTACTGGTATAAAATATAAAACGTATAGTGAGAGGTAACTACGCTCGAATGAGCTCCTTGTAAATTAAATAAAGTACTTCTAAAATCTGTATTTAATTTTTTATTCATTTTGGTTTGCCAGCCATGCCAGAGGTTGTTTAAATTATGCCCATTCAAATATTAGCAACCGTATGTATTTGTACAACGTTTCGATAAACAAACGTTTAATGTTTTGTTGTGTAAATACTTGAATGTATTTATTGTGTATTCTTGATTCCCTATGAAAGGGTTAAAACATTTATGGAAGATATTTCGGCCTTTAAATGTGATGTCAACCAAATTTTATTCTTTTTGGAAGTAATATTTTACTCACTAGCTTCTTACCCGCGCCTTCGCTTGCGTTAAATTTATTTATTTATTTAAAAAGGTACACCAACTGTACATGTATACATATTACAAGAGTTACATTTATAAACACAATTCCTTATACATATACCTATTATAGGCGTACACAACATTGACAGAAGATATAATTAATAAGTAACAACATAATATATATATCTGAAAATTTTGAAACAATAAAATAATAAAATTAACCAAAAAAAAAAAACTAAAAACTTAACTAAAAACAAATGCTCTTCACAAAGGGCCGGCCAGCTTTCGTTTAAATTTAAACAACGAGTCGTGGAAAATGTCAAATGTTTCCATATTCATCTCGTTGTACTGTGCGCAACATCTGACGAGAGGAGAATGGCGTCCAAGGTTAGTCCTTAAAGAAGGCAAGGCAAAAGTTTTTTGATAGGATATCGGGGTACGCGAGCAGGCACCGTCAATTTAACACGTTCTAGGAGCTCATTACATTTTATTTTACCGTTGACAAGTCCGTGCAAAAACACCAAATCCTGATCCCTTCGACGGCTACGCAACGAGTTCATTTAAAAAAAGGCAAGACGATGCTCATATGGTGAGCGGTGTGACACGCCCTGCGTAATAAATGCCAGATGCCTAGTGAACGCACGCTGAATACCCTCCAAGCGTTGAGAGTGAACAGCATATACAGGGTTCCATGCCACGCTAGCGTACTCCAAGTTACTCCGGACCGAAGCATTGTATAATATTTAGAAACATCATTAATACTAAAATGAATCTGAATGACAGGGTGAAAAATTGTGTGATAAGAGAAGAGTGTGGTTTGCAAGATGATGTTGTGACCAGGATTAAGAAAGGAATGCTTCGGTGGTTTGGTCATGTGGAAAGAATGGATGAGGAAAGAGTGACAAAGAAAATTTATGTTGCAGAAGTGAATGGCAGAGTCGGAAAGGGACGTCCTAGGCGAAAATTTATCGACCAAATTGGCGATTTATTGAAAACGGGCCAAATTAGGAGTACCCTTAACCGACGAGCATGCATGCGTAGGTGTACGGATGTGAAGGAGGCGAGAGAGGTGTGTCAGGATCGTGCCAAATGGAAGTCTGTAGTCTCTGCCTACCCCTCTGGGTGACAGGCGTGAGTGTTTATGTATTTATGTATTAATACTAACCCCGTGCCAAAATTAGCAAAACTGGTTTATTTGTAGAATGACCTCGGTGTCTGTTATAATATACTATTGGACGCAAATGATTGAAATATGACAATATACGTAGGCGGTCCCATAATGAATTGGCCTAACTATGAACCAATGAAGGAAATGAAACGAAACCAATTTTATTTTTCAATATAATCACCATGAATACTAACACACTTCTGACATCTGTGAATCAACATCTTTAAACCTTTATAAAAATAATCACATTTTTTATCCTCAAAATGACTGAAGACGGCCGCCTGCAACTCTTCATCATTAAATTTGGAAATAAATAATAGTCGGACGGGGCCATGTCTGGACTGTAAGGTGGATGTTGAACTTCTGTGAACCCGCATTGACGTACTGCATCCTTCGAAACACCAGCGGTATGAACAGGGGCGTTGTCATGGAGCAACAGGACAACTTTAGACAGCTTGCCTCTTCGTTTTTCCTTTATCTTGTCTCGTAATTTATATATTAAAGAAGCATAATATTCGCCGTTCACGACTGTATTACGTTCTTTAAAATCCACCATCAAAATGCCTTGAAAATCCCAAAATATTGTGCACATCAGTTTTTTAGTCGATTGTTGCACCTTTGCCTTTCTAGGGGGCTTTTCACCCTTATAACGCCATTCCATTGACTCGCGCTTGCTTTGTGGATCATAATACAAGATCATAGTTTCATCACCAGTCACTAGCCGCTCGATCACAGTCTTTGGATTTTCGCTACAAAGATCCAAAAACTCCGAAGCGCAGCGCACTCTTTCCTGTCTCTGTACCGCTGAAAGAAGTTTCGGTACCCATCTTGCACTCACTTTTTTCATGTGAAGATGTTCATGGATCGCGCGATGAACGGTACTCTTAGAGAGCCCAAGCCTTGCTGCAATTTCTCTAATCTTCAAACGGCGGTCACTCAGAACCTCCTCTTCGATAAGAGCAATCGTTTCGGGAGTGAGCACTCCCACAGGTCGACCGTCGTGGCCAAAGTCTTCGACGGTTTCTCTCCCGAGGCGAAACTCTTTCACCCAATTTTTCACTGTGCTATAGGAGGGGGAGACTCCTTATACACGCCATCCAATCGTTCTTTTATTTGGGCAGGGGATAAACCTTCTTTAAACAGAAACTTTATGACACTTCGATACTCAGTTTTCGACATTTTGAAAAAATACGCGACTCTCGTTATTCAAATGCATATTAAACTAAGACTAAGCATTTCATGTCGATGCATGTTTCTTATATTAAGTGCACGATAAACGTACTATTTAATGCAACACAACATGTAGCGACATGTCGCGTTGAACTATATCAGGCCAGTTCATTATGGGACCGCCTGGTAATATGCTACAGAAACACCTTGGTGAGTTTATCAGATTTACATTAATATCACACGTCTAGCAACACCTTTCTATATCGAGCATGTCGTGCAATATGTCTTTGTGAAGGGTACATTGTCCTGGAATCAGAAATGCGTTGTGTACATTTATTTATAATTAAAGTTGATATAGTTTTCACAAAATAATATTGAGTTTCATGTTTTTTATTAATACAGGGCATAGTGTTTCTTTGTGATATTTGACCCGGCCCCAATAAATACTGATTGGCACCGTAAAATAAGTTCCGGTATTTTTTTACGTTACGGTTCGAGAAGACACAAAAAATTTCATAAATGTAGTTGTATTCATAATGAGCGTGTGAGAGGAACTATATTCAAATTGCAAATGTCCAAGTTATCTGGCAATCTATAGGGGAAATCGAAATTATGAACGAAAATATATTAGCCATGTTCGTCTCGTAAGACGCGACATACAGAAACTACAACAGGTGATGTGTGGCAGCATCTTCCTCATAACAGCACGAAATGGTACGATCTGCGGTTGCCAACCCACTTGAAAAGCGTGAAAACTACTGCAAATATCCGGCCTATTTTACAAACAATGGGCGAAGCCTATGATCAGAAGTGGCTAGCCCTATTAAAAGTAACAAAGTAGCAGCCTACATACATCCCACTACTGAGCACGGGCCTTTATGTACCGTCCTTTTTAAAAGTTTCATAATTGAATAAAAAGTAGGCTATAAGTTGCCTTTACCTACGTACAAAATTTAATGGAAATTTGTCTAGTAGTTTTTGCGTGAATCGTGAATACATAAACAGACAGATCAAAAATTTAAAGCCACTAATTTGGCTTCAGTGTCCTTTATTTAGTCCCTTGGACTTGCTTTTTTCCAGAAATATTAGAATTACAGACACGAATTTTCTACAGATTTATTATATGTATAGATACGGTAAATTTATGATCAGGATGTGAAACACTCGCTGGCTGTTGAAATTTTGAACTTTGAACTTCAGATTCAATCATTTGAATATGGGGTCGTGTAATATTGATTTTGGTGTAATATGAATAAATTATATATGCTTGCCGACTTGTATCGGTAATAATATTTATTATGAGATCGTTGTCATCACCGTCTTTAGCCTGTATAAATCAACAAGGAATGAGCTTCTCGTGTTGTGGGGAAGATTCAATCGTCACGCTTGTTAGGCTAGTTGAGAAATGTAGTAGCAAGCCTTTCTTTCACCTTTGACGCTGAACCTGCAACCAGTCTGGAAATTTTACACATACGATAAACGAGATAGTTATACCTTCATCCATCTAAAACAATATGATCTCCATTGTACTTTCTTTTTATTATAGAAGAGGGGGCAAACGAGCATTCGGCTCATCTGATGTTAAGTGACTACCGCCGCCCATGATCAACCGCAACACCAGGGGAATTGCAGGTGCGTTGCCGGCCCTTTAGAAAGGAGTAAGCTCTTTTCTTGAAGGTCCCTAGGTCGTATCAGTCCGGAAAATCACCGGTGGTAAACTATTCTATAGAGAGGCTGTGAGCGGAAGAAAACTCCTAATCCTAATCCTATAGTCGCCCGTTACGAAATATGAAACGAAATTTACGGCATTACCATAACAATACAGCTTATCAAAAGTCCACACCTGAACATAGGCCTCCCTCATAGATTGCCTCATCTGCCACAGTTGCCACGCAAATGAGTCGGCAATCACGGTTTTTTATTTTTCTTTCAGATTTCATCAGGAAGATGCTCCTGCTCATCTTCTGTTTCAGCTTCACAATTTCGCTTTTTCCGACATATACGAGATGAATATGGGTTAGTGGATATTCATACAACCGTTAACCAACGGGCATAGTAAGATGAGATATAAAAAAATACTTAATTCTAAATAATTAATGTGAATAAACTCTTCGCCGTTCAGAATTACAGACTTAAACCTATCATAAAATTTGTTTCTCGTACGGTTAAATCATTCATAAAATTTGTTTCTCGTACGGTAAATATATTCTCTTTTACTTCTGTTTGTTTGCATCATTATGGTATACAAACATACTGAAGAGAAGCCGAGGAAAAAGGTTAAGGGGATCTCAGTAAATAATTGAACACATCTTTGATTCGTGTGAAGCACTGATTGTAATAAAATTTGAATAACGTGAATCCTGCATAAATCAATATATATATATATATATATATATATATATATATATATATATATATATATATATATATAGAAAATTTATAAAGGAATTACTTATACGTAAATGTAAATTTTATATTATATTCTTATTCTTCTTTTATGTGTACAAGATGAGAATATAATATAATGATAGGCTGTAAAATTTTGTATCACGGTACTCGTATATAAAAGTCCATTGTTCCATTTCATACCGTATATTGTAAGAGGTAACTTGAGAATTTTCGGAAGATTTTTGGTTTTCGAAATATGGCGATATAACCCTCTCGTAACTAGATTTAAAATACGCAAAGGTGCGAAATGTTTGATACTACGACTATCACTACTCCTGACAATAGCGACGATTTCGGATTTTTTTGTTGTTGCAACAATGTTGATGCATTTATATCATCGTCAACATATTTTTTCATGCTAAACGAACATAATAATATCTAAAAGGGTATCTAGTCCAGGAGGAATAGGTGCATGAGTACCGAAACTATACCAATTCAATTTTTTATGCGATTTTCTTCAAATTGTCCTACTGATGGTTATAAATACATATTGTCATGGGGCAACTCGATGGTATATTGTTTAAACCGTTTTTATTTTCAATTGCAAGGAATTATTATTTTCAAACGGGATTTTTTTATATTTTTGATAAAATACAAATAAAAATACTTATAACTTCTTACGATAAAGTTAATATTTTCGGAGTTATGAATTTTTAAATATTTGGGAATTCTCATATTTAGATACTTTTGGCTCACTAAAGATTTAAGAAAAAAAATTTTTTTTTAAAACTTTGATGATATATAAATTAAAAAGTCTTATGCCATTGTAAGATAATGTTAATATTTTCGGTTATCAATTTTTAAATGCTTGAAAAATGATACTTTTGACTCATCTATTACAAGAATGAAAGATTTTTTGTTTATTTGTTTACATCGAATAAGCTTCAAAGCTACTGGACCGATTTTAATAATTTTTTCACCAATAGAAAGCTAAAATTTCAGGAAGTAACATAAAATATAATTAATTTTCCAAAAATTAGAGATCCTTAAGAAAATTGCCAACCCAAAATCAAATTTTGCCTACAAATTTCATTATTTGGCGCGCACTGATAATACTATCAATGATACATGAAAATTATGTACTACATGAATAAATTACTCATTATTACCTACAAAAAGTGGAATTATATCTAAGTATCATAGTTAAGTCATAGTCAAGGCATGGTAGCTTTAGTGTTTAAAAATTTAATAAGATCGCCGCGCCCGTTTAAAACAAAAGTTAGTTACATTCCTATCGTAGTATCAATTCTTATTCAAATAAATATATTTATCATAATAAGAGTTAAGAAATAATTTATACCTCTTTTTAAAGAAAGTATTATACTCTACTTACTTACTCTAGTCATAGATATTTTGGTGGTAAAGCTGGAAATTTTAATAAAATTAAATTATGAGAAAAATATTGATAAATGGAAAAAATATCATATTTTAGTTAGCGGAAACTATAAATGATATCGCTTTTGTATATACATATAACAGGTTGACAAAAACTTAATCAACGATCATTTCGTACCTTCACACCTTTTATACTTCTTTAAAACTGGAAGAATACAAATATATATATATATATATATATATATATATATATATATATATATATATATATATATACATATATATATATATATATATATATATATATATATATATATATATATATATATAATGGGCCACATACGTACCTTTTGGCAATTTGTACAGAAGTCCGAAGAGTACAATGTACCAGTCTGCCTTGCGTATGTGGACTATAAGAAAGCCTTTAATTCCGTCGAAATTCAGCAGTGCCAAGTTGACTGTTGGTATATCGAAGTGCTGATGTGTTTGTACAATAGGGCTACGATGGCTATCCGAGTACAGAACCAGAATACGAAACCCATACAACTCAAGAGAGGTGTAAGACAGGTGACATTATATACCCGAAACTGTTCACCGCTGCATTGGAAGACGTTTTCATGCTACCGGACTAGAAAGGATACGGTATTAACATCAATGGCGAGTACATCACTCACCTTTGATTTGCCGACGATATATTCCTTATGGCAGAATCACTAAGCATCATGCTCAATGACCTCAATAGTGCCTCTCAACGGATAGGTCTTAAATGAACATGAACGAAACAAAAAATATGTGTAACATCCATGCCGGTAGTTGCTGGGAGCACTAAGCTCAAAGTTATTGACGAGTACGTTTACCTGGGACAAACTACGACTAGGTAAGTCCAACTTCGAACGAGTGGTCGATCGACGGATTTAACTCGACTTGGCAGCGTTCGGGAAGTCACATCTTCTTATCAAGTATACCTCAAAACTTGAAAACGAGATTGTACAACCAGTACGTGTTACCAGTAATGACTTATGGATCTGAGAAGTGGTACTTCTCTAGAGGCCGTATGAGGAAGCTCGAAATTATTCTATTCTATTCAAGGTTGCTAAGCGAGCTATGAAACGGGCTATGCTCGGGGTTTCTCTGCGTGATAAACATATAATTAAGAATATCCACAGTAGAATCAGAGTGACCGACACAGCCCAACGGATTATTGAGTCAACGTGGAAGTGGACCGGCCATATAGCTCGAAGAACCAACAACCGACTGGTTGCAAAGTTTCTTGAGTAGCAGCCTCGTACCAGCAGGCGAAGTGTGGGGTGTCCCCCCACTAAATGGAGTGACGACCTGGTAAGAAATGCAAGAAGTCGAACAGTCAGGTGGATCAGGACCGTGCTTTGTGGCATTCTTTGGGAGAAGCATATGTTTAACAGTGGACTTTGAAGGGCTGCAATGATGATGATGATGATAATTACTTTCCAAATGCTACTTATTAATGTACAAACAAAATGATAGGTACAGTTTGAGCCAGCAATTAGGTGGTTATACAGAAATAAACATAGTTATTAATTTACTTTTTACCATACCATACCAATATAATATCATATCTTATTTATATTAATATATGTAATTCTTTATAGAGTTTTATTTTACCATATGATAAGAAAATGGATTAACATAACTATCTTCAGCTCCAGTTATATAATATTGAAAAGTAAATAAGATATGATATGGTAGAATAATATAATTTATCGCAACATGAGCCGATTTTTAATCTTCCGCTAAAATTTATTTATAGGATAAAATACAACGCAAATCAATTAGTAAAAAATAAAAACAAATATCAAATACAATATTAATAAATAAATCTACACAGAATAAATAGTTCAATCAAAGCTTGAAAAATCTGATCTTAGATTTATTTGAGCGTATGGTTGTTTGGCTGTATTGCATTGAATATAAATTGTATGTTTGATTTTCTTTCTATACTAAGATCGGCCGGTATTCTACCACAACAAATGTCGTCAGTAGAATAGTATCAAATCTTTTGTCTCAGCTATGATTTCTATCAGCAGATCAATTCAGTCTATTGAAATCAGCTGTCTGTTTAATATCAAAGATGTTATCTTAATACCGTTGCCATTCACAGGTAAATTCTTTAAAGGTTGATTTTTCAATTATCAGATAACAATTTATCCCAGGATAAAATACAACATAAAAAAGTTAAAGATTACAGTTGCGTGAATAAATTAATTCAAGGGGTTCACTTTTCCCCTCAGTCAGATTATAATTTATTTAATAGATAACTTTTATTTGATGTTTGTAAAATTAACTCTTATGATGATGAAAATAGAATTAAATTTCTCAACGTACCCGTATAAAAAAGGAAATGCAAAAGCAAAAAAAATGTAGATATAATAGACGTGTAAAGAAAATATAAATATAAATATATTCATAATCAAACGAAATCTGTGATAAAGTGAAACCATTAACAAAATTAGTCGAGCGTAGTAAACAAGATTTTAATTGACCATTGCACCACAAATTTAAAATTTAGAATAATCCGATTCAGATCGATCGTTAGGTTTATCAAAAATGCTTTTTTAATAAAATTCTAAATATTCGCTTTGTGGGTAATACGAAAGCTGAATGAAAATATTTTTGCTTATTATTGCATTCCCTTGTTCTCAAACAATAAAAATCTGGAGGCCAAGGCAATTTCGGCGAGAGGACAATGGATTTTCACAGACTGCAGACTTCCTTTGAACATGTACAGGATCGCCCCCGTCACTACATCAGATTTGATAGACCACAAATCCTCGCTAAAGAACACCGATTCCTTCCAAGGATGATTCGCGAGGCTATTGAAATCAAAAAACACCCTAATTTCAATAGAGAAGATGGCTGGGTGCTACCATCTGCTTGGGATCCTATAATAAATAAAATTAAATCCCAACCCAAGCATACAACTGCAAGGCTTCATGATACCATAAGTTCATACTGTGTAGATCGGAACAAAAGTTAAATTTTAATCTATGGTAACCGCGGTTAACTATGACATCTGGACGTTAAACATCTCAGTCCTTCCCGTGACCATGGGTGCTGTAAAGCTCTCGAAACGTCGGGTATTAAAAAGTTAAATATACGCGATAAATTCCGTAAAAACGAGTATTATTTCAATGTGTAGTGTTCGCGTAAATATAAGAAATCATCAGCACCTAAAATTGCAATTAACAATTTCATTGGTGCCGACGAGCGTTAACTATCTATGCTACCCTCGCGGACTATATTTTATTTTTATAACCACATTAAAATTGTTATATTGTACTTTATCCTATGAATAACTATGGAAAAATCGGTCATTAAAGAGTAAGTAAAAGAAGTTATTTGAAATCTACTGTTTGGCATGGATCAAATAAAAGATGTCTCGTACAATAGATGCTGCTCGTAAATGCTTAACCAGTCTAAATTTAGGAAAGAACTATTGCTCACTGTCAAAGAATACAACCTTAATATTCTTTTGACAGCCATAGAATAAGAAGTTACTTTACGTAGTCAGCAAACAGTGATCGTTTAAATTAAATTAGACTGTTTAATTTTTTTTATAGGATAGGGCGACATCGAACACACAGTCCACCTGATGGTAAGTTGTTGCTGTGGCCCATAGTCATCTACAACTATCCTCGATTACGAATCAAAATGCAGATACGTTGTCAACCGTGAGGACTAAGATGGAATGCCTCGTTTCTAGTAAAAAGTGGGTCTCCGGTCCTCTACACTCACCATACGAAACACAGCAGCATTAAGCTACTATTTCACGCTGGTATTCTGTGAGAGCGTGGGCCTCCCCCGGTCGAGCCGACCCATTCGTGCTACAACTATGCTTCTAATATAACTGCAGCATGGCTCTATCACGTATAAAATTAGATAAAAACTATTTAATTAAATTAGATGAAAACTGCGGTTGCCAACCCGCTTGGCGAACATGGCAACTTTGGCAAATATTCCTCCTGTGAGGAAATCTATAGGGCAGACCTATGTTTAGCTTTTTAAACTTTAGAGACTCTAATAAGGGGTAATGTAACGGTACGGAATGCACCAAAAGCAAATACGTATAAGTTATTTATATACTGCAATGTGGTAAAATCAATAGCACCTTATTATTCAGAATTGTGAAATTTATTTCGAGAAGTTCATATGCCAAGGATCGTGTATGTCGAACCAATGTTAATGTAAAGTGTGGTGTTTGCTTGCGTCGTCATGACCCGAAGTCCAATTTTATCTTCGATCGGATTCTATCAAATATATCAGACATTTATTCCGCGATTTACCCTATCGATTTTCTGAAAATGGAAGAATATGACAATTTGTCAACTTAGGGGATCTTCAATCAATCATCTCAAATACATTTAACCCGCCAATGTAATATTTGCCTATACTTACCTGATATTTTATACCACACTATAGTTGTAAATTTAATTGATTTGTACTCATTGATTGAAGCATCGATCTAAAATAAGTAAATAAACTCGAAGTATTACAATAAATAAAAATTATTCTTAGTTACTTAGTTAATAATTGCTTAAATGTTTTATAATTTGCAATTCTTTCGTAATTTTATAATAAAAGAAATAAAATAAAGCAATACAAAATAAATCACAGCTCGGTGGCTAAGTTTATAGTCACTTTTCATTGATAACGATGTTTGAACATGGAGTTCTATTTCTACATGGAAAAAGTTTTGTATGGCCTATAAAATCTCAACGTGGTAGAGCCATGCTGCATTTATATTATTAGTAATATAGTTGTAGCACAAATGGGTCGGCTCGACCGGGTAAAGACC
Source organism: Parnassius smintheus behrii (assembly GCA_036936625.1). Taxonomy (NCBI): domain Eukaryota; kingdom Metazoa; phylum Arthropoda; class Insecta; order Lepidoptera; family Papilionidae; genus Parnassius; species Parnassius smintheus. The sequence goes on along the minus strand of JAUPFT010000015.1, from coordinate 23,063,992 downwards.
ACGCTCGCACAGAATACCAGCGTAAAATAGTAACATAATACTGCTGTGTTTTGCATGGCGTGTATAGAGAGCCTGAGACCCTTTTTACTGGAAACGAGGCATTCCATATTAGTCCTCACAGGTGACAACGCATTTGCATTTTGATTCGTAATCAAGGAAAGATGTAGATGTCTAGAGCTACAGCAACCACTTTCCATCGGGTGGACTGTGTGCTCGTTTGTCACCCCAATCTATAAAAAATACTATACTGGGCCTGAATGTTTGAACCTCCACAAAAGAGGAGATATTATAAGTGTACAATATTTAAAAAATATATTTTTTAATATAAGTTTCTTAATCGCGCAACTTCCTTGTGGAATCAACTACCACCAGAGATTTTTCCGGACCGATACGACTTAGGGACCTTCAAAAAAAGAGCCTATTCCTTTTTTAAAGGCTGGCAACGCACCTGCAATCCCCCTGGTGTTGCAGCTATTCATGGGCGGCGGTAATCACTTACCATCAGGTGAGCCGTATTCTCGTTTGCCCGCTCTTCTATAAAAAACATTGCACATGTATCGACTCTATAATATCTATACATATAGATAAAACCGAAGTGACTGTTTATAATAACTGTCTTATATAGAGCTGAGGGGGTTATTTGAATGATATTAAGATATGAACAACTATTTTTAAAATGTTTGTCTATTTATTTGTCCGGGCTAAACTTTGGAATTGCCGAACCGATTATAATGAAACTTCACGAAAAGATACAGAGAAATGCCAGCAGTTTTTTCAGCAGGAGTTTTGCTGCTTTCTGTTGCTCATCTCTAGTTTCAAGTCCCTCTATCACCTCTTCTGACGTGAGTGACGTCGTTTATTGAACGTGTTAATGCATAGATATTATTAAGTTTTGTATAGACTACCATTTATTTTGTTTACACTGATTTGGGGCAACAGCACGAAAACATTTTCATGGCCAGTAACAAGTGGTCGCGTGTTTCGCAGTCAAGAAACTGCGAATAAGAAATGGTTAGTTCTATTAATTAAACCTAGGATGAATGATACAGTTAAGCAAGGCACGCGAACATTTAATCCTTGTGGTTTCGATAGAGGATGGAGTTAATATTTATATGTTTACACATTTAATGAAAATAAATTATTTACAATTCAATTATATATTAACACATTACAGCATTTAATGTGTATTATTAAAACTAAATTTTACTTGCCTTAACCGCCACGCTTTTCAAAAGAAAAAGTAAAAAAATGTATTTATTTAACGAGATGGTTATCCAGCGCTTTATCGGTAGCCATAACATTTTTCCGCCATTTTGTCATGGACGCCTCTGACCACAACCGCTAGATGAAATGGGGATAGTGTATTCTGCTATTCTGTCATCCCACGGCATACTTTTCAATTCTTAAGAATTCAATTCTTCTGCGACTTTAAATAATAATAAAAACAATGAGAGGCACAGTCGAGAGATTATAAATGCTAAAAAAATAATTAAATAAATACACTTAAAATAATTCAATATGAAACTTCACGTGTTCCTCATTCGTTTAATTAAAATTAATTATTATAATATAAAAAAGTAAAGTTACGGCCTATATACGTCCCACTGCTGGGCTCAGGCCTCCCCTCATTTCTGAGAGGGTTTGAGGCAAGGAAGTGTCCGCCGCGCTGCCCAAATGCGTGTTGACGAACTTCACATGTCTTCGAAATATTTTTTTTTCTTATTCCTGAGACATGCAGGTTTCCTCACGATGTTTTCCTTCACCGCCGAGCACGTGGTTAATCAGCACTTAAAATTGCAATTAACAATTTCATTGGTGCCGGCGGGGATCGAACCCAGGTTACTCGCGTTCTGTTATATTTACAGCGAGCGTTAACCACTGAGCTACCACGGCTCTATAATCTCTAATATATAAGAATAATATTATCTTAGAAAATAATCTACGTTTTTAGAATAGTTTAAAAAAGGGTGTCGGCTCTTCAATTTGACAATATATTTTAACCGGTTTTAACTTATTTTGACATAACTTATTGAAATCGGAATGACGGGTTTAAAGAAAAAAAATTCAAATTTAATATAATAATATCAATTAAATTAGTTTTGCTCAATCCCTTCAGGTCTTTTTGACCAGAAACAACTTTCATGTTGAATTTAGAAAAAATAAAAACCCAGTAAACGATTTTGCCCCGACCCGGGATTCATAGTCGGAAATATTGAATGAAGAAGAGTTTGATACCTTGAATAAATATTAAAACCATTACGTTACCTATCAAGCCATTGAAAGTGTGTGTAAGTTTAAAAATACATATGTTTGCTTAAAAGAGGTTCTAGTAAATGCGCAAAATCTAATCCACAAACCATCATCATTTTCAGTTAATACAATCAATTCGCCGTTAGTCACACCATTCAAACCGTTTGCAAATATACAATAGCGCAGGCATTATAAGGCTTATCGCTTACGTGCTAGCACGTTGTTTGCAATGGAGTTACGTTTTCCGGGTTCCGCTAGTCACAATACGTGATTGTTTCCCACACCTTTTGAGCGTAAAATAACATAAGATCTAAGTTTAGGCGCTAATTATAAACATTTAAAAGCTATAGGTAGGATAACCTTAGCCTTCAAATCGTCAAAGCAGTTGCCTAGGGACAGAAGTACGACCTAAACAGAATGCTTAATATTCCTTTTTATATGCTTAATATGCATATGTGTATGTCAACTGTAACATATGCTGTATAAATTTCATACGTGGTAGCGCCATGCTGCAGCTATATTATGGTTGTAGCATGAATGGGTCGGCTCGACCGGGGAAGGACCGCGCTTTCACAGAATACCAGCATAAAATAGCAGCTTAGTACTGCTGTGTTTAGTATAGTGAGTTTAGAGATCTGGAGACCCTTTTTTACTGGAAACGGGGCATTCCATCTTAGTACCTCAAGGGTGACAATGCATCTACGTTTTGATTCTTAATCTAGCATAAATGTATGAGCTACAGCATCCACTTACCATCAGATGGAATGTGTGCTAATTTGTCACCCTTCTTCTTAAAAAAAAAATGATATTTGTCTATTTCTTCGACCTGTAAGTTGAATAACCTAGTTTGGATGTTTTTAGTAAAACTCAAGTAAACTTACAGCCTATACATCCCACACCTGGTATTTAGGGCGCCTGATTTTTAAAGGGGTTTTAGGACAATGAAGTTTCTAATGCGCTGCTTTAATGTTTGTTAGAAGACATTGCTTGTCTTCAACGTATTATTCAATTTTTCAGATATACAGGTTTTCTCGCAATGTTTTTCTTTACAACTGAATAAGTGGTGCTTTGTGGTATTTCTTAGGCGAGGCCTATGTTCAGCATATATATATATATATATATATATATATATATATATATATATATATATATATATATATATATATGCTGAACATAGGCCTCAGGTATACCTCAATCTCTAAAAACTAGATTGTACAACCAGTGCGTGTTGCCAGTGATGACTTACGGATCTGAGACGTGGTCCTTCACTGCTGGCCGTATGAGGACGCTCAAGGTCGCTCAGCGAGCTATGGAGAGGGCTATGCTCGGAGTTTCTCTGAGTGATAGACTCAGAAATGAGGATATCCGCAGTAAAACCAGAGTGACCGACATAGCCCAACGGATTAGTAAGCTGAAGTGGCAATGGGCCGGCCATATAGCTCGAAGAACCGATAACCGATGGGGAAGAAAGGTTCTCGAGTGGCAGCCTCGTACCGGTAGGCGTAGTGTAGGGCGACCCCCCACTAGATGGAGTGACGACCTGGTAAGATATGCAGGAAGTCGATGGATGCAGGTGGCTCAGGACCGTGCTTTGTGGCATTACTTGGGGGAGGCCTATGTTCAGCAGTGGACTTGTGAAGGGCTGTAATGATGATGATATATATATATATATATATATATATATATATATATATATATATATATATATATATATATATATATATATATATATATATATATATATATATATATATATATATATATATATATATATAGACATAAGTACATTGCAACAAAAATTGCAATTAACAATTTCGTTGGAACCGGTTGGGATCGAACCCAGGTAATGTGAAATTTACTTATGAGCTACCTCGACTCTGCTTATTACTAGTACAGAGGAGAATTACTGTATTCTGCCTCAATATAAAATTGACAAAATTTCTTACAAAAACACATTTAATAAGTGATAGTTTATGACACTAACTAAGAATATTTTATTAACTAGCGACTTATCATGGCTTGCAAGTGGAGAAGAGAATGGAGTGCAAGTTGCTTGTGTAGTGTTTTCTTTTTATAACTTTACAATAAATTGCCAATGTTACTCTACTGTCGTTATATAAAAGTAGCTTTATACGAGAATACATAGACAGATAGGGTTATGTTAATTTTATTATTTAGGGCTGACTTTTCAATGATCAGATAAAAGTTATCCGTGAAATAAATTATATTCATGAAATATTTTATTAATGCAACTGTAAATGTTGTTGTTTACGTAATATTTATTGTTATTTTATTTAATGAAAAACTGACAATTGAAACCAAACCTTACTGATTTAAGAATAAAATTTCGAACTCCATAAATATGATATAGTAGTATGCTACGTTACAGTCTACAGTAGTTACAGTGCTTACAGTAGTTGCTAAGTTAGTTTACAAGATTAATTGAACATTCTCATAAAGCTTGATTAAAGCTATTCAAATTGATTACCGTAACTACTATTAATATTAAGAAAAATTAGAAACGGAAACAAAATCATAGTGTTTTAAGAACTATTTAAATACTTTATGGTTATTTAACTACAGTAACAAGCGGGAAGCAGGCCGATTCTCTAGAATTATTTAACATTATATTTTATAGATGAAGTTGCAAACGATTATGCGCCTCATTGAATGAGTTTTAGTTCCCTACCGCTCATGAATATCTGATATACTGGAGAAATTCGTTGCCGGCTTTTGGCACCACTTTCAACTAAGTATCACGGTAGAAAACTTCTGGAAAATCGCATAGTCCTGAACTGTTAACCATCCAGATGGTGTGAATGGAATTGTGAATTTTGTTGCTACGTGCGATGGTAAATTTCAACGACTGAAATTGATAAAAATCATGAAACAATGTGAATGCTCTAAGTACATATTATAGATGACCTCCTTTTAGTAACTTTATCATGTTTGTTGTTAAATGTTGTCACCAAAAAGCTGTGTCGTGTTGCTTTCTGTTGGTATTCCATAAGAATAAAGTATTACTTTGGATGTGATTACTCACTCACTACTCTCGTTACCACTGTGTAATTAAAAAAACTTAAAAAAACTACAATTGTTGTTATTTCATGCATACCCTTCAATATTTTAATTATTTGAGCATTGTTTTATGTACTCATTACTTATGTTATGTGAAGGCATAGGCGAAGTCAATAACATCTTCTTTTTGATTATTTTTGATTGATTAGAGAAGTAAAAGTAAAGTAAAGTTACAGCCTATATACGTCCCACAGCTGGGCACAGGCCTCCCCTCATTTCTGGGAGGGTTTTAGGGCAAGGAAGTGTCCGCCGCGCTGCCCCAATGCGTGTTGGCGAACTTCACATGTCTTCGAAAATATATTTTTTCTTATTCCTCAGACATGCGGGTTTCCTCGTGATGTTTTCATTCACCGTCGAGCACGTGGTAAATCAGCACTCAAAATTGCAATTAACAATTTCATTGGTGTCGGCGGGGATCGAACCCTCTCGGGTTACTCGCGTTATGTTATATTTACAGCAAGCGTTAACCATTATGAGCTACCACGGCTCTTTCTTTGAATTCAATTGGAAATTTATATGTAGTGAAACACATTGCTAGACATGGGTCTATAGAGGATCCGTCTCAATTAAGAGATTGCGGCTTAGAGGTTGCAGTAACAGACGTCTCTAACCTTTCATTACTGCCCGTCGTCTGGTCTGAGTATTTTGCGTTGTTTGGAGTAAACGAGATGGTTATACTGTCATTTCTTAACACCCAAAAGCTTTTACTGGTATTTCCCGTTGTCACCTCTTACGACATCTACATGACGAAATGGACAATTAATTTCTCTTTCGCTTATCACACAGTAAATAACTCAACCAGCTATGGTAGCTGTTGCTTATATTTGTTTCAACCTAAAATTACACGGGAAAATGTTTTGATATAATTTTTAAGTAACAAATTATACGCGGTAGAGCCATGCTGCAGTTATATTAGTAGTATAGTTGTAGTACGAATGGGTCGGCTCGACCGGGGAAGGACCACGCTCTCACAGAATACCAGCGTGAAATAGTAGCTTAATGTTGCTGTGTTTCGTATGGTGAGTGTAGATAACCGGAGACCCTTTTTACTGGAAACGAGGCATTCCATCTTAGTCCTCACGGATGACAACGCATCTGCATTTTGATTTGTAATCGAGGATAGATGTAGATGTCTATGGCCCGCAGCAACCACTTACCATCAGGTGGACTGTGTGCTCGTTTGTCACTGAATGTAGTAGTGAAGGTTTTGCGTGTGTGAGGGTGTGAATGAGCGAGGTTACGAGCTGCGGCGGGGGACGGGGCGTATCGACGCGCGCGCCACGCCTGCGCCGAAACACTCACCTGTTGCCGTTGCCGCCAGGCCGTGGAAAGATACTCTTTCAAATTAAACCGGACACCTGATATCGAAATAAAAGCAAAGTGGTATCGCCTCTCTTTAGCACTGAACTTCTCATGAAAACTGATAGCTATTTTTAGACTACTAATATACTTTTAGAGCTGTGACAATCAATTATATAGCTCCTTCTAAAATGTTATCAAAACTTTTTATATTCTAATTACTTCTATATCATTTAGGCGATTTATTTAATACACAGGTACATGCATAATGTAAAAACAAATACACTCGAAATTGTTATTTGTATATGACTATATTTAGCTTAGACTCTACATTTTCGACGCGTCAGTAGTGTATTTTTTGTACTGTTGCTATTATTAATTATAAACACAACCAGTGCTTGGTCATTTACTTCAAGCTCAAGGTCGCTAAGAGATCAGGTCAAAAGTGAGAATTAGCCATATAGTTGAAGAATCGACAACAAATGGAAAAAAAGGTTCCCGAGTGGCCTCGTATGACTAAGCGAAACGTTGCCCGGCCTCTAGATAGAGTGAAAGCTTGGTAAGAGATGCGGGAATTCGGTGAATGCAGGTGGCTAAGAATCGCGCTTTTTGGTGTTACTTGAGAAAGGCCTATGTTTAGCAGTGAACTTGCGATGGATTGAATTGATAATGATAATGATTGATATTAATACCCGTATTTATAAAGAAGTAACTACTTGTTGCTAAGTAATTTCTTAGTGAAGTTATTAATTAAGGTTGAAATTCTTAATTACAAAATTTCATTCTATAGTTGAGTAACAGACGTTACTTACTTGAGCAAATGCCCAAGTAACACTCTACGCTTGGTGGTTGTTTCTGTGTTCATAAACATCGTTCTTCATTATTATGAACGATGTTTTGGCTTACTGTCAAAGGTTTCGAAATAACCAACAATTCGAAGGCATAATATTCCATACAAGGTGGTAAAACTTACGAACGACGATTAACACGAATTTTATGGCGCCGAAAATAAGTATTCGTAAAAAATGTCAAAGTTAGATAACGTCTAAACTTTTAAAGTAAGGTTTATTTAGCAGAAATAACATAATCCCGAAAAAAGAGTTACACATATTCATGTCACTCCTATAAAGGGAGATGAGTTGGAGATGTGAGATGACATCAAAGGGTTGTCACCCGGGCTTCTTAGCCTAGCTAAGATCTATTTGCCTATCGTGGCAAATTCGTTACCCCGTGAGCGTTTACTGGGCACCTGGTTGTCAAAATCGTTATTTTAAAATTCAACTCTTGAGAAATAAATGTAGAAGTTTCTTACTTCTACTACAGCTACATCAATGTTTAATTAATTCCTTTTTTCTGTTAAAAATAATAATTATTCGATAAAATTAAATGTGTAAATGTAAATAATGTAAAACTTACAATATAAATATAATGTTTGATTATTATACTTAATTGTTTGATTTCTGTTAGAATGATTATTTATTCGATATATATATATATATATATATATATATATATATATATATATATATATATATATATATATATATATATATATATATATATACGGTTTTTGCTGTTTATAGGAGATAGAATTTGAATTTTATTTTAAATATATATATATTTAAAAAAAATTCAAATTCTATCTCCTCTTATATAATATTATCGTCTATATTGTCTACAACACCAAAAACCGTTCAAATGCTATCCAAAGTTTCCATTTTAGGGTTCCGTAGTCAACTAGGAACCCTTATAGTTTCGCCATGTCTGTCTATCCGACTGTACGTCCTCGCTTAATCTCTGTGACCGTTAGTACTAGAAAGCTGAAATTTGGTACCAATATGTGTATCAATCACGCCGACAAAGTGGTAAAATAAAAATTGGAAAAAATGTTTTATTAGGGTAGTATATTCCCCTATATGTAAAGTGGGAAGTGATTTTTTTTTAATTTCAACCCTAACGTGTGATATATTGTTGGAAAGGTATATAAAAATGAATAGGGGTTCACCAGAATAATTTTTTGATAATGTCAATAATTTCGGAAATAATCGCTCCAAAAGTAAAAAACAATGTGTCCCCCCTCTAACTTTTGAACCATAAGTTTAGAAAATATGAAAAAAATTTGAATAGTAGAACTTTATATATAAGGACTCTCTAGGAAAATCATTTCGAACTTGGACGGAAACAACAGTACCCACTACCGGGAGCAGTTGCAGGAGCGCGGAGCGCTGCTGGAGCGCGAACATAATGGATATCCACCTTTAAACTCATAAGTGGGAACACTTATTGTGACGGATGGGAAACTACGAAACCCTACATTGAGCGTGGCCCGACACGCTCTTGGCCGGTTTTTTTACCCAAAATAACCTCAAAGTAGTGCTCAAGTAAAGGAAATGGTGATTATTACTTGGCTGAGTATTATAACTTTTGACAGTTCTAACTTGGATCAAGTACTTAACTATCGAATACAAATCGTTACTTAAGTAATTACTTTTACTCGTTTATAAATACGGGTGTAAGACTATCTCTCTATTATATCTCTCTAATATAGATTATTTAAAAAAAACGTATAACGTATTATTATGCAAAAAGTGCACGAATGAGTCATAATTTATAAAAGAATTTAGGAACGACTTACAATTGTTTTCTTTTGTATTTTTTTTAATATCCTACGAAGTTTGAAAAAACGATGGTTTTTACAAAATTGGTCGTACATCTATAGTGTCACGTCCTTTTATAATTTACTGCAGGAATCTTCCTCTTTGCGCGTCAATGGAAAATCTCAGGGAATTTTTTTTTCAAATTAAAGAGCCTACTATACTTTTAAAAGATCGGCAACGCACTTGCATTATAAATTTTCCAGACCAAGCTCGTTTGCCCCGTCTTCTAAAAACATGCCATCATGTTGGAAGGAATCTTCAATCTGCGACTGGAAAGCTTCAGGTATGCGACCGGCATTGGAGAGTGTTTCAGTACGTAACTTAAGAAGGTTACTTCCAATAAATGCATTCCGTCCCGAAGTTTCCTTCGGGAAAAAATTCATGAGCATAGATACATGATAATATAATCATTACGTGTATGCCAACTTGTATTGTTGCTTATTTGGTTGTCTCTAAAAAATGGAAGGTTTCAGTTATTAAAAGTGTAGGCTTGAGGAGCTTCAGGTTATGAGAATGTTTTGTTATTGAACATATTCCGAGACATTATTGTGACTGACATAGCCCAACGGATTACTAAGCTGAAGTGGTAATGGGCCGGCCATATAGCTCGAAGAACCGACAACCGTTGGGGAAAAAAGGTTTTCGAGTGGCAGCCTCGTACCGGTAGACGAAGTGTAGGGCGACCCTCCACTAGATGGGGTGACGACCTGGTAAGACACGCAGGAAGTCGATGTATGCAGGTGGCTCAGGACCGTGCTTTGTAATGATGATGATGATGATGATATTCGGGGAACGACGAAGTGATAATTACAGATGCTACCAACTACTAGCCAAGCGTAGCCAGAGCAGCGAAGATCGTGGTGATCGTAAAACCTTAAATTAACAAAATATTAAATAAAAAGTAGAAAAGGAAAAGATTTGACAACATACAACGAATCAGATATTATGTTACGATTTTACTAATAAGAAAGTGGCCTTGTCGAAATAAATAAGCCAGCCGTTCGATTGAATACGTTGTTTTCTCGGATTCCATTAAGATTATTTCAGTTCGGAAGAAGGTAATGTGTTGAATAAAGGTGTAAAAAAAATATAAAGCCAAGCTATTTTTTTCTCGACTTAGAAAAGATTTGAACGAGATAAGGTGTCATTCAATGAATCGTTATTCTTCTACTTGATGCTCGCTGTACTCGTGCTACTACGACAACATTTGAGTACCGTTAAATCTCATTATACATAAGTTATTGCTTATTATATCAATGAACATTAACACAAGAAGATATAATTTTGAATTTTTTAAATTAAAATTCTTCGTTAGAGTTAATATTCATCGTCATCAGCATTACACCAAAGATCATCCAGAACACAGATCTCTCTCAAAGACTGTCACAAAAATATAGCCCCTCTATATTATAATAATTTTACATTCAATCATTTAGTACATAACCATAGTTGCCACGCTTAGTAGGCCCATTGGCAACCGCAGTTTTTATCTATGTGAGCCTTTAACAGAAATATGCTGCTGCTTAATTCATATTGAATTCTTTTTCAGCAGCCTGGAACTGTACATTTCAAAGCGAATCAGATTTAGTGTGTACTCTAATAATAATAATAATGATTTGATTGTTTCAGTCCAATCTGGTTCTGCAGCTTTCTCAACCTTGTAGATACACAATGAGTATTGTAGGGACCCGGTACGGGATTCCAGCTTTGGAAAGGAGGGACAAAAGTGACACACTTTTTATATGTTTGATCTTAAGTTATTCGTCTCCAATCGCACATATCCTATGGAATTCCTAAACATCACTTGCGAGTTTAGCAATTCTATCAAAATGGAGCTGGGGACGGATAAGTTTGCGGTCCTCCATGACGTAAGGAATAGGGTTGCTAATTCTGAGGACATCGACTTATCTACGCCCATCAACATAAGGATGTTGTCCGAGGCTGAAATGCACCGATACTTGGGTATATCACTGTATACAGAAGTATGGCTATCGATGACATAAAATAGTCTGTTTGCGATATGTTTTATACAAGCTTTACGGCCTTTTGTCGGGCGTAAATAAAACGCGCATATAACGGTTGAGTCATGCCTGTTCTCTTGTATACCTTTGGCGTACTCAGATGGACTCAAATCGAAATAAACGCTTTGGATAAAAAAGTTCCCATTACTATGACGTCCCATAGGATACACCATCCGAGATCATCAGTAGCTCAGCTGTACTAGCCGCGAAAGCATGGTGAGCGTGGATTTTTAAACGCCCTCAACATGCAATATCGCAAAGTGTGCAGCTTTCGTAAGTACTTCTTGACGAAATCAGACGAGACATTTACAAGGACATCATTTCGTGTGATAAAGGGCTTACTACTCGTGTGAGAAAAGCCCGAAAATCCCGACTCATAGATAGCAATGCAAAGACCTGGAATGAGCAAGGCCTTAGACACAGCGTCTTCGACCGGGAGGCGGTATAGAAAGAGAAAGAGCTTCATGGGCGGTTCCACAATGCTTTACACTCACCTATAGTGGACATGGTCACCTCCCTCTACTGACTATGGTCCGGTGACCTCTACAGTACTTGCACAAACACAATCTAGTAGCCAGGATTCTACACCAGGAGTCTCGTGGATCGAAAACTGTCCTATTAAAAGTACTTGCCGGGAGGCGTGTTAGAAAATGAGCGTCTTCACGTCCTGGACTATTCTTGTGAATAAGCCTGTTATTGTGCTTTTGGACAAGGGACAGTCGAGGGTATTTTTGGTACAAAACCATTCCGTATGACGAGAACCTCGTGAATGCCGATACAGATAAGCGAACTAAATATCTAAACTTGGCTTACGTGGTGACCTATATGTGGGGTGGTCTGCCGACCAAAATTATTCCCGTTGTTCTGCGAAAGAGCTAATCCCGGTCGGTCATTCTGATCCTCTGAGACGACTGGGAGTCCGTGACAGACCGTTTCGGGCTCTAATACAGAATTAAGTAGTAGTAGTATTAATTAATTTCAAAAGTCCGCCTGTTTCTTACCTATTCCCCCTAACCCTCGGCTGTTTGGTCTGCCATGTTGTGAGCTTCCATCTGGTTGTTTTTATTTATTTATGTATTATTAATTTATTCTTATTTAACTATATTTAATAATATTTATCATTTTATTTTATATATTTATTCAGATCAACTAGATGAAAATACTCAATAAATACTCCATAATGATAATTATGATTTTAAAATACAGGGGAATTGACAAAACTTAATTAGTCGATACGATACAATAAATAGATCATAAATACCTACACATTATTATGGAACCACTTGAGCTGCGTGGGATAGAAAGAAACATTACATTTGGGTTTTTTTTCCAATAAATCTTTCAGTAATACATCCAGCTAGCACACTGCTGGGCTGATCTTGCTGAGAGAACGCTGTTTTGGATGTTATGTGCTATGTAATTTTAACATGAAATTAAAAACAGTGACGTAAAGATTTCTTTCAATGAAAATTGACGTAGCATGATATGTAGATACTGTTGTGTTATTTCATATTATATTTGAACCACATCACATTTAAAAACAATATTGCCAATATCCAACGTTATATAACCACATAAACCGTGTTGCGAATTAGCCCAATGCTTTTTATGTCATTATAAAGGAGCGCATTTATCTTCACGAAATTGTATTTTATTGCTTGAAAGGACACATTTCTTGGCCGATATTACATACGGCATTGGTAAACGATGCTTTCGCATCCTTCAATGAACAAATCTAATAAGGTAATAAAACATTGATAAATGGATTGCCTATAAAATGCTATATAAACTGTTTTATACGTCATCATTTTATATGTATGCGGTTGCAATAAAGTTGTTTTAAACGATAGTTTAAGGGGTCACGGTCTTATTAGCGTGGGTGTTTACAGCTTCTCCGAACTAAAAGTGTGGGACACGCACTAACCGTAATATTCTAGGAAAAGGTTAATTGCATTTTATTTCAATTGTTACAAACAAGCTTATTAGGTTGAACACGATTTACGACATAAAACTGCATGTGTTATTTCATATTAACTTGTATGCATTTGCTAATTTTAAACAGTTTATTCGAGTTTGAACCAGGCTTACTGTACGAATTGATTATTATGAGTCAGATTGAATTACAATCCGTAACTGAAGTAAGATACTACAAAAGTTACCTGATATTTTGTTACATGGGGATTATCTGTGAAAAATTAGAATTTACGAACTTTAAATTGTTTGGCAAATGTTATAAGAGTAAACATAAATACATAAAGGTTTCTCCTTTTAATAAACGCCATAATACTATTTTGTATTAGTTATTATTATTATTATAGTAATAACTTATGACTAGTGCTTTTTTAAATGTAACATTTCAACATAAGTACTGATTATATTGTTACGTGACTTCAGTATTCATTATCATCATCATTACAGTCTATCAAAGTCCACTTCTCTCTTCTCTCTCTAACTCCCTTCTCTCCCCGTATTTTAACATGCTGCTGCTAATCTCCTCTTTAATACACTTAATTTAAAACTATCCTATCTCGCAAGTTGGACCAAACTGCACACGGTGTGCAAATTAAGTAGTTTAGGAGTCCATCGCGGACAAACAACGTGACACGTAATTTATATATATATATATATATATATATATATATATATATATATATATATATATATATATATATATATATATATATATATATATATAGTATTAAAGCTTATCGTCACCTTAATATGCAAAACTTGTAACTCCATTTTTCCTTAGTTTACAGGAGAGCAAAAAAACAGTTTTTAAACATAATATTAGATGGCAGAGTATGCTTAAATATTTATTATGCAGCATAACGATATTTTATACAATTAATAGTGAAAAAGATTTAAATAAATCCATATTTATGTCACTTTTTCTATTAAAAATGGAGTTACGAGGTTAGCATTATGAAGGGAAAAAAAACTAAGGAGTTACGAGGGTGAGTTCAGAGAAATTTTGTAGTTGTACAAGACGTGATTGTCAGAAAACGGGATATATACCACAACGACAGTGCCAAAATATTGAGTTGGTCAGAAAATCCAATAAAATTGTAGTATGAATCTAGTTTTTTTTACCAGAATTTTGGTACTAGCTACAGTAACAAACAAAATTGTTATAACAAATATTTTAAATTTTATTTTCCACATTTCTAACGCAAATTAAACTTTAAATAATCATTTTTAAACCCATAAACATTATAACATAAACGAGACGAAAAAAAGAGAGAGATATTACAAATAGCAACATTATTAAACCTCTGAGTATCAATGTAAGGTACAAATTATAATAATACTGTCAGTTAACTTAACTGACAGTATTATTATAATTTGACTATTATAAACTGACAGTATTATTATAATTTGTACCTTACTAGTTTGTTTTAATAAAACTAAAAACCATAAAATCAGTCTTCATAAGGAATATTATCGTAGTAACTATGGTAATCTTTTGGAAGGGAAGATTTCAGACTTTGTAAGTCATCATACTTTCTTTTTTTTATTTTTAGCTTCTCATTGTAGAGTTTTGGTAAGGCACTTAATTCTTTTGGGTTTTTGCGTTGTGGCAAAGTTGACCAAGGCTCTGAAAATTTTAGTTTGTAAAATATGTCTCCACTCGGAGTATATTTTAGTGCTTTGATATCTGTTACTACTGGATCTCTGGGCTTCCTCCCAGGTCGAATGGATTTGAAAAATGCCAAGTCACTGTATGAGTTCAAGTATTCGTGTGTCAAATAATGCGCGTTATAGGGCTTTGGGTTCACTTTTGCTTCTTTACATACACTAAGATACTCTGCAGGAGCGTTTATTACTTTAGCCTTCATTTTTCTTTCAATACAAGCGTGTATACTGTCTACTTCCATTTGAGTATGCCCTTTTTCCAAAAATTTTTGTTCAATTACTACATTGCTTAACATAGCTACATTCAATAAAGCATTAGCCATCACGCTATTTCTATTTTGTGAAGTACATCCATCACTGTAGAAAAAAGACGTGTGGCACTCGGGGACTGCCGCGGTAAAGCTATTGCATAGCATTTTGTATCAACTTATGTAATTATAATTATTTATTTATTTTATTTATGAAGTATTTTTTTTCTTTGATATTAATTCAAGTTACACTTTTTGAGCGTGGTGACCGATAAGAAAACAAATTTTTTTCTTTTATTAAATGAATAAATAATAAATGCACTTTGTTCATTCATATTCAAAACACTTTATACACAAATTTCACAAGTACAGTTATTCACTGTTGTACATAAATACCTATACACCTATATACTTTCTCATAAACAGCTGCTTATGTATTCGTCCGATTTCGGAGCAGCTCGTCTCGATTCGTGCGAGCTTCGTAGAGTCGTACAATACGTCTAGTTGCACGCACACAAACACCGTGTCGAAGACTGCCGAAAAGAAACGCCGTTAGACAATGCTCCGCCTTCAAGCGCCGCGCAAGTGATTCTCGTCCCACCTGTCCGCGCAGTAACTTTTTTTACGACCGCGCGAAACTGTCGAAACAAAAACGATTACTACTGAAAACTAATATAGGTACCTACCTAACATTCAAATAAAAATATTCTCAAAAAGCTCAACGAATTCAGAATTTAATTTTATTAAAAGAAAATTGGTCAAATAAAAAATAAAGGATGAAAATAAAGCATATGGGAATATAAAAATAAATCGTATTTATTTTTTATTTCGAGTTTTACAAGAAAAGTATAATATTTACTGGAGACAATTATTTTATTATTATAATAGTACATGATATTTTTTTAAAACCCTTTAAAATGACACCAATATGAATAATATCTTATATCTATATCTACAAATAAATAAAATTGAAGTGTCTGATTGTAATGTTAAAACAACAGCTTTTTATTAAATGCATATGAAAGTACTAGTAACAAAAACACAATTTTTAAAATTTTTATCTGTCTGTCGGTCTGTGTCTGTCTCTCTGTTTGTTCCAGCTAATCTCCGAAACAGCTGGATCTATTTTGACGGGACTTTCACTGGCAGATAGCAGATGATATAAGGAATAACTTGAACTACTTTTGTTTTAGAAAAAGAATTAGGGTTCCGCGCAAAAAAATTAAAACCCATGAAATCCATATTCCATGCGGGCGAGATCGCGGGGAACAACTAGTACTCAATATAGATAAATGTATACTTATTTTTATATATTTATTATTTTAATAAATAAATAAAGTATTAATAATTTCTTGACACATCTCAACAGATATTTCGTTAATAAATTGCTATCAATACTGAAGCATTCTTTTATATTTAGCATCCATTTAACACAAAAAACTGATAAGAATACTTTTTAAACAACATATAATCAATAAACGATAATCGCGTATAGTGAATTTCGAGGTAAATTATTATATGTAAACGTTTTTGAATCGTCGTAATGATACATATTTCCTAAAGAATATATGTTCACAATTAATTTGATGTAAAATAACATTAGAAATAACGTATAAAAACGGAGAAATTATCAAATTTTTGATCGAGTTCCTAACTAGTACACAAACAAAAATGGCGAATAGTCATTTTCACATTTTTTTAGAAATAACGTATAAAAACAGAAAAATTATCAAATTTTTGATCGAGTTCCTAACCAGTACACAAACAAAAATGGCGAAATGTCATTTTCACATTTTTTCTATATAGTTATTTGTTACAGAGTACACAGATAAAATTCACTCTCATAGATGACAAATTTCACTTCGGTTCATTTTCGCACGCTTTCTCGAGAGCGACGCGTCGTGACTTGTTTACGCATTTACTTCAAATACCCCGCCCGCACACCGCGTGAAACATATACCTACGAAAAAAAAACGTAACAAACTTCTGCCAGATAAGGCTTGATAAGATCTTTGGTGTTTTTGCACCATAACCTGACTCTGGTAAATTTTAAATATGACTAGATAGATAAGAATAGTTGGTTTAATATGATTGTTGAAAACAAATACCCTTTAATTGTAATGAAAAATACTTTAATTTTTTATTTAATTTACGGACTCCTATCCAGATGTTTACTAGGAGAATACAAAGTTTATTTAATTTTTGTAATATGACTAATTATTAATTAGGCAGGGATTTCTAAGATTAATAACTAATTAACTAAGATTAAGGTTAAGAACTAAGATTAAGATTAATGATAAGATAGGAACTGATTTAATATAAGGTTTACATTTACAATGTTCCGAAATAAATAAATAAATAATTGACTATGAGTGAGTAAAAATAATATCTTTTATTTTACAGTATCTAATGTTGTTATATAAGGTGCTTCTAAAATATATGCCACGGTTGTTTGTATGGAGACTTGGCCAATCAGCTGACCGATTTCCATACAGAGTGCAATTTTTTTTGAGAATTGACTATGGGTTCCTTGGGGAAAGTGGTACAGTATCATGAGTAGAACCACCAGTTGCAGCCATGGCATATTGTAGTTTAGAAGCACATTATATTTCCGTTAAAATAACTGCGAGTAGGTATTATTTTTCTTGTACCGAATTTCGGCCCATCTCTAATATATATTGAGAATCTAAATTGAGAATTTAAACTATACGCGTGTGTGTGTTTGTGTGTATATAAAGAGGGCTAATTTTAATATCGCTCATTTTAATATCAAAAATTTAGGTTATCTTTATAGCAGTATTATATTTTCAATTCAAAATTAGTACTGCATTTGTGATTATAATAAAACGTATGTATATAGAGTACTCACTCATTTTCTTTCACTATTATTTCGTGACTTTCTTCATTAATAATAAATGCTTTGTTCATTCATATTCAAAACACTTTATACACAAACACCGTGTCGAAGACCGAAAAGAAACGACGTTAGACAATGCACGGCCTTCAAGCCACACCTCCGTGCCCGTCGGAGTGGGGAGCGTGAAGTTTTTTCGTTACGGCGGAATAAATTTCTGGATTCGGTCCGCGCGCTCAAGGCCCGCGATAGAAGCTATGCGATAGCTTAATAATTATTCTCCTGTCATCATCTTGTAAAAAGAGACAAACTTCTGTATTTAAAAGCTTTGCAATAATTGATGCAAACTCCTCAGCATTCACACCGCCTTCTGTCTCATTCCATAGGAAGCAGTAAGCCTCTTTGGTCTTTAAGTTGTACATACAAAAGTTATGCACCTTTCATTTCATTTTGTAATAAAGACTGGATACATTAGACTTGGGGCAAAGTAAAACCGCTTGTAGGTCCATTGCAAAGACATGTTTCTTAGTCTGTTTATCCTTGACCTTTTCATCTCTCGCTTCATCTTTTTTTGCAACATGCTGATCATAATCACTTTGTTGTAAGTTTTCAGATTTATAAGCAGTACATAACTCGCATTCATCTTTCTTTGGTTTGAATATAGAAACATTTTTTTTCTCCAACGCATTATAAAATGAGCAAGATGACAAAGGCTTGGCATCATTTTCAGAGCACCAAACTTTGTAAAATTTGAAAAGAGCCTGTTCAGAAGGCCAATCAGGCTGCAAATAAAGTTTTGATGTCGATTTTCTGCAGTAATGGCTTTCCATCAATGGAAAAGACTTAATAAATCGTTCTAAGCCCTCTTTTTCTACTACAACAGCAATCGTTGATACTTTTGACTTAGGAACAGTGGTATTTGCATCATTTAATCCCTGTTACTTCCAGTTTAAAGCAGTCCATTCCCCAATTGCTAAAGTATTGATATACATTTGTTTACAGACTCTTACTACCTCATCTTTTACTTGGAGAAAGTACTCATTTGAAAATTTACGCCTTGATGTAACTTGGTTTTTTCCGTCTCTTGGTCTATGAACTTTTGAAAGTCTCATTGTGTTATTCACAAAAACTTTTTTCTGATCCCAACTTAGTTTCCAAAATATGTTAAAAATGTCTTCTCTGTCTCTATCTGTTAATTTATTGCAATTCAATTTACTCGTCTTCTCACTAACTCTGCATTTGCATCTGGGCTTTAGAACTCTTCCCTTCTTTTCAACATCATACTTCCAGATGGTTTCTTCTCTTTTCTTACCTTTGTATGGATAGCCAAATTGTCTTTTCCTTTTATTTATCTCTTGTTTCCAGTCAGCAGTTTTCATATTTACTCTTTTTTTTCGTTTTACTCTCTTCTCTGGTGTTGAACTGTCGGAGCTGTCGGAATACGGCACAATATTTCTGTCCATACTGTAATCGCTAATAAGATCGTTTGGAGACTCTATTGCAATCGAAGTCACTGTGTTGCTCGTTGAAGGCATGTTTGATTCATTTTCCACATTTGTGTGAATTACATCTTCTTTTTCTTCGTTGTTTTTCAGTTCCAGGGTATTATATATATATATTATCAGAAATATACTCAAAAATAACATTATCTTGTTTCGTCATTATATTAAAAGGTTTATGGCTCGTGCTGGCTCCTATAATATCTGATAAATCAGCTGGAGTTATATTAACTTTCTTTTCGGCTTTTTTTATAATTCTGTTTTCAAGAATAACGATTTTTTGAGGCGGCCGTTCGGAGTTCTCGAGTTTGTGTCCAACACGTAACTGGTTAGGTCATACGCCTTGCAATGATAATTCAATCATTTTCAAGCTTCTTTTGCTCTGTAAAAAACACACCCGAATTGAGAACCTCCTTCTTTTTGAAGTCGGTTAAAAAGCATACTTCATTTAAGGCGAAAACACAATAACATTTGAATGATGAAAGGTATGAATTTAGTAAAACAGCTAAGGAGTTACGTGGTAAATAAAGTCAGAAAAACATTGAAAGAAAATCTTGTAACTCCATACGTAATTTAACTTCAAGCTTTTGTATTAATGCATTAATAAATCATTTCAATCTTTTGAAAAAACACTGAACAATAATATCATGATGGAATTAACACTTACCATTTTAACTAAAACGTAGTATTTAACAAAACAAAATTGTATAACGATTCACCGGTCCACGTGCGCAACCTCACGACATCAGTCCGCCATATTAGGAGACATAAACAACGGAGTTACGAGGTTTGCTTTAAAAAAAATGTTATGGTGCATTTATGGGGTTAGCTTAACACAAATTTTCTATGGTTTTATTAGACTTGCATTTACGAGGTTTGAAACGAAATATATCCTTTTTTTAATGCGTCCAATGATATCAAAATGTCGTTTCCGCCTATATGTGGAGTTACGAGGTATGCGTATTAAGGTGACGTTATACAATACAAATTGTATAGTTAATAAATAAAACATGAAATGTAAAATCTATTCAAATTAGAAGTGACCGCATTTCATTGTATGATTATATTTGTTGAGATGAATCTAAATTGATGTACGGGCTAATGGATTTCCGGTGTGTTGTTAAAGCCTTAGATTAAATCATAGCCTGTAATTAAAGTGATTATCTTATCCTGCATATCGGTAAGCAAAAGGGATTACAAAACACCAGGCTTAGTGTCCGTATTATGTAAGAGGGTAAACCCACTTACATTGACTTTTAGACAGTAATGCCTTCGAATTAAGTGTTAGTAGGTATATTTCTCTTTCTCTTGTTTTTATTAAAAGGGAAAACATACTAACACACAGTTCACTGGATGGTAAGTAGATACTGCGGTTACATTAAAAATCAAAATGAAGATGCGCTGTTAACTTTGAGGACTAAGATAGAATGCCTCGTTTCCAGTAAAAGGTATTCCGTTTCTCTACACTCAACATACGAAACACAGCAGCATTAATCTGCTATTAAATAGGATATAAAGCTGCGAGTATCAATAACCTGGTTCTATTTTTATTACTCTGCTAAGATTGAAACAACATTACATCCTTTTTTAAATGTGATAAAATGCCATTAAATATATATTAAGAGTAAAACTTTACCCAAATATAATAAATACATCAACATTGAAATAAAAACTTTTTCGTTGTACTTCTAATTATAAATATTAAACTACAGAAACAGTCTACATTTATGTTTATTGTATTAATAGCAAGGAAAATCAGTTAGTGTACGTTGGTGTATCGGTAATTTGTTCTTGTTAGCAAGTGTTGTTGTGCTGTGGGCGCGCTGCCGGAAACAACTAATGAACCTGTTGCTCGTGATGGATAGGCCGCATGATGTCTTACCACGTCCGGTTTGCACGGGCTAGGTGTCGTGTTGCCACTTGTCTGCTGCAGTTTGGACTTTTAATTATTTCTAAATATGAAGCAGTGTTATTTTATCTGGATACAGGTAGGTAATGTTTTAAATATTTCTTACTAGTTTTGACAACGACGCAAACATTTTTTTTAAAAATAAAGTAAGGGCGACAAACGAATATTCAATTGACCTGATAGTGGATGGATACTTTCTTCGAATAAGAACAAAATGTAGATGCGTTGTCACTCTTGAGTCTATCCATACGAAGGTTACAAAACACAGCAGCACTATGCTGCTATTTTATTGTGATATTGTGTTGAGCGCATTTCCGTATAAGCTCAAACATAAAACGTCTAGCGTATATTATAGTGCCATAAGTCCAATCTATTCATGCTTCATGTCTATCTACTATATAAGGTCGGAGCAAGGCAGGACGCTGTACCTGAGACGCGAATACATTCTAAGCACAAACTAATGCAAAAAAAGTATTTTTTATGCGTTAATTGTTTTTTTTTGTTGGGATTTGAACATATAGTGCTTAGTGTATTATAAAGGACGGGTTAGAGATTCAGGGAAAATCATAATACACCCGGATATACATTTTGAGTAAATGCCGGTTCCGACTACAGGCAGAGTTGGTACTCTGACAACTTAACCATGCGATTAGTTGTTACGGTTATCGTTAAAACCTATTAAATTCCATTGCTAATCATAGGCCTCCCCCATAAATTGCATCATAGGGGGGGGATTTTCGCCATAGTTTCCAACCGTAGTTTTTTATTTTTAGTCGTTATTAGAAAGCTGCCCATCTGATTTGTTTTCCTCTATTGCCTTTTACGACACCCACGCGATGATTTGGGGTAGTGGATATTCTCACACCAACATAGACAAATATAATGAAAAACTTACACCAATTGTTACCAGTTTATGCCTTCTAGAGACAGCATATTAAAAATAACAAGATATAATCACTTGTCCACAAGTAGTCACATTGTATACAAATACACGTATACCTTACCTGCGGCTCATCTAGCTACGGCTGACTTCTATTCGTTCGTGATCAGGCGAATCACCATTTGCTCTTCATTTTCCCATGATACCTTGCCTGCTATCATTTATCTATACCCTGTCTCCCGATCCATTTCACTATTATTTTATGGGTAAAAATATCCTCAATTGCTATCACAAAATATAATTAATTCTTTATACTCGTTAACTTTTACCAGCCGGGTCAAATATCAATTCCAGATAGTTTGACGCATATGTATGTAACGAACAGGTTACATTTTATGATTTTTATCAAATAAGCAATAAGGTTATGCAATTATTGCGCACATGTTTGTCACCTTAATTCTGTAATATAATCAATTTAAAATATGATGATGCTTTTCGTCCCACAATCGCCGAAAATAAACTGATGGCGACATCATTATATGTAAGATCTCAGAGAAATTTCAAATAAATTTTATCTTGTTCCCATTCTAGAAAGTCCAAGCAAACTATTCATTTACCGTCATTACAACCAAACACTATGGTGACTGAGACTCGCCTCTCGATCACAAAAGGTTAAATATCAAGAACGCTTGAGACGCATGATGGTCATATGGCATACCTACCGATGGGTCAAAAATGGGCCTCGACGTAGTCTTTGGAATTTATGAGGAACCACCCAAACTCAAACTTAGTATGAATTTGGGTAGATTCGCCTCTATCTTTCAGGCCGAAATCTTTGCCATAATTCAGTGTGCGGAAATCAATCTTATAATCTATATAAACTGGTTAAAGTAAAATAATATTGCAATGGGGTTTCAAGCTTCTAGCACCTGATCAGAAATAAATAGGTTCATCATCTGTAAATATGTCATCATCAGTTATTTGCAGCACAAGCTAAGCAATAAGCAGCCTCGAACGAAATGGCGAGCGGATTTGAGACATGAAGATTGTGATGAACATGAAACAAAGTGATTGACTGAATGACATTTTCGTGAAGGTATATTTTAATATTTTACGAGAATCAGTAAAGTCAAATGCTCTTTTTATTAAATTATTAAGTTAATCATTCTAGACAAAGAAAAGATAATGAAAGACAGTTTTATTTAATTTAAGATTTTTGAATTCATCAAACAACAAGGCCTGATTAGAGTGTTTGTACAAGAAATCTTTCTTTTGATATTTTTGCGATATTTGATCCCTAGATCTAATTTTTAATTCTAATTTTTATTTTCTTATATTGTTGTATAATTAATAAAATAAAAAATGTTATAGTATATGATGAAATAATATGTATGTATATTTAAGTAATTTAAATATAATGAAAAACAATGTATCATTATTGAATTTCATTAAAAATTATATATCTCTGTATTGTATATAATGTGTTAAAAGAAAGTCTCGCTGGGTTTCTTCTTAGTTTTTTCCAGAGGTGTTTTCAGAATCAGTGGTGAAAGTGAAAAAATTATTTTCAAAAAGAATTACTACTTGTAAGTAATCTTAATTGAATGAAGAAATGTTATATTCCATCCACATGCATAGAGTGAAAAAATAGCGATCGACATAATATACCTACGACTAAGTTTGAAAGCCGCACGTTCATTGTACTAATAAAAGCTCCGCCATACCTGTAGCCTGCCTGCCGCCATTCAGCGGGCGTTAAATATGTACGTTTATTATCCTTATAACACTTAATATTAATATAACGCTGCGAAAGGCCCACCAATAAAATAATATAACTAAATGAAATTCTGATAAAAATAGTACGGTAATGTATTACAATTGACGGATACTGTCTAAATTTACACAATAATGATCTTTTTACACCTTATCTTCTATCTCTCAAAGTTTTAATACAATACAATACAATAATACAATACAATAACTTTATTTCAGGCATCAAGGACTTAAAAGTTAAGAACATTGGCCCATAGCAATATATACCTTAACCTAAAAATATATATAAAATATAAATATAACACTATTTAGGGAACTTTTTTCTTTGGCGCGTCCCTGAATCGGCGAAACATTTGCCATTTGGTCACCAGGCATGAGCGATTTAAGAACAATGTTCCGGGTTTCAAAAGCGCTGCAGACTGGTCTTTGTCTGGTCCAAATCTGTACCCTACTGTAAATTGTAGTTAGTTAAATAGGAAAATGCCTACTTAAGTTTTACTTCTACACGGAATCTTTCAAGAAATCATTAGAGCTAGCTTTAGTTAAAATCCCCATGGGGACAGTGCGTAAATCCACAGATTCGTGGTCAGAGAGATAAAACCCCTGACATTAAGCCAGATCCTTCTTATTAGGCATAGGTATATATTCCCCATACGGGGTAATCTATGGGAAACCTATGTTCAGCAGTGAACTGACTTTGACAGATATTGAATAAATAAAAACTTAAAGCGCCCACTTTGAATAAAATTGTTTTCTTAAATTGATTGGTTAGATATGAGATAGACACTTAAGTTTTATTGTATTTATATCAAAACATATATATTAACCTGTAAAAGTATGGTCATAAAGATGTTAAATCACAGAATATATACGTCTTATAGTTAAGTGCAAACCTCCTCTCTCTGAAAGGATTTTTAGGACAAGCAAATATCCGCCGCACTGCAGGATAAATAAATAGCTCTTTATGCCTTCCTTGAGGCCGCCATCGATAGTAGCACTACATTAGTAAAAACTTCTATAGGTAGGTTGGGCACTTTTGGGATGGGGAAAAAAGCACTGAACTCACGTGACCGTCACGCTCAGATATGTACGTAAATGTGTGTGTAAGCTAAGAAGTTTTCATCGAATACGTGACGTGAGTACGTACGTACAGTGTATATTCAAATACACTGTCTACGCCCACATTGTCTGGTGTAATAAGGCCAACCAAAAGACGACTGCGGACGGACTAAATAGTCTACAAAGGACTGTCTGCTTAATGGCAAAAAGAGCGGCTCTTAATCTACTTCTATACCTAACGACCTTTGATCTTTATCTAGACAAGGAGGCGAGGGCTAGTTTGTATAGAATTAACGCCCAAGGTGTTTTGAGCTTGCTTTACCTATAGATTGAGAACCATGCTCGACTCAATTAAGGAAACAACGGTCTTATGCTTGATGACAGATACTATACGTCCACTATACACTTTTAATAAAAAGTATACAGTGAAACAACCCTCCAGAGAAAATGGTTCAATGGCCAGGTCATCTGTGAGGTCGGTAGCTTTATATGGCATACTGTTGGGTCATAAATAGGCGTCGACGTAGTCTTTGGGGTTTATGAAGGAGGCCCCAAACCCAAACTCAAACTGAAATTGGGTAGATTCACCTCTATCTTTTAGGCAGAAATCTATGCCATACTTCAGTGTACGGAAATCAAACTTATATTCTGTAATAAACTCTGACAGTCAAGTAGTGCTGAGGTCAAACTTGATGAATTCGAAGCTAGTTGGAGACTGCGTGAACCGTCTAAACGCCCCGGAACGTAACAACAGGGACGTTTTAATATCGGTTCCGGGTCAGGCAGGTATTGTAGGAAACTTGCCGAGAAGCTTGCACGAGCCATTTTGTGGAATCTCAAAAAGCCTAGCCCGATTTACCCTTGAAACTCTTTATCACAATAAATCACCTAAGATCTGGTCTGAAACACTAGGCTTAAAACATTCTAAAACCTTAATCCGGGCTTTTGATAGTAAATTCGTTTTAGAAGATCTAGGATTAAGTAAAATAAATTGCACATTCGGGCAAAGATTGGACATTGTTGTCTCAAAAAGCTAATGTCCATTTTGGGACTAATCAACTCAAGGATGTGCTGGTTCTGTTCGCAACAAACGCCTATGCACATCCTAACTGATTGCGGACCCTTAATTCGCAAACGCAACACCCATCTGGGAAACTATGTACTCCGCCCAGAAGAAGTGAAGTTGCTCATAGCTAAGCAACTCCTTCTATTCATTGAAGACGCAGGGCTTAGCAGTGAACTATAGCCATAGCAGAGATCACAATTTATCTTTTAGGTCGCAGTGATCATCTTTCATTCAAGACATGCATCGCTGCTTGCAAATAATAAAAAAAATGTAGTCCTATTGGATACTTAATTCTACCATGAGTATGGCAGCAAAATTTATGCCATTTGGTGGTACATTTTATTTTCACTTATGCGGTTGAGTAGCGATTTTATTATTTAAAACGTAAACCTCTATGTGTCGACAAATTCACTCACTTTATGGTCACGAAAACGGTGAGAGGTGGATCGTAAAAGTTTCACTTTCTCGGACCACAGTTTTATGTTTTGTATATATATATTTTTTGCGTTTATATATTTACGTATTATATATTATGTACGTTTATACAAAAAGTAACCGGATGACCGAGCTTTGCTCGGTTTTTTTTTGAAATTACATTTATAAACATACTGATGAAACTTAAATAATATTTTTTTATCTTATTGACAGAATAGAAAAACTGAACTAATTAGTTGAATAAAAAATCATGAGTGCAATTAGTTTTATTAAAATTTTCGTATTTTTAAAAATTTCTAAAAAAAAAGGGAGTGAAATAATATATTTTCTCACAAAAGAAGGGAACTTGAAAAAAAAAAAGGAAAAAAGCTAGACCAGAAACAGGACGCGAACCTCGGAACTCCGATATCACGCCCGACCGACATCCCACCTGAGCTATAACGATCGTTAGTGATCTGTCCAAATTTACCTTCTTATATTATAGCAGTTTTTTATTGCCTGAAAACACGGACAAAGGGACATTTTCTAAAAATAAATCCTAGCTAGATCGATTTATTGCCCCCGAAACTCCCTGGACACTAAATTTTATGAAAATCGTTGGAGCCATTTCCGAGATTTCCGATATATATATATATATATATATATATATATATATATATATATATATATATGTATATATATATATATAATATACAAGAATTGCTCGTTTCAAGGTATAGGATTACGTGTTACATTGTTTGTCTGCGATGAACTCCGTAACCAATCAACGGATTTTGTTGTAATTTTGTAAATCTGTATTAATTGCTCTAAGTTGAGAGATAGGATAGTTTTTATATCACGATAAATGATTCTCAATATTTTTTATTGCGAATTTAATAAAAAATTAATTCTTGACGTATATAGGCATATATTACCTTACTTTCACTTAACTTTATACTCGTCGTTCGAACTAATAGTCTCATTATATAGGTTAATATATATATATATATTTTTTGTTTTGTTAACATTGCTGGCTGCTGTATACATACTGATTAATAAACTATGCTTTTAAGCCTAACTGGTAATTTAAGCGTCGTCATAATAGATTAATTCTGTAACATTTTTTCCAATCCGCTCCAAATTGGTCGTCGCGTGACGATAACGATGACAATTATTCTTTTTACCTTATTTGGTTCCTTCCTATAAAAATGCTTAAGAAATTTTATACTTTATTTACTCAAGGAAGTTACGGAGTTATTATTTTACTAATAAATTAACTATTATTTCATTATTATTTTATCAATAGCACCACGTGTAATGTAAGTTTGGACTTTGGACTGCCTTTCGCAACAACTTCTAATGAGAACGTAGCACGTATCGATCATTTCTATAACTCGAGTTCTATTAATTTACCAAAGTGTTCTCTATACTATAAATTTAAGTAATTTTACTAATATTTATAAAAAAAATCGGCCGAAATTTGACGGCTGGATCTAATCCGAACAACTCTTTAGAACACTCTACGTGGTTAATACGATAGAAATTGCACCATCTCTTCGCAGTGCCACTAAATCGAGGGGTGCCTCGACCTCGCACTGCACGCCAACTGCCGTACAATCTGCTGAACGCGACGAAAAATCGGAAAATTATCAACTAAACATGACATAACCATAAACGGTTTCAAAATGTTACGCTTGCGCAACAGAGATAGGAGTAAGGCTTGAAAACTGACATAGACCGAAGGGCAATAGTTTATTACAAAACAAGAGTAAAACAGGTTTATTATTATGATCTGAACAGATTACCAACACTTGTTTTTTTTGTACGATTGTTTGAGAAGTTACATCTTTCAAGTTTACTGCTAAGCGTTATCTCAGTATACCGCTGCGGCCTATTAAAGTCCACTGCTGAAGTGAGTACTATACTTAGTAACAAGTTTTTTTTACGAGCTCATTGGTAGTTAAGACATTGAGTAGGGTGAATAATTTTTAATAATCGTTAGAAAAGCTTTGCGTTATACGCAAGATATGTAAAAAACCTGGACAAATGAAGTTATAAGTAGTTGTTATTATTTTTTAAAATAATAACGTTTATGAAGATCGAACTATAAATAAGAGGCAGAAGTAATTGGCAACTGTTGCACGTAGGCTTTGTACGTGATGAGCGCTTTCGCAATGGGTGAGACTTCCAGTCACTACGTGTTCATACGCTAGGCACAATGCCTTTTGAAATCCGTCTGATGGTCTCGACACACGATACACCTCCGCTATATACCTCCGTCCTGCGGGACTTAGAGTAATTTAGACGACTGAAGCCCTCAAATCCACTCATTTTATTTTATCCAATTTGCCTCGAGGCTTGAAAAGCTTAAATTCGGGATGTCGTAACGTTAAATTAGCGGGATAAAAGTACTTATATACGTATATATATGTACATATGTATTTACTTTGAGTTATACAAAAGAAGATTCTTTTTGTATTATTTTTTTCAAGTTCAAGGTTTTAAACGCGAGGAAAATATCTCCGTTTTCAAAGAATTTCATTTTCCTTTGTGAGGTTCATAATTAGTTTTGGTATGGAGTTCCATCTAGAAAAGATGAAATTTTTTGTGTTTATTTATAAATAAATCGAAGTATTCGTGGTAAGGTGAAACAAAGAGTTTAACTTAATATTAAAATTAAAAAAAAACACTAGTATGTATAGAACCCATTATGTAATCATCTATATTGAATAAAATCATTCATTTCATTCAGAAATCCAAATTCGGAAGAATTAATTGAAGGTGAAATAAAGATGTAGTGGCAAACCACTACGATGTAGTGGCGGTTGAAAATATATATCTTCTAGTGGATGTCGTAAGAGGTGACAGCGGGAGACAGGCCGGAGATGGGCAGGAGCCCATCTTCCTGATAACAGCGATTATACAATGAAAAACTGCGGCTGCCTATCCACTCGCCAAGCGTGGCAACTATGGTAAACATGAGCAACAACACAAATAAACATCTCCCAGTCCCCGGCGGTCCCGTTATTCCTGGCTACGGTGGTGATTGTGGTAACTTGGTAATGGCGTGGCAGGGGGTGCTAAGAATCTCCGGTGGAGGTTCGGTTTCCACCTAAGATGACTCAACCTGGCAAAATATAACGCACTCACCCTGAGGACTGACGAGAAGATTCTGGAGCTGGAGGAAGAAGAGACAAGTTGTGCTGGCATACTATAGGATTATCCGAGGTCCAAAAAGAGGGAGAGGAGACGGTAATACTCGAATTCGGCAACTTGTTCCATCATCGGGAGGACGACCATCTGTCCTAAGGAGGTGTCGGATTTATCGTCTACAAGTCTCTCGTTAACATCGTTGTAATGATAACGATGTTAACGAGAGACTTGGTTCATTCATTGTGTCGACGAGTAATAAGTAAAGAGAGTAAACGGTATTCGCTCAAGACCATAAATGTTTACACATTAACCTCGGCACATCTCGATTAAGAGGTGGAAGAAATGCATGAGGATATCTCTACAGTCATACATTCCTCCAAAATCCACTTTATCATTTAGATGGAAGATTTCAACGCAAAACAAGGCACAAGAGAAAGTGGTGAGCTAAAGGTATGGAAATTAGGAATAGGGCAACGGAACCCGAGGGGCCAGCAGCTGATTCTTCTCTCTCAACTTGATTCTGACACACTTCATGGAGAAAGAGGGATTCTTCATGATGAAATCTTGAAGTGGCCTCACAGAAAATGAATCTGGTCGAACCGTCGACGAATAATGAGATTGACTTCACTATGACTACTAGTCAAATATTCAGTGATGTCTCAGTGATTGCAAGGATGAAAACTGGCAGCGATTACCGAATGGTAACAGGCACATTGAACCTAAACGTTAAGTTGAAGAGGTCCCATCTAATGAAGTCACCGCTACGTCCCCCTCGTGCGCTAATCCAGGGTCCTAAAAATTTTCAGCTCCAATTACAAAACCGTTTTCAGTGCCTAGAAGAGTGTAATATAGCGGACTATATGTATGACAAGCTTATGGAAACTGTCCATGCAGTCGCAGCAAAGTTCTGCAAGGTTCACCGCGGAAGAACTCAAGGCTGTTAGACGGTAAATGAAGCTCAGCAAACAGCATACAGGCAACTGAAAAGACAGATCTCCAAATACATTCGGAGGGACTTACGAAACCTGAATACAGCTCGTATTGAAGAAGCGATTGAACGGAACCCGGGCTCCAAAGTCTTTGTCAGAGATCTGTTTGCCAGAAAGAGGCAATTGTCGAAGCTAAAGACCGAGTGTGGTAGCATCATATTTGGGACACCTTAATTTTGAGTGAGATTGTGAGATTCTATGGGCAGCTGTACACGTCATCGTTGGAGCCATACGCAAATGTTAGTAACGATTCAAGAGCAATACTTATCCGACACTATTTCGATGATATACCTGACGTCAGTTTGAGCGAGATTAGAATGGTTTCCAAGCACCTTAAAAAGGGCAACTCCCCGAGCGAGGATGAAATAACAGTGGAGCTTCTGCAAGCGAGTGAAAAATTGGTACTTGAAGTCCTTCAGAAACTCTTTAATTTCGTTCTCTATGGTGGCATGCTTTGGAGGCGTTTAGCAGAAATGCAGTGGTCTTGTTCTTCAAGAGAGATGACAACGCTATCTCGAAGAACTACAGACCGAATTTCCTTCAGAGCCGCGTCTACGTGCTATTTTCGAGAGTCATAACGAATCCTCTCGCATCCAGACTAGACGACTCCCAGCCTCCCAAACGAGCCGCTTTCCGGAAAGGCTTTGGTACCATAGACCACATACATAAACTTCGGCAAATTGTACAGAAGATCGAAGAGTACAATCTGCCACTTTGCCTGGTACATGTGGATTATGAGAAAGCCTTCGATTTCGACGAAATTTTGGCAGTTCCACAGTCCCTTCAGTGGTGCCAACTGTCGGTATATCGAAGTACTGAAGTGTTTGTAGACTAGGACTACGACGGCTATCCGAGTAAAGAACCTGAGCACGAAATCTATCCAACTGCATAGAGGTGTTAGACAGGGTAACGTTATGTTCCCGAAACTCTTCCCCGCTGCATTGGGAGACGTTTTCAAGCTATTGCACTGGAGAGAATATGATATTAACATTAATGGCGTGTGCATTACTCATATTCGATTTGCCGATGATATAGTCCTTATGAAAGCATTATGCTCAATGATCTCAATAGTGCTCCCCAACGGATAGGTCTTAACATGAACATGGACAAAACAAAGATCATGTGTAACGTCCATGTCACACCTATGCCAGTAGCTGTTGGGAGCACTAAGCTCAAAGTTATTGATGAGTATGTTTACCTGGGACAAATAGTCTGACTAGGTAAGTCCAACTTTTTAACGACCGAGACGTTAATCGACGGATTAAACTCGGCTGGACAGCGTTCGCAAAATAACGACACATTTTCTCGTCAGCCTCAAATTCTGAAAACGAGACTGTACAACCAGTGCGTGTTGCCAGTGATGACTTATGAAACGGAGACGTGATCATTCACTGCTGGCCGAATGAGGACGCTCAAGATCGCTCAGCAAGCTATGGAGAGGAGAATGCTGGGGGTTCCTCTGCGTGATAAACTTAGAAATAAGAATATACGCAGTAGAACCGGCCAGACTGACATAGCCCAACGAATTGCTAAGCTGAAGTGGCAATGGACCGGCCATATAGCTCGTGGAACCGACAACCGATGGGAATAAAAGGTGCTGAGTGGCAGCCTCGTACCGGTAGACATAGTATAGGGCGACCCTTCACTAGATGGAGTGATAACCTGGTAAGACATGCAGGAATTCTGTGGGTGCAGGTGGCTCGGGACCGTGCTTTGTGGCATTCATTGGGAGAGGCCTATGTTCAGCAGTGGACTTGTGATGATCATTTGTTCAATGCGGGATTCGAACCCATGGTCCGAAACGCTGCCGTCAAACGATTAGCAACTGCGCTACCAAGGAGTACATAGCATTTTTTTTTATAATATTACACAATTGCTAATATAATTTAATGCTTTTAAATTTTACACCATGTGATAAAATTTACGATGGCGTTAATGTTCTATCGACCCTGCGGTAGTTAGAAATCCAATTAAAATGTCCCAGGCAAAAGCCTTAGCGTTATATTTTCAGAAATTTTCACAGCTGCCGTTATTAAACACATAACATGCTCCTGTAGCAGGAGTAAAATTGTTTTAAGGCTAATAAAAAGGTATAGGTTAATTAATCATATTTAAACATCAGTTATTTGATACACCAATATTTGTTGAATGTATGTATAATGAAAAACTTAGTTAAATATTAATATTGAAAGTGATATAATTATATAATAGTTGGAATTATTAGAAAGAATTCATTTTTCGATTGTGAAATTATCGATAGTATCGATATTGATCGTGAACTTATTTATCTATTTTTAGCATAATCGGTTTACTCTATTAATAATATATTTCTTGCTATCGCTAACCTGTTTCACAAATTTTCTCTTTAATACCGTATTACCTATGTATTACTTATAACTATCTGTGTTAGAATTTTCTTCGGTCTTTTTAGGTTACTGTCAGCAATTTTTAATAATTTTTGAAAATTCTTTATTTTAATTATTACCTTTTGTTTAATTGTTTAATTGGTGTTTCAAAAACCTTTAGATCAAAGACATCAACATAGATCTTAACAAAAATTATTTTAGCTTCCTTTTTTACCTAACTAAACTATGGAAGAATGTCGAACTTATTTTGGTGTTTTTTTATTGTAACTATGTAGAATTTTATATCAATCTTCTGTTCGCCCATAAGATGTTAGAAATTTTGGCTTTGTTTATTTAGACACAAACACTACAAAATAAAATTATTTTAGTATAACCAAATGCAATTTTTACACAGTTTAAATAAATGTTTGCGTCCAACAGTTCGAATGTTTCTGATTTCACAAGTAAAAGCTACCTTCACCAAATCTAAATGGTTTCTCGAGATTCATAAATGTAGGTAAATATTATTTGATCAAACACTGACTTTTGCATGAATTAGTACAGCAGGCGTAAAATCAGCTTTTGGTTCTGCGTGTAACATTTCAGTAGTGCATTGTCAAACGTCCGACAACTCACATAATCCATGCAGGCTGAATTTTGATGAAACATTGAACACGAATTACTGTAGGAACGACTTTTATTTGGGACTAGTAAAGTGCTATGTTATTACACGAGATATGCAGGTGCTGTAATTTTTTTTAATCAACCAACTTATTTGTAAGTAGCGACCCGTCCTGTTTTCACCTTGGTGAGATCTAAGAGGGTGGGGTCAAAAAGTTCGCGGCATTGAGGGAGTGTTAGAGAGGTGAGGGGGTATTATTTTTAAGTGACAGTTAACTGTCACTACTTGGTGACTAAATACAACTGTGAATACCAAATTTCAGCCAGATCGATTCTTTAACCTTTGAAATATCACAGAATATACCATAGAATACTATAATACACAGTAGAATGGCTGTCAACCTTATTTTGTAACGAGGTTCGACGTCGCGGGAGCACACATACCAGCAATTACGTCGTATTATCAGTTAATCACTACTAAAAACCCGATTCGCTGTGTTGACAAACGGATTTTTTTACATATTTATTTGTAAATAGCGTGCAATTTGGCATTTTCTAAATAATTTGCGTGCGAAGTTTGGAAACAATTGTAACGTCAAAATACATCTCGTGTTGACGTTAATACGTGTGAATTGACGTGTTGTGGCATTTTAGTGGCTACACGGGCTCCGCACATACTCCCGTTCTATTATGTATGTATTATAGTATTCTATGGGATAAACAGATCAATCGGGAAGTGAACACAAACTGTGGAGAAAATTTAGTTTCATGCCGTGATTAGTTTCCCATTAAGAAAGAAAAAACGCCACATGTTATTATGGAAGAGATATCATCTGATTATGGGAACTCTTGCCCTGGAAAAACGATGTATTGTTAGTGGCATAGCCTTTTCAAGCAAGGCTGACTCAATTGAAGACCACTAGCGCTCAGAACGACCGATTGAGGCATCTGAGGCATTGTCGAAAATGATAAAAAGCTTGTTCTTGAAGATGCTCGTCCGAAGAAAAGAACAGATCGCTGAAAATACTGGGGTATTACCTACGACCGTTTTAAACATTCATGCTCACACCGCTTCTGAAATAGCAGCGGGTAGAGTGTGTTGAGAACAGGGATGAAATTATAAACTAAACTGTGAAACGGGGTGAAATTTGGGTTTATCACTATGAATCAAGTAGAATATGAAGCAAGTAGGAGTACTTGGAGTGGCATAAAAAAGGCGCAGTACCGCCTAAGAAGTTTAAGGTGTCACTTTTTGGCGTATTAATGTAACGTTATTTAGGTTTAAAATAATCAAAAAATAAGATTTTCAAAGTTTTATTATTTTATCAATTTTTTCATTTTTCTGATCAAATCCATGTTTGTCAAATAAAATATTGCTTAGATCACATCTGGCATTGTTCTCTCTCCGCTCAACTGTTTCACTACGATCGGTTTAGCCATTCCACAGCTTAGCCCGGAGAAACAGACAGACAAAATTTGAAAAAATAGTTATTCATATCTTAATGCCACATAAATAACCCCCTAACCTCAATATATGGCAGTTGTATCGATATTGCAAAGAGAGACACTTCAATAGTAAAGTAAAGTTACAGCCTATATACGTCCCACTGGGCAAGGAAGTGTCCGCCGCGCTGCCTTAATGCGTGTTGGCGAACTTCACTTCGGAGATCGAACCCGGGTTACTCGCGTTCTGTTATGTTTACAGCGAGCGTTTACCATCTGAGCTACCACGGCTCCATAGATGGTTAACGTTCGCTGTAAATATATATACATATATATGTGCATAATACAATAGTAGTAAGATTTTGTTTTAACACATGAATTTGTATGAAATTATTGGTGTTATCACTATTGTCCAGTATTTTTTAAAGAATAAGGATGATCAACGAGTACAGTCCACTTTATGGTACCTAAGTGGATGTTCTTGTCTATAGAATCTACAACTATCCTCCATTAAATATCAATATGCAGATGTATTATCACCTCTGAGGACAAATATGTAATGTCTCATTTCCAGTAAAAAGCTTTTCGAATGTCACCATACGAAACACAACATCATTAAGCTGCTATTTCAAGTTGGTATTCTGTAAGAGCGTGGTTCTTCCCCGATTGAGCCGACCCATTCGTGTTACATCTATAAGATATCTGCAGCATGGCACTACCACGTGAATGAAGTGAGTAGCTAAAGAATGAATTATAAGAGAAATTACCTAATTATCGAATCATTCCATATAAAATGTACAAACATCGTCATAAAGTCTTATAAAGAGCAATACGGGCCACGGGTGGACCGTGTTACTCGGCCTTACTAACAACTACAAACTTAGCATAACTTTAAATGGCTATATAACAAATAAGACGTAAATTTGATTTTGAGACATTACTTTTCCGTTTTCTAAACTCAAATTATAATTTGAATTCAAAAGACTGATGAAAGCGGTGAAATTGAATTAACTTTATTACGATGAATTTTCTTCCCTCCGTGTCTTTCAACAAGCTGGTTTCACAAATTTGTTAATTAATTTAACAACGGTGGTTTTTTTATACGCAATGGAACGCCAACATTTTGCCCGAGAAGAGATGTAGAGAGAGAGAGAGAGAGAGAGCAAAGGGCAAGCTGGAAGCGCGCGCGATACAGTGAAAGCATTAGTAACTGTCATTGGCGATAGTTCTAGCGATTGAGGGCTCACTATCAGGTCACCGGCGAAGTAACTGAGCAGCGCACTGGGAATTGTCGGGCTACCACCGTAAGACAAGACCAATTTTTACAAATTATAGCAAGAACACAAAGAAAGATAAACAATAGAATGAACAAACGAACGTTTATCTTGGAACGATTGCTATTGGTCCAGGATGTTATTCTCCGATAAATCCCTGAACATGTGAACGTAAAACCTGTCTACGAAATCCGCAGGAAATCCATTAATATTCATGTAATTGTGCTAATATACATTGGTGGGAGAACTGACCTTCTTTGGGTATGCGGCAATTATTACTGCTGCAAAATAACGTGATCAGCTGTTGGAACGTGTAGTCCACACGTTGTGGTCTTTGGTGTCCGTGATGTGGTCATAGGATCACATCTTTATTTTACTCAAAACAATTTACATAACTTTATCAAGTATTATAAGTAAGTTCTACAGTAAGGTCATCATCACTGTCATCAAAGCAGCCTTTCAAAGTTTATTGCTGAACCTTCAATAGGCCTCTCCCATAGATTTGACAGGTTGGCAATCGCAGTTTTTTTTTTAATTATGT
This sequence comes from Parnassius smintheus behrii, assembly GCA_036936625.1. NCBI lineage: Eukaryota > Metazoa > Arthropoda > Insecta > Lepidoptera > Papilionidae > Parnassius > Parnassius smintheus. The sequence continues at coordinate 23,026,983 of JAUPFT010000015.1, read as the reverse complement.
GATGTTATCAAAGATATGCCTTTATCCATCTAACAAATACAGTGTAAAATATAGTCATACTCACACGCAAACACACACACACACACACACACACACACACACACACACACACACACACACACACACCACACACACACACACACACCCACACACCCACACACACACACACACACACACACACACACACACACACACACACACACACACACACACACCCCCCCCCCACACACACATCATAAACTTAACAATTTGTTAAAGTTCCTTTGTTTAAATTAAATTGTTAATTAATTGCTTTTGCGCTTCCTCAGTTAGCACTTAACTATTAACTATAATGCTTCTCTTTGACACCGCTTAATCCTAATTGTTGATATTATCTTGCTGTGGGTAATACTTACTATAACACAATGTATCTCTTTGTAATCTTGGGAAGGAGCGGAGTCTCCTAACACAAGTATCATACTAAAAAGGAGATTGAGGCCATTAGTCATGTTACTATGTAAAAGATACTGAATAAAGATTTTTCATTTTCATTTCATCTACCTCATGTTTTATTTCCCTTTGTCCACTGTCACAATACGGGATGATATGGGGTAGCTATTCTTATACCGTCACTACGAGGAATTAAATAAAATTTATAGTGATAACATGCCAAATATAAATTAGTCCGGTTATGATTAGTTAACCATCACCGATACTATTCAAATTAACATTTCATAAAATATGCGTAGTTAAAATGTTAAAATTTTATTTACTAATAAAAAGTAGAGCAATATAAATTAAAATACTGAGTGAGCGACGAGAACTACGGGTACGATGAAGGTGCGGCTGGTTTGGTCGTTGAGTTACATATAGTTTACACCAAGAGAGAACATTTATATAATGTGAAAAATATCTTTTTGCATATTTACTTTTTCATACTAATATTTCACAAGGCATGATATCTTATTTGATTATTGTGTCTAACATATTTGTAATTTTAATATTAATGAAATTAATGTGAGCATTATTAAGTTTATCTTTAATACTTTTTATGAGTTTTCACTATGCGCAAAAATATGCGTACTTAGATGTTTATTTATATATACGGATGAATATTATGTGGATTTAAAATTATGTAGATAATCGTTTACCAAAAATTTATATAGGAGTAGATATTCAATTTTTACTTTTCTTTCATATAAGTAGACCTCTTTTTCGAAATTACTACTTTTTTGAAAACTATAAAATTCACGTATTTTTAACTAAAAAATTTTATTATTTTGGTATGCATATCTTTGGCATGTGTCAAAATAAAGTATGTCTCTCGTTCTTTCTTCTTATTTCTTTTTTTCATAAAATTGATTGGGCATACAAACTTAGTACATTCCAACTTTAATCACCTGACTGCTACCGCAGTCCATGGCACTACTTTTGGCGGTAGAACTATATTTGTCGGCAAATAGCATGGAACCTACCCAGATGGACTCCTAACTAGATTTCTAGAACCTAATGATAGAGTTTTCAAGACGTGCAAATAAAAGCATTACTTACCAATCTGTGGTACGTCATAAGGCCGACTAGACCGCGACGCTCTTAACATCATTTGACTGGCAATTTCTGATGGTATATGCGGGGTGCGTTTGTTGTTGCGCATGCGACGGCGTTCCTTGTGTAGCGTGGTCGTGGGCGTCTCCGGTTCGAAGAGGTCCTGTAGAGGACGCGCGAGTTCGCGGCTGCCTCGCCACTCGGCGGGGAAGCGGCGCGACGCGGGCTCGGCCGCGGTGCGTAGCGCCAGCATAGCGAGCACCGCAGCCAGCCAGCACACGCGCATGCTGAGCGCCCCTCGGCCCCACCACACGCGCATAGCCCGCTAAGTACACTCGACTCGGTCACCCGCCGGGCACGCGCCCGACCACATTATTCGGCTTTCGCTAGCAGTACGAATGATCTTTTTCAACGGCGTTGCAGTTGAGTCAGAGATATTTAAGAGTAGTTGTATAACTAGTAGCCTGAAACAATAAGACAAGAAAATTTCAATTTTATAAACTGCTTTATGGAATTGGAATAACAATATAATTTTATAAAAATATAAACTAGTATATGCTAGACTACCGACTGTTATTGAGAATTTTAGTACAGAAAAACCTGACTACTGATTTTGGCCCAACCCGGTATTCGAACCATATGATAATCAGTCAAACAAATCACATATATTATTAACAAATAAATTGTCAATATTTCCAAATATTAATATTATTTACCTTTAAAATATCTTTCAAATGAATTAATAAATCAGTTTCACCTTGGATGAGAACATAATTGTGGAATTAAGAATAGTACGAGTATTCCTATAAAATAAGCAAGACGACGATTTTTACAACAAAATTTTATTACTAAATAAATCTTAAGAATTTACTAGTAATTCTTGTTTAATAACAAGTATGTCTTGCGAAGAATTTTATTTAATGGTCAAAAGGCGGTTTAAGGCGAATGAACTTTGTTTCATTTATTCCTATAATTGTATTTTTCAACAGTCACGACCAACGATATGTAATGAGTGATTTTACGATGCCATCACCACTACGAAAACTACGATATATCCTAAGCATGTCAAAATAATATATAATACAGTTATTTTTAATGTCTAAAAAATGAATATAATTGTGTTCCTTTTTCAAGCGTTCTATACCATCTTCTACATCTATATTATTCTTCCGTTTACGTAGAAGCTATGGTAAGTAGTGCGTGAATACACGTATGTTTCTGATAAAAGAGATGCAGTTTGTAACACATGTGTAAGTATATAAATGAACTAATTTAAAATTAAATAAAAAATTAAATTTAAAATTTTTCTCTAAATAGTTTACAAGTTAAGGATTTAACGTCTATACCGTAGACAGAGAAATCTATAAACAAATTGACGCCTTCTTTCGCATTCACACACGAAAAAGATAGATTTACGAGTATGCATACGTCTTGCATAGAAATGAGACAGAGCGGTGTGATTGTTTGTCCCTTTCTCCGTGCCGGTTTTTTATTTAGCAAACTACACTTTGCTAAACAACTTTGACAGTTCGTAGTGATCTAAAGGGTTTAAAAGTTGGTTTAAATGAGAAAAAAGTGTTTTGTGAGCTTAAGATTGGTTCAGTTTTTAGAACAATTAAATTTTTTATCTAAATATGTTTAAAAGTCATGAAGATTATTGTATTACCTAAAACTACCTTCCCCACTCAAGGCCACGCTAATCATTAGTCTATAGGTTTCTCTGTCTACGGTCTATACAAATGAATAAAATTGAAGTATCGGTTTGTAATGTCAAAAGAATAAATAGCTTTTTACTTAATGCATTAATTTGAAAGTATATACGGTAGTTATAACGAAAGAACTGTTAATTGATTTTTGTTAATCTGTGTATATCTGTCTGTCTCTTTGTTTTGGTTAATCTTTGAAATAGCTGAACCGATTTAGAAAGGGAATTTCAGTGTCGGATAGATGATTTTATAAGGAGTAACTTAGGCTACTTTTAATAAAAAAAAAAAGGAATTAGGGCACCACGCAATAAAATTAAAATCTATCAAATGTAACCGTCATAAATTTCAAGCGGACTAGGTCGCGGGGAACAAGTAGTCTATATTAAAACTAAATCAGTTAAGCCGATGTAGGCTCAGAGCATGCTAACTATTGCCGTGGTTGCTAGAATGTGAGAACTTTTACAATAAAAACAAATTAGCTGTATTCTAAGTGCCACAGTTCGCCACTTCTTTCTGCTTTAAGTTTCTGAATAAAACTTTGTCCGCATTTTATTTGCAGCTTACATAGTCTCAGTCCACCGGGGAAACATTAAAGAATCCATAACGGAAAACAAACAGTTAAGGTAATATCAACCATTTTGTATAATACTGTTGTTTGCGTAGCAAATTATTATATATTGCAATTTAAGAAGTAACATGTATTAAATTTACCTATCCAGTTTACATATTTAACTAAGCGTGTTATTTTCTTTGTTTGTTCCAATTGCTATGGGCCTATTACGGTAGGCGATATGCAGGCTTCTCTAGGATTAAGGCTAGAATCTTTTACTCTGAATTTAATGCAACCGACCTCACTCTATTCACTAACTGGCTATACGTATCTACATTGTATTAGTATACAATACTACTACAAATATAATATAATACCAAGAAGGAAGTACTACGGTACCAAGAGGAAGTAGGCTTGAATAAGGTTTAGATCACTTCGGCGCGCGACAAGCACAGATGCACGACTGACAAAAGCCTTATGATTTAAGAATGAGTTATACAGTGTAATGTCGAGCTGTCTAATTAGCCTTTATGACTTTCTAAATATCGTGCATTAAGTATTAACTGGTGTAATAGGCCTTTTATTTATATACTGTTTAAAATTATAATAATAATTCTTTATTGAACACAGAATTAATATACAATTGATAGATACCCTGACTCCTAAACTAGGATACCCTGTATGTTAGGAGGCAGTTTCCCTCCCAATCAGTTATCTTATTTTCCGTGCACAATATAGACTCTAAACACAAAAAAGTACAAAAAGGTGTGTATGTGTGCGTGCGTACGTATGCGTCCGCATGCGCGTGTGTCCGTGCATTTGTGTGTGTTTGTATAAGTGTGTATGTGCGTCTGTTTTTGTTAAAATATGTGTACATAACTTAAAGTAGCCTTTCACAATTTTCATAGTCGTATTCTTTTAGCCAGTTTAAAATAGTTTATAGAATATCTTAATTCTTATAAATAAAATTATACGCAATTTTAAAGCACAATATTTATTCGATATTTTAAAAAATAAAATGAAATATACCCTTTTATTTGAAAATAAACCAATAATTGCCCAATGTATTTATTGGTATATGGTGTGTGTATAACACATGGACAGAATTTAATTGAAATATCTTTAATTACATTCTAATGAAACTGCTTTTTCCCTTAATGGACGTACCTAAAATTGCAGATTTTGAGGAAACTTTGCGATCCTTTCATATGCGAATTATAATATGCCACATATTATAATATCGCAAAGTTAACACAACTTTGCAATATTATAGTATGTGTCAATCGTGTTTTCGCCATCATAATTCACTAAGGAAAATCTTTGAATTTCATAATGATTAAAATAGGTGTATTCGTAGTTTTTAATCACTTAAAATTGATTTTCTGCGCACCTATAAAGCGTGAAAAATCTGCTTTTTGTGCCCATTTCACCTCAAGACATAAATAAGCATTTGAATTTTTTTGTCTGTCAGCCAATTTATTCGAAAAATTAGGTTTTTTTTATAATTACAATTTTTAAAAGAAATGGTCTTTGATTATTATAAAACATATGGGTTTGCTCGATCGGGGAAAGACTACGCTCTCACAGAATACTAGCATGAAATAATAGCTTAATGCTGTTGTGTTTCGTGTGGAGCGAGTAGAGAACCGAAGACCCTTTTTACTGGTAACGAGGTATTCCTTCTTAGTCCTCAAGAGTAACTACGTATTTACATATACTTATTACATCTATTAGGCAGACTGTGTAGTTATAGTATACTGCAATTAATTCTCTATAAAATATTCATAATTCAATATCTTGAAGAGTAACCTTTTACTTAAAATATTAAACTAATGAACCGGCTTGCTTTTATCCTAATCCATGTTGATGGACATTTATTGAGTTAGTAATTAGGATGCATGATTTGGTATTTCGTATTTCGTTAACCATCGTTTATTATAACGTTTCTCAGAAATGATGAATCACAGTTGTTTTCATTTCAAAACCCGTAATGTATTTATCTAATTCAAGCGTAAAGTTTTGATGTGGAAACTATTTTCAGATAATATACTAATGAAAAATATTTTTATAAAACTTCGTCATAAAACTTCTTGTGATTCTTGCTTTTTTGACCTAGTTGTTATAAAAGAATAATATTATTTAAAATTAGTATGTACAACAATATTAAATTTTTTAGCATCGACAACATAATATTATGTAAGACTTTTCTGTTTTAATAAAACGTTTCTTTAAGTCAAATTAAATATTGACAATATTATTTACTTATAAACTTATCTTCTACGCGAACCACATGTTCCATAATTTCATTACTAAAAGTTTATTCTTTAGTTTTGCAAAAAAATATATATCACAAGGTGTTAGTTTAGGTTTGCGTGGGTAAGTACAGTGACGGCGTATGAGGATTCACTATCCTATATAAACTCGAGTATGTGGTAAGCGAGCAATTGAAACAGGACATGGGCAGCAGCAGATGCCTGATAACCTAGATATAAGTTCAGCAGTGGAATTTTTACAGGCTGTAATGATGATGATTGTGATTATGGGAGGTTTCAAAGTTTGGACTTGGGAACAATTTATCTTATGTTATTTATCTCATTATAAATATTTTGTGATTTCAAAATTTAATAGTTTTGAGTATTTGCTGATATTTTTGATTATAATTATGTCTTATAGTAGCTGATGCTAAATGTATACTGTATACATACATAGTCGGAGTACTGTGACATACTGCATATAAGAATTTATGAGGTAGACCAAGAATTTCGTCGGCTCGCGCCAGGTCGATTAAAACAGTCTAATGAACGAATCAGAATCCTAAAAGCGCATTTGCTATGATATATTTTTTTATATAGCGGTGGGAATGTTCAGATCTTCCGATTGGTTTTGATTCAGATTTGTGATACTTTCTACGTTGCGAATTTGCGTCCTATTCAAATATATGTGATAGCCAAACTACAAGCTGTTGCTGTCGAGAAGTTTTCGTATTTATAGAACATTGCTAATAAACACTATCACAATTGTGATCTAAAAGATCCTCCTTGAAAAAACATTTGCAAATGATATTTACGGCTTGGGAGAACCAAATGTTTTTCGATTTATTTTTGTCACATGATTTTTACAATAATATATGGGTAGCAAATGAGCTTACAGTCCACTTGAGAGTAAGTGGTTGCTGTGGCGAATAGACATCTACATCTATCCTCGATTAAAAATCAAAATGCAGATGCATTGTCACCCGTGAGAACTAAGATGAAATGCCTCGTTTCCGGTAAATCCAGTAAAAAGATAAAAGCAAATTAGTGGGTGCATATAGCGTATACCTAGGCTGCAGTAAAAGTATCAGGAATAATAATAATAATAATATTCCACAACTATCACACAACGCCATCTAGTCCCAAGCTGAGCAGAGCTTGAGTTATGGGTACTAGACAACTGATAAACATACTTATATATTTCTAAATACATAAATATTATATATGAATTACACCCAGACACAGAATAAATGATCGTGCTCATCACACAAACATTTGTCCTGGGTGGGAATCGAACCCACGACCTCCGGCATGGCAGTCAGGGTCACTAACCACTAGACCAACAGGCCTGTCAAGGCCTGGAATGGAATATTTCCACTGTTCCTGTCGTATTAAAATCTTTTTAATTAAAAACTCCTTGGTTTTAAAAATCGAATACCATTTATTTATTCAAAAAAGATTCTCGGTCTTGTCACAACGTTTTGTCAAATTTGTTTAGTCGTTGAGAAAATGGAATTGACTCGAGAAAATTCAAGAGCGATGATTTATTATGACTTTCGAAGTGGTTTAACACAAAAACAGTGTGTTGACCGGATGATTTCTGCATTTGGTGATGAAGCTCCATCCAAAACCACAATTTATCGCTGGTTTGCTGAATTTCAACGAGGACGTGTCAAGCTCAGTGATGATCTCCGTCAAGGTCGTCCAAAAAGTGCAGTCACCCAAGAAAACGTTGATGCTGTGCGTAAGCTGATTGAGGAAGATCGACATGTGAAAAAAAATTCAGGCAACTTTAGAAATTGGCATGAGTCAAATACAAATAATATTGCATGAATAATTAGGTGTAAAAAAGTTGTTTTCCCGATGGATACCGCATTCGCTCTGTGAAGAGCAAAAAGCGGCTCGCGTTACTTGGTGTGTCAAAACTCTCGAAAGATTCCACGCAGGATTCTTCAACGTTGTATATAACATCGTATCAGGTGACGAATCCTGGATATATGCGTACGAACCCGAAACAAAAAACCAGTCACGAGTTTGGGTGTTCGAAAATGAGTTAAAGCCAACAAAAATTGTTCGTTCACGGAGTGTTGCAAAAAAATGGTGGCCACGTTTGTCTCCAAAACCGGCCATGTTACGACTATTTCTGTTGAGAGACAAAGAATAATTAATGCAGAATGGTATGCTAGCATTTGTTTGCCACAGGTCGTTTCTGAACTCCGTTAAGAGAACTGCAACCGCCGCATCATCCTCCATCACGACAATGCGAGTTCTCACACCGCACACAGAACAAAAGAGTTTTTAGAGCAAGAAAACATAGAATTATCAGACCATCCGCCGTACAACCCCGACCTAAGTCCTAATGATTTCTATACTTTCCCTAAAATAAAGAATAAATTGCGTGGACAGAGATTTTCATCACCTGAAGAAGCTGTGGACGCCTACAAAACGGCCATTTCGGAGACTCCAACTTCCGAATGGAATGGTTGCTTCCATGATTGGTTCCATCGTATAAAAAAATGTGTCAAATTTCGTGGAGAATACTTCGAAAAGCAATAAATACATTTTTAAATAGTAATGTTGTGTCACTTCCTTGATTCCCGAAATTTTCAGTGCGGCCCTAGTAGTACTACTGCTCGGCTGAGAAAGTGCCACACATTTACTTATTTCATTCGTCGATTAGCAGTGCTTCCACTGCAGTAACCGATCTGAATGGTAAAGAGAGGTTGTTAGAGTTGTGTGTTAAATTAGGGGTTGCGAGGCATTCCAACGTCTCTGTAGCCTTTTTGTTTAAAGTTGATTGTATCACTATATATATGTATATATATATATATATATATATATATATATATATATATATAACCTGCAGTAGCCGTTTACCATCAGGTGACACGCAAGTTCGTTTTTCACTTTAATTTGATAAAAATAGTTGAGAGAAGACGTTAGTTATTGTTCATGCCGTCATTAAATTCAATGCTCTACTCCCATGACATGAAAGTGGTCGGCTTTGGCATGATATAACGGGAACCGTAGAAACTGGAGAACGAATGAAATCAAACTTCTGTATGCGAGTTCATCCTATTGGGAAATCGAATTGGAGAATGGAATCTAGTGTCTGACACGAGCGGCCAGCGAAAATGTTCATTTGCGTCGCTGAGGGTCGCGGATTTGTTCCGGGAAAAATAAAATCAATAAATAATAAGGTGTAAATTTATTTTTATTAAATATTGAAAATTTAAAAATGTTGCATAAGTTAATCTTATATGCAGAGTTTCTAATAACTTTAGATACACGTGTCCGTAACAAGCGGTTTAAATGCAATCCGAATCCCCTTAGGCATTTACCGTTAGTGATGAACATCGTTGCCTTTCTAAAATATAAATAGGTGCAAAGTTCTGCAAACGGCGTATAGTATACAACATATATTTCAGTACAAATCATGCAGGACTATTGCATTAAAACAGAAAATATGCAGTACATTCTTAACATTTTAGCCACTTTAAATTGTGTTTTTCTCAATCAAACGATGTCAGAAAGGATACTGTAACCAAATTTAATGCTTTATTTTCATGTAATTTACATTATAATTTAACTTAAAATTTTTATAAATAAAATTGTGCATGAATTCAATTTTATAAAGTTATCAACTTAGCCATGTAAATATTTTACATAAAAGAGACCTCTTAATGACAAAAATATTCTATCAAAAGAAGTTTTTCACGATAGGTTTAGGCCTTAGCATCAGATAAAATATACATAGATTTAACGTAATTACGGACAAAATTTTCATTGAAAGTACAAATTAAGTCAATATCTAGAAGTCAGTATCATGGTATAGTATACATTAGTTTACATGTAACCAAGTTTAGATAACATAAACTTCTCCATTATCGTACATACGTATCTGAATGACGTACTATTCAAGTATTTTATTGTTTTAAAACTACATTAGTGAGTAGCTATAGTACAAGACTAATGATCTAACTTTGAATTTTGTCCGATATAGACCACAATTTAACTAGTACAACTATACTAATGGTCCTGTCGACGGTAAGCGGTGTTAGATAGCGTGGGCTTATTTCACTTTACCTTTTAGCTTCTACGTGAACGGCTAGATCGAGTGGTCCAGAAGCATGTATGCTGTCTACTACAGTGATGGGATTAGTATCACTAATATTAGTTACGTCGATGAAATAATGTTCGTGATTAGTAACTTAAGAAGTATGGTATTCGTGTGCGAAGCATACGCGTTAACACATGGTTGAGTGTACAATTAAGCAAAGCGAAAGGAAGAATGGAGGATGATCTGAACATAGAACGTGAACGGAGAGAATAGGCAGTTACAAGTAACACGAGGGCCCGCGGGTTCGTCAAGTGCTGCATCAACAGTCTCTGTGAAAAAACTTCCAGCGCTCTCCGTGTACAGTACGGGTCAGCGCACACCAAGAGCAGAGCAGAGCAAAGCATTTTCGGAGAACACTCAACTATTAATTTTATGACTATTGACAGACAGTGCAAAATTATATACACGTCCAAACGTGTGCTTGACCATGCTCGAGCTTGCAGGATGCATGTTCGGGCATGCGCGAGCGCGCTCGCACCGCCACCGCCCGCGCTCAGTATTGCCGCAGCGAAAAAACTGTTTGGACATGTGTTTAGTTTATATAAGCGCGTCACATAAGTCGGAATCATGGACGAAGAAAAGTTAATAAGTTTGGTGCAGCGTTTTGAGTGTCTGTACAGTATATCAAGTCCAACATACAGCGATCGTATGGTAAAAGCCAATGCTTGGGAAAAAATCTCCACGTTTCTTCTACCCATACTGTTCTTCTAATTTTCTGACGTCTGATTTCATTAATATGTTCTTCACCAATCACCAAATCTCAATCGATCATATTGAACACGTCTATCAACGTCGGATTTTGGCATCAAATTGGTCATGCACTTCTCCCTAACAACCCAGAGCACTTTCTATGAATCTTGCTCACGGAAGCGCGCGGATGCCGCCTGCATGGTCGAGTAGTCAAAATTTTGCTCGAGCATGCGCGAACATTTTGCAGTTCAGTCTGCGCTGACCCTAAAATAACGACTTCAGGACGCTGTTAGACCTGTTCCGCCATAACGCATATATGATGTTTCCGCAAGAGCGCACTGATGACTTTTTATCTAACTTAACAATATAATAAATAAATATATATTTATCTCACAGACCTAGTTACTATAATAGGTGTAATTCTTTCTAACAAACAATTTATTTCACTTGTCTCGACTATGTTGATGATTATTTCCTTATCGACATTATGTTTGTGAAATTTTATTATTTCTATAATCTTCATAACGAATTTAAGATAATATTAGTAGATATTAATAGATTTAATGGATCAAATTTAATTGTTATTTTATTATTTTTAAGAAATTTATTTAAAAAATAGTTACAGACAAAAATGTGATTAAATATGAAATGTAATCACTATCTCCTTTTACCCGACCGACTGATGCAAAGGAGGGCCTGTAGTCTACATATTACGTATGTATATATTTATGTTTTTTCCTTTGTAGTGCTCTAGGGACCAAACGCGTGGGCCGATTTTGATGATAATCGAATCGACTATAGATTTGTCGAATCTTGTGAATGTCACTAAAAACACGGGATAGTAGTCACAATTAAATATGGCGACAACTAGACGCCAATTTGAAAAAAAAATTTCAGGTCATCTTACTTACGGTACAGGCTATCATCTTTTATTTTCAATCATAATAAAGTGGTAGCAAAACTTACATAATCGTTTAGTAGGTTTCATAAGCAAATTCTTAAGGCAGTCAGTTTTAAAAAAAAAAGAGTAGGTAACTATTAGGCTTGTTAAACGGTTTACCCAGAATATTAAATCGATTAATGGGAAATTATTTCATTTAATAATAATTAATAGATTTTTTTAAAGTTACATACATACATACATACACATACATACTACGGACTTCTATTTAGCATGATCCTGACACACCTCTCTCGCCTTCTCCACATCCATATACCTACGCATACATGCTCTTCTGTTAAGGATACTCTTAATTCGGCTCATTTTCAATATATCGCCAATTTGTTCGATAAACTTTCGCCTAGAAAATTTTTCGACTCTGCCGTTCATGTCTGCAACATAAATTTGCTTTGTCACTCCTTCCTCATTAATTCCTTCTACATGACCAAACCACTGAAGCATTCCTTTCTTAATCCTGGTCACAACATCATCTTCCAAACCACATTTTTCTCTTATGACACAATTCCTCACCCTGTCACTCAGATTCAGCCCTAACATACTCCATAACGACCGCATTTGTACTGCGTTGATTCCACTCTCGAGCACAGAGTTGGGTGTGGCTATAAAGTCTGCCACACCCAACTTTCAAGATCATACGTTAAAATAGGGACTAACACAGGATTCTGAATTACCATACGTGCATTTTTAACACATTTAGATTTTCCACAACAGAGTATAGAGCCCCATTTACTCTATTTCCTGCGTTCACTTGTCATTATTTATGCTTATCATATCTCCCATCCCCGCTAAATACACATCCCAAATATAGAAACGCATCTACTTGCTCGACCAACTTCCCTTCTATTCTTTTTACACATATCCTTTTACTTATCGTCTAGGTAAATGAAAGACGTTCGTACGTTCTCTTTCATTCAACTTTCTTTTAATTTTAAAATTTTTCTTTTTAATATTTTGTACTTAAAAATTAATATACCTGCATTGTCATCAGATTCCGGGCTATGTTAAAATCTTCAAGTCTCTAGTTCATCGAGAAGTGTTCGAAATTTGAGTTGCTAAATTCCACACGTAAGGGCAGATATACGGACAAACAAAAAAGTGTCTTATTAAAAATTGTGGTAAAATAAGCAATCATCGGTTAATGGTCAACAATGATGTCGTGTAGTTGACAAATAATTATTTTGCGTATCATCGCGCTATTTTAAAGTTACTATTATAACAGTATTGCCGCATTTAATGAGTACATGTTTTACGACAACATGTAGAGTTGCCTACGTAATTATATTTTAAAAAAGTAAGATATTAATTTATAAAGTAAGATATACACCGTTGTTGAATTTCTCCTTAAACACTATAAGCTTTATGATGTGCTTACGTCAATAAGTGAGCATGCATGCAGTAGGAAATACATTATGTATAATATGTACCATAAAAGTGTTGAAAACCTATAGGAAACACTTGCACTGAAAGTGGAAAAACAAATAATGTTTATTTAAATATGTCCAAAATCACGTTACATTGAAACTTCATTGAACTTTCACTTCATTCAAGTAAATAAAAATATTTGAACACGATGACAATAGAAAACAGAATATTATGGAAATATAATAAGTATAAATAAAGGGTCGAAAATACAAGATATGAGAACATTCGTAGACATCTAAAAGCTTAACTAAATAAAGGTCATTATAATCTCTGTAATTAATATGGCTTTACATACGCTTTGTAAATAAAATCCTAATATTCTGCCTAAGCTTACCAAGTATCGACATAACAAAAGAATTATTTATTTTCCTTTTTGGGTATAATCTACCCGTTGAAAGTGCGTTCAACTTTTATTAGAAAGGTATATCAGTATTCGAGACATTCTTATACATAAATACTGAGAACTAAAGGGGCCAAAACCTGTGGCGTGCTATCGGCACGGCTATATTTATAATCGGGTGGCGTGCGGAGGGCTGCTGACGTCATCGCGGTGCGGTGGTGGGCGGGGTGGCAGTGGTGGCACACCCTCCAATACGCACTTGCAAATTCGCACCTTCATGAATGGAGGAATTAAATTATCCCCAATGGAGCGCCGAAAGTATACAAACCTGACCTGAACCTGAAATCCCTCATGCACGTACCGACATTTTATTGTTGTCACTACTGCTATGTATTTGAAACAAGTTCCGAAATGGCTTAAGGTTGTTGTACCACTTATTATTTTGAATAATTCTCCTATAACATTTTAAGCCGACTTCTAAAAGGAGGAGGTACTCCATTCGACTGTATTTCTTTATGTGTTACTTCAGAAGCTTTTTCTAGGTGAACCGATTTATGATGATTATTTTTTATTCAAAAGCTTGGTGCTTCTCAAGCAGCAGTATATGGAAATATAAATATGAGTTATTCTTAATAATGCGTATTTAATTGACTTCGACTACATTGATGATGTTCTTATTTTATTTAATTTAAAGTCGGTTGTATATTTCTTTTTAATTTTACCACTTGATTCATGTCGCTGTTGACATTATCATTTATTAAATATACAAAAATATTAAAAAAAGAGAAAAAGCAAATACATATTAAATTTGCCTTTAGGCGTTATGCGAGTTAGTATCTGATAATATTACAATACGTTAATTTATTTGTACGCTCACGTTTAAAATTTCTTCTTCAAAGGGAAATGCCTGGGGAATATCGTTTATAAATAAAAAGAAAAATCTTGAAGTTAAGTTAATACGTTAAAATTGTATTGAATGGAATAAAATAAATTGATAATAATAACATTTTATTACATTCAGAGAGGCATTTCTTTGTCACTTAATTTATATATAAGTACCCGGTTGACCGAGCTTTACTCGGTATTTTTCGCTCGATTTTTTTAATTCGTGTGTTTTGGAAATTATATTTAGATACAAATTACATACTGATGAATTATAAATAATATTTTTTGATCTTAGCGACATAACAGAAAAAACTGAACTGGTTATTTGAATAAAAAATCATGAGTGCAATTATTTTTATTTAAATTTTCGTGTTTTTAAAAAATACTAAAAAAAGGGCTCGAAAAAAATATATTTTCTCAAAAAAGAAAGAAACTTGAAAAAAAAAATAAAAAAGTCGGTCGGTCGGTCTGGGCTCGAACTGGGGTTTTACGATTTTGTGACCGCCCATTATACCAATAAGCTATTTATAATCATTATCAAACTGTCAAAATTTACCTTCTTATTCTAACTATATTGTAGCAGTTTTTAATTGCCTAAAAACACGGACAAAAAGACATTTTCTAAAATAAATCTTAGCTAGATCGATTTATTATCCCCGAAACTCCCTGGACACTAAATTTTATGAAAATCGTTGGAGCCGTTTCCGAGATCCCGATTATATATATATATATACATATATACAAGAATTGCTCGTTTAATAGTATAGGATTATTATATTGATACATAAAAGTAAAGTAAAGTAAAGTTACAGCCTACATACGTCCCATTGCTGGGCAGAGTCCTCCTTCGCTCATTTCTGAGAGGGTTTTAGGGCAAGGAAGTGTCCGCCGCGCTGCCCCAATGCGTGTTGGCGAACTTCACATGTCTTCGAAATATTTTTTTCATATTTCTCTGACATAAAGGTTTCCTCACGATGTTTTTCTTCACCACCGAGAACATGATAAATCAGCACTTAAAATTGCAATTAACAATTTCATTGGTGCCGGTGGGGATCGAACCCGGTCACATGATTGATACATAAACTAATATTTAATATATTATTATTGCAATTATGCTGAAGATAATGACGATTTTTACTACTCTGCTACTGCCCTCGCCCAAGAAATGCCAATCTTATTATTACAAAAAATAATCTTTTTGTCTTTTTCATGTATAAAACAAAATAATAAAAAAAAAATATAGACAAAAAATATCGAGTAAGCAGACGTTTTTTGTAGTCTTATTTTGACATTATCAGTATTTTAAATTAAACTATTGTTTATTTGTTTACCTGTGGGCTCACTATTAGCATTCTTGACTAATGTGTTCCGATAACAGTTTATCAATAGTAAATGATTTTTCTATTAAACTAAGAGTAAGAGCTATCGGGAAAGTCACAGATTTTGTGTAGTTTATTATGAAAATATGGGTACAAGAAGTTATTAAAATAGTCAGCAAATTTGGTATTTACATAAATGTTTTGTAGGTTCGATTCTTTATGATTTCTGGTTAACTGAGTGTGGTAAGAAATTTTTATGAATCTTAAATATAATCCTTTGTAAAAACAGTCTACACACACTCAGGAACTTTGATACTAGGTAAAGAAAGTTACTTTACTCAACATAACCTTTATAACGGGACGTTGAGCTCTTTCAACCTCTACGTTGTTCTACGTCAACCATCATGGTTTTACTTGATCCGCTCCATATTGAGTTAAGTATTCGCATGGTAACTACACTAAAATATAATGATTGAATTGTATGATTCTGACTTTAAAGAATATAGTTCTTCATAGAAAAACGGCTTTATTACTTGAATAAACTGCTCCTGTACACTACGTAATAGATGGGTTTTAAAAAAAGTTCGTTTGACATTTTCCCGTAACAGAGTGCGAGCTTTATTGCCTCATACAATAAAAGAGCTTTGGCGCTTTGTAATCCTTTTTCATATAGGCAGGGGAAATAGCTTTTATATTCCGAAAATTTGTGCCGATTTTTACTGCTTTAGTGTAAACTTGTTATAACCCCTACTAATATTATAAATACGAAAGTCTGTTGGTTGGTTTGTCTTTACTCCACATATAAACGGGGCAACGAATCGAAGTGATTTTTTGGTATGGGCTACTTTTTATCCCGGAAAAATGCAAGTAGCCTGTGGGATAGATTAGAAGTTAAATTTACAGTCTATAAACGTCCCATTGTCTTCTATATATATTTTTTCTTATTTGACATTCATGTTTCCTCACGATGTTTCCTTTCACCGCCAAACGTGGTAAATTAGAACTTAAAATTTAAATTAACAATTTAATTATTGCCGGCGAGAATCAAACCCGGGTTCCTCGCTTACTATGTACATATGTAAATTTCTTCTTAGGTCTTAGGATTTAGAATAACATATTGGCTGTGACTTTTAGAAGTGCCGTCTTTTTCCGACACCTAGGGGGCCGAAGCTGCGGTCAAAATTTAGTGTGTTATATTATGACATGTAAATGACAACCATTTAAATTTTTAAAAACGGAAATGTTACCTTAAAAATATATATCCAGTCACGCATATCGTCATTATCCAATAAAAGTCCTGCCATGGTGGTGATGGTCTTTACCTAAGGTAGCACAAATTACCCACCAAGGACAGCTATAAACTGAGTTCTAAATCACTTTCATCCTTTGATATCCTGCATGTCTTAAACGGTCTTCATTACACTCCACTTGATGTGGCCCGGCACTGTTTATCGAATTTCATTCACGGAAGTGAGTCTCAACGGGGACTAGCCATTAGCTAGCGCTGGGCAGGAGTATAGTGCCTAAGTGTACGCGTAAGCACAGGTGCAATCTCTATTAAATTACTCTATAGTCCGATGGGACGGTAACCCAACAAGACTGAGAACCTAAGGCTTTACATGCTTTTCGAGGCACGGCATTAAATACCGTCAACTTCCTATTTCCGGTTCGATTTTGGCTCGACCTAGGGATTCAAGATCACCATTATCATTATCATTATCACCGATCGCTTTTATAACCACTAGTCCAACGAGGCAGTCAATATATGTGTATATATCCAGACCATTCTAATGCATTGTCTATGTCATCATCGGAATCCAGCAAAATAATATATTCATCACGGTCACCTGATAATAACGGTTTCTGAAGTTCTCTAAGTTTGTAATGCGTTGTAAAGAAAATAAAGTTGTAAAGAAAGCAAAGAACACTCAAACGAAATTTGTTAGATTTTTCGCGTAAGTATGCAATGTATATACCTGTGTACTGACGATGATTGTCCTGGCAACCGAGTGAGAACAAAAAATCTATATAAAAATACCAAACCTTAATCCTTCATACTAATAAGACAACATTAGTGTCAGCTTCAAGGTCCGGCCCAACAGCTCTGGAAAGGAATTATTGGCAGGAGTTGAGCAGGGCCCAAATTTAGTACAGGCAAGATGAATTTTACTAGGCCCCTGATGACGAATAAATATTTGCAATTATAACTGTATTTGGATTTTCATTACAAGTCATTGCAAGTCCACTGCTGAACATAGGCCTCTCCCAACGAATATCACGCTCTTGAGCCACCTGATATTAAATACATCGAAGTTCTGCATGTTTTACCTGTTCGTTCAGAATCCGTTTAGTGAGGGGTCACCCAGGTCCGTTACCACTAGGTTGCCGGTTCTTCGAGCTATGAACGGGTCATTGCGCATTCTTTCTTTATACATTGGACGATGTCAGGACAACCCGGGTTCTTCAGCTAATAAATTCAATAAGCAAAGTTTTTTAATTTTTTTTTTAATTTTTATAGGAAAAGGGTGACAAGCGAGCACACAGCCCACCTGATGGTAAGTGGTTGCTGTGGCCCATAGACATCTACATCTATCCTCGTTTGCGAATCAAAATGAAGATGCATTGTCAGCCTTGAGGACTAAGATGGAATGCCTCTTTTCCAGTAAAAAGGGTCTCCGGTTCTCTACACTCACCATACGAAACACAGCACCATTAAGCTACTATTTTACGCTGGTATTCTGTGAGAGCGTGGTCCTTCCCCGGTCGAGCCGACCCATTCGTGCTACAACTATACTACTAATATAGCTGCAGCATGGCTCTACAACGTAAAGTAAAAAAGTTAAGCAAAGTTACTTTAAGATAACCATATCAAAAGACTTCAAGCTTTCGGATGCATCCAAAAGTGAAGGTTCATGTCTCGGTTCCATGGGTCAGCACTAGCAACACGCACTAGTTGTACACTTGTTTCTCTATTTTAAAATTTATTGGACGATCCACTCGAGTTCGATTCGTCGGTTGACTACTTGATAGAAGTTGAACTTGCTTAGTGGGATTATTTGTGTGCTCCTCGTCAAAAAGACACCGCAAAGTGAATAACTTACAAATTATATACCCCTTCCTTCTGTTTACCATGGATGAAGATACCGATGATATTTGTTATATTAATCCTACAAACACCATATTTTTATTCAATATTTGTTCCAGACATATTCTTCAACATTGTAAGCACAGTGCTAGGTTTCAAAGCAGCTTATTCAGGATACTAGACAAGACGTCATGAAGTCTGCGTGCAAGACGGTTCGTAATCGAAATCGACCGTCGAAAACAGTATGTAGATGCAGTTCAGAAAAGAACTCAGCTCCAGTTCTTCAAAAGAGTGTTATCGTCCTTTTGAAAACAAGATATTTTGTTCCAATTTTGCTACTGTTCAACGCTTATGGCGTAGTGTCAAGTGAAAGGGCGAAATTACTATTTAATATTTTGAAGAACAAAACGTAACGATACTTGCAAAAAGGTATATATATATATATATATATATATATATATATATATATATATATATATATATATATACATATATAGTAGTTCTGTCCTCAACAGGCAAAATCTTGCCGTTTTTAAGATTCTGGGAAGCCTTTCCAATCTTATTCAAGTTGAAGTCAAGTGATTTGCACTTAATTTCACTTAAAGTATCTTGTTGCTAACTTGGTCAACAACCACTTCTAATTTATTTATAGTTTTTAAGCAACTAATAAATTACGGTCAGCCTGTATAAGTGGAGCTGTTCAATTCTTCAAAATTTTTGTCTGTCACCGCATTCACATGCTATTCAACGTCGCCAAACAAATGAAGTTTTAGATGAATTTTAGTATAGCTCCAAAAACAAATACAACCAATTTTCTTAATGGCAAAAATATTATAATAACCCGCGACAATCTTATTGACTCAGCAACGGTTGAGCTTTGAGACACGTGCACTTAGCGCGAAGGAATTAGAATGTGAAATTCCCAGCTAGATAGAAGACAATTCGTTGCCGACAAATATTACTATACCAAAATTTAAAGTAAATTAATTATAAATTTAGGATGTATTTTTGGGTGCGTGCTAGTCGCGGCATAGATTACAGTGTATTATAAATGTCTTCACTTTTCATCATACAAGCTTAATATTTTGTCTGGAATGAAAACTCTTTGAAGTTCGGGAGTACGAAGGCCTTCGAGCCGTAGTAATGCCGTAATGCCGTAGGCACACATGTTGCCGTGTTGGATATTGTTAAATCTAACAAGTAATGCCTGTTAACTGGCACATCTCTGTATTTAGAAACATATGATGGATAACCTCTGAGAATTTTTGATTATTCAAGATATACAAAATAATCCAACAACAGTTGAAGAGTTAAAGCAAAACATTGTGCACGAAATTAAATCTATTCCACGAGCAATTTGTCAACGTGTTTTTCAAAATCTGCGAGTGGCGGTCACTTAAATAACATTATCTTTAAAAATTTCCTGTACTTTTAAATGTATAAATAAAAAGACAATAAGATTTATAGTTATTTTTTATTGCATATTCAAACCACTCGTACAGTTAAAGCCCATCCTGTATAAATAAATAATAAATTATGTAAAAATGTTTGAATCCTGAAAGCTATTTTATTTTAAGCTAAGCGTATTATGTGTCAACATTGTAACAAAAGTGAGGTATCAAGGGATCATCATATTAGATTGGCACGTGTTAGATAAATATGAACATGCACTCAACGTGACACAAAGTTGCGTCCGCACGATGTTAGTTTCGCTCGTTCGTTTCACTGTGAAACTTTAAAGAGCGTAGGTTTGGTGCTGACATTTGAGTATAATATAATATTTACGTTCGCATTAACAGTTATAAAATAGCGGTATGAGAAATAAGGATCATAATTGTTACCTAAGGGCGCGTTTTATTACTCAACTTCTTGGCGTATTTTTTCTCGACACTAATAAGGCGTTAAAAATTGGGTACTTACACATTCTCTGACAAATTTACTTTCGCTACCTCGAGATAATCTAACATTTATCAATTTCATACACTTTGCAGGCTTCTCTTGCAAAAGATTACATAAGATCAATATACATATATATATATATATATATATATATATATATATATATATATATATATATATATGTTCATGGAGAGGGCTATGCTCGGAGTTTCACTGCGTGATAGACTCAGAAATGAGGATATCCGCAGTGAAACCAGAGTGACCGACATAGCCCAACGGATTAGTAAGCTGAAGTGGCAATGGGCCGGCCATATAGCTCGAAGAACCGATAACCGATGGGGAAGAAAGGTTCTTGAGTGGCAGCCTCGTACCGGTAGGCGTAGTGTAGGGCGACCCCCCACTAGATAGAGTGACGACCTGGTAAGACATGCAGGAAGTCGATGGATGCAGGTGGCTCAGGACCGTGCTTTGTGGCATTACTTGGGGAGGCCTATGTTCAGCAGTGGACTTGTGAGGGGCTGTAATGATGATGATGATGATGATGTTCATGGAGGCTTATTCTGTCTTAACTTAAAATTTAACTTTTTGGCTCTTTATTTATTATGCTTTTGAATACTACTGTTTTTTACTGTCTGTAAAAAAATATAAAAAATATATATATATATATATACATATAATTTAACAATTTATCATTGGGGAATAAATAATTATTGGTGGCTTCTTTCCCGCCAGGGTGCTCTTTTGGTAAGATGTTTACTCTATCTCTTGATTACATAGTGGTGACATAAATGTGTTTTTATAGAAGAGCGGGCAAACAAGTATGCGGCTCACATGATGGTAAGTGACTACCATCTAGCATGAATGCCCGCAACGTCAGCGGAGTCACAGGTGCGTAGCCAATCTTTTAAAATTAAATAGTAATTTTTCTTGATTATTTCTATATCGTATCGGTCTGGGAAAATTGGTGGTGAATGATCGGTATTGCTGTAAATTTCGTTCGTTTGGTCCACCTCTGTTTTTGTTAAATAGTTTAAGGGGGACAAACGAGCACGCGGTCTATCTAATGGTAAGTTGACGCTGTTGCTTATTTATCCTTGATTAAGAATCGAAATGCAGATGCATTGTCACCCCTGAGGACCAAGATGGAATGTCTTGTTTCTATTAAAGAGGATATTTGGTACTCTACGCAAACCATGCGAAACGTAACAGCCTTAAGCTGCTAATTTACGCTGGTATTCTGTGAGAGCTTGGTCCTACCCAGGTATAGCTGACCCATTCGTGCTACAATTAATATATATATATATATATATATATATATATATATATATATATATATATATATAATTTAGTATACGCGAACCATGCTGGTCCTACCCAGGTATAGCTGACCCATTCGTGCTACAATTAATACAGCTGTAGCGTGGCTTTACCACGTATATACGTGGTAGAGTTTTTTGGTCGTAGTGTCTTACGTGATTGTACATGATAGGAATTTCTTAGGAAAACTCACGACCATCAACCGTCAACATAATGTGGATGGAGCTAAAAATTGTGCTTTATTGTACGAACATGTATGTATAGTATTTCTTTTTAGTAATAAATACATAATATACAAATACATAATATATGTATTATAATATGTTTTCGTTTTCAAAAATATCAATATTTTATTATACAAACTGCAAAATGCTTCGTTACGAAGACATATATTTTTTCATATTATTATTTTCAAAAATCTTTAGGTCGTTTACAGTAAATTGGTATCTTTTTTTGTGTAATGCAATTTTACGTTACGTTTTTAAGTTACGTTAAAATTTCTAGTGGACCCGAAAACGATTGTCTCCTTTAAGAACGATAAAAACAACAAAAATAAAAATCTGTGCTGATATAACCACGAAATGGATCAGCCTTATACTCTCTATATGAATTTTGAACCGCATACTCTATATATGATGGATCACGCTATTATACTATCTTCGGTACACATAATTAATTTACTGAGGATAAAATCGCCACTGTTAAGGAAAGTGTGAAATAATTCGGCTTTAGATCTGTTAGAAACTGACCCCTTGTTTCAATGCAAGATTTGTCTTTAGCGATAAAACTAGAGTTCACATTACAGTCAATAGTAGTCATTATGGTAAACATTGATGTGAATTAGATATGGTTTCACCAACACTAGGTTTGTCATATATCGCATCCGCAACCATCGATTATTAAAATAAAAATTTGACGATAAGCTGATTCCCAGAAACAGACTTACCAATTACATAATGCTTTAACATACATGATTTGGAGATCACCATGTGAGTAGGTTTTTGAGAGAGCGCGTGCGTGCGTGCGTATGTGTGTGTGTGTGTGTGTGTGTGTGTGTGTGTGTGTGTGTGTTTGTGTGTGTACGTGCGTGCAATTGGCCTCCTAGGTCGGACAATTTGACACCCCTTTTTAATATTTTTTGAGTCAACGTGGAGTCGCTAGTCTAAGCTGATATAACATTGGTCTGTAGAATTACAAGCAATTTTTTCTCATTATGTGTATATATCGCTAATTTGCTTTCCAAATCGAAGTTTCTTGTCTATTATGCTTTCTCGCTTCCGAGACTTTCAATTGTCTCGTTGTTTATTGCAATAAAAAGGGAGGCGTCGGTAGACGCCCGACAAAAGAAAGCTTTTACGCATTTTTCGTTTAAAGTTATTTTCGGTTGAAGTGTATTTTATATATTCCATATTAAAAGTTATGTAAAGGCCATGTAATAAAATATTTTATTAGTTGCTGAACGTAAGCGATTTTTTTTATTTTGTGTAGATACATAAGTTGTTTATAAAGTATATACAAAGCATTAACACAATCTTATTGTTCATCAGTCGTACAATTGGTTACTCAAATCAATATAGAACTTGTAAAAAAGAGGAGGCCCCGCTATTACTGGTTACAGCGGTGACTATTTCTGGTAACGGCTGGGCAGGGGTTGCTGTGAATCTCCGGTGGAAGTTTAGTTGCCACCTAAGAAGACTCAACATGGCAATATACAACGCTGCGTGCGTCCCTGAGGACTGACATTCGGTAACCGATTATACAAACAAATAAGGTTGATTTCGTTATGACGACCAGACTACAAATGTTCAGGGATGTTTCAATGATCGCGAGATTAAAAACTGGCGGCGATCACCGAATGGTAAGAAGCACATTGAACTTTAATGTGAAGTTAGAGAGGTCACGCCTAATGAAGTCAACGCTACGTCTCCCACAAGCTCCAATCCAAAACTCCGAAAGATTTCAGCTCTAATTACGAAACCGTTTTCAGTGCCTAAATGATTACAATACAGCGGACGATATGAATGACAAGCTCGTCGAAACTGTCCACGCGGTGGGAGCTAAGATATCAAAAACGTGTCGCAGAAGATACTAAAACTCTCCAATTACACTGAGGATCTCATGGCTGTTAGATGGGAAATGAAGTGCTGCAGTCTTCAGAAGATATAACAGCATACAGGCAACTAAACAGACAGATCTCCAAATGCATGCAGCGAGACTTATGCGGCTTAAACAAAGCTCGAATTAAAAAAGAAATCGAGCGAAACCAAGACTCAAAAATCTTTGCCATAGCTCTGTTTGGTAGGAAGGGCCAACTATCCAAGTTGAAGATCACAGTTGGTAGAAGAAATATTTCCGGGAAACCAGAGATTTTGACGGACCTCATTGTTGGAGCCGCAAACAAGTTTGAGCGACGATGCAACAGCAAGTCTTATCTAACACTATTTCGATGATATCCCAGAAGTCAGTCTGAGCGTGATTCGAATGGCTATCCAGTATTTTAAAAACCGTAATGCTCTGGGTGAGAATGAAGCTATAGGGGAGCTTCTGAAAGCGGGTGGAAAACGTACTGGTTTGAAGTCCTTCAGAAGTTCTTTAAGTAAGTCCTCCATTGTAGTCCTACTCCCGAGGCGTGGAGTAGAAGTCCGGCTTTGTTTATCTTACGAATCGTCTCGGACACAAATCATCGATTTTTCATGGATCCCGAACAAGCATATTTCCGAAAAGACTTTAGTACCGTAGACCGAAAGTAAGACCGAAGAGTAAAATCTGCCACTATGCTTCGCGTAAGTAAAGTACGGGAAAGCCTTTGATTCCTTGGAAATTTGGGCTACAGTGCCTTCAGCGGTACCGCAGATTACCGGTACGGTTAGCAGAGCTATGGGAGAACTTATCCAACCGCAGAGATGTAACCTGTTCACCCTGTCGATGGCGTTATATTCTCGAAACTTTTGATCGCTGCATTGGAAGCTACGTCTTTGTCTCACCTATGCCGGTAGTTGTTGGGAGCACCACGCGGAAAGTTGTCGACAGATCCGGCTAGGTAAGTCCAACTTCGACCAAGTGATCAACTCGGACAGCGTTAGGGAGATTACAACACATCTCATCTGGTATACCTCAAAACTTGAAAACAAGATTATACAACCAGTGATCTACGGATGACAATATGGCATAACATATGATTCTAAAACGTGGCCTTTACAGCTGGCCATATGAAGAAACTTAAGGCCGCTAAGAGAGCTATGGAGAGGGTTGTTCTCTGCGTAATAAATTTAGAAATGAGAATAACCGAGGTAGAACCTGAGTAACTCACATGGCCCAAGGGATTAGTGGGCAGAATTGGAAGGGGATGCGCCATATAAATTGAAGAACTCACAACCGGTGAAGAAAAAAGCTTCTCGAGTGGTAGCCGGTAGGCGGTTCGACGGTTGCAGAAGAACCGCAGTTTTTTGTTATTTTAAGTTTTTACACACGGGATGATATAAGCTAGTGGATTCAGTTGATATATGTAAGACAAAATTCCTGTGAGGTTAAATATCTATGTGGTAGTTATATACTTCGGGGATAGATATAGAAAATTAAGGATGGATCGGGAAATCCGCACTCGTTTGTGTAGTATGAAGATACCGCGCGGGGGGTTCCGTCGCAGTCATCTTACGAGTCTAATTATCGTGTTTCTGTCAGTTGTGGTTGGTCTTAGAATTGTGTTTTTATCCTAGACAAGCACAGGTCGTGTTGGGGAGAAACTGCCGTGTTATGTAGAGTTGCTGTTGGTTTGCATGTAATTTTGATGTTATAATATAATTATGTTTATTATATATTACACATAACATAACATTATATATAACACATATTGTTTGTAATTTTTGGTATAAATGTGTGCTCGTTTTTGTTTTGAATGAATTTTGGGTAAATTTGTCCTTATTCTGCTTTATGGTGTTTGTGTGTCTGAAAATAATAAATAATGATTATCCTGTTGTTGAGACCGTATTAAAAGAATATTAATTAAAAATCTTGGTCCAGATAATGGTATCAGAATATTTTTAATGCTAGAACTTTTTATAAAGAGAAATTTTTATGTTTATAATGTAAATATTATATAAACTTTGTTCGAAACCTAATAGTAAGGTATGAGCTGATGCCGTGGTATTATGTTAATAAAGCTGTGAAGTGGCCAGCCGGAGCAGTCGACGCGATGAGACCCAGACATTGTGCCGCTAACCCAATTGGCGGCTCTTCTCTCTATAATGCTAATTTTATGAGATTTTCCCCCATTACAGAGATATTACACTAGGTAAGAACACTTGAAAGAAATTATTGCATTTAAACGGGAAATTAACGTCTTAAGAATGAGGTTTAATAAAATGGCTACTAAGCTGAATAAGTTTTTATATACTCGTAAATCTAGTTAGATATTTAAAAAAAAATTAAAAGGTTAAAGCGAGATCTTTATGGATACTATACAGAAGCTTTTATTTTATCTTTAATAAATAGTTACGTACCGACATTTATGTAAAAAACCATATCCTTATTTTCTTCAAAGAAAATATATAACTTTATAAAACTACTTTTACGGACTTTATCGTATTTAATTTTAATTTATTTTTAATTTCCGAGGTTTCGGGTGCTCTCCAGCACCCATGGTCACGGTGGACTGCGGTGACTGACGTCTCGATGTCAATGTTGACCTCCGGGTCCCTTCAGCTATTTAATGCAGATTAAGGTCGGGTACCTTCAGCTATTTAATGCAGAATGAACTTACTCTGTCTTGAAGTCTTGCAGTGGTATGCTTGGGTTTAGTTTTAATATTATTAATTACAGGGTAGGTACCAAGCAGGTGGTAGTACCCAGCCTCGTTCTCTATTGAAATTAGGATGCTTTTTTAATTTCGATAGCCTTACGTTCGCGAGGATTTGTGGTCTATCAAATTTGATGTAATGGTTGGGGCCACCTAGGATATGATCACAAACTGCTGACTTCTTGACTGATCATATCCTAGGCGGCCCCAACCATTACACCAGATTTGATAAACCACAAATCCTCGCGAAAGAACATCGATTCGATACGTGAGGCTATTGATTTGAAAAAAAAAACCTCCTAATTTCAATAGAGATACGTCAGTCACCTCAGTCCCCCGTGACCATGGGTGCTGGAAAGCACCTGAAACGTCGGGTGTGAATTAAAAATCAATTAAGAAAAATCAATTAAAATTAAACGCGATAAAATCCGTAATAGAACTACTATTACGGATTTACGGACTATTAATCAATGTGTAGTGTTTTCGTAAATAAAAGAAATCATTATGAAAACTTTATAATTTTAAATTTTATGAAATCAGTTCAAGTTCAGTCACAATCAATTTTATGAATCAGACAGGAGGAACAGTCCCGTCGGTTGGAAGAGCAGATGCTCCTCTTAAAGGACTTTCACGCTACCTTCGGGAAAGAGATAAGGGAGGTGAAGGGTAGGGTTGCTCAATATGATAACCGCCTTAGGTGTTCTGTGTAACCGCCTGTCGGAAGCTGAAACCCGAATCGACCAATTGAGCAATCAGGTGGACAACGTGATGGCTGATGTGAAGAAAAAGCTGGATTTAAAATTATAAACGTTATATATTTTCTTCAAGGAAAACCTTTATAATTTAACATTTTATGAAATCACCCTTTTGTGAAATCAACTAAAAGTAATGACACTAATTGGATCATAACATCACTACGTATTGTTCGTGTGAATTAGATTATTAAAATACTCACACATATTCAAATATTTTACTATAGGTTAATGAAAGTTATAATCGTCGTAGTTAAAATTAATGTGGTAATATGCGAGTGTTTTACTGCGATCCCACCTGAAATTAAGTCATGATGAAGCCATAGATGATAAATCGCACCGTCTTAGTATAAAAAGTCTATTCACTCTTGCCTTGAAGACTCCCAGAATGTAATCAGACGGAAAGGTAGAAGACGACAAATTATTCCACTCTTTCGATGTACGCATCTTTTGCTAGAAGCAAGCCGTTAGGATCTAATGATAGCTGATAATAAATAGTTTCAATTCGAATTTTTACTATTCTTGTGCAACTCATTGTAGACTATATTATGGATTTAATTTTAAACATCTAATGTGTGTTAAAATATAATGTTTGTGATTTAATTTATTTGTCGTTTACGATTCATTATTAACTTTTCAAATGTCTAAAGTTTTATATTGAAGTTATTTGCGAGCCTTGGGCAATTTAGAATTTAGGTACAAATACAAGGGCAAGTTACAAAGCATCTTAATTTGTTTGAGAGCGCGGGGGAGAATGGGGCGTCTGGGTCGCTGGGCGTCCGCTCCCTGTTTGCGCAGTTTTAAAACCACAAATCAAAGCAAAACTGTCCTCAGATTAACAAATTTCAAGAGCCTTTGACATTGTGCTTACATATCTCTTATTGAACTTCTTCCTTACATAACACAGAACAATTAGGGGGAATTTTGAATGTTTGTTTGAAATTTTAAGCAATATTTTTTGTAATTTAATGACGTACTCATACATACTTAGACATAATTATATCGTATACGTGGGCGATTTTCAATCAAAGCCAAAGGTTAGGATATTTTTCGAATTTTTATACGTGATAGAGCTATGCTGCAGTTATACTAGTAGTATAGCTGTAGCATGAATGGGGCGGCTCGACCGGAGAAGGACCACGCTCTCACAGAATACCAGCGTAAAATAGTAACTTAATGCTGATGTGTGTCGTACGGTGAGTGTAGAGAAACGGAGACCTTTTTTACTGGAAACGAGGCATTCCAGCTTAGTCCTTACGGGTGCTAACGTATCTGAATTTAGATTTCTAATTGAGGGTAGATGAGATGTCTATGAGCCGCAGCAACCACTTACCATCAGGTGGACTGTGTGCTCGTTTGTAACCCTATCTTATAAAAAAAGAAAAGAATAATCTGGAGCTATTAACTAAATAGGATATTGTCATTACTATACACGCAAACTTTGTCACTCGTTTTAACATTAATCATCATAACATCATTTGATATAGGTATGGGTACTATATTACATATGATAATAGTGTCATCGAAAAATTCCGATTATAGTGCTCCAGTGTGTGCGGTGCAAGCACAGGTGCATTATTCATTCTCTCACTCTCACGGACTATGATAGTCCGATGGTACAGAAATCCGATACGACCGGAAAGAGATTTGGCGCAGGACCAGCGGTGTTATGTGCTTTCCGAGGAGTGGAGTTTCATGTGGAGTGAAACACCGCTAATTTCCTGCCGTGGCTGCTACTAAGATTTTTAGGACCTAGGATTCGAGCTTGGGACTCTACAATCAGTAGTTATGCTCAAGACCACTAGACCAACACAACAGTCAGTAATATATATTACTTATAAACACAAGATAGCTCCATATCCAAGCATTCATGCTTTCGTATGTGATAATGTTTATAAAAAAGTCCAAAAACGTGGATAAATTATTGGAAGTCTGCGGGAACGAGAAAAAACGCACAAATAAGTGCAATATGATAATGAAGGAAACATAAAAAACACTACGTAGAATATAGGAATTGGTGTCCTAAATTGGTCAAGAAATTGAAGCAGACTATTACCATCAAGATCACTTCCAAAACGGAAAAATTCTACTTAGATATGTATGAATATGAAGCTTATGAAGCTGTTAGAGAGATCTATACAATAACAATTTGTTTGCTGAGCTTATCTAATTGAACCTACTCTTAAAATATTTTTGGATTAGGTTAAGTGATACCTAACTTCAATAGTTTGTAATTTGGACACAAAAACAGTCAATAAGCTTAATACTACTAAAGAACTATTGGCATGCTTTATGACAGATCTTAAAGATAAGATATTATATCGAACTTTAAAGTTAAATATCCCCAGAACTTAAATAATTTAATAACTGTTTTTTATAAAATATTATTTGAGTGGAACGATGAATTTAGAGCTAGAAAATCTAAAGGTTGTGTTATCTTAAAGTTAACCTCAGTAACATCTTCTGATTTCTGATCTGGGTACGAAAAAGTTCAGGGGTATTTGTTAACTTACAAAAACCCTTTGACACTTTATCCATTCTCATACTGTAAGTAGTTTCAAATTAAATAATACTTACTTACTTAGTAATAAAATGCCAAGTGTTCCGAAAAGTAGAACACATAGACCGGAACTTTTTCGTATGTAATTAGTGATTAAACGAACTTACCTGTATGTGAAGTTCAATCATAAATATAACTATGGTAGCGTACAAGAAATTTTTGCATTTGGTACTCATCTTGCTTGCGAATTAGTCCAGATAAGGTTTGCCAAATTTTGACACAATAGCTCTATAAGTTGCCTCTGACAGTTGCCACTCAATATCTGGAGTATGTAAGGAGCGTATACATACAGCCTACAAACTTCACATTACTGCTATATTTCTTTGAAGTTATTTTTTTTGAGATCATTATCAATACGGAGTAATATTTGACAGCTTGTTGAATACTTCGCTGATATTTTTAGGCCGAAGTACGCATCTAATAACTATTGGCAATTAACATGTTTAACTTCTTCAAAGTTCCATTGCCCCCCCCCCCCCCGTTGTTGAGGCATCTGAGATAATTTTTAGGTCATACTTCAAAAGAACCAGATATTCAATTCAACTAGAAACTTTCCAATTCAAGTATTTCGCAACGACTAAGAAAAGATTTTAATTTTTTGAAAAGAATTTATTTATTTATACTTTATTGAACACCGTGAAAATGATTACAAAGGGCGGGTTCAATGCCCTTTGTCAATCTCTCTCAGTCACGTCCCGATACCATCCAAACCATCTGGATGCTTGGCGGTCCACCACTGTACATTTAAAAAGGAGTTTTCTTCCGCGTACAACTTCTCTGTGGAATAGTTTACCACCGGCGATCCGGACCGATACGACCTGGGGACTTTCAAGAAAAGAGCTTATTCCTTTCTAAAGGGCCGGCAACGCACCTGCAATTCCCCTGGTGTTGCGGTTGATCATGGGCGGCGGTAATCACTTAACATCATTTGAGCCGCATGCTCGTTTGCCCCCTCTTCTATAAAAAAAGTCAACCCGAAAACGTGTGGACAATGATGTGAATTTTTCCTCTTATTCGCAGTTTTTTTTGAAAGTTTGTCCTCGACTTTTTCTGAGTCTGTAGTATTACCAAGAAAGGAATAAGTCTTCTTGGGAATTAAACAGCTTTTATCTGGTAAACGGTTACCACAGAACCAAGCGCGGTGCATAATGACCTGGTCATATTTGTGTTATATAAGCTATCGTTATCTGATTGTCCGATTTACAAAAAAATCAAGATAACGTAGATTTGTGGGTTTGGTACCCAAAACAAAAAAAAAAAACAAAAGAAAAAAGCTGAAATAAAGTGCAAAATCAGCGTTTAACTATACTTTACTACATGTGTTCTATGCTAATCTCGAAGTACGATGCAGAAGTCTAATATAATAATGGTCTCTGTAGGTTGAGTATGAACGGTTGCAACTTGATGATGTTTGCGGACAACAATATACTTCTATTTTTCCGTGACGACTGGACGGTACTACGCAACTTATATTTGAAAAGGTGGTGCTAGTGGACAACCTTTTTTTTTCTTAAAAAAATATTAGTAATCCTATTAACTAACATTACTAATATTCCTTTTAACCACTCCTGGTAAGCTGAAAATGCTTGTGTTAGGAGTGGTTAACGACAGTAGTCGAATGGTGGATTTGAACCCGCGATCTTTTTTCTCTTAACTTCTGTAAAACCTTTTGTCTCTTAACATCTGTAAAACCAAATACTTATGCATCGTATAAGGAAAATTCTACGATCTATTAAATTCCAAGTGATAATTGTTGTAAAAGCCCAAAGACAATCCTTCCATTTTACTACTTTTTTTTCCCATTCGCCAGAATCTTTTGTAGTTGCACCACTAAAAGGTAAAGCAGTGATTTCTAAGATACAGTTTTTTACCTTAACCTTAGACTCCAAAGTTCCATTTAGTTGTTAAGAGGTTTGTGGCAAGTAAATAATTCATTTATTTGTTTAAAAAAGTATTGTTCGTGCAATAAGAATCCAATTCCATCCATAGGACTGTCATAAATATACGTACATTGTATGTTAGAATTAATACTGACATCTATTTTTAAATATCGACCGGGTGATATATTTAACAATACTGCTTGTAATATCCATGGACGGATTAAAATAGGTCTATAACTTTAAAATACCTGGCCCATTTTAGTTTTCTTCTATACCATGATATACTTTTTTAATGATTTCAACAAATGTAAGTTTTTTTTTATACTTACTATACTTAATGGTACACAATATGTTGCTTTCACACGGTTTTACTTTACTAACCCATTTGAGATTTAGAAAAATAGAAAATACCATTTTGTATATCATTGAATGACATCATGTTACGTTTATTTACTTACGGATAGTCGACAATGTGGCGGAGGTTAGAATATAAAAATATCTCTTAATATGTTTAGTTTTTAAACTTTTAATTGATATTTCATATATAATTAACTACAATTGCCATAATGATGAGGTAAGACGGGTTAACGATCTCCCTAATATCAGACGTCGACCGCCGCGTCGTCTAAACACGTCGAGGACATTATGGATATTGATCGGAATTTCTCCAAGAGCCATAAATATGTCCGTCGACTAAAATATTTAAGAGTTCTAAATGTATTGAAGCTTGGGTGGATAAAGCCAAATTGCATTTGTAATGTAATTGATTGACAGTAGGAATATTTTATTCATGGAATCGTAAAAATATAATGAAGTAATTTATCTATAATTACTACAAAAATAATACATTGACATTGCCATTTCTTAAAGAAAATATCTTTTCTATATACATTATTAATATTCTAAACATATTCATTTACTAAGAGGATTAATATATATATATATATATATATATATATATATATATATATATATATATATATATATATGTATGTATGTATACATATGTCAAAATTTAAAAAAGGAAGTCATATCTGGACTCTACGACTGGATCGGTTTGATCGTTTTCGTTCTTAAAATTTCGACTTACTACTTACTTTAGACTAGTCTGTCATGACAATATAAGAACAATCGTGCAAGGGATTCAATCTTCAGCCACGTCAGAGCTGGCAACAGTTGTTAAAAGTAAGTAAAGATTAATTACTTTTCTACAAATTGGTAAACTTTTTTAACAAGCTCACAAAGTAGACCTACCCGCAACCATAAGTAAAGACCGCTCTGCCCTTAGCTTACCAGTACTAGGCTGCGAACTCGCGAACCTTTCTTCGCCATCGCTTTTCGGTTCTTCGGGTTACTCTATTACTACTCCAGAAATCCTCATTAAGAAGTTTATCATATATATTATCATTATATTCCTCACACCTAGGGGTATGTATGTTACGCGATTTTTTGTAGTTTTCGAGTTATGATTTTTTTATCCTTTTTTTGAAAATGTTCACCCTAAATAGCCTAACATTAAAAAATGTAATTGTGAGATTTTTTCCAAGTTTTTTTTGTTTGTAGCATGATCCTTATGAGTTGCTCTATTATGCATAAAATAATTAGCTTCCTAACATTCACGCGAAGATACAATAATTTTAATCGAAACTTAAAAATTTTCTGTCAGGAGAGTGGGGCTTGAATTTTCAACATTAAATGAAAAATAGTAATAAATAGGCAGTACTTTAATCTTTCATAATAACATTAAAAAAATGACATTTAATAGGCCAGTTTTTCTGTTACAGACTTCTGAAGTTACTCAGGCAGGAAACTACCTGAATAGTTAATTTGATTTAAAAAATCTTTTTATCATTTCTAGGGCTAAACTAAGATAATAAATGCTTCAGGTTAGCAAAGAAAACTACTTATTGTTAAAACGTGACATTTATTAAGGTATCATTTTTCTACAAACTACATGTTTTTTTTTATTTCACTCAAACTAAATGTAATTCCTGCTTTGCGCTCCATTTTGTTACCAGGCCCCACCCCGCGTGCCGCGCCACACCGACCGTGTCCCTTTTCACCTCGCTCGGTCCCACCAGTCGTTCACTGCTTTCCCGCGTGCAACCATTACTCACGTTTACGTTTATTTAGATCTCTTATTTGACTACCTTCGCTTTGTTTCCCGGATTCTTGATTTGCCTTATGATTGCTTTGTGCTTGTTTTATGGACCTTAAGTTGCTTAGTGATTTGGATTACTTTCAGCAATGAGTTATTCTCTCAGTCAATACGCAGAGATGCACTATTTCTACAGCGTTGCCCAAAGAAACGGCGCATTAGCGGCACGGCTTTATCGAGAGCAACTGGAGCGGCGAGGAGAAATGTTAGAGCATTACCCGGGCTACAGGGTTTTTAATAACACCCACGAAACCCTGATGGCTGGACGCGTTCCTGGGCGTAATCAACGTCGCGAGGGACTACCCAGAGTGGATCCAGAAAGAAGAGATGTAATCATTGAAGAAGTAGAAAGAGACCCTGCTACTAGTTCACGAGCGATTACGAGAAGGGCTGGAATCCCAAGGACTTCAGTTTTAAGAATATTGAAATCAGGTGAGTGCATTTTATTATTTTGTAGACCTCTTTATTCAAAATCCCAACACATTGCTGCACTGCCATTTCAAATCACACTCATTTAATTTACTGTGAATTTTCGATGTCTAGTGTGTTGTGTGTGCGTGTAAAAGAGAGAGATGTAGAGACCCTAAACAAGCACTCGTAATTCAAAAATATGCGCTAGGACGCCACTCTAGCGAATCCCAACTTTTAATTTCACGTTCACGTGCTCTATCGGTACGTACCTCTAGTATTGTGTACAATGACAACCTACAAGAAAAATACTAATAATTTTTTTCCAGAGGGATATCATGCGTTTCATATTCAGCGTGTTCAACAACTTAATGACGCAGACTATCCAAGGCGTGTTGCTTTCTGCCAAATAATGCTGGAAAGATCTGCGGAAGACCCGGATTTGACTGGCGTCTTTAACATTCACAATTATCATAGCTGGGCCATTGAAAACCCAAAAAAAGCAAGGCAGTCAAATTTTCAGAACAGATTTAGTATCAACATGTGGTCAGGAGTCATAAATGGAGAAATGGTTGGGCCCTTTGAATTGTCGGCTAGGTTGAACGGGTCCCAATACCTGAACTTTCTACAAATTAACTTAAATGGTTTATTGTTTGAAGTTAATTAAGTTAACTTTCTACAAACGAGGAGGGATGTGATATTTCAAAATGACGGTGCTCCTTGCCATTTTGAAAGACAAATGAGGGAGCATCTCAACAGAACTTTCCCAGGAAGGTGGATTGGGCGTGCAGGGCCAATCGAATGGCCTGCACGCTCACCAGATTTAAACCCTATAGATTTTTTTATTTGGGGATTCTACAAAGAGATGGTGTATGCTAGAGAAATTAATTCGGAAAATGAATTAAGGGAAAAATTGGGACAGTGCGCAGAAAAAATCAAAGAAAATACGAATGTTTTTCGAAGACCAAAAGCAAACTTTTTAAGACAACGTAGACTGTGTATCGAAGTTAATGGCCTCCATTTCGAAAATTTACTTTAAATAAATTTATCTTAAATTATTTACTAGTTTTATTTATGAAACTTGAAATCATTTGTCCAGAACGTAGTAAAATGATACCTTGTTTTCAATAAATTTTAAACAATACGTAAGTAAAGACACTGGATGTTATTTTTGCTAACCTGAAGCATTTACTATTTAGTTTAGCCTTAGAAATGATAAAAAGATTTTTTAAATCAAATTAACTATTCAGGTAGTTTCCTGCCTGAGTAACTTCAGAAGTCTGTAACAGAAAAACTGGCCTATTGTCATTTTTTAATGTTATTATGAAAGATTAAGGTACTGCCAAGTTTTTAAAATTAATTAGAAAGTATGAAATCATTTATTACTATTTTTCATTCAATGTTGAAAATTCAAGCCCCACTCTCCTGACAGAAAATTTTTAAGTTTCGATTAAAATTATTGTATCTTCGGTGAATGTTAGGAAGCTAATTATTTTATGCATAATAGAGCAACTCATAAGGATCATGCTACAAACAAAAAAAACTTGGAAAAAATCTCACAATTACATTTTTTTAATATTAGGCTGTTTAGGGTGAACATTTTCAAAAAAAAGGATAAAAAAATCATAACTCGAAAACTACAAAAAATCGCGTAACATACATAGGGTATTTTCGGATACCCCTAGGTGTGAGGAATCAAAAAAAAAATTTTGTAACCTCACTGTTTGGACCACCCTGTATATATATTGTAATCCCCTTTCAGTTTGCTTTTTTTGGTACCACTTACTCGATAGGTTTCGTCAATTTTTTTATTTACGTATTAGTATTATGTGCCAAAACCCCCCCATTATTTTCTTTTCACACAGCTATTTAAGGATGCTTGGGTTTTTAAGACGAATATAACGATAGCTTAACTGTGGAAATCATTAAGCCATTTGGAAGATACGGGGTAATAAAAAAAATACAAACAAGTATACGTATGTACATGTAAGATACACGCGAATAAATATTATCTATTCTTCTTTGGCAGTCGGATAAAAAGACTGACTTGACTTAAAATTTTCGTTAAACGAAGTTTAATGCTTATATCTTAATAAAATACTAAAGGTTACAAAATATTTTATCATAAATAATTATCTTTAGTTGCTTGAGGCTTATTAAAATATATTACACGAACTCTGGCATTATCAACAACGGTGTTACTAGTAATATACTTACGAGAATAGCATGAAATATATTTCTGTGTTCTTTATTAATCTAAAATGTATAGTGTTTTATACATAGACCAAAATATTTATGAATGATATAAATAAATTGCAATATAAAGAACGTTTAAATATAAAACAATGTATGTAGTGTTATAAGTAACATTCACTAGTATTATAGATTTTATTTAACCGTTTATGCTTCCATTTTGTGAATGTGCGACCAACGACTGAAGACCTAGTGTGGCAGCATCGTTTCCGGGACATTTGAGATTTTGATTGAGATTGAGAGATTCTATGGGCAGCTGTACACGTCATCGTTGGAGCCACACGCAAGTGTGAGTAATGGTCCAAGAGCAAGTCTTATCCAACACTATTCCGATGATATCCTGGTCGAGGATCGAATGGCTCTCCAGTACTTTAAAAACGGTGTGTCCCCAGGGGAGGATAGAATTACGAGGAGCTCCTGAAACCGGATGGAAATCCAGTACTTAAAGTCCTTCAAAAGCTCTTTAATTCCGTCCTCCATAATGGAACCACTCCATAGGCGTGGAGCTTTAAGAAAGGTGACAACGATTTCTTGAAGAACTACAGACCGATTTCCTTTCTGAGCCGCGTCTACGTGCTGTTTCGAGAGTCATTACGAATCGTCTCGCACACAGACTCGACGACTTCCCTTCCGAAAAGTCTTTAGTATCACATACAAACCCTTTAGTACCACATACATAGACCAAATAAACACCCATCAGCAAAATTGTACAGACGACTTAAGAGTAAAATCTGCCACTTTTCCTGGCGTATGTGAACTATGAGAAAGCTTTTGATTCCGTCAAAATTTGGGTGGTGCTGCAGTCCCTTCAGCGGTGCCAAGTAGACTGTCGGTATATCGAAGTGCTGAAGTGTTTGCACAGTAGGGATACGATGGCTATCCGAGTACAGAACCAGAGTACGAAACCTATCCAACTGCAGAAAGGTGTAAGACAGGATAATATAATATCCCTGAAATTCTTCACTGCTGCGTTGAAAGACGTTTTTAAGCTACAGGACTGTAAAGGATTACTGTACTAACATCAATGTTGAGTACATCACTCATCTTCGATTTGCTGACGATATAGTCCTGGCAGAATAAAAAAAGTCCTATAAAAAAGGACCTAAGCACTATGTTCAATGACCTGGATGAACATGGAGAAAACAAAGAGTATGTGTAACCTCCATGTCACACCTATGCTGATAGTTGTTGGGAGTACCAAGCAGTAAGTTATTGACGAGTATTTTTACCTGGGACCAATAGTCCGTCTAGGTAAGTCGAACTTCAGCCGAGAGGCCAATCGACGGATTCAACTTGGCAGCGTGCGGGAAATTACGACACATCTTCTCGTCAGCTATACCTCAAAACCTGAAAACGAGACTGTACAACTAGGGCGTGTTGCCAGTGATGACTTATGGAGGACGCACAAGATCACTCAGTGAGCTATGGAGAGGGCTGTGCTCGGGGTTTCTCTGCGTCATAAACTTAGAAATGAGTATATCCGCAGTAGAACCAAATCAACAGATGAGGAAAAGAGGTTCTCGAGTGGCAGCCTCGTACTGGTAGACGTTGTGTAGGGTGACCCCCACTAGATGGAGTGATGAACCGGTAAGACATGCAGGCAGTCGATGGATGCAGGTGGCTCAGGACCATGCTTTTTAGCATTCCTTGGGGGAGGCCTATT
This sequence comes from Parnassius smintheus behrii, assembly GCA_036936625.1. NCBI lineage: Eukaryota > Metazoa > Arthropoda > Insecta > Lepidoptera > Papilionidae > Parnassius > Parnassius smintheus. The sequence continues at coordinate 22,988,444 of JAUPFT010000015.1, read as the reverse complement.
TTGGGCCGCAATGATGATGATGGCGATGATGCAGATTTTAAAACACTTCATTTTATTTTATATCCATGTTGTACGATTAAATTGCCAGGCAAGGGTCGTCACATACATTTGAAATTCTGTTTCGAAGAAATGTTTATAATATATTCGGAATTTTAAGAACCTTCGAATAACAAGGCTCAGTTGAGAGAGGACGGTTTTCTGGTTGCGATTGCATTATTGCTGTATCATTGTTACTAGGTGCATCCCCTTAACACTATATGATTTCAAGATAGTCAATATTATGTAAAAATATCCATCTATTTAGAGATAAAAAAAATATCGATGTCTATAAACCCTTTCAACGAATTATTAAACAAAATAAGATGAAAGGTAACGTAATGAGATACACATTTATAACGACGCACAATAGGCGCGTTCTGTACGGAATTTACGAATGTGTGATGCGACTCATACAAAATCTATGGAAGACTTGCATTTGGAATGGCTTTTTCCCCTGCAGGATTCCAAACGCATAGGTAACCATGCGGAATTTTGAATAGTGGATAATTTCGAACGGAAAACTACAGTACGCGAGTGATAGCTCCTGGACTTTATATGGATTTGCTGCATTTGAAATCTTCAAACGATATTCCGAAACGGTTTTGCGAAACGGAATTCCGTCTGTATGATTCTAAGACTTCCGACGTTTGGTGGAAAAACCATTCCAGTCCCCGTCAAAAATATCCAGGCCTGTGATGGGTTTGGTCACGCTTGCCCAGCGTGGCGATTCTAATTCCATTGGAGCAATCTCATTTTGAAAAGGTGGTTCGGTAGATTTACATACATAAACACTCACGCCTGTCACCCAGAGGGGTAGGCAGAGACTACAGACTTCCATTTGGCACGATCCTGACACACCTCTCTCGCCTCCTTCACATCCATACACCTACGCATGCATGCTCGTCGGTTAATGGTACTCCCAATTTGGCCCGTTTTCAATAAATCACCAATTTGGTCGATAAATTTTCGCCTAGGACGTCCCTTTCCGACTCTGCCATTCACTTCTGCAACATAAATTTTCTTTGTCACACTTTCCTCATCCATTCTTTCCACATGACCAAACCACCGAAGCATTCCTTTCTTAATCCTGGTCACAACATCATCTTGCAAACCACACTCTTCTCTTATCACACAATTTTTCACCCTGTCATTCAGATTCAGCCCTAACATACTCCTTAACGACCGCATTTCTACTGCTTTTATTCTACTCTCGTGCTTCTTCTGCCATACCCAACTTTCACTACCATACGTTAAAGTAGGGACCAACACAGCATTGTGAATTGCCATACGTGCCTTTTTTGACACATTTTGACTCTTCACAATGGAGTGCAGGGCCCCATTTACTCTGTTTCCTGCGTTCACTCGTCGTTCTATATCCTTATCATATCTCCCATCCCTGCTAAAAACGCAACCCAAATATACAAACTCATCTACTTTCTCGATCAACTCCCCTTCTATTCTTATTTCACATATCGTTTTACTTTCATCTCTTTCAAAAACCATAATTTTCGTCTTACTTGCGTTCACTTTCATACCCCTTTCTTTTAATGATCTGTTCATTAATGTAACCATCATTTGCAACTCAGCCGCCGACGACGCAAAAATAACTTGATCATCGGCGTACAAAAGGCATTTGATGGTTAACTCACCCATTCTTAATCCGCATTCTTCAACTTTCAAGTTTTGCAAACAACTGTCCATAAATAGGTTGAACAACCACGGGGAAGCTACACAGCCCTGTCTGACACCTTTATGGATGCCAAACCAGTCCGAGTAGACCCCGTTGATCCTAACACAAGCACTAGAGTCCCTATAAAGAGATTCCAATGCCTGTATCAAGCTAGCGCTCCACCCAAATGAGTTCAGTGTTTGCCATAGCACATTCCTATCCACTCTGTCATAGGCCTTCTCCAAGTCCATGAACGCACAAAAAATCCTTTTGGTTTTTGGCCAAATACTTCTCCGCGATCATGCGCATGGAGAAGACTTGATCTGTACATCCCATTCCCTTTCTAAATCCCGCTTGCACATCCCAAATTTTTCCATCGGTTTCTTTCATGACCCTTTCAATTAGTACCTTGGCATACAGTTTTCCCACGATGCTAAGAAGGCTGATACCGCGGTAGTTTTTACCGTCCTGCTGCGACCCTTTTCCCTTATATACTGGGACTATCACGGCTTTGCACCAGTCTCCCGGTACCCGTTTCAGTTCCCAGCATAAATTAAACAAGGTGTGCAGCAGGCCTGCCACCACTTCCTCTCCAGCCCTCAGCATTTCGAGTGAAACTCTATCATATCCGGCAGCCTTACCTGCTTTCATGCTTTTCATTGCTTTCATTATTTCATCTATACATATCTCGCTACCTCCTTCCTCTTCTTTCGGAGTTCCTATTTCATTCAGTTAATACGTTGTCTCCTCACTCATAAACATGCTTTCAAAATATTCCTTCCATCTCTTCAAACTCAAAACTTCATCATTCAGAATATAGCCATTCTCATCTCTTATAGCATTCATTATAGGCTGTTTTGAACATCCTCTGGCAGTTCTTACGAGTTTCCAAAACATTTTAATATTTGCCTGGAAGTTATCCGATATTCTTCTATCATTCTTATCCGTTCTTTCTTGCTTTTTCCTTTCAACTACTTCTTTTACTCTTTTATTTAGATGTCTAAAGACTGCCTTTTTTCTTTCAAAATCATCATTCGTACCGCTAGAATTACCAGCCTTAGTTGCTAGTAAATCTAGCCATGCTCTCTTCTTTGCTTCAACTTCCGTACGTATCTCATCATATCATATATATTCGGTAGATTTATTATAAGATTTAGAAAAAACTGACGTGACGTTTGTCAAATGAAATTTTTTTCTTATGAAGCCAAATTAAGGATTTCATTTTTAACCGACTTCAAAAAAAGAGGCGTTTTTCAATTCGGATACTTTTTTTAAATTTTATATCCATGTCTGGTGTAAAGTGTGTGTGCTTAAATGCCCAGGTTCTATACGTACAGAGAAAAATATTTAAATATCATCATTATTATCATGATGATATCATCATAGCCTTCACTGCTGAATATATGCCTCTCTCAAAGAATGCCACAAAACATGGTCACTTTCATCGATTTACTTCATCTCTTCCCAGGTTTTTACTCTATCTATTCTCCATTTCGCTTATCGGTACCATAGTTATTATTGATTCAGATAGTAAAAAATAGATATCTGGACACCTTAAAAGAAGTTAGAGACAAACAAAACAAAAAAACTGCAACAATAGACCGATCATATTACCTGCTCTGGCGGCAAGCAAGATGTTATCGTAAAGTCAATATGAGACTAAGCTGTTTCCTTTGTACGTTGCATTTACTTATTTTATTTCATGAAGATATATATTGAGCGAATACTAAATTCGCACTTAAAGTATTAAAATATTTTTATTATTTAAATTTGAATATAAAGTAAAAGAAACGTTTTGCTCTTTCTCAATAAATTTATGTGGTTTTAACTTTTAACATTAACCTTTCTACCCATTATTAAGAAAAAAGTCATAGTAGCTCAAAAGCTTGTCCATCGCCTTTTATTTTATATTTTTATGCCACCCATGCTATAGCGACAGAGTGTAGCAGTTTTATACGTGGTAGAGCCATGCTGTAGCTATATTAGGAGAATAGCTGTAGCACGAATGGGTCGGCTTGACCAGGAAAGGACCACGCTCTCACATAATACCAGCGTAAAATCGCAGCTTAATGCTGCTGTGTTTCGTATGGTGAGTGTTGCTGGAAACGAGGCATTCCATCTTAGTCCTCACGAGTGACAACGCATCTGCGATTGATTCGTATCTGAGGATAGATGTAGATGTCTACGCGTGTGCATGGCTCTACCACGTATAAAACGCAGTATTATTGATGTTACCAAATTCAAGCCAAAGCGAGCGAAGCCGCGGCTATAAACATAGTACAATATAAATGTAATTAGGATATTTCAAATTTGCATAAGGAAATGTATTTACTTTATAACAATTAAATTATCGTTACGTAAGCTTAAATATACTTTGTGGCCACTAAAATCTAACAGTGGTCTTCAAAGAATGTAATCTAATATAACCTTGACCTTTATTTATTTAAGATAGCTAAAAAGCCGAAAAGTCTGGAAAGCGGGTACAGAATTTTGGCAAGTGCATGGCGCTTTATCCTTGGGAGGTTTTTTTAATCACTGATACACAGATACATACTATGGAAATATGTTACTTACTCATTATGATGGCATAGATCACTTTAAATTTAATTTTAGGTTAAAATGTATCCAATAATATTTATAAAATCATTATTTATTTACATTAAGGAGTGGGGTATTAAAGAAAAGTTCAACGTTGTCATTATTTTGAATCAATTGTGGTTTGTTGGAAATTTTCTAAACCTAGGAGTCATGAAGCTTTGTTTTTTTAAATAAGAAGTAAAAATTTCGGGAAATTTTTATCAAAAGTCTGTTTTGGATCATGCTTTAAAGTCTCTCAGTGATACGTTTAAAAAATATACCATGAAATTTCAGCAAGACACTGTTCCTAGTGACAAGGCATGAATAATTCAAACCTGGCTTCCCGACTTCATAAGAGCTAAAGATTATTCGTTCGTCTATTCCAGATCAGAGTTCATTGGTATAAAAAAGGTGTGAGAACATGACTTGCTCAAAACGTTGATCCGATATTGAGTTTCTCAAGAAATATTTACGGTTAGTAGTGGCTAAATTTCCAATAAAGACCGTGCGTTAAACGTTCGTGTCCATAGCAAGGGTGATAAAATAATATTGTTTTGAACTAATTGCTTTGACTTCGGTATTTTTTTATAAAACTGGGGGCAAACGAGCACGCGGCTAGTCTGATTGTGACTACCGCCGCCCGTGAACAACTGCAACACCAGGGGAATCACAAGTGCGTTGCCGGCCTTTTAGAAAGGAGTAAGCTCTTTTTTTGAATGTCCTTAAGTCGTAACGGTCCGGAAAAATCGCCGGTGGTAAACGATTCCACAGAGGGTTTTTATGAGGAAAAAAACTCCTAGTGAAACGTACAGTGGTGCACTGCCAAGCATCCAAATGGTGTGGATGGTCCATCGCGTCAATCGCGAATTTTGTCTAGGCGTGCGTTCTGGGAATGTTTGCACATAAGTTTTTATATACGCTATTTCTTAAAAAATATATGCGTTTATGTGTAACGGAACTTATGGTTATACCTTGTATGAAAATTATAACAAAGGGTATGGTTTTCTTATCTTATCGAAACAGTTGTATTGTTAACAACTATTCCCGGAAATATATAGTAGATACGTGTATTCCTTAATATATAAAAAATTATGTTTGTTTGTTCGCATTTTATGCATACCGTTCATCAGATTGTGCTAAATCTTTGTCAACTCAATGCTTGCACTTGCGTGAAGGTTATAAGTATAACAGTTAACTTACAGTATAGGTGGCATGCGTATTGTACCGATTTTATTTGAATGTCATTTATCATCGATGAAGTGCCAATACCTCCTAAGTGTACGAATGCTGATTTTTCACTGTTAATTTCGCAATTTTACTATAATAATTATTTATTTTACTGTGGATACTGTAATGCAGTAATCCCAGGGTTGCAGGTACAACTCCTGAAACCGAGCTAAATTTGCTGCTAAGAACTTCCTTCTGAGATGCTACATGTCTTAGAACATTTTAATAGTCGAAAAATTGCTCGTGAAATTGAAAAAAATGTATTACTAAAACCTAAAATTTACATTGTATGGCGGCTGGCAGCAACTGGATGCTCGAAACCGTAGATCGAGCTAAGTGACGCGCCTTAGGAGAGGCATAGTGTCCAGCAGTGGACTGCAGCAGGTTGATGATGATGATGAAGAAAAAGACTTGTACTTATACATGGTAGAGCCACGCTGCAGCTATATTATGGATGTAGCATGAATGTATCAGCTCGACGGGGGGAGGACCATGCTCTCACAGAATACCGGCGTAAAATAGCAGCTTAATGATGCTGTGTTTCGTTTGGTGAATGTAGACCACCAAAGAGCCTTTTTACAGGAAATGTGGCATTCCATGTCAGTCCCCTGGGGTGGCAACTGTGGTGAGGATAAATGTAGATATTTATGGGCCACAACATCCAATTTACATCAGCTGGACTGTGAGTTCCTTTGTCACCCTAATTCTATTAAAAAAGACAATTTTTTTTTTGCGTGCGTTTTATTTTGTTAATTTGCGTTAAATCTAAGTAATTGCCGTACAGATTATCGTGTTTGAATAAAAAAAAACATGTGAATAGTCTACTCGTATTCAAAAAAATACGAATTACTTATTTCAAAACTTCGGTGAGATTTCTTTTAGGATTTTTGTAACGTCTCTCTAGGCACTTTACTTATGGTATAAATGGTGTGGTGGTTATGGCATCATCTATCGAATCTCGTGAGATCTTTCTGGCATCTCCCAAAGTCTCTTACGACACCGACGAGACTAAATGAGGCGATAGATTCTCTGATGCCGTCTCCGCACGGTGATAAAATATAATATTCCTTGTAAACATCGTGTCTATTCGACAGTGAAATATATCATACAATACTCTCTTGATTTTATTTAATAATTACTGCATCTGTTAGTAACTTCTGACCTCTATCAGTCGGTCATATTAATATTTATAGCTTTGCTCGGTTTTTTTTTTGAAATTACATACTGATGAAACTTGAATAATATTTTTTGATCTTATTGACAGAATAGAAAAACTGAACTGATTTTTTGAATAAAAAATCATGAGTGCTATTAGTTTTATTAAAATTTTCGTATTTTTAAAAATTACAAAAAAAAGGGAGTGAAATAATAGATTTTCTCACAAAAGAAGGGAACTTGAAAAAAAAGGAACCTAGACCAGAGACAGGACGCGAACCTCGGAACTCCGATATCACTCCCGACCGACATCCCACCTGAGCTATGACGATTGTTAGTGATCTGTCGAAATTTACCTTCTTATATTGTAGCAGTTTTTTTATTGTCTGAAAACACGGACAAAAGGACATTTTCTAAATATAAATCCTAGCTAGATCGATTTATTGCCCCCGAAACTCCCTGGACACTAAATATTATGAAAATCGTTGAAGCCGTTTCCGAGATTCCGATTATATATATATATATATATATATATATATATATATATATATATATATATATATATATACAAAAGTTCTCTGGAAGAGATCGCTCTTTAGCGATAAGACCGCCTTATTGTACATACGTATATATTAAGTTTTCTCTGTAATGTATTTATTCGTTGTATATGTGTGGTGTACAATAAAGTATATACTACTGTATATATAAGTATATATATATACATCCCGTAACTTATTGTACGTCCACTATGGCTAATTTTGCATATAATGTGGCGTCAACCTGCTTACGACGTCCAATATACGGACGTCAAATAGGAGAGAGACTTAGCGCAATGTTCGCAAATTGTAATGCTGATCACAGAAATGTCAAAATCTAAAAAAAAATTGGACGTCATTTTTCTTCCAATATTGCTGTAGTGAAAATTTACGTAGTTCAGCTAATTTTTGTTGCAAAAATAATAGCGCTTCTGTCGATTTTTGAATACTTTCATTTATGGCCGTATTTGACTTCCGCAGAAATTTAGGAGATGCGACGTTGCCGTTCCGTCACCGTTGCCAACGTGTTACTTGTATTTGGTGATGTATGATTATGACTGCCTCGTTGGTCTAGCGGTTGTAGTAGTGCGACTGCTGATCGTGAGTTCGTGAGGTCCTGGGTTCGAATCCTGGGTCGGGCCAAAAAATCAATTATTGAGTTTTTCTGTCAAGAAATTATCAATAGCTGCCCGTAGTCAGAAAGTTGGCGGTGTATCACCCCTTCCATCGGAAAGCACGTAAAGCCGTTGGTCCTGCGCCTGATCTCTCTCCGGTCGTGTCGGTTTACCGTCCCATCGGATTATGAGAGTGAGGGAATAGAGAGTGCACCTGTGGTTGCGCATACACTTGGGCACTATAATCCTGTCCCGCGCCGATGGCTAGTCTCCGTTGAGGCAGACCGCCGTGACCGTAGTTCGGTCGGCAGGATATTATTATATGGTTTATACTGCGCTTCGTACTAGTAATTTTACTTTTAAACTTGTTTTCTTAACCTTACATTTACCTACATATAATATGGACGTCCGAATATCCTAAAACTTTCATACTGAATGATATTTGACACCCGTATTTAGTTATATTTTTATAAATGTAGATGCGGACGTCGGCGTATCGGTTTATTTCGTGCTGCACTATATTTTAACATTTTACATTTGGTACTTTGTAAGCAACCCATAATTCTGTTTCAGTATAAGTTACCTTCGTATTGAGTACAGGAAGATGGACTCAATTGTAGATATTGACAGGTTTCATAGAAATTTGTTTTATTATATTGTGAATAATAACCTCTGACTAATAACCTAATCTGGTCGGGCGAAGAAACTCATTTTAATATAAAGTTTCATTGCATTCACTGGCAATAGGTTGTTAATTTCTATAATAGACCATGGCATATTGTTGCTGACATGAATAACTTCGAAAATATAATTTATTTACTTAATCGTGTTGAGTTTTGGTGCTCTCACTGCATCTTAAAGATGAGTGCGACTATTGTACCTAATCTGTACGAAATTACTCTCTACTTAACTAGGTTCATTTTTGTGAAAGGATATTTTTGTTAAATTATGATATTATGTTTGGTTTTGCAGTTAGTGGAAATACAATTTAATTTTTCACACAAGCTTTCTAAGCTTCTAAGCGTTTTGTCATTTCTATAATGAAACATTTTATAAAACACCAAAGTGACTATTTTACACCGCATGGCCTACCTACACTAAAATACGAATAAAACAATAGCGAAAAATGTCATTAAAGCAATGATCATTAACGTGTGTTTAATACACAAGGAATTAAAATATAAATATATTCATAGTTATATGGACGTCAAATATCGTGCGGTATTAAACTTTACCGATAATCTGACGTCCACATATAGAAATAAAACAAAATTCAAAAATATAGACGTCAAATATCATTCAGTATGAATGTTTTAGAATATTCGGACATCCATATTATTACGTGTATACAGGTAGTAATTTAAAGTTAAAATTTTGGCGCATACAGTGCCCCAGAATCCCCGACAAACGGCAACATTTATCAAAAAAGAAATAAGAAAGGTTTTCTAAGCGTTTTATCGTTTCGAGAATTGAGCATTTTATGAAACACCAAAGTGAATATTTATACCGCATGGGCTCCCTACACTAAAATAGAAATAAAACAATAGCGAAAAATGTCATTAAAGTAATGATCATTAATGTGTGTCTTATGCACAAAAAAATTAAAATATAAATATATTCATGGTTATATGGACGTCAAATATCGTGCGGTATGAAACTTTACCGATAATCTGACGTCAACATATAGAATTATAACAAAATTCAAAAATATATACGTCAAATATCATTCAGTATGAATGTTTTAGGATATTCGGACGTCCATATTATTATATGTAGCTAAATCTAAGGACACGAAAACAAATTGGAAAGTAAAATTATCTACTAGCATTGAGTACAGTATAAACCGACAAAAAATACCAAAATATACCTTGAGCACTAAATAAATAATCAACATAAATAAATAGTAAAATGCAATAATCAACAAAAACTTTGGACATCGGATATCGAAGAAGTGGATGTCAAATAAAACTTAGTGTGAATATTTTAGGATATTCTTACGTCTGTATATGTGATCATAAAAAGTAAACTCGCAGTGAGAGAACCAAAACTCAATACGATCAAGTAAATAAATTATATTTTCGGAGTTATTCATGTCGGCAACAATACGCCACGGTCTATTGTAGAAATTATCAACCCATTGGCAGTTAATGCAGTAAAACCTTATATTAAAATGAATTTCTTCCCAATGTCATATTAGGTTATTAGTCAAATTATAAGAAAATGAACTTCTATTAAACCTGTCAATATCTACAATTAGTACTTATTTACAATAGTAAAATAAGTAATAATATAGTCAATCTATAATGTATCACGGCTGGACAATCCTAGATATTTTTTCGTATTTAGTAAACGAATAACTAGTTGGTAATCTGTTTTTTTTTCGCCGGAAACAAAAATGATATTGCGTATTTTTCGTAACTGTACATTCTGTGGATTTATTTCATTATTTTGAACAATATACGAAACTTATGTAACTAAAATTAAATCTAATCTATACTAGAATCATAAAAACTGTATTATTCGTGCTAAACGAATCTCATAACGATCTGTTATTTTTGTCTCCTGCGAAAAAAACAGACTATAGAAATCTATCGAATACCTACGTAAACAAAATATCACCTATAAATAAAATATTACAAAGCGGAATAACTAATAAGAGTGGCAACGTCGCACCATACAAAGGAATTGCGTTAAGCAGGAGAATGAATTAAAAACTATGTATATTATGGGGATTCTGGATAATTTGTAATATGGAAGGGAGTCCTGATTGGTTTCCCTCCGTCTGGCAATATACGAATATTTGTATATCGACATATGGTAAATTTTCAAAGAAATGAGATAAACACTATCTTTGAAATTGTTTAATGGACCAATATACGCTGTCATAATGTATAAAAATGCCTACAAGTGGTGGATGCTACAATAATGCGAAATGAAAGGACGTAGAATCAATATTGTATATATATCTATATATATATACATATATATATATTTTAATTTGTTTCAAAATAAGTACCCAAAATAAGTAGTAAAATAAGTTCACGTCAAATATAAGTACAATTAAATGCGATAAGGTCCGTAAAAAAATTAGTCTCATTTACTGAATAGATATAGCGCCATTTGCCAGTCGTCAAAACCAAGTTAATTAATGAGCATGGCATACCAAGAGCAATTGAGGTTTGAAGCGAGGTAGTTGTTAAAATGACTTTGCCTACCACAACTATATTCGAGTAGAGCTTAAGTGACTTTTTTTGGATTCGGTTTGTTTAAATCATAAACTTAGAAATGGTTTAAATAATATTAAGCGAAAAACAATTTAACAGATTTCGTTGCCACTTCATGAACACAATACTGAATGTAATTGCACCGACTAGCTGTTCCAGTTAAGGTGAAATCTAAACACAGCAATGGATGCATTGCTTCTTGTCAGAAAAAGTAGGGATGATGAAAATGAAAAAAAATTAAAAATGTTTATTTACAGTTAAGGTGATATAAGATATACAATATAAGATAATGAAATAGAAGTACAGTAGTCTTAATTCTTTAGTATATAATTATAAACTATGGTCTTATCACACCAACAAAGCTGGAGTGTACGAACAATAGTGTATAGTTCCGTGGTCCTCACACTAGGCATGCCTGTGTCGTGAGGACATAAAATGTGAGGGTACCATTATAACTAAGTAGGTAGTATTGTCCAAGATACCAAGAGGGTAGTATTATCTAAAATAGACAGCTAGGCAAGGAGAGACAAGTTTTTCCAACATTTATTACCATTTAAAAAGAGCGTGAAATCTAGTAATAGTCAGAAACGTAAGCGGCAGAAAGAGTGAAATATCCGGAATTGTTTGAATACGGGCAGACGGAGATTAGAACCATCGAACATTCTACGTTTTTACATTTTCCTTCTCTCTCACGCTTCATGTTTGCTTTTTTAGATAATTGCCAGAGCCGTGACCGATATTAGGAGCTGCACAGTGCACAGATAGCGGCATCCGTTTACATTTGTTACAGCAAGTTAGAGGCGAACCGGCGATCATTCAAAGGTCATTTCTTTAACTTGTTTATAGCATTTTAAAAAGTAATTTCTTTAGTTTAAAGTCATTAAGGGAACAAATGCACATTTTGCAATTATTGTAGAATTTAACACAAAAGATTCACGATAAATCAAGCCACTAAAATAAATTTTAACGTATGGGTAAAAAGTAGGAGAAAAATAAAAGAACAACTCGTGTTTCGAATTGTATGCAAATTTTTAAGTTGAAATAAAATAGCGCGTTACTTCATGAAAAGTTTGTCCTCTCGACTAGGAACAGCATAGACGTCACTCTCGTTACGTCGGCCTCAGAAAAACCGAGCTCCTAAGTACTTTTAGAGTTCAATCATTTTTAAATTGTGCAGATGTTTTAAACCATGAAGTTTTACATTTAAAACAAACAAGCTTAATGGTGAAATCAGCAATTAAAAACCTTACCCCGTAAAAAGGTTACTGAAAACGGAAAGAATTTATAACCTGTGTCACTTTACAACTAAGATGAATCTAACGACATCCCATAATTTAAAATCCATTAGACTACGTAGATACATACATTCATGCATAATCGCATACAAACTTGCATACATAGATACATAGATTCATTTATATATAAATACATATGTATATGCATACAAACATACATTCATTTATTTATACATAAATAAGTACGTACATGCATACATATCATACATAGTACTGGGGCAGTAGGATAACAGAGATAGTAAAATATGTTTCCACAGGGGGTTGAGATTTCCTTGATATTCATACGAACATCGTATGATAATATTTATTATTATAGCTAGTTTTAAATTTATAGACATATATGGAAAATAAATCTATCAAAAGGAATCAATTATTTATAGGTCATACAAGAGTTTTATGGCCTACAAATGATTGTTCCGGGTCTGGATGTTTGTCCTTGTACGAGTATGTATTGCCCCCACCGTACAGGAGAAAATCCTAGACGATTCTTTAGTCTAGTCTTTTTATATGAGAAGGAGCAAACGAGCATGCGGCTCACCTGATGGTAAGTGACTACCACTGTCCACTAACAACCACCAGGGTAACTGCAAATGCGTTGCCGTCCTTAAAAAAAGAGTAGGCTCAAGTCTTGAAGGTCCCTAACTCGTGAAGGAAAAATCGCTGGTGGTAGTCGATTCCCCAAGGAAGTTACGCGAGGAAGAATGTAACTAATATTAGTCCCTAGTATAACATCAACATTTAAAAAAATATTACTACCTATCATTAAAATAAAATGTGTCGGCCTAAAGAGTCCAGTTATGATAGGTTTGTGAGCGACACTGATGTATATGTAAAGATTATGAAGAGGTTACGATCACTTAGTGAAATGTAAAAAAAGCTAAGCTGAAATAAGTATTCTGCAAATTTCATTAATTCGGCCATGTAACCCGTAGTCGAGAATAAACTTAGATATTTATGGGCCACATCAATTACTTACCATCGGGTGGACCGAGTGCTCGTTTGACAGTCCTTATCCTATAAAAAAATACGGTTGACCCAACAGGCCATCCCTGCACATTCCCGCTAATTTCCAATGAAAAGCGCTTCAAATTTTACCCGTTACGATATTTTTGAGGTCTTTGAAGCTTTTTCCCCCCGAGTTTTTTTTTATTTTAATGTGGTTAGCGGCAATTGACGTAGTTTTTTGAGCTTAGCAAAAACATTTATCACAAGAAAATGTTTCGTAATTTTGAAAAACCACGTTTTCGAGATTTCTTTCGTCAACGATATCTTTCGAAAGAATCAACCTATTTTAATGTGGTTCACGGCAATCGACGTCGATTTTGAAGAAGAAGAACTAATTAGATTATTAGAAGAAAAAAATCTTCTTGAAAATTAAAAGTTTCAGTCCTTCGCTTCGGTCTAAATTCACAGAAAACTTAAGTTCAGCGAGGCTCTTTCAGATACCGCGAACCGCTTTTCGATCGGACACTCCGTTACAAAGTTAAGTCACATGCACACACATACACAGAAATACCTACAGGTATACGGACATCTTCGCAAAAATAGCCAGAATAGCTCCTAGGACCTCGAAGCGTTGAGATCTGATGAGAACTCGATTTTCAAAAACCGGGATGAAAGCAGTTACCTCCGGATTTTTTGAAAATCATTGATTTTCCTAGCGGGAAGTTTAAAAAGGTGATAGTTACAGTTATACTCACTTGAGATATGTGCATCATTCTTTATTTTTAATCGGAGATGAATATTTAATACCATCAATATATCAATATATTTTATTATATTTTCACCTTCTTTATTAAAACAAAATGATGCTGAGACTGGGAGATATGTGTATCACGCTTAGCTGAGGTGAATTAATAAGCGAAGAAATAATACCCTCATACTGGCAATGCTGTTTACTAACAATAGTCTGTGACATTTTTTCAACGGTTTTGATGGATTTTTTTACCACGCCAGAACTTTCGTTTGTCAAAATTGCCAGATGCAGTGCGTGCAGGTGGTAGGTGTTATTATTTCAGGAAAATGTGGCACATTCCTTCTTGAACACTAGGTGGAGTGACTAGTCGATAAACCATGGAGTTGATGTAAGTGATCTGGCATATAAGCCTGATAGAGGAGGAAGTTACTAAAATTACTTACAGAAATCATAATGTATTGTATTGATATTATTTTATCAAACGTTCTCCGTTTTAATCTTTTTTTTTTTAATAGCGGTGAATATTGAGTCGTAAACTTACTGGTAAGTTAGAACAACAGCCAATTTATCATATGGTCTATTAAGCAATGGGGATTTGAATCACCATTAATATGAAATCCGGTTTTTGTTAAATCGTTTTTAAGATTTTAGTGGTACTATTTATTCTGTGATTTTCTACAATCACTGGTTCACAATTTTTATTTTAAACTCATAGAACGTTTATAATTATTAAGTATATAATTTGTTGTTCCATTTCTGTTTTATTTATCATTAGCAATTTTAAATAATAAAGAAAATAAATAAGCTATTATAAAGGAACTGATAGAGGTTTAAATGATTATCATTGTTAATTAAAAATAAAATTTATGAACAACAGGCGCGCTTTCATGGAAATAAATGTTAAACACGCCTACGCTTTACGTTCAAGGCACAAACATAATTATGTAAGTGTATTGTTTTTGGAAACTATCACTAACATCAACAAATATTAAAGTAAAATTAAACATAAAATGTTGTTGTCTGGAAGAAATTGCTATCAGCAACAAGACCGCCCATTGCATACTTCTTTTGTATATATTATTAGTATTTTTATATGGTGTGCAATAAAGAATATTAAATAAAATAAAAAATAAAATGTTTTTTTGCTTATATAATAGACGTTTTGATATGTCTGATATTTTGATTTGTTATCATTTGTCGATTATTTGAAAATACATATTATATCTCGCTTCGCTCGTCGCTATAAAGCTGCCAATCAACAACCTCTCTCCCCGAGCACTGTCGTTTCTTTGTGCTATGTGGCTGGCCCATTGCCACTTCAGCTTAGCATACTGATCCGATGTCTGCTACTCTGGTACTCTATCCTCAATTCGAAGTCTACCATGTTGTCTGTCATCATTAGAGAAACTTCGAACATAACCGTCTTCATAGCTCGCTGAGCCACCAGGGAAGGACCACGTCGCAGATCCATATATCATCACTAACAACCTGCACTGGTTTTGTACTCTTTTCAAGTTTGAGGTACACGTGACATGAAATTGTGACGTAATCTTCCGAACGCTGGTCAGCCGCGTTGAATCCGTTGATTCAACGCGGCTGATTGCATTTCTAATAGTAGATTATTACAATATGACTAATTTAAAAGGTCATATGAAGAGCTCTTAAAATTGCATTTCGACTGTGTATTACTTATAATAACTATACCGATAGAATATACTCCAAAATTTTATCTAGTGTGGTTTCCTCTTAAAGGTATAACTTATTAAATAACGATAAACTATAAAATATAAGAGGAAATCCAACTAGATAAAATTTAGGAGTATATTTTTTCGGTATAGTTCACAATCCTTAGGTAGAGAATAAATTAAATTATAAATATATATTATGTGATATTATAATAATATAATTATATTTATTAATGTAAGAGTGTTTTCTATCTTCATTTATTATCATTAAATATTTGAGTTACTATTTCCTAATTAAATTTAAAATAAAATATATACGTTTATATTTTTTTAAGTATTAGAGATAATTAGGTGTGAACATTAAATTATTCATTTATTTAACTGGGAGGCAGTAAAATAATTCATTGCTTTAACACCAACGCAGGGAAGAAGCTAGGGTGGAGGAAATCAATTACAGCATATAACAGTACACTGCTGAATATAGGCTTCCCTATAAATTGCCTCATAGGGGAAATTTTGCTTTAGCATTGCCAGGCTTATCACGCGGATTTCATTTCCGTTTTTTTTAAATAGAATAGGGTGACAAACGAGCACACAGTCCACCTGATGGTAAGTGGTTGCTGTGGCTCATAGAAATCTACATCTATCCTCGATTACGAATCAAAATGCAGATGCGTTGTCACCCGTGAGGACTTAGATGAAATGCCTCGTTTCCAGTAAAAAGAGTCTCCAGTTCTCTACACTCACCATACGAAACACAGCAGCATTAAACTACTATTTGACGCTGGTATTCTGAGAGCGTGGTCCTTCCCCGGTCGAGCCGACCCATTCGTGCTACAACTATACTACTAATATAACAGCATGGCTCTACCACGTAAATTTTCAGTTATTTTAAAAAAGATGCTAATGTCCATCCCCTGTTTCAGTTTTACTCAGTTGACTCTTATGACATCACCGAAACAATGTTGGTTAGTGGATATATTTACACTGCCGGTACTCGATTAGACCGATTTTTATGTAGATAATTCGTGAAAGACACAATCCACTACGTCTTACATTTGTATGAAAATTCAATTCTAGTGATACCCACGGGAAACGTCAGAAAGATCTCCTGATTTGTAAAATTCCCAGAACAGTTTTAATTTGCTTCCTATACTTACAGCTAAAATTAAATATTAAAAGTGTTTTTAGACTGTGGTCGCAATATCACAATAATATTGTGAGAGTTGTGTCGAGTGACTATCATAATGCTTAATGTTATTTTAATGGTGTTTCAAATATGGTGGAACAATAAAAAAGTACGACGCTATGACCATAATTTGTGAATATAAGAAACAATTTAACATCACTAAATATTAAAGTAAAATTGATCATAAGTGTATAGTGGGAGGTTACAAGTTAAATTTAATGCTTTCAGCCAGTCATCAAATCATATTAGAAAAGTGAAAAAATTTGAGGAGTGAAACGCAAATTGTGAGGTATCGACCTAAGTCCCAGTAATTTTCTTATTCTATCTGCTCCTGCATACGTCGATAAAGTCATTTATAGGGAAGCTCTGAAGAGAAACGCTAAAACGTCTGACCTCTCGTGACCCGCAACAGATGTCAAAATAATCATTTCTTATTTTGGGTCCAAATAACTAGGCTAGCAAGATCCGAAAGTGAGAGCTACGATGAGACCCATAGGGGACAGGTGCTTACTTTCGGCAATCAACATAAAATCTTTTGTATTATTTCGATTGTCGTACTTCACTCCTTATAATATGTACCTAATATATTTAAAATATTTTTTTGCATCATAAAGCGCTTACTATAATTTTATCACAATCACCACTCGACTCAGGTGCTTAATCAGCTTAATATGCGTAGCTTCGATTTTGGTTTATGGCCAATGCTTCCCGCTAAGCGTTAGCTCGCGATTCCGGTATATGGCCAATGCTTCCCTCTAAATGTTAGCTCACGATTCCGGTTTATGGCCAATGCTTCCCGCTAAGCGTTAGCTCGCGATTCCGGTTTATGGCCAATGCTTCTCGCTGAGCCTTGAGTCATGATTTCTGCAAAGCGTTAACCCGTGATTCCGGTCTATAGCCGTTTCTCCCCGCTAAGCTTGAGTCGTGATTCAGGTTTATAGGTAATGCTTCCCGCCAAGAGTTAGCTCGTAATTCCGGTTTATGGCTAATGCTTCCCGCTAAGAGCTAGTTATAAGTCATGATTCCCGTTTATGGCCAGTGCTTCCCGCTAAACGTTGAGTCGTGATTCCGTTTTATGGCCAATACTAGCCGCTGAGTGTTAGCTCGCGATTCACGTTTATAGCCAATGCTTCTCGCTAAGCGTTAGCTCACGATTCCGGTTCATGTTTAATGCTTCCGACTAAGCGTTAAGTCATGATTCCCGTTTATGGCCAATGCATCCCGCTAAACATTAACTCACGATTCCGATTTATGGCCAGTGCTTCCCGCTAAACGTTGAGTCGTGTTTCCGTTTTATGGCCAATAAATGCTGCTGAGTGTTAGCTCACGATTCCGGTTTATGGCCAATGTTTCCCACTAAGCGTTGAGTCGTGATTCCAGTTTATGGCCAATGCTTCCCGCTAAGCATTAGCTCGTGATTCCGGTTTATAGTTAACACTTCCCACTATGGGATAGTTCCCACTATGGGATAGTTCCTACTATGGGATAGAGTATAGAGTAAGATAGACGCCTATATCAGCCAGTAGCGGGTTTACAGCCCGATGTTGGTGAAGATAATGAGGGTGTAAAAATCAGAACAGGCAATCTGTTAATATTTAACATGTTTCTTAGTGTAACACAGACTCTATTTAAAGATTACACTACTATGTTATTTAGAGATAAATTTTATTCTGAGTATAATATTAAAGTAAAATGACTTAATAGATGTTCATTCAAATTTTGTACGAGTCGTGTCCTGTAGTAGATCGTAGCCGCAACTAGTGTATGTCGCTTGGGATAACTTTGTTTCGGAAACTTTATTAGGAACTATATTCGCCAAACTATCCTTACCATAAAGTTACAAAGTGTAAAGTAAGTTCACGTCACTTTGTGGTTTCTTAATTAACATTGATCAGCGTCTTGTACAGATATGAAAGGATTTTTGTTGTTTCGGTGCTAAATCAAATATAAGTGTGAATGGTGCTTATAAGCAAATGGGAAATTTAGTTCTGTAGTTATTAATTAAATACGAGCGATCCGCCCCGGCTTCACCCGTGTAATTTCTGGATCTCAACAACAACGCCACTTACCGGGTGCAAATATAAATATAAACCATCTAGAGACCTATTCGACACACACAAAAATTTCATCACAATCGGTCGAGCCGTTTTTGAGTTTTAGCGGACTAACGAATAGCAACTGATTTTTACATAGAGATAGTAAAACCACTATGGGTCACTCACTACCGGTGTCCGCCTTATCGCGGCGGACAAAGCTACTATCATTGAATTTGTCTTTACTTGTTTATGTTTAGTAAGGTAACAAGGTAAGGACCTCTGTAATTTTTTTTTCATTTCTATTTCTCACTTCGATCTTGACAGTTGTGCATAATGGAAAATTTATTCTCTAACGTGACTTTAAAAAATTAAAAGGTGATATTAACGTGCCAACTCGAACAGTTATTCACAATATATTTTTGTTTTTAAATTTATTTATTAATTACTTATTAATATATTTTATTAATTTTAATAAAACATGGGAAAATTTTGTTTTTGTTTGTGGCGTGGCAGAGCGGAGATAATTTGCAATATAATAAAATATTTATAAATTTAGAGTATATTTTATTGTGTTATTTCATAATTTCAAACCTTAAAAATCCATTCATTAAATCTTATCGATATCGACAATCTGATGTTACGCACATCATTATGGTGCTCCATAAGCCCAATGAGTGCAAGCGAGATAGATTGACTAAAATGATTTATTGCCCGACCACTCAGTTGATAACGTGGGTACTATAGTGTCTATTAAACTTATTGTACGGATGTTCCAGGAAAAATAACATTTATTTGACATTTATCTGGCCGTGTCGTGGCGGTGTAAGAATATCTACTACTCCATACCATTCTGTGGGTATCGTAAGAGACGGTAGATAGAAACAAACCATGTGATGGGCAGGAGCGTCTTTCTAATAACAGCTAAATTAAAAATTGCGTTTGCACGTCTTCTGCGAAGTGTGGCAACTGTGGTAAACATGCCATAAGGCAAACTATGGAGTAGGCCTATGCTCACCAGTGAACTTTGTTAGGCTGTATGGTGTAACGTAACATTTATTTACACAGATAACGTCTTATAAAATATTTACATGATAAACGACGATAGAACTATTATTCTTTTTGAAGGCACAGTCTTTGCTCCTTATATCTATGTAAGAAATGAAATTGGTATTACCTAATTAAATTTATAAAACATACGCTGTTCCATATTATATTTTTCTTTCTTATTTACCGTAGTGAATATACTCTAACGAACCGTTTAAATTATATCCCACACAAATGTGTCACTTGGCATATGAATAATACAATTTCTAAATTCGGAGTAGTCTCGCCCGTACAAAATGCAAATTGGTACGAAAAGCTAAGCTTGTTGTTCATGTATATATATATTGTAAGGCATTTTACAGTTGATTGTATAAGAAAAAAGATGATGAGAGAGTAACTTAAAAAGAAAAGGTATTAGATAGAGGTTACAAAAGGGTTTCTAAATATTTTTCTTTATTTCCGAGACTGTATCGTAGTCGTATCGTAGCCGTTCATGGTGGTTATGTTAATCTTTAAATATTTTAGATAAACTCACTGAAAATAAATTAAAACACAGGGCTCCCTTTAAAAGTAATAAATAACTGCTAATCGCTTTATAGTCAAACGCTGTTAAAGAAATTGCATACGCTTTTTGAAAAACTTTTTGTCAAAAGAAAGAATGAGCTTTCGTTAAGCTAATCCTGTACGTTTTACCACCTACACTTACCTGACCGTTTAATAACAGGTGGAATAGTACGCAAGCATTAGCTTATGGTGTAAAAAACTATAGATGACAAACTATGATTCGTTACACCTGGCCGCGGGTTCGAAAGGCCAAGGTTTGAATTTCAATACAGGTTGTACGTTTTTATGTCTGATTGTGTCGTGATCATCCCATTGTTTATGATACTGGACCTTATTCATCCTCCGATCCATCCGAGTAAGATGCTAACTACATTACACTCGTTACACAAGAATATTTTCTGCATTAGATGGCAACTCTCGGCAGTAATCGGAAGTATAAGAGTAGAATAGTCCAGAGAAACGTAATATATACAAACTTTCACAAGTCTACTTCTAAGTCTCACAGTAGTTCAGCAATTTTTTTCGCCCATAAAACCTAAACTGTATTTTAACATGTGTTTAGAAACGTATTGGAATGCGTTGTCAAAGAAAAATTATTTTACGAATAAAATATGTTTTACTATATCGTTGATACGATTATACTCATTAGAATAGCCTCAGTTCTTTTGAACAATCAGAACCTAGTCATATGACATTAATTTCTTTTCGTGAGATTGCTAATCCTTTTCAAAACAAATGAAAATAATGGTAGATTAGGTACACTATTCTATATTTTCGGGTTTTTAAAAATCTTTTTGTAAGATATCGATAAAAAAAAACAAATTTTATATAAATAATATAAAAAGCGTATATAATTATAAAAAGTGTGTTGAGGGGTTCTATTTTAAATTCTATCCTAAAAGTGATAAAAATATAAAAGAAAATAAAAGAAGTCCTACGCCGGTTGAACCGACACATTCTTGCTGCAAGCATAATACTTTGCAATTATCCCTACCACCTTTACAATAATGTTATAGTAACCGAGACAACCTACTAAAATCCTTTGCTGAACATAGGCCTTGCCATAGATTGCCTCATAGGAGAATATTTGCCATAGTTGCCACGCTTGGCAAGCGGTTTGGCAACTGCATTTTTTTAATTTTATTAGTCGTTGGGAAGACGCTGCTACCCTCTCCTGATTAGTTTCCATCTGTCGCCTCTTACGACACCCACGGGATGATATGGGGTAGTGGATATCTTTACACCGCCACTGCACAACATTTAGTTATAAAAACTATTTAAGAAATAGTTTGGTGGTGAATTTAAAAAAAAATTAAAGTCCACTTTTTTTTATAGAAGAGGGGGCAAACGAGCATGTGGCTCACCTGATGTTAAGTGACTACCGCCGCCCATGATCAACCGCAACACCAGGGGAATTGCAGGTGCGTTGCCGGCCCTTTAGAAAGGAGTAGGCTCTTTTCTTGAAGGTTCCCAGGGACTGTTGAACAGAGGTCTTCCCTATAGAAAGCCTCGTAGTGTCCTATGGAGCAAACCATTCGAGGGAACGTATGTTTTCTTTGTAGGTGTTTTTTATGACTCTTTTATGTTTTTAATGAGAAATCAAAGAAAAATTCAGAAAATATAAAGGAAATGAACACACCATAGTATATTAAAATACTTATACAGAGTACTATTTTTAACATATGAACTTCAAAAACATTGAACGCGATTTCATTTCTTCACGTGGCTTTTGTTAGTTCTCTACTCTGGTAATCCAAGTGTAAAGCTATATGGGTATTGCTTTTACTCCGAAGAACGTAACAGTTTGCAGTTCTATTTATTTGGCCGGCAAACGGATGCTTCCTTAACAAGCACCTCAAGTGAGCACCGCAAACAACCCGCCGATTGAGTTTAGACTACATCTTCACGTTTCACTACTCATTGCAATAAATGTTCGTACCTGTTATAAATTAAGTATATACTAAAAAGTGCTTTATAATTAACAATTTGGCCAAATAAGCTTGAAATGTTAATACAGTTTACTAATTTTAGTATCAGCTATCTTATTATTTTCTATCATTTACCCGTGATGTCATCTGCGTAGATTTTTTTGATTGATAGATTGAACAGATATTCTGTAGATCAGTAAAAGTTCGCCTTTCGCCAAATAATTCAATTACAGGATATCTACTTTAAATTTAGCTCTTTTTAAATATTTTCTTGAAAAACATGAGCGATATGGAGCAATAATTATAATAATTGAAAGTCTACATTTTAATCCTTTAACACATATAGTATTGTTATGATATTGCAGTAAAAATATAACCTATTTTTTCATTAACCTCTCAAACACCAAGCGGCCAAATTTGACCGCTTCGATATTCCGTCAAAATTCAAGCGGTCAAATATGACCGCACCCACCCACAGCACTTTAACCTATAAAAACTTATATTTAGACACAACTTTTCTATGAAGAAGTTTGGCATTATAGAATCAATATGAAATTTTCTATATTCTAGTGGAATAAAAACAGTTAGTCTATGGCTATAACTATATTCTACGTTCATTACGTACGCAATTTTCATTTGGATGCTTTTGTGTAGATTTTTGTATTTTTCTAATGTTTTATTAGTGTTTTACTATAGTGTTTTATCATAAAATTGTTATAAAAGTTTTTGGGTGAATATAATTTATCTTTTTACCTAAATAATTTCGAGTAATATATAGAAATAATGATTTTCACGCTGCCGACATCCGCTTGGTATATTTTTTTTGTTATCAAAATACAATAAAATCTTTATGTAATGAAGGAAAAAGCTGACTTTTGTTTAGACCACAGGATAGAAAGAGAATTATGTATAGATTTTATGATGCCAAACTTCTTCATAGAAAAGTAGTCTCTAAATATAAGTTTTAATGGTTTTAAGTGCTGTGGGTGCAAGCAACCGCTCGGGATTTGCCAGGCGCATGCGACTGCATGGGCATTTTATATTGCATAGGAATTGAAGGGTTATATCTGAGAGAGAAGACAAAATCTACGGAATTTATTTGTGTAAAACTTCATACCAAAAATGTTTTCTTTGAAACTATTTAACATTGTTTATGGTAATAATCAATGTTTATGGTAATAATCAAAAGACTGATTATTTTATAATTTTTTAGTAAAAAACAACTCGTGCAAGTTTTTTCGGATAAGCAGCCAGTGTCATCACTATCGGTTCAGCCGTTTCGAACAGACAGACAGGCAGACATGAAAAATTTAAAAAATGCTTATTCAAGTCCTAACAACATGCAAATATGGCATTATAGTATCCAGTTTATTTTTAATAAATGTTTGATTTATTTAAAATTAATTCTTGCGTTTGATTTAAATTTTATCATTTTTTTATTCAAAAAAAAGGTAAAAGTTAAAAACTAGGCAACAGAACTACTACTGCAATAATATTTATAATATATTTACTTAACACACTCATTTATATTTAGTGAAGGTTAGTGAAATTTAGTAAGACTAAGTGAAGCTTCCTCCTTACTTAGTACTCTTCTAAAGATTTTTTCCTACAAAATAAGGGTGCCGAGCGAATACACAATCCACTCGATGGTAAGTTGATGCTGTGCCCCATAAGCACCTACATCTATATTTTATTAAGAATTTTTTTATAGAGTAAGGTGACAAACGAGCACACAGTCCACCTGATGGTAAGTGGCCCATAGACATCTACATATATCCTCGATTATGAATCAAAATGCAGATGCCTTATCATCCCTGTGGACTAAGATAAAATGACTCATTTCCAGTAATATGGGTCTCCGGTTCTCTACACTCACCATACGAAACACAGCAGCATTAAGCAGTTATTTTACGCTGGTATTCTGTAAAAGCGTGAGAAGGAACTCCGGTGTGGCGACTTATTTGTGCTACAACCATAATGGCTGCAGCGTGGTTCCACCACGTATTTACTTGACCGTCGCATTAAGCGGGAGCTGGATATAAGATTTCCTCGGGTGAAAAAATAACAATATTATATGCATATAATCGAATCATTTTAACCCTTTAATGTTGATTTCTTTAGTCGTCCAGTCTTACCAGTCTCGAGTGAAAGTAGTCAGCTTTTAGGTATTTTACAGGATAAATTTCAGAGATTGTGCACAGGTAAATCATTTAAATTCAATTAATTCCTCCCTCTCCGTTCTGTCATCAGATAACCCTTTGTGGTCGACGTACCGCATTCGAAATGAACGGTTTGATTCGTCATTCGTAATGCGTACAGCAAAAATGTGAAATAATTTTCCAACACGGTCTTCCCATCCGATTACAACGTGGGTGTCTATAACGCATGAATAAGTAGGCTTGTAAATCTATAATACCATTTTCGTGCCGTCACTTACCATCAGGTGGGATATTAATCGAGTACTGGCTTATATTAATTAAAAAAAAACTTTTAAAACTATTGAATAGATAGATAATTGATAACATACTGCTACAAATTAAATGTGTTTAATATCTGTGATGAATAAAGGCTTATCTTTTTTAAATTCAAGGCAACATATGTGAGGTATTAAAATAAACATATCTATTATGTATCATATCTATTGTAACATTTTAAATTTAAGTAATTTTTTCAAATGATTTTGGGAGCAAACGAACACTTAATCTCACTTAATAGCTCACTTAATGGGAAATGGAGACAGCCGCTCACGTTCAACTGCAAAAATAGGAGTATTACAGGTGCGTTGACGGCCTTTTAAAAAGGAGTAAGCTTGTTTCTTGAAGATTCCGAGTCGTATCGGTCCGAAAAAATTATGGTAGTAAACGATTTCACTAAGAAGTCGTGCGAGGAAGAAAAGTCCTAGTAAATCGCCCAGTAGTGGACCACCAAGCATCCAGATGGTGGATGGTATTTTGTCGCGATGTCAGTATTATTAGTTTTTATTTTAATATCGTATGTAATCAAATAATGTCGATAGTGGATAAATGACGAGGTTTTATTTTAACAGACCATACAAAAACACGAGGTTATAGATTCAGTCCCACCATAGAAACACCCATAGAAGGTGAGTCAATTTGAGTCAGCCTTATTATAGGAATTGTTATTCACCAAAAGTTTATTATGACGTCAGTTCAACAGTAGTTTCCATAGACCATCCATTAGTGTTTTATTACTTATTTTAGTAGTTTCTTGTTATTCATACAATTTTATAAAATATTTTAGCAATACGGAGATATCGTATTTTAAATAGTTGTTAAAGTATAGCATAATATATATATATATATATATATATATATATATATATATATATATATATATATATATATATATACTTATTATTTACTATGACACATAAAAATTGCAAATGTCTATGAGTTATTGACTGTGTAGTTCATTAAAATAAAAAATAATGTTTTTAAAAGCAAACTTAAATAATTTGAAATTTTATATAAATAAAAAAAAATTGGCAAAAGCTTTTGTTTCGTCACAAAATAATGAAATATCCCTTAAGTATTTATCTGCCAAAATCGAATGTGATAACTTAATATAGAGGGCTTACATAATACTAAAAAGTTTCTTTTAAACGATTTCTCATTTTGATTTTGTTGTGTGTGTTTGAAACAATAAAAATATGATTATACCGAATTGTTCAGAAATTGTTTGCAAAAAGTAAAACCTACCTTATTAATAAATGTAACAAAAGTAAACAGTGACAGGAATTATTAAAATTAATTTTATACATTATATTAAGTAGTTGCATGTCTGATGGCTTATTTTGTTGTACCCTAACTCCACAAAAAGCAAGGACACACACAATTCCAAGTATAGCAAGATTAATAAACTATGACTTCACTACATCTATGCGCGCTTAACTTAGAAAAGCTATTTTACAGATATTTACTTTATTTTGTCATAGTTCCATCGCTTATACGGCAGTTACACGTCCAACTTTGACTGACGCCAGAATGATAGTCGGCGGCTACACGATCAGTCTCGCATCAGTACTTCATCATTCACAATGGACTGACGAAAATTATCTTACTTACTTACTTTCGTTGGCGCTATAACCCTTTGTGGGTCTTGGCCTCCTCCACAATCTTCCTCCAGTTGTCACGCTGCCTGGCTACCTTCATCCAGCTGGTAAACTTTCCCATCTTCCTGAGATCTTCTTCCACACAGTCACTCCAACGCTTTTTAGGCCTGCCTCTCGGTCTCTTTTGTTGCGGCGTCCACTTTGTCATTATTTTTACGGCTTTTGTGTCCGGCATTCTTTCAAGGTAACCCGCCCACCTCAGTCGCTGCGACTTACAGAACCTGACGATGTTCTCGTGCCCGCTAAGTGCGTCTAGTTCATGGTTTATGCGTTGACGATAGATACCGTCACGCTCTTTTATGGGGCCATAGACGTCACACGGTTTAGGTAAATAGGCACACTGGCCATAAAAAGTCCACCGTGCGCGCCACCACCTGCCAGACTGCCGTTCCTGCAGACCTGATGTAAGTGTATGGCATCACCACCTTTTGCATGTCTATTAGTCGCAGAGCGTGTCATGAGGCTACCACTCACATCAAGGGAATAGGGTCCCACGTGTGCTTCTTTCTGATATATTCAATTTTTCTCAGCACTTTCCTTTCGAACACGGTAAGCTTCAGTTCGTCTCTCTGGGTTAAAGTCCAGGTTTCACAGGCAAAAGTCAGAACAGGCCTGATGATGGTGTAGTAGATGGTGAGTTTCGATTTCACACCAAGCAGCTTCGAACCCAGGAGTTTGGCACACGCGTAATAAAATTTGTGCCCAGCAACTATCCGTGCCTTAATCTCTTCATCAGATCTATTTTGGGAGGTAATCGTTGCTCCTAGATACTTGAAGCTGCTCACGTCTTTTATGGTTTGATTGCCAACATTAACGTTTTGTTTTTGACGAAAATTATCTAAAATATTGAATAAAACTACTATTTACGGATATCCGTAAATAGTAGTTTTATTCAATGTGTAATGTTCGCGTAAATTTAAGAAATCATTATCTAAAATATTTCATTTTTATCAGTCCTGACCATCAGTCCGTCAGTTCGTGGATTAAACGATAATTGTGCGGTCATTCTGACCAGACCGACGGACTGAACTGATGAAATTCTGAACGTGTAACCGCCGTATTACGAGTATTGTAAGTACGGTTCTGTGCCACTTACAATCATATCTTTTAATAAATTGTAGATAAATTGTAGATATAATATATGTATTTAATATATATTTTATTATAAATATGAATAAATTTGTCAGATTAAAATTATATATAAATAAAATTGTCCACTTTAAAACAGTCTACTATATTCTTCAAAAAAAAAACCTAATAATTTTTTCTGTACAACGTGTGTCTAATTAAATAAATATTGTAAAACAATTTTAATTTTGGTAAAATAATATAATTTAGCAATTAAAGACGTAGAACGCAGACGTTACGGATCCAGTTTTATAAATTATTTATATTTTAGTTACCGATTTTAGTTAAAAATTAATAAATACCTTTGAAACTCTCATGACGAGTGCATTTTAAAGTTGTTTGAATTAGTTTATTTATTATCTTTTAGTCCGTTGAGTTTGCACTTTACAAAAGTATAGATTTTTCAAATTGAACATAAAAAGCTATAAAATATAATACTTAATTATTTAAGATAATATTTTTAAGATTTTAGGTAATTGTATTATTATCATTTTAAAATACACTTTTGCCATTATACTGTATAAGATTATTTGATTGAGATAAATATTAAAGTAAAAAAAAGAAAAAGTGGCAAAAAGTTGGAAGATCAATAAGAGATACGGTGGGCGATGGAGACATCGTCGTGGTGTGTGAGACAGGTAGGTAAGTAGAGCCGCGTAGTTATGTTTAAAGCTCGTACATCCTAACTTGCTAACTTGAATGGACGAGAATAGTAGTGAGATATATCTGTCCTAGCTGACTACTTAGTGACATAATGATATCGGACTACTATGTAGATCATGTACTGCGTCGCTTAATACACATACATACATAATTGGAATTACGATGAAATCCCGGAATAATTTGAATGCATGGCAAGATTATGTTACTAAAAAATCGTAACCCTTTAATGAATCAAATTTCAACACTTAACCGTAATTTACGAATAAATTACTTCAAAGACAGAATTTACGTATTACAAATAATTAAAACAACAACGAAAATATAAAAAAAAATATTTAATGTATTAGGTACACAACACCTCTTGCATTTTTAAATAATATATATTGTTAAATAAAACAATATTCTGGAAATTAAAAAAAATATAAATTAATAACAAAAAATTAATATTTTGCTCACCAAAAAAGTAAAGTGGAATATAGATGCATTTAAAAAGCAACAAAAAGTAAAGCTGATAAGAAAAAAAATAAAGCGAGCAATAGTAGTAAAAGCAAATTACGAGAGTGAATTAAAAGTGAACTTACGCGAAACGTTCGAGTACGACGTGATTTTTCTTTGACGTAACGTTCAGAGGCACATAGTAATGGTACCGTGCATCGGTTGTTGTTCCGGCGAGGGAGGAGCGGAGGCCGGGTGAGCGCGGCGCTCGGGAGGCTGGAAGGCTCTGCAAGAGTGCAGACGTGCGCCAGGCTCGAAGGCGGGCGACTACTGAGGCGGCGGCGCCGATGGCGGCCCGCGCAACCCACCCACGGCTCGTTGCCTGCCGTCACGCCACTTACCCCACAATCTCTACATCAAATAATATCACACCAAGTGAATCCTCATAGGAATTGGGATAACAGTTTTTTTTACAACTGTCATATTTAGTCCACCTGCGATGTAAATCCTATCCTCATCGATCCGGATTCTGTAAAAACCAAACTGCGCAACCAGACTCGAGCAAATAGGTATCAGGTTGTTTACTTAGCCTTCACTATTTTTATCTGTTTTTAGTCAATACGTCGATTTTTTTACTCTGTTTCATTGTTGAGACTGCTTTATTTACGTAAGCTTAGAGATTATAGATGTGGTAGTATAGGTATCTACGTAATCTCTGGGTCATAAGATACGATAAATATCTGGCGAGTGAGTCATCCCATTCATATTTGCTTGTCACTGTCTTTTGTGACTCAGTGTGGGTGTAATATTTTTCTTCATTTCCTTTTAACGTTTGGCGGTATAACTACGTCAGCGAATCTTAGATATCCTATTACATATCCTGATTTAACTGAAGATATCTTATTATCGGTTTAACAAATAAAATTATTAGAACTTAAAATCAAGGATTTTTTAAAGTTAATATTTACGTAATATGCGCGTCTGCACGCGTTGAGGCGCACTTTTAAGTCATCTTAAAATAACGTAAGCAATCTGAATAAAGAAATTTGCAAAGTAAATTTTATTTAAAAAATATTAGCTTTGCCTTAATTTTTTGTCCAGAGTAAGAATTATACGAACTTCAACTGTTATTTAACTTATTGATCTTTTAAGAAACGCAAACTAATCGGAGCCTACGTCATTCGGTTCTCATTGCTTTTCTATCTAAGTACAGTTACGTTAACCTAGGTGAAAAGTTAGTTCTCTGTATTTCAGGCGCAAATAAGTTTTTTATTCTTATTTTCATATTTAACTGGTAATATTCATATGCTAGATATATATATATATATATATATATATATATATATATATATATATATATTCGTAGTTTGAAAGTTTAAAAAAAGTTAAGTAATTTTGGGTTAGTATTTTTTTATGCTAATTATAGCATATATAATTTGAATTTATTATTATTAAAGGAAGGCTTTTAAGAAAATGACCATCTATTTACAACTCTCCGATAATATAAATAATCACGCAAAGCGAGCAGACGGTGTAATAAGACCAAATATTTTGGTATTCTCGGAAAATCCTGTTAAATGATATTATACATATTATCCTATATACAGAGCACATTCTTTGAAATCATGAGTTCATTGTTACTTATCTCACTTACATGGGAGATTCTATTATTTGTTTAGACAAAAAGAAGTGTAAAAATTAAAACAAAAATTAATGAAAATTCGTAATTTATTCTTATAATTTCAATGTCCAGTAAACGTAAAGGAAAACACGAAAACAATTGTTAAACTGTCATATTAATGAAAAATTGGTTATCGTCATATTAACTTTTCTGCTAAAAATATTTTATGATTAGTGATATATTTTCAATATTTCTTTTGAAATATTGAATTCAAATTTTAAGGAATACATTATTTTATAATGCAGAACATTGCACAGCTAGAAACTTAAATATGCAAATTGATGATTTGCATGCAACTGACTCCACATTGCACGCAAATATTTTCTCGTACTTTAAGTGTTTTCTCTTCAATTCAACTCTATAAAACTTATTTTAAGGATTTTATCACATTATATATCGTGTCATGCATGGCTACCATTAACAGTGTACCATCAACATTAATTTTAAGCTAAACGCAATAAAATCAATTAAATAAGATTTTTTCAACGGTAATGTTTAATTCCATCATGTGTAACACTTATGTCGGTAGTTGTTGGGAGCACTAAGCTCGAAGTTGTTGGCGGATATGTTTACCTAAGACAAATAGTCCGACTAGATAAGTCTAACATCGACGGATTCTACTTAGCTGGCCAGCGTTCGGGAAATTACGACACATCTTCTCGTCAGGTACACCTCAAAATTTGAAAACGAGATTGTACAATCAGTGCGTGTGGCGAGTGATGACTTATAGATCTAAAACGTGGTTCTTCACTGGCTGTATGAGGAAGCTTAAGGTTGCTTAGAGAGCTGTGGAGTAGGCTATGCTCGGAGTTTCTCTGCACGTCGTCATAGATGAGTGTGCATGTTTCAGTTTTGATTACGTGGTTTTATATTTTACAATTTTGAGGTAGACTTGTGATCTCAGTAATGTGTTCGTATTTTACGCGTGGCGTAAACGGAAATGGTCTTACAACACACTGTAATCTGCCTGAGGCCCAAACATGATTCCGGCACTTCCTATAGTCGCCTCTTATGGGTCGATATGAGGTGATTGGTTCTTTCACGTTACTATCATATGATCCTGGGCTATATGCCTATTAATACAGATGAATGATAACGATTGTCGTCATCGTTTATGTAAGAGCATTTTCGGTAAAATAATTTCGACTTATTGTTTGTGTTCTTTACCTATGTTTTTCCTAGTTTTTTTTTAGTTACTTTTAATCTCTTTCCTTCCCTTGACTTTTTCGACATCTTGTCACATTAATTGTAAAAAACATCTACTAATATCACAAAATAATCAAGAATTTTTAGAATATTTACTCTTTTGCTTGACAATAAACAAACCTACGAACTTAAACTCATTTTAGGGACACAGGTGTAGCTGAAAGAATACAAGTATTCTTTCAATTTAGTAGTATTATTAAACTTTGATTTATAAGATTCTCTTCACTCCGTAGTTGTGGCTTTCGAATAAGAAAAATATAGATAGCCTTAATGCAATATTAACTTATATTATCATCATCATCAAAACTGCACTTCACAAGTCCAATACTGAACATAGACTTCCTCCAAGTATTGCCACAAGACACGGTCCTGTGTCAACTTCACCCATCGACTTTCTGCGGGTCTTACCAGGTCGTCAGTCCATCTAGTGGGGGGCTGCCCTAAACTTCGCTGAGCAGTACGAGGCTGCTATTCGAGAATCTTTCTACCCCCTCAGTTATCGGTTCTTCGAGCTATATGGTTTTTTTTTTAAATTTATTATTAAAATACAAAATTTGGTTTTTAAATATACATATTCCCGCAAAACTGCTTACACAGTTTGTCTTTAGGAACATTTGAGTCTCATTTACATAATAAATAATATTAATGTTAAGCACTGAGACTTGCCAATAAATATTTCTTTAATTTATTTTTAAATATGTTTTTACTGGTTCACGTCGATTGTCCTCAGACAAACTATTGAAAAAGTACGGTAGTCGTTTCTTTAAAGTTCTATCCCCGAAGTAGTTATTTACTTTTGGTACAGCGAATTTGCCTGCAGACATCGACCGTGTACCCTGACCATGCTTGACCAATATTAGAGTACAGTCTTGACAGCTGTAGTTGTTTATGGCAAGTAAATATTTATGTTTTAAACTTACTGGTAGTATTTTGCAGATTTTGAATAGTTTTGTGTAATCACCAGTTACAAATAGCTTTAGTTTTTTTATTAACTAGTAACTTTAAAAATCTAATTTGTAGTGCTTCATGCTTATCAATGTAGGTTTTGAATGTAAGACCATAACTGTCAAGAGCGTATCCCAAAATAGAATCTATCAATGAAAAATACAAGCATTTTAAAGTAGCAGAAGGAACTTTAAAACTTAAGTGGTAAAATTTACTTAGAAGTAATCTTAACTTATTACATACATAATCTACATGGCTGGACCACGAGAAGTTAGTATCAACCTTAACACCGAGGTAGGTTACACAATCGACTTTTTCGATAGGCTCACATCGATAATTATTCAGACCATTATGGAGGCGCTCAAAGTTATGAGTATACATTTGAGGAGACGAGTCAGTAGGACGTAGAGTGACTGAATGATAAGGTACTTGGTTTTACCAGAGTTTAAGATAGTACCATTATCATGGGACCATTTGACTACTGAGTCTATGTCTTGCTGTAATAGGTGACATGTCTCCATGCGATTAGTACCAGCATGTAATGTACATAGGTCATCTGCGAACATGTATGCAGAGCTATGCTGAAGTACGTCACATAGGCTGTTAATATGCAGTAAATAGCAAATAGGCCCACATTCCGAGCTTTGTTGGTACCCCGCACCTCACCTCAGTCGCCTCACTAAACTTGTCACCAACCTTTACACGGAAAATGCATGATGCAAGATAGTCACGGAACCACTGGTTTAGCGGCTGTCCCACGCCACATCCATTCATTCCATTTAAGAGTGTTTCTGTTTCTAAGGTATCAAATGCTTTTTTGAAATCGTAAAAAATAGCAACAATAATTTTTTATCTCCTAAATATGAGTTAATTTCGTCAGTGAATTTTGATAATAATGTATTCGTACTTTTGCCCCTTTGAAAACCGTGTTGGCGTTCATTTAATATGTTATTTTTTTGTAAATAAAACCCAAGGTGATTTGTTATACATTTCTCGATAATTTTATCGATACTAGATAATATAGCAATTGGTCTATAATTTGAGAAAAAAATTACGATCACCCTTTTTATGGACTGGATGAATTATAACTTCTTTTAATTTATTCGGAAATCTATGGTGTTTTACCGACAAGTTAACTATACTCGTACTCGTATTAGCTATGACAGGACTTATTTTGTCGATGAAAAGGAATCCTGCTCGCAAGGACCAATTGAAAAGGAACCCAGCGGGTTTAAACGTTCAACTAAGAAACAGAAGGGAGGAATCGAGGCTTCTCTCGATCCGGCCTCCTATCACGCCTACGTTGGGTTCGGGAACAACGTATGTGATCTCCGCAACGGAGTAACACACAAGGGCGATAACCTCTTCCTTTTCAGAAAATAGATTCAGGCGGGGATTACGGGTCTTCCGAAGTCTTCCCGGTCCCAACGCCTTAATTCTTCGATGTGGACTGTATAATTTTGAGGGATGAATTTCTTGGGAATAAAACAGCAATTATCTTCAAACCGTTCCGTGAGAGAGTAATCACTTTTCCCTATCACTTCCCTACACTTTTTCTTCTTATTGACTGCTGGTTTTGCACTTTTTCCCGAACTAATCCCGAAGGATTCCCGAACTAATCCCGAAGGATTCCCGAACTAATCCCGAAGGATTCCCGAACTAATCCCGAAGGATTCCCGAACGAATTGCAAGAAAACTCGTTTACTGAGCTACCCCAGAGCTATACGCGAAAGTGAGCCGCGCCATTTGTGCGCTCGCGCAACTCAATTACATGAATTTGTACTATCACTCTCTCACGGTTTTTTCAATAATTTATTTTGTATAAGACATACATTTATACAATTTACTTATAAAGATAGCACAAAAAAATATCTTTACTACGATATACGTTACATTTTCATATCACAAAAAACCTTTTATTTATTTAACAAAATATACCTATTTTACTCACATTGAACAAGTTGAAATTTCTTAAATATTTAACATAGAAAGTTAAAACAATGTTTCGCACTTGAAATTATACATATCTTAACTAATACAATAATTTAATTTACACTTTCTCTATTTCATTCAACCGGGGAACAAATCCGGTAACATAATTTATATCTTAAAAATTCCCTATATGAATTTATTAAAAGATATTACTAAGAAAACGATAAACTATTCCGGCCTGGGAGTCGAACCCAAGACCTTCATATCATTAATTCGATATTTCTTTAAGATTCAACTAAGCATTTTCTTATTAGAATATTGTTGCTTGGTAATTTGCTTTTTAGAAGCTATTCGTAATCGGTTAACTAATAAATTTAAATATTCTTATAGGCGCGTCGCCAACAGTCAACAACTAACTTTAAGTCTGACGTATCCGTACAAGATCAGTTCCCGGCGATTTATTTTTATCTAATTGATTAATAACATATACACATCAGGTCTATCAACGTAATTGTCCCTCACTAACCATTTTTCTGTACATTTGTGCCTTATGAGGTCGACTTCGCTTAAAAAGTTATCAGCAAACTTATCACAAATTTCTTTTACACTGCCTTGGTTTCCCATATTAGAAAGTATTAAATCGTCTAGTGCTTTTCTTTCATTACCTAGTAAACTATTTATCTTATCCCAATTTTTTTTATTACAGTCTAGTATACTTTGTTTATCATATTCCATTTTACATTTAGAAATAGCCTTACTATATTTATTTCTATATTTAGTATAATTATATTATCTTATATTATTATAAATATAAAATGAATTTAATGATCACTGCCACAACCACTTATCATCAGGTAGACTGTAAATTCGCTTATCACTTTAGCCTTATAAAAACAATAGTTTATGAAAAATAAACTTTCATAAAGAGATAATGATAATTGTATTTTTATAAAAAAATAACTTTATTTAACGTCGAATTTGATTAAAATTTATGTCCTACCTGTGAATAACTTTTCTTTATATAATAGCGTTTGTTTATAATCTTGTTACGAGCTTGAGGTTCGTGACAATAAAAATTGCCGATAAAATTACCTAAATTAACACTTTAATTTACTTTACACAAATTAAAGTTAAAACACTAATAATTAAACACACTAATTCACTTAATTCCGCTCCGAAGCTTCGCTTGTGTAGCCGAGTTCAACTCTGCTCCGATCGCATCTTGCAGCGCCTATTTATTTAAATTAGCAAAGAAACATCCGGAATATTCAGGTAAATGCGCGAAAAGTGTGCGAGTATAGACTTTCCAGAAACGTAGTTCTTCGGATGGCGCTGTCGGTTGAGTGATGTCATTCTCTGCAAAGCTCCCCTCGCTCTCGTTCCTGACACTAGATGGCGCTAGTTGACTTATTCACACAACAATCTTTAACGATAAAATGACTTAATTTAACTAAATTAAGAAAAAATATAGAAAATAAACATTTTTAAACTTAACATTTTATATAACTAAAAATAAAAATAATATTCGATTAAACTTTGCATATTTTTCTATATTATTACAGCAGTGGGTGTACCGCTTTATGGCGCCAGATAAAATAAGAGGACAGAATTTACACAGAAGGTCCCTACCAGTTAAGAAATTATTATAGTAATTTTTTTACTATATGATACTTAATGTTTAGAAATATTGTTTATAAGAAAATTTATGCAGATAGTCTTAGAAAGAACTTATTATTGAAACTTCAATTAATATCATGTTGCAGGAAGTGAAATAATATCGAATATTTTTTATTAGTTTTGTGTTTCATAAACTTGTACCTTACGACTCATTATAATTTGACTATTGTTACTTTTCCGTTTCAAAATTGCTTAAGGGAATTAAGTTCCATTTAAACGCCAAGCAACACTTCTATTATCCAATTACTTTTATGCTTTCTCAGAATTGCTGGTTTTAATAAAGCAAAAAAGGCGTTACTATACTTTGTTTTAATTAAATTTGTTTTACGTTTATTAAGAGCTTATATGTAATATTATATGAAACTCATTTAGTTTGGTCGATGAGCTGAGTTCGATCTCGCTAGTTAATAATTTATTTATTTATTAAAATTTTACTGATTTCACTTCATTAATGCAGGACGGCATTATCTGCCAGTCAACTCATGCTGTGATGAAATATTACAATATTATTTAATTACGACATTTGTAATTACTGGTAAATAATCTAATTACATACTTTAAGACTTATTAATTATGAAGCAAAATTAATTATGCGATAATAAAGTAAATTAATAGTCTAATAGCTTGTAAAATAGGATCTTATAAAATAAAGGTATATAACATCTCCTCCAAATGTCATCATTTTCTGCAAGTGGTGCAACCTGATAATTAACGAATGGGGTTTTAGCGATCGATTTAATACGATGATTTTTTAAATGAAAATATTCAAATCAAACTTCACAGACTTATCTTTGCAAGTACAATTTAAAATTGATATGCTTGCGTATTTGATGAAAGGAACTAATCGAATATTTTTTTAAAAATTTAGATTTAAAAATCTAGAACTAGAAATAAAACTTAACGTATGCAAGAAGCATGCAAACAGAAATTAGATTTCGTCTACGTTCGCAACTAGGAAGTTATACATCATCGTAAACGCTGGATATTTACCGTTTAATCTGAAAATCGAGTCCATAATATTTCAAATATTTTTATTTCGATCATGTTTTTTCATTAAGCATCTGGCGGAATCGTTTGCAACAAAGCTCAATCGATGTAAGTTTTGCGCTATGATTTTCCATGACTATAAAAATAATTAAAGCCCGTAGAATGTTTTTGACTTTTGGCTCAGTCCTACTTTTGAATCTACTTATTCACCAGCAATATTTTTTAGTTTATTTGCTGAATTTAGAAGCGGTTGGAGAAGCTATAAATGTGTGAAAGTGAAGACAATGGGCTGCAAAGCGAGGTCAATTTACATAAAATATTTGAACTGTCAAAAACTTATATCAATTTTAATAATAATAATAATAATAAGTTATTTATTTCCAAGAGGTTGTAAATCAAGATATTTGCTTCACATTTAATAAAGCTACATTGGCACATATACCTGAAAACATATCATCTGCAGCCGAACTAGGAGACGTATGAATCAGCTGTCAGCGCTATATCCCCACCGTTAATTTATAAAAATATTAGGATGCAAGCAAAAGTTAAATAATCAAATACTATCTAAAAAATTTGTACATTCCGCTAACATAACCTAAGTACAATGAAATTAATTGGATCACATATTATGTTTATATACTATGTTACCACTTATTACTTATACCAAGGTACAAACAAGATAATAATTTATACTACTAATGCCGTTCCTCTCTCATAAGATGTGTAATGTATGACTGTAAGAAGTAATTGTGTTATGAGTGTAATGTGTGTGAGCAGTTATCGGAGAGGAGCGTGTAAAATGTGTGTGTATACGTGCGCGCGCGCGTGTGTGTGTGTGTGTGCGTGTGTATGTGTGCGTGTGCGCGTGTGCGTGTGCGTGTGTGTGTGTGCGTGTGCGTGTGCGTGTGCGTGTGCGTGCGTGTGCGTGTGCGTGTGCGTGTGCGTGTGCGTGTGCGTGTGCGTGTGCGTGTGCGTGTGGATGTAAATGAGACGAGAGAGGTGTGCCAGAATTGTGCCAAATAAAAGTCTGTTGTCTCTGCATACACCTCTGGATGACAGTCGTCCCGTCTATGAATTATTTATAATATTAATCTAAAAAATTATTCTAAGCACTTCCCGTAGTAAATGCAATAGATAATTCAAAGGTGTGCAACATCTTTTCGCAACGCCAGTGAATCAAGTCGACGAGAAAGAACTCAGTCGTCGACGACAACCAAGCCTTTTAGAGGGCAATTTAGCTATCACTTCCAAGCGACCGTGGAATTGAACATCATTCGTTAATTAATAATTTCTGTAATGTTTACGCGACCACTACACATTTAAATAAAACGTTTTTTATCGGATTTATCGTGTAAAATTATTAATTAAATTAATTCAAGATCGGAACAAAAATTAATAATTTTAATCTGGAGGTAGTTGTCGTCGAACACCTCAGTCCCCCCACCCCACCCCGTTTCTATGAGCGCTGTAAGGTACTCGAAATGTCTGAAATATAAAATAAGTTAATATACGCGATAAAATTCGTAAAAAAACTAGTTTTGTTTAAATGTTATTATATATGCGTTATGTTCGTATGTTGACTGAGGCAGCAAATAGTTTCTAAAGAAGAGTGGTCAGAAGTATTTTCCAAATGGTGTAGACGTATGAAAAATATATACGCGCTACGGGTGAAACAAGCGATACTAATAATAATTATCAACCTTTTCATCCTACCTATCTCAATTCGTTCTAAATATAGGTCTGACACAAGATATTAGTAATGACGAATATTTATGTAAATATTACAATTATTAAGTATGCAGTTTATCATAATCATTACAGGCCTTCACAAGGCCACTGCTGAATATTTGTCTCCTCCAAGAAATGCTATGAAACGCGGTCTTGAACGACCTTCGTCCATCGACATCCTGCATGTCTTAGCGGGTGTGTCGATCTGCTGAAACATGCGGCATAGCATGCTCACTCCATGTTATAGCGGAGGACACCTCTACATTTCACTTATCGTTGCGAGACAGCTACTCGAAAACCTTTCATCCGCAATGGTTGTAGATTGTTCGGCTATATGGCCGACGTATTGCCATTTAAGCTTGCTATTCGTTGAGCTTCAGTAATAATTCTGATACTGCTGCGATGATCATCGTCACGAATTCCATCACACAGAGGAATTCCGATTATAGTTTGATGATTGAATAATGATTTCCCGTACGGTCATTTGTGAATTGCCACGTCTCAAATTTATATGCCATCACAGACTTAGTAACACCTTTTTTTTTAAGTTTGAGGGATACTTTACTAACTATTGGTAATTTTTTTTAATATTTTTCATTTCCATATGAAATTTTTGCAGTTTTTCTGGAGATTAGGACTTAAAGAATATCTACATATTAGACATACACATTTGATCGATTAATGATAACGGATAGGTTGAATTGTTACGGCCTAGTAAGCTTTTAATAAATGTTACTATTCTATAACTTTGAATAAATTTTATTACTCCATAAATACTTTTTTATTTATTAAAGAAAGTAAGTATCTTCATAATAGACCAATATTTAGTTTTAGTAAGCTTTGTATTCGTAGAAAACTATTGCAATTTGATGTTGATAACTAACGTACATAAACAAGCCAACACGTTTCAAAGATAACAAATAATAAAGAAATACACTATTAATTCAAAGAAATATACAAATATGCTTTCGTCCGCGTGGAATTCAGTAATACCACGTTATCTCTGAGGATAAAATTAACCTAGCGTTTTTAATCTTTCCTTCTTTCTTTAATGATGATCTTGAATATTAATGAAGAGTTTAAAATGTGTGAATTCGCTCAGTCTGTCAACACAGCAAATCGGGTTTGTAGTAGTGATAATACGACGTAATTGCTT
The DNA here is from genome assembly GCA_036936625.1 of Parnassius smintheus behrii. Lineage (NCBI taxonomy): Eukaryota > Metazoa > Arthropoda > Insecta > Lepidoptera > Papilionidae > Parnassius > Parnassius smintheus. The sequence goes on along the minus strand of JAUPFT010000015.1, from coordinate 22,948,296 downwards.
GTATGTGTGCTCCCGGCGACACCGATCCTCGTACAAAATAAGATTAACAGCCATTCTATCGTGTATTATAGTATTCTATGGTCCACCCGTGACCATGGATGCTGTAAAGCACCCGAAACCATAGATAATATACTATAATATAGGGCATAGATGAGCCACTCTGAATAATTATTAGGCGACGAAACGAGGGAAGTTTCTTCTGCACTGTCATAGATGGAGTTGGGATTATCAGTTACTAATACACTAGACACAACAACTTTACAACTTGTTTCAATCATTTTTCGTACATTTTAATAAAATGAGAAGTATTTTTTTAATTCAGAAACTAACTAATTTACATTATCATCATATTTTCATATTTATATAATATAAAATATAATTTATAATATAGCTTCTATTAAAACCATAGTTTGGATTGCAACGTTTGTGCAGTTAGAGTTGTTCTGTATACAGCAATCCAAAATTTTGATAGCGTGATTTAGACTTCGATCTAAATAATAAATATCAGCAGTGACGCAATCTTTTGAATAAAATGTGTAAATTAGCAGGGAAAATAGTGCTTGTACTGACTGTGAGACTGCGTTAGTATTAACGTAAATGCAAGCTACTGAGGGAGGAAACGCCTGCCCGAAACGTCAGGAGTTAAAAAAAGTTAATTAAACGCGATAAAGTCCAATGTGTTTATTTAATTTTTAGTGTTCGCGTAAATTTAAGAAACCCTAATATAAGAAACTCTGGACTCTAGTTAAATTTATTTTGACGATTTGGTTGACTATTACCTTCATATAAGTTTGAAACATTTTCTAACTAATAATTAGTAAACAAATGATAGGATAAAAAAGTTATCAAATGGCGTTGTTATTTTCATCTCAAAAACACTTATTTTTGTTAAAATTTTCATACCCTTGACATCGTTTAGGAAATGATGGTTAATTAAATACAGGAGCTAGAACTCGTAAACAGTTATTCGTCTACTAAGCCTAAGATAACCATAAAAGAATTTATTAGTATGTTGGAAATATTAATTATTTTGGTCAGAATATTACAAAAATATAATCCTTTTTAGGGTTCCGTAGTCAACTAGGGATTATAGTTTCGCCATGTCTGTCTGTCCGTCTGTGCGTCCTCGCTTAATCTCTGTGACCGTTAGCACTAGAAAGCTGAAATTTGGTACCAATATGTGTATCAATCACGCCGACAAATTGGAAAAAATGTTTTATTAGGGTAGCCCCCCTATATGTAAAGTGGGAAGTGATTTTTTTTTTAAATTTCAACCCTAACGTGTGATATATTGTTGGAAAGGTATTTAAAAATAAAAGGGGTTTACTAAAATCATTTTTTGATAATGTCAATAATTTCGGAAATATTCGCTCCAAAAGTAAAAAAACAATGCGTGTCCCCCCCCCCCTCTAACTTTTGAACCATAAGTTTAGAAAATATGAAAAAAATCTGAAAAGCAGAACTTTATAAGGACTTTCAATGAAAATGAAAATCATTTTGAACTTGGATGGAAACAACAGCACCCACTACCGGGAGCAGTTGCAGGAGCGCGAACATAATGGATACCCACCTTTAAACTCATAAGTGGGAACACTTATTGTGACGGACGGGAAACTACGGAACCCTACACTGAGCGTGGCCCGACACGCTCTTGACCGGTTTTTTTATGAATCTAAGACAAGTGAAGTGTATAATATATTGGCGGGCCATTTGTTTTAAATATTCATTACGATTCATAGAATGCAGTTCATCTGCAAGCACTGGCACTGGCACAGAGAGAGGCTTACGTAAAAAAAAAAACAGTTGAATTGGTTAATAATAATCATCTTCAAGATTAACTCAGACAGGTACGCGATTCCAAAAACGGACTTGCTGGAGTGCATTACCTTAAAGATTTGCATATACCTTATTATCAGTCTAGAGGATTTGAGGTAATTCCTACCGCCATTTGTCGGTAGCTAAAGTATCGTTCATTGGTTAACAGCATATCATGTGCAGTTGAGGCTAAATAATAAATCTGTTATATACCCTTAACAATTCATTAATTTTACAAATAAAAATGATACAAGTTTCGCCATTCTATTTCTGACTTAATGTGTGGGTTGAATAACATGGTTAGTAAAACTTTGTCTTGTCGATGTCGTTTTCCGATAAGTTGTTTTATACGTCCACAAATTATTATTGGAGAAATAGTGTTGTGATAATACTTTATTTATGGTGAAAGTTCTTTTGAGTTGGGTGGACAACATAACTATTTGAACAAATATTGTTTACGAAGATTAATTTATTATTACAAGGGATTTTAGATAGTAATGTTTCTTGACAATCCATTTTTTTATATAAAAGTTTTGCTTTACAACGAACATATGTTTATTATTCATATTTCGTTCATCAAAGCATCATTTTCCTATACTTTACTATAATTGAATTGATTAGAAAGTAGCTTTTCCCGCGGTTTCACTCACGTTGTCTTCGGCATAATACCATTATTTGTATTCCGAGTTAAAAATCCGGAAAATTTGTTTAAATTTAATGCATTTTTTCAGAAATAATGATTCATAGTTGATGTCATCCACCTTATTTTCATAAGTATCTTCACAAAAACTGGAAATAATCTGAGATATGGATGATGAGATATAGATTAAAGGAAAATGTTAGAACAAGTGATGATGATTTATTTGTACTTTTAAACGTCACGAAGACCTAGAAAGATAGGTACTATTGTGGATAATAGAGTATTTCTAGTTTGAAAACATTTAATTGGCCAGCCAATCAGAAATACTAATTAACGTAAAGATAGACGGGCTTGCAAATGAACTAACGGACGGACCCACAAACGAACGAACAAACGAATTGGCCAAACTATACTCTTGTGTTTTAAATTGTAAAAAGACGTTATAATAGCAGTATTTACGTAATCCATAATTTCTTTGGTCAACGATTGGTTCTCATACAACGTATAAGAAATTGCCGTAAAGAAGCTAGCTCCATCACCAATTAGTGATAAGTATGGGGCAATTATATTGCGATTAATATAAAATCAAAAATATCACGGCTATGGTTTAAAATTGTAATAAAAACTACAAAAAAGCCCTCCTTAAGTTATTACCTACAATATTACCTGCAAATAAATGAAAAATAAGACTATACTGGACCTAAGAAAGAAGAAACCTTTAAGTATTAGATTTAATAGGGTATTGCGAGTGCATTGCTGGCATTTAAAAAAGAGTATTTTTTATTATGTGCGAACAGTTACGCAGGTCTAGGGAAAGAGATCTGAAAATTCTATTGAGATCGCAGTCAGTTAGAACGTGTAGAGGCTTTTCTTCCGTCAGGGAACAGAACTAGCACATCCTTGATTTGTTCAGTCCCAGGATGGACATGTGTTTTTTAAGACAATCGTGTTCAGTTAGGGCTCTTGCCGGAATGCGCAGTTTAGTTTTACTTAATCCCAGGGCTTCTGAAGCAAATTTACGATCAAAATCCAGGATTAAGGTTTTAAAATTTTTAAAGCCTGGTATATCAGATCAGACCTTAAGTGATTTATAAAGAGTTTCAGGGGTCGATCGGGCTAATTTATTTGAGATTCCACAAAATGGCTCGGGTCCAAATTGTTTAACTCTTTGAGCCCTCCCATGCAAGCTTGTCAGTAAATTAATTGCCAACAATACCCGCGTGACCCGGAACCCGTATTAAAGCGACACTGTTGTTACATGCCAGGGTGTTTGGACGGTTCGCGCAGTCTCCAACTAGCTTCGAGTTCACTAAGTTTGAACTCAGCGCTGGCAGTGCTGCTTGACTATCAGAGTTTAGGTATATAAATTTTTTGGTTGACGTGGAGCTTTTGCAGATTTATTTCCGCACACTGAGGTATGGCAAAAATTTCTGCCTGAAAAATAGAGGTGAATGTACCCAAAATCATACTTAGTTTGAATTTGGGGCGTTCTCTGTAAATTCTAAAGCCTACGTCGAGGCCTATTTTGACCCATCGGTATAACATATGATGCTACCGACCTCACAGATAACCTGGCCATTCAGCCAGTCTTCTCTGTAGGATAGTTCCACTATATAATTTTTATTAAAAATGTATAGAGGACGCATGGTATCTGAGATCATGCATAAGACCAGTATTTCCTTTATTGAGTCGAGCTTGGATCTTAATCTGTAGGAAAGCAAGCTCAAGCCGACCTGGGCGTTAATCCTATACAAACTTGCTTTCGCCTCCTTTTCTAGATAAAAATCAAGGGGCGTTAGGCATAGAAGTACCTTAAGAGCTGCTACATGCGATGATCGCATCGGTCCAGTTGTCATTAAGCAAACAATCCTTTGTAGACTATTTAGTCTGTTCACAGTCGTCTTTCAGTTGGCCTTGTAACACAAGATAGTGGAGGCGCAGATAAGAATCGGCATCACTATGATGATGTACAGCCATAGGATCATACGGAAACGCAAGCTCAGTTGTTCTCGACCAAACGACTGCAAGTACCTAATGCAATTTTTGCCTTATGGTATATATAATTGCTAAAGTTAGAGTTCCACGTTAGCTTTTGGTCGTTTGTTCAGTGGAGAATGGTACTACATAACGATTGACTTTTAGTGTGACTAATTTGTTCACGCGTCTCTTTTTGGGATATTTTACACAGTATTATCAGCATTAGCTGATAAACTGTTATTCCTACACTAGTTATTTATTGTGTTTAGGGCTCTTTGTATGATTAATGATAAAGTACTTCGGCAAAAGCCCCTCGCAATAATCAAAAGGTCATCAGCATAACCTATTGTGTCAATGCGAAGGTCTTTCATCTTGTAGAATTGTTGGTCAACTGCAAGATTCAACGTGACAATACACCTCCTTGTGGACAGCCTCTTGTAGTTGCAACTTAATCGAAGTTTGAAACAGCGCTATTTTTGCCTTTCTGTCTGCGAGCATCGACTTCACCCAGCTGATGGTTGTGGGGTCAACATTTTTGGATGTCAGACCCCAATCAGCAGTGATGTGGGGCTGAATATCTAGAAAGGCACAAATAATCTTTTTGTGCAGTGTCTGCAGTGCTTTTTTGAGCCTGTCAATAACACTGATCAGGGATGTTAGCAGTAAGCATGCTGGTTGTAATGTGTGGGCCTCGTGACTAGAGCTACGTCTCTTATATATCTATCTATAACATTTTCCAGTGTCTTAAGAAGAAAGACAGTTAGGCTTATAGGTCTAAAGGACTTTGGTAAAGCGTAGTCCTTTCTACCAGCCTTAGGTATAACTAGAACTTTAACTATCGTCCATCGTCTGGAATATACCCCCATGCAAAACTTGCTCTGAAGATTTTCAGCGGGTCTTTTCCCTTTGCTCCTTTAGCTTAGTGTTTTACCTAGGAACTTCTCGTATTGAAGCCTTATTTTTCTTATTTTTCGGGAAAACTGTTCCCAAAGGATTCACAGATATGTACGGTTACTATCTCCGTCACTAGCGCCAGACCTTAAATCGATGCTCTTAGGAAACGTTTCCAAATTCCTCCTTAGGCTATATCTGCACACATCCCGGCAGGTCACTTTTGAATCCCTAAAAGCAACAGTTTCATATGTTGGTGATGCTCCAATCACCAACTTAATGTATTTGTGAACAGACACCGAGTTTTCGCTACTAACATTCTAGTCAGTTATCCGCCTGGGTATGTTATTGGTAGCAAAGGCTATATCTAACACTTCTTGCCAAGCTCGCGTTACAAAGGTTGGTGTACAACCTAAGTTTATGCTTACCAGGCGGCCGGAGATGAGAAAGTCGTAAAGTGACTTACCTATTTCGTTGATTTTAGTGATTCACTAGGCTTTATGGTGAGCATTAGCATCACAACCCCCTACAAGTTCGGCATTGTGTTTTCGGGCAAACTCCACCACTCGCACTAATCCACCATCGAGGATCTGAGTTCTATCGGGAAGTTAGGCTGAGCAAATAATTACGAGGGTAACATTGAAAGTTCTTAGAAAATCAAAAACATAACAAACTAGCAAGTTATTATATATTCTTAAACAATTATTGCGTAATGACTTGTCCTTCCGAAGAACGGGGCCACCATCTTTTTTCCCACACTTCGAACTCTCTTCACTTTAAGTATGTCGAACACAGCATTTGAGTCACCTCCGTTAAATCTTTGAACTATTTCGCAACACCAATCAACATGACGGAGATTTTGGGCCTCATTCACCTCACTCATGTCAAATTATGAGGTATCCACCGGGCATAAAGTTTCCTGACAGTTAAATGTTCATAGAGGATTTTGATCGACTTCTCTTCACTTTAGTTTGCAATTCCTCGGAAGGATACACCTGGACAGTAGATTGTCTCTTAGTTTCAGGACCAAAGCAATAAATCAAGCTTTCGTCACCCGTAACCCTACCCACGATTAGCTAGGGAAATATTTGGTTACCCCCGGCAGAGCCCTGCACGCCGATGGAAATGCTACAATACTACCTGAATCGCCCTGGACTAGGGTAGACACTGTTTGCGAATGGACTCTCCCAGCCACGCATCGGCACGGTACTCTTAACACCTTGGATTGGGTTAGGATAGAAAAAAGGGGTAGGATAAAAGAAAAAGAGGATCGTCTGAGTGTTTCTGTTCCGTCTGTTTCCTATTGAAGCTGACCAAATAACAGGTGGCAACCACGAGAAAAAAAGAACTTCTTAGACTTGTCCTGGGGATTAATACGTCCTGCGCTTTCCCCCAGAGCCATTTGCCAAACTGCTCGCCGGATAGAACAGCAAAATTCGTGTAAATCTAGTACTGATAACGTCAAAATATGAGAAGAATTAGAAAGATTATAAGAGTAGATTAACCCCCGTGTGTGCTAACCCACACTTTTGTGAACTATAATCGTATCCAGTGCCTTTAATGTACTTGGTACTTAAGCAAATACCACAGAATACTATTACTTCCTTTTTTACATAACAATTTTCAAGCAAACATGCGGCCAACCGATAGTAAGCTACCGCCGCTCGTGAACAACTGCAACACTAGGGGTATTGCAAGTGCATTGCTGGCCTTTTAAAAAGAGTAGGTACTTTTTTCTAAAGGTTCTTAAGATGTATTGGTCCAGAAAAATCGCTGATGGTAACCGATTTCACAAGGAAGTTGTGCAATGAAGTAAACTTCTGACAAATCGCACATTGGTGGACCGCCAATTATCCAGATATCATATATGGAGATGGATGGTACTGTGAGTATTGTCGTGATGTGCGATGGTGAAATTTTGCGGCTGAAATTAGTCCGAACAATTTCTCTAAGCAATTGACGTGGTAGATGGCATAGAATTAGAAAAAAAATAGATGCAACATCTCTAACAAGCACCAGAGAGTCAAACCGTTGAGAAAGAACTCGACCGACGAGGGTTCGAGCCGCTCTGCGCTGGTTGAGGTTGAGTGGATTGGTGCCGGTCTGGTGGCTTGAAAAGAAAACAGTATTTAATGTGTTCTTACGTTAGGTGAACTAACGTAATAATTAAAATCATAGCACCAATACATCATTTTAAGTTGCGGATCGCGTTGCAGACTTCTCTCCAGGGAATAAAAACGTCGCTTGCTAACAGCTCATGTATACGAATCTCCTATACTTCGGCCGTTTCTTTAAAGGCATAGTGGCTATAAATCACTATTCATCGTCGCGTTGAGTGAGCTCGGCAAATAATTTTTCACATTCACGTTCCCCTGGAGAAAAGCTGTGTTTTAACGGGGCTGAATCTTATTCCCAAATCGGTTAAGAAAAGTATCATTAATTTAAACAAGAGGACATGATCTATTTTAGTTAGCAATGTATGTATATCTCGTACATATATTTTAGTTATCAATGTATGTATATACAAATATTTTAGTTAGCAACGTGTATATATACATATATTTTAGTTAGCAATGTATGTATATACCTGACACTAACCATCCTAACCTAGTGTATAGAAATTTAGGATATTTTAGAATATTTATTTTAATACCAATATATTAATAACTGAAAGATTGGTAAGTTGAATATTAAGAGGAAGAGAGATATCATTTATCTTATTTAGAAAGACGTCACAAACTTAGCTAGGCAAAATACAGCACAGTGACTAAGCTTTGTATTTTCCATGCAATGGTTGTATGGATAAGCGACAAGACTCGACAGCGTTTTAATGTTGATGGTTGATATCTGTCAACTCACGTTGTACCGTACTAGACCTAGCTTCTTCGAAAACTATTGTGATACGAAATTTGCGGGAAACGTAGTAAATCGTGCCTACGGTTGTAATTCGCCTTTTGCGTTTGTCGCTTTTGTTATCGCTGTGGATGCAAAATACAGGGTTGATTAGTGCGTTCAACGTCGGTTGACAAAGCTACTGTACTTGTTGCATTATTGTCAAAATACAGGGTTGATTAGTGCGTTCAACGTCGGTTGACAGAGCTACTGTACTTGTTGCATTATTGTCAAAATACAGGGTTGATTAGTGCGTTCAACGTCGGTTGACAAAGCTACTGTACTTGTTGCATTATTGTCAAAATACAGGGTTGATTAGTGCGTTCAACGTCGGTTGACAAAGCTACTGTACTTGTTGCATTATTGTCAAAATACAGGGTTGATTAGTGCGTTCAACGTCGGTTGACAAAGCTACTGTACTTGTTGCATTATTGTCAAAATACAGGGTTGATTAGTGTGTTCAACGTCGGTTGACAAAGCTACTGTACTTGTTGCATTATTGTCAAAATACAGGGTTGATTAGTGCGTTCAACGTCGGTTGACAAAGCTACTGTACTTGTTGCATTATTGTCAAAATACAGGGTTGATTAGTGCGTTCAACGTCGGTTGACAGAGCTACTGTACTTGTTGCATTATTGTCAAAATACAGGGTTGATTAGTGCGTTCAACGTCGGTTGACAAAGCTACTGTACTTGTTGCATTATTGTCAAAATACAGGGTTGATTAGTGCGTTCAACGTCGGTTGACAAAGCTATTGTACTTGTTGCATTATTGTCAAAATACAGGGTTGATTAGTGCGTTCAACGTCGGTTGACAAAGCTACTGTACTTGTTGCATTATTGTCAGTGTGTTTGTGTAATAGCGTATTACGTTTATATTGGAAATATTTACCGTTTATGCTATTTATTTAAATGTTCAGGTTGTAAATAATTATTGCAAATCTAAAATTATGTCATTTTCTGAATACGTGTGACTATGTCTATGTTTTGAAATTCTTCACAAATTAATACAAAAATGTTTCTCTTTGCATATGGGTCAAGTATTAGGGTTTTCTCAAATTTTAGAGGTTACTGGGTAATGTGTACGTTTTTTATGTTGTGTTTGTCTATTTTATGTAAATAATGTTTATTAGCGATTATTTTAAAGGTCTGGCCTGGTCTTGTTGTATAGCGTCTAGTAAATCTGCACGATTGATTAGACATTTTAAAAACTGTTTTAGAGTAGGTGAATATAATTGTATTACGATAAGTTAAATCATGTTATTTCTTTGTGATAATATAAATAATAAGGGTATTCCAGTGATCAGTCGGTTGAACTAAAGTATTCAAAAAGCTAAGGCTAACATAAGTTTTTATTGGTGACCTTATCAAGTTGTCGCAGCTCGATTATTTCTGTATATTTTCTAAATTAAACGAAGAATTAACATAGTTGTTCACCAATAAACCAATTCACCAAAAAAGTTATTGTCTAATTTTAATTCTAAAACCAGATACCTGATAGTGAAATTTGTTTATACTTTTTTAAATTATGAATAATTAAAAGGTATGTATCTCGGAATTCAAGCAAGTGCTGCACGTCGCCGTAAAGGGACGTGTTGTTCTGACGTCAAAACCTAAAGAAGCCTGTCGAGGAATAAACGGCTCTCTTATACTTGTGACAAGGCCTATAGTACTTAGTGTCGAACTTCTCACGTTCCAAATACAAGTTAGTATCCTCCTCAAATGATAACTCAAGCTGCGTCTGTAATTTACCAAAATTGCAGACAAAATGAATATAAGGTTATATTTTCGGAAAATTAACCAGCACCCTTCAATATATCATTATATCATATAATATTCATACCATACCCTGCATCTACGCTTGCGCCATTCAGGAAGGTTTTTGATCTGTTATTTACAGCTTACATCTGAACAATTTTTCTACTTGACTTCTATATGAGATAGTCCTCCTTACCTCTATCCTCCACATCACTTGCTTAGAGAGGGAACTATAGCAAATATTTCCCCTATGAGGAAATCTAGGGAAAAGACCTTTGTTCAGCAGTGGACTTTTGTAAGGCTGTAATTAATAAATGAATGATAGATAATATCTTGATGAAGCAGAGAGGAAAATATAATCGGTTGATTATTATCTATTTATTCTCTTGCCAAGGCTGTTTGAGGCAACTTCAGCCAGCCATCTCTCCCTTCTTTGCGCAGGGAGGCCGAGTCACTGGCCCATGCCGCAAAGGCGAAAACCTGTTAGGCACTCTCTTTTCGTCCAATTTGACTCTCAATGACGGGGAAAACACCACCGACTATCACACGGTGTGGGTGCTCTATTCTGGCTGTGTGGTTTACGCAGCGCTCGGTTCGCAAAGCTCTCTTCTCCCTTTACGTAAACCAGTTGAGTGGGCCTGTCGGAATCCCTCCAACTGTGCAGAGGACGTATGCTCTAGAGTTGGCTCCGCTTCTAACTCGTCTTTTCCGGTACGCTTACTCCCTTGGCAAGTCCCAAATTCATAGTCAAAAACAGCTTTCGTGCACCCGATCCCCAAAATAGGTAACCGCTCTCGTTCGTTCAATTACAGTTCTATTGCTATTGCTGCTAGCTCATGCGGTATCTTGAGTAGCACCAGCTGATTAGTGACTGCCAGTACGATTTCCATCGGGGTCACTCAGTTGGTGATCTTCTTGCTTACCAAACACACCGATGGGCACAGCAGTCGATTCCAATGGGGAGGCCTTAGCCGTTAGTTAGGACATTGTGAAGGCTTTCAATCGGGTTTGGCACAAAGCGCTTCTTTTGAAGCTTCCAAGCTACCCAAGAAATTGAGCAATTGAGTCACCAGCTTTCTTGCAGATCGGAGCACCGAGGTTGTAGTAGACGGTGCATGCTTCGATTACAAGCCTATAGGTTGGAATACCAGTAAAAAGTTTATTTTTCCCCCGGAAGGTAAAAGCTCGTGTGATTCGGTCCGTCAATTCATGACTACATAGTATTCAAATACAGAGGAGGCGTCAACTTCATACACTTACAGGTAAGTTACTTTGATCAAATAATTATAGTTTGTAGTCTTAAAACGACTCTAGCAAAATAGGTTGTGGATATTGATATTGCGATTACTTGGCATTTTAAATGCACAAAATTTTCCTGACGTATTTTCATTTTAGTTCTTTGCGCAATAAGCAAGCGTTAATATTTTTGCTCACACGTGTATTTGAATAAGAAATGAATATACCTACCCAAATTCCCCTGAAGCTTTAAAAACTTAGAACATTTGATCTTTGCATGTTAAAACTATTAAAAAAACGTTACACATTAACAGTCTTACTAATAAAAATATTTAAAACAACTGTTTAACAACTGTGTACTTAAAGCATTGTTTGAGCTATGGATATGAGTTGTACACGCTCTTTACCAATAACAGGTATAGTATATGCGTTGTGTAGTTAGAAACTCGAAAACAAAAAAAAAACATAAATTTAGCCCAAATTATTGTTAAATTGAATTTAGAAATAATCTAATATTTTTATTCGATTTTTTTATCTCATAAAAAATATTACATTATATACATTTTATTTACAAAGGCATATTTATCACCGTAATAAGTTGATAAACGTACTATTCAGACAGTTTGCAATTCAATCGTCAATGTGATATTTGAATTTTATAATTCGTTAGTACTGTTAGGATGGCTCGCATGCTTTTTTTAAAAAAGACACCTTTACTGCTGCAAAACTAATTTAATTTAATTTACACTTCGGAATATTATAAACTATAACAAAGTTGTGTACCGAACAGAGGTTAGAGTTTGACTGCTCAAATTATATGAAAAATCACTTTTATATACTTTACATAATGCTTACAACAACAATTACTACCTTGTACATCGGTTTATAACATCTCCCCCCTTAAGCTCCGTCTTAAAGATAAACGTAGGATACAATAAAGTCAAGATCCTAAGTTAATACAATACAATATTGAAATACAGTAAAATCATTCAACAATTATAAAAATTTTAACTAATACAATTGCAATAGCTAATGCTTTATTTTAATTGACAATCTTATTCAATTAACAACTAAGAAACATAATAATAAGGAATATAAAACTTGAAAAAGAAATGAGTGAATTTTAATCGCTACATTATAAAGTAAAGTAATATAAATATTAATCGATTAATAACTAAGAAACTTGTTTAAAAATTAAAAAATAGTTTTGAAAAGAATTTTGCAATTTTAATTGTTATTTAACAATATTAATAATAATTATTAATTGAAACTTAAAACATGATTAGAAATATTAAAATAACTTTAAGAAGAAATTTATACATTTTATTCTTATTAAGTATATTAGCAATATTATTTAATTTATAACAAGTAACATGTTAAGAAAAGTAATTAATAAATTTTAATTTTTTAATAATTGCTTAAATTTCGGTTATAAGAAATTCTGTTAAATTTCCTAAATTGAACCTTGTCCTCGTTTTTACTTATCTCTATTTCTGGGAGACTGCTAATCGATTTCTTGTCGCATTCAATTGATTCATCTGAGATATCCGTTAGTTCAATAGAAGTGTTAACATTAGTATCATTTTTATTACATTTTTTATTATAACACTGATTATATATTTGGATGCAACAAGATGTATTTTTACAACAATTTGAAAAGCATTTATTATATATCTTATACAGTATATAACTAAAAATACTGGCAATTACAATATAAGTAAGCGTTGAATAATAATGCTCGTATTTAACAATATGAGGCTGATTCTCGGCTTGACGAATTTGATTCTTTAAACTATCTAATTTATATGACGCTAATTTTAACGATTCCAAATCAATATCTGTTCGCGTAAATATAAGCATAATTAAATGGCCTTTCTTTTTGCAATAGGCACTTATTTTATTTGGATTAAAATTAGAATGGGGTTTATTATAATAATTATTTGGATTATTTGAATGTTTACTACGCAATGAATTAGAATTAGAGTTAAGATGATGGAGGTTAGGATAGGAAACCTTTGATTTATTTTTGTAGCACTCGGAAGAAGTGTGTCCGAGTTTGTGGCAAATTGAGCACGATTTAGATGAGCGCAGCGATAATTTACTTAATTTAAGTAACTTTTCTTCCTCGATAGCATGCGTAATCGCCTCAGATAAAGTTCGAGGGTTCTTACAGAATTCATACCCAATAAGAAAGTATTTAAAGCTAAGTCTTCCATTGCTGCAAGTCTACCTAAAAGTTCTTTTTCATCCTCACAGCTGTAGTGAATGTCGGATTGGATCCGCGTAAGGCATGATTCAATCCTTAATGAATACTGTGTCACAACTTCAGAAGGCAACTGTTTACAATTTTGTAGGTCTACAAGTAAATGCGTTGAATGTTTTTCTCTCCGAATGTCGATTTAAGAAATTGTTTTAATTCGGGCCAACTACTAAATTTCTTTAAGCAACAAGCTAATTGTGCATTTCCTTCAAGTTGGGACACAATATATTTAAACAAAACATTCTGTTGGTCTGTATTTTCCAATGAAATTGCATTTTCGCAATTCGTAAGAAATGCTGGCAAAGACTCGTGATCCCCATTGTAGGGCTTAACGAATTTGATAAGGACTGAAAGGGTGATTTTTTCGGACATTTTTAATTTAATATTTTTTCGTGTTGGATTTGATACCGACAGTGGACTATCTGAGGAGTCAGAGTTCGAAATTTTAACTTCTTCTGCTTTTACCTTTTTAGAGAACATTAATTAATAGGTAATATTTTTAAAATACAGTACAGATCATCAGAACACAACAAAATATGTTAAACAAATAGGTATTAAAATACAATGACTTAATGTTAAAATAAATCTCTTATAATTGATTACTTTTTAGATTAAATCACTTTCACTAGTTTCACTTTGATTAATAACTTTAGAAACTTTAATTTTATATTATATAAAAATTACTCACAAAATGTAGATTCTCACGAACGTCTTGGTTTTCCAAAGCGTGTCAGTTAATTCGACACTGCAGCGATGACGTCAATTGCAGCGGTGGCTTGAGTACCTATTCGACGACTCAGGAAGTCTTAAATTACGACGCTAACTCGAAGTCACGTTGCGTTGTCCGTGAAGAGACCTTACACGAGGTGATAGTGGTGATGATGCAAGGTCTGATGTTGGTGGCGAGTCAAACTGTCCGGTGATCCGATAGTGCAAGGGGTTGTGATGCGGGCTCACACTCGAAAGTGGAGACTTATCGTCGACCACGATGGAGCAGCAGGAGTTTCTGAATGATGCGGTGCGGGCTCGCGCTTAGTAGCGGAGTCTTATCGTCGACCACGATGGAGCAGCAGGAGTTTCTGAATGATGCGGTGCGGGCTCGCGCTTAGTAGCGGAGTCTTATCGTCGACCACGATGGAGCAGCAGGAGTTTCTGAATGATGCGGTGCGGGCTCGCGCTTAGTAGCGGAGTCTTATCGTCGACCACGATGGAGCAGCAGGAGTTTCTGAATGATGCGGTGCGGGCTCGCGCTTAGTAGCGGAGTCTTATCGTCGACCACGATGGAGCAGCAGGAGTTTCTGAATGAAGCGGTGCGGGCTCGCGCTTAGTAGCGGAGTCTTATCGTCGACCACGATGGAGCAGCAGGAGTTTCTGAATGATGCGGTGCGGGCTCGCGCTTAGTAGCGGAGTCTTATCGTCGACCACGATGGAGCAGCAGGAGTTTCTGAATGATGCGGTGCGGGCTCGCGCTTAGTAGCGGAGTCTTATCGTCGACCACGATGGAGCAGCAGGAGTTTCTGAATGATGCGGTGCGGGCTCGCGCTTAGTAGCGGAGTCTTATCGTCGACCACGATGGAGCAGCAGGAGTTTCTGAATGATGCGGTGCGGGCTCGCGCTTAGTAGCGGAGTCTTATCGTCGACCACAAGTGTAACTGTGCGGGCCTAGGCACATGTACCCAAGACTTACCGTCGACAGCTGGCACCTTACACAAGGACCGTGGTGATGAACGCCGAGGTTAACGGAGCCAAATAAGTATTAGGCGGGAATTCCTTGTCGCGACGCGCCTAACACCTAGGAATCCCAGTACTTTAATTGCTTTCCCAGGATATCCCACTTCTGACACCAAAATTGTTAGGATGGCTCGCCTGGGGTTCTTTTTAAAAAAAAGACACCTTTACTACTGCAAAACTAATTTAATTTAATTTACACTTCGGAATATTTATTATAAACTATAACAAAGTTGTGTACCGAACAGAGGTTAGAGTTTGACTGCTCAAATTATATGAAAAATCACTTTTATATACTTTACATAATGCTTACAACAACAATTACTACCTCATACATCGGTTCATAACAGTACGAGGAATGTAGAGATTTGTAAAAACATCGCTATAGTTGTTTAACAACGGCTAATAGCAATAGAATTTTTGTCAAAAGGAAACGGTCTGCAAATTGGGATGCATTAGAAAAGGTAAGATAAAATTTTACTAAACACTAAAAAAATATCTGCAATAACACTGTCACAATTTTTAATCGAAATTTGTATATTACCTTTCAGAGTTTATTAAAAAGTTGTATGAAGGAGTTTGTATCCATAACAGAACATAAAAATACGGATACAAATACTCATAAAAGTAAGACCATTACTTGGCAAAAAGTGATGTGATTGTGTGTGACACGTGATTGAGACACTTTCAGTTTTAGTGAATTGAACATCCGCGGAAGAGAATTAGATTAGCTAAAGTAAAGCAACAGTGGCGTACTATGAAACTTCATCCAAAAAAAGCATATCACATCAAGTGACATGTTTTTGAGATGATCTATCAAGTGTACTGGTGGAGGGCCAAAATAACTTAGCCCAGAACCGGAAACTACAGAAATTTTGAGCATGATTCCACAGGAATTTGAGACGGATTCCAATGTCTTCGATATTGACAGCATAACAGTGAGCGTATGCTATATTTTTGTAGTTAAGTAGTATAAGATAAGCCCATAGTTTTATTAAAGGGGAACACAATATAAAAATCAAACAAACATTATTAGTAAAATAAGAAATGTAGCTTCCAGCTGAAAAACTAAAAGTAGAAATTTTATTTATATAATAAAAATTACCACAATAAGGCATCTGTAACTAATAGTGAGTTTCAATGAATAATCTTATTTCATAACCAGACCGACTATCAAGACCATCCCTTAGTATTCGTTGGTCACCATTATCTTCAGATATGACTGGTTCAAAGCAATCGATGGCTTCATTCTTAATGCCAATATTGTGTAATATTGTCAGTGCCGCAATGTATAATTTTACATTGTCCAGTGACACACTAAACCCAAGTAATAGGCATCGCAACCTCTGTTACCAAACTCCAAAACACCTTTCAATTGTATTTCTTGTCAATACATGTGATTTATTTATTTATTTATTTATTTATTTATTCCTTTTTGTACACCACAATACAGAAACATCAATATAGTTAAAACTAATTAAAGTATGTACAATAGGCGGTCTTATCACTGAAAGTGATTTCTTCCAGACAACCTTTGCGTAGAGGAGTGATGCAAACAAAAGTTAAAATACAGGGGGGCATACGAAATAATAATAATAAAAAAATACATACAAATAAAAATAAGTGAAAGTTATGTATAAAATATCATATGCATGCAAGATGCAGGAGTGTACAAGCTTGATTGTGAATGTGGTCTCTCCTACATAGGACAAACTAAAAGATCAATTAAAACCCGCGTCAAAGAACATATAGCTGATGTGAAGAATCGACGCTCCGGGAAGTCTGCAGTCTGTGAACATGTACAGGATCGCCCCCGTCACTACATCAGATTTGATAGACCACAAATCCTCGCTAAAGAACACCGATTCCTTCCAAGGATGATTCGCGAGGCTATTGAAATCAAAAAACACCCTAATTTCAATAGAGAAGATGGCTGGGTGCTACCATCTGCTTGGGATCCTATAATAAATAAAATTAAATCCCAACCCAAGCATACAACTGCAAGGCTTCATGATACCATAAGTTCATACTGTGTAGATCGGAACAAAAGTTAAATTTTAATCTATGGTAACCGCGGTTAACTATGACGTCTGGACGTTAAACATCTCAGTCCTTCCCGTGACCATGGGTGCTGTAAAGCTCTCGAAACGTCGGGTATTAAAAAGTTAAATATACGCGATAAATTCCGTAAAAACGAGTATTATTTCAATCATATAATAGATTAAATAAATAGAGTACGAGAAAGGTAAAGTAATTTATCTAATAGCGTTCTAAATAATACGATTTAACAAGAATTTTGAAAGAGTGAAGAGATTTAGCACGATGAATATGGAGAGGTAAGGAGTTCCACAATCGCACAGCGGTTACGAAGAAGGATTTCTTGAAAAAGGAAGAAGAGTGCAAAGGTGTAGAGAGAGAAAGATTGATGGAGGATCGAAGGAACTGATTATGGGTAAGAGAAAAATACTGGAAACGGTTTTTTAAATAAAGAGGAGTAGAAAGATTAAACAGCACACTATACAACACGGAGAGAATGTGAGTATTCCTGCGAAGGCGGATCGGGAGCCATTTGAGCTGTTTGCGAAATTCGGAGATATGATCATATTTGCGAAGCCCAAATATAAATCTAATGCATAAATTTTGAATGCGCTCAAGCTTATTAAGCTGCTCCTCGGTAATGTCAAGATAGCAAATATCAGCATAGTCAAGGATAGGCAGAAGAAGAGACTGGGCGAGCGTAACTTTAGTTGCTGTGGGAAGGAAATTACGTAATCTACGTAAAGAGCTTAACGCAGCAAACATTTTTCTACTGACCTCATTAACCTGTGAGGTCCAGGACATACAGGAGTCAAGATACAACCCCAGGTTTTTAACCTTGTTACTGAAAGGGATTAGAGTGCAGTTTAATATAATAGGGGGTATGGTAGACCAGTCAATGACCTGAGTTTTCTTAGGATTAATCGTTAAACCATAACATTTACTCCAATTCGAAATACAAGTCAGATCAGCGTTAATAGTGTCAACTGCTTTAGATAGATCTTCAAGAGAGGACTGAGTATAGATTTGGAGATCATCAACATACAAGTGGTAGGAAGAGGACAAATTATGACTTATAGAGTTAATGAAAATTGCAAAAAGGAGAGGAGACAACACGCCACCTTGTGGTACACCAGCAGCTGTAGTAATCCAGGTAGAAAAAACCTCTTGCACCTGAATTCGCTGTCGGCGACCAAACAAGTAACTTCGAAACCAGTCAACTACAGTTGGAGATATGTTGAGAGAGCGTAGGATGCTTAACGTAGATATCAAAATCTACAGTATTAAATGCGTTACTAAAATCAAGCAACGTGAGAATAGTAAGCTTTTGTTTCTCCATACCATTCCGAATATCATCAGTAATTTGTAAAAGTGCAGTAGTCGTACTATGGCCAGGACGGAAACCGGATTGCAAGGGATTTAAAAGATTGTGTTTTAAAAGATAGGTGCTTAATTGATTGTGCACAAGACGTTCTAGAACTTTGGAAAAGAAAGGCAAAATAGAGATAGGTCTATAATCGGAAAAACAAGAGGGATTTGTCTTTTTCGGAAGAGGAACTACAAATGCGTCTTTCCAAGCTGAAGGGAAAAATGCAGAATTCAGTGATTTATTCAGGATAGACGTGATTATAGGTAAAAGGAGATCAATGAGAGGGATGACCATTTTCCGACTAATGCAGTCACTACCAATCGAATTTGAATGGATGGACATTATGGCTCTCTTAACATCACAACTGTTAAATTGGCTAAAATTAAAAGCAGGGGTGTCCGGAGTGGGAGCTTTTGAAAGAGAATCTAAAGTATTATGTTTTGTTTTATCGTTAATGCAAGACGAAGATGAGAAATGCAAATTAAGTTGATTGCGATCAAGGTTATGGTGTGTGAGATTTTGTCGTAATTTCCCAACTCCTAAGGACTTAAGAAATTTCCAGACCCTAGCAGGATCAGGATCTTGTACTGATTCATGGATATGGCGTCGTTGTGCTTTTCTACACAGATTGTTGCAACGATTCCGTACTAATCTATACTTCTCTCTATTCAAATCGCTAGGGACTGACTTGTATTTAGCTTTGGCACAATTTTTAATGTGGATGATTTTTTTATATCATCGGTCAGCCAAGAAGAGGGTGGTAGCTTTACACGCACTGGACGAACAGGAGCATGAACGTCGTAAAGCTGAATTAACAGAGAGTTGAACAAAGCAACCTGTTCATCAACAGTAGACGCATTGACGACTACACTCCAATCAATCTTTACAGCGTCATTTAAAAGCTGCTCCAAATCCAAGTCACTAAAGTTACGCTGAAGTAGTATCCTTGACTTAGCTTTGGGGGGACGGGTTTTGTATGACAAGTATAAAAGGTCGTAATAGGAAAAAGAATCAGCAGCATGTTGCCCAAATTTAAGAACATGGTCAGAAAAGACACAAACATTATGTCGAGAAGAGAAGGGGCACAGTTCGGGAAAAAGTGTGTGGCAGAAGTAGGAAGAAGTTTTAAATTTGCTGCTTCAATAATAGATTTAAGTTTTATTGATCTAGCGTTGTTTTTTAAAAGACAGGTATTAAAATCACCCATAATAATACTGTGACAATAGATAGGTGTAAGATTGTCAAGAATATCTATCTAACATGGTGAAGTAGTCGACAGTGAGAGAGGGACTGTAAAAAACTCCAAAAAGTAATTTTGTATGACCAAGAAGAACTTCGATAAAGATAAATTCAGCTTCGTTTCCAGTCTGCGAACCATTTGAAACATGAATTACTGAAAAAGGTATATGTGAGCGCAGATAAATAGCAACACCACCACCGCCCCGATCGGTACGGTCGTTACGAATCAAATGAAAACCTGGAAGCGAGTAGGAAGTTGATGGAAGACATGGTTTTAACCACGACTCCGAAACAAGGATAGCGTGTATGTTTTTGCTATTAAAACTTGACATGTCGGGGTAATGAGCAGGAATACTTTGAGCATTTATGTGAATAGCGTTAAAGTTTTTGTTAGATTCAGAAAAAGTTGAATCTAACATAATATTCAATACTCTCAAAGCTGTCAATACTGCTTAATCCATCAGAGGCAGAATCAAAGGCGAAGGAATTGGAACTCCGAACACTATCATCTGAAGAAATCATATTAAATTATATCTGATTACTAAATATATGTAAAACTAAGTAAATATGTATTATTATATGTATGTATTATAATATATATATAATTATAAAATAAATAATTCAAAAATAAATAAGTCATCAGTAAACTACCTGCCAGCATTATGGAAAGAAATGTTTAATTCACTTAACAATAAGTGAAGAAACGAAACGTTAACACACCATAGACACAAAAGTGAGAGGTGTTAATGTCAGATGAGTCAAAGTGTCAAAGTTACAGTACTAGACGTGGGTCGTTACGTCATTTTCAAGAAACGTAACGGAACCAGTGACTTGGTCGGCGTCACATGTTTCAAAACTAGTGATTTTTGTAACTGGCTATTTTTGTTCGGCTACTGTGATTATTTGCATAAATATTACCACCGTTATACAGTTACACACGAAACGAAAACAAATTTAATCACAATCTGTACTTGTAGCTATACAGTAATTGTATACTGTTAAATCAATAAATTAACTTCCCTTCATACTTTATTCAGGTTTAGGGCTGACTGCATTAAATGTATTTATGATTGATTTGCGTTTACTATGACACTAAGATTTTCATAAAATTATTAATGCAGGCAAGTCAATTTGATTGTTTATACAATGATTATTGATATTTACAGTTTATTTACACTTTTTCAACGTTTTCACTATCATTTGTTTTTGCACTTTTATTTACACTGTACAATTAATTTGTTTGTTTGTTCGGCTATTTACACACAGTTTTTAAGTTTTATAATATTATAAACATTAAAATTTTTTGTATATATTTTTAGTTTTATTTTGATTTTATGAATAAACGAGTTCATGACTCCGTCAAAAATGTTTCAAAAATTATTTTACTTAAGTTCAATGTGACTCCCGCTTCCCGGAATCGACCGTTGAAATTACTTACAAACAGAGATTACTCTATTTTACTGTCTATGTATATAGTCTTACGTATGAAAATTAAAAGTACAATAATACTGTTACAAACGCTGTTTTGTTTATTGTTGTATGCCACGTGTGCGCTTTGCGTTTGATCGGCCGACAGTCGACTCTCGCAATAATCACGGTTAACAGTAATAAGTAACGCATTTACAAAAATCACTAGTTCTAATATGACTCGAAACTAGTGATTCGGTTACGTGCCGCGTAGCCAGTTACTGTATCTAGTGACGTGAAATAACGCCCACGTCTATACAGTACGTTAACTAGCAATTATCTACCTTACAATATACTTTTATCACTAATACTAAACATTCCAAAGAAAGATTACAATAACAATTACCAACATACAAGAAAAATTATAACACTAAATAATAAACATTCCAAAGAGAGATTATTAATCATTACATTTTACTATCTAATCTACAATTAAAAAGGAAAAGTAATGAAGATATAATGATAAAAAAGAAAACTAAAATATGAAGTCCAGAGAAAAGTTATAACAGAATTACAAAAATTAATAAAATATAAAATAAAATTATTTACGAAAAAGTTCATTTTTTACCGGCCCTCTTAGTACGCTGTGGTGCACCTTTATCTTCGGGGGCCTTATTTGCCTCAACCACAATAGGATAAACGGGTGAAGCAGAAGTTGACCCGTTGCATAATGCCTCAAGCTCAGACAAGGTCTCTAGTTGGTGCCTTGTGCCATCTGCAGTAAAGATATTGATAACTCCATCCCTGGTCCAACATTTGGTGATGCCATACCTTCGCCTAGCTTCTAGAAAAACACTGTGGCGCCTCCTTGTTAGAAACTCAGACTGAATTATACCTGTGCCCTTAAGTTTGGTTTTGGAGTACCAAACCTTGTCTCGCATCACAGTATCGCTGAATTTGACAACTACAGGCCTGGAAGATTTATCAGAAGGGTGTAGGCCTTGAATTAAAAATCTATGTCAAACAGACAAAAAAACATAGAGGCACAGACACCCAGGTGACTTCACAAGTCCACTCCACTAATTTTCGAACAAAGCAGTGATGGTGTTCTTAAATTAAAGCTCAAGCGAGTGAAGCTGCGGATAAGAAGCTGATTAAAAATAAGTCAAAATTGAACGTGACAAAATCATTGAAACGTATTTCATTCAATCTGTATAATATTCCTAGTACATCCACAGATATATTCCTCAGTATTCATTTATTTATAAAAAAATCTTTCTCGTCAGTAATAAAATCGTTTTTATGTGTATACTTTATGATGTTAGAGTCCATTAATCTCTAGTAATCAACATAATTAAATAATTTATAATATTTAAGAAATATTTTGGTACAGTTTCGACTTATTTTAGACGACTATTTCAATATCCATAGTAGATTCAGTAGCAGCAGCTGCACACAAAAGCTGTATAATGTTTCGTCAGTCGGACAGTGAATTCTATTATCTTCATTCCATATACCAGCTGTATCTTACAAAAGCCAATTAGATATTATTATTTTTTTTTTGTTTTTACTATATTCCTATTAAGTTATTTATTTAACTATTTGTTAAATGTGCTCGTTAAATAAGACTTAATTACAATAACAATTTTCAATTTATCAGCAGAATTCTTGGCTACAACGGGGATCGCGGAAATCAATTCCAGCCAGAGCAAGCATATCAGATAAGCAATCTACTTTAGATTCTCACAAAAAAAACCTAGAACACAAATTGTTGTGTTTGGGTTTGAGCGTTTAATTGTATTTTTGAGTAAGTAACTGCATCAAAGACTAAACCTTTTCGATCATATCATCAAGTTTCCACGTATACTTTTGATACTATTATAAGACTTACCTAGTTCAGTTTTTTTTAAAGATATTTAGATCTGGGGGCACGGCAGTGCCCCCGCCAAGTCGAGCAAAAAAAGCGGCACGGCCGTACTATACTTTTCTCGAAGCAATTCAGGCCATTTTCGACCCCCTATAACTTCATAGTGGATTAAACTAGAAGCCTGATTTTCAGTGATCAAGTAGGAATTTTATAAACATGGTATATTTCAAATTTCATCCAATTTGAACCAGTAGTTTATGAATTATAACTAGTCAAAGTTTCTTAATTTTGTCACTCACTGACTGACCGATCATCAAAACTCTAAGACACTTCTAGCAGACATAGAAGCTTCAAATTTAGAATGCAATTAGTGTTTAGTGTATTAATCAAGGAAAAACTAAAATATTATTTAATTTCGGTCCAGTTTTCTAGATACACTAACTACATAAATAACTTTGTAATCCTATATAAATATATAGAATTACAAAGTTACATTTGCAGTAAACGAATTAGTGTACTTGTATAATATGTTTAATAGGGGTTCTTGAATACCAACAACGTACCTAACGTTTTTGGTATTCAAGAAGTAGAAGGTACTGGAAATGTAAAAAAGTAGGACTAGCTTATAGTCTACAAAAATAAATGAGATGCCATCAAAAACATAACTTGTAAAAAAAACCAAGTCTCGCAACTCAATTCTTCTACCGTAAAAAGTTGTGAGATCCATGTAATACCAAGTCGGTTAATTTATTTAGTCCCTACTTAAGGATCCTTCTGTTGTAAGTTATTACGTAATTAGCTAACCTAACAACATTTTATAGTGACCATATCAATGTTAAAAATCTTTTATGTTTTAAATATATAGATTGACTTGGCATTAGTGGCAGTTATTTGACAAGATTTAGCTTTTGTGATCTAAGAAGCTATACTAATTTGCGCTTACACCTTGTATCTTATATATATACGTAGGCGGTCCCATAGTGAATTGGCCTAACTATGAACCAATGAAGGAAATGAAACGAAACCAATTTTATTTTTCAATATAATCACCATGAATACTAACACACTTCTGACATCTGTGAATCAACATCTCTAAACCTTTATAAAAATAATCACATTTTTTATCCTCAAAATGACTGAAGACGGCCGCCTGCAACTCTTCATCGCTTGAAAATTTTCTTCCTCTTAAGTCCCGCTTTAAATTTGGAAATAAATAATAGTCGGACGGGGCCATGTCTGGACGGTAAGGTGGATGTTGAACTTCTGTGAACCCGCATTGACGAACTGCATCCTTCAAAACACCAGCGCTATGAACAGGGGCGTTGTCATGGAGCAACAGGACACCTTTAGACAGCCTCTTCGTTTTTCCTTTATCTTGTCTCGTAATTTATATATTAAAGAAGCATAATATTCGCCGTTCACGACTGTATTACGTTCTTTAAAATCCACCATCAAAATGCCTTGAAAATCCCAAAATATTGTGCACATCAGTTTTTTAGTCGATTGTTGCACCTTTGCCTTTCTAGGGGGCTTTTCACCCTTATAACGTCATTCCATTGACTCGCGCTTGCTTTGTGGATCATAATACAAGATCATAGTTTCATCACCAGTCACTAGCCGCTCGATCACAGTCTTTGGATTTTCGCCACAAAGATCCAAAAACTCCGAAGCGCAGCGCACTCTTTCCTGTCTCTGTACCGCTGAAAGAAGTTTCGGTACCCATCTTGCACTCACTTTTTTCATGTGAAGATATTCATGGATCGCGCGATGAACGGTACTCTTAGAGAACCCAGGCCTTGCTGCAATTTCTCTAATCTTCAAACGGCGGTCACTCAGAACCTCCTCTTCGATAAGAGCAATCGTTTCGGGAGTGAGCACTTCCACAGGTCGACCGTCGTGGCCAAAGTCTTCGACGGTTTCTCTCCCGAGGCGAAACTCTTTCACCCAATTTTTCACTGTGCTATAGGAGGGGGCAGACTCCTTATACACGCCATTCAATTGTTCTTTTATTTGGGCAGGGGATAAACCTTCTTTAAACAGAAACTTTATGACACTTCGATACTCAGTTTTCGACATTTCGACACAGAAAAAATACGCGACTCTCGTTATTCAAATGCCTGTTAAACTAAGACTAAGCATTTCATGTCGATGCATGTTTCTTATATTAAGTGCACGATAAACGTACTATTTAATGCAACACAACATGTAGCGACATGTCGCGTTGAACTATATCAGGCCAGTTCATTATGGGACCGCCTGGTATATATATATCAGAAAATAACGGTATGAATATGTATACACATGAGATTTAAGTTGCACGTTTATGAGGAACAGCAAAGTCAACAAATAGAATTAGTGCATACATAATTAATGTTTCACATGTCCCCGAAATTAGTTAGTACCAATAGTCTCGAGTACAGGCGCAAAGCAGCCAGCCTTTCGGTGTTTTACAAGATATATCACGTAGAGTTTGGGCAAGAATTTCATGGCTTTATTCCTCCCTTTCCGTTTCATCATCGGACCATCAGACGCTCTGCTAGTCTCCGTCCCTTCATTGTCAACATACCACTTATTCGGTAATAAAACAATTTGCTTTGTCATTCGTAATGCGTACAGCATATGAGTGAGATCTATATGTAATATAATGTAGGTGTCTTCAAGATAAGATCAAATAAGCTTTTGTTTAGCTTAGTCAGTGCGCTTTATCATCTTTGGCTGCATTATCACTTATCATCAATAGGGATAATAGTGAATTATTAACTTACAAGAATTAAAAGACATGTTTCAAGTACTATCCACATTGCAACCATCAGCATTACGAGGATTAAAGTTGTTAAAATTATTTCGCTTATATCCGCGTAATGAAATAAAATGATGTGTCTTATCTATTTCAATAGCACCTCCCGCTCTCCTTTGATTCCGTGCACTATTCCGTGCATTATTCCCCTCACAACTAATTCCAGCACCACTACTCCCAACATCCCAACTCTAGGAATCTTAAAGTGTTCGTCGATCTGTGAGCAGTTTGACGAAATCAGATATGGAATCTGAAAAATAGCTGATACTCTTCGACAGAGCGGCATTTACGTGGTGTTCAAAACAAACAATGCTTTTTGAAATATCTGAATAATAAAGATAACCTTGATATTCGTCAACAGTCGGATGTTTACATACTTGTTTGTGACGAATGCCCCGCCGTTTACGTGGATCAGACTGGTAGCAACATCGAGACCCGTTATAAAGAGCATTTAACCGCCTACAAAAATTGTAATGCCGACTACAAAGTAACTCCTGATTCTATTAATTATATTACGAGGGTTATTAAAAAGAAGTTGTCGATCTTTACATCGTAATACGAATCGTCGTATTACTATACGACGTCAGTATAATCAAAGATGTTAAAATTAATTAAGTAGCTGTGATATTATCGATGATGATATATCTTTGGTATTAGCCGGTCTTGTCGCCAAATGAAGTTGTCATGTTCCGGCATGATGCTTGGTGAAGTCATATGGAGAATGGGTCTGAACAGTAGTGTTGTGTGCTGAATAGTGTGCGAAGCGTCTGTTGTTGTTGTGGCCGATGGTGATATTGGGAGGGGGGGTTCGGTTCTCTAGCTCAAGATCCCATGGGCGAAGTAGCTCTGGCCTCGTCCATATACCATACCATTCTCTATCATTGTTCACTCTAAACTCTGTCAATATGAGTCTAAATAAAAGTATGGCTACTAAACAGCACTTACACGTCCTCTAATTAAGAGTGCACCTCATTAATGTTCGAGGATTGCAGTCTAATATTAGCGCAGTCCCTCACTATCTTGAAACTGGGAAGTCGAACTTACTTTTATTGACGGAGATCCAAATTGGTTGTCCACTTAATTCGTCGTACCTTGACTATCCTGGATTCTCCCTGGATCACAAATTCCATTTACGTTTCGATTCTGTTTACGACATCAGTTTGCAGCGTCTCCGTCACCTTGATGACACCACTTTTCGACAATCTGGGTGATGGTAGAAACAGGTATTGATAAAATCCTTTATGCCTGTGTCTATCGATCACAAAGCGATGACCAGGATACAACACGATTATTTGATCACCTTATTGAGGCTACTGATGTAGCCTTAAATCAGTATCCTACTGCACAGCTGACCTTTCTGGGTGACTTTAATGCTTATCACCAAGACTGGCTGCTCCCATACCAGAAGATCGACCATGCTGGACGAGAAGCGTGGAATTTTGCCTTGAGGCTAGGTCTTTATCAGCCGGTAAAGGAAGCGACTAGAGTAGCCGGTGTAGACGGTGACACAGCTAATTTCTTGGACTTTCTGCTGACTACTGAACCAGATAGGTATGAAATACAGGCTACCTCCCCTTTGAGTACATCTGACTACTGTCTACTTTAATCTGTATCGTCATATTCTCCACCTGATTACGAGTCCCAAGATGTTCGATAATTATGGTGGTATAAGTCAGCTGATTGCGATGAGATTTGTCACTTTTTTGCAACCTATCCTTGGCAGGAGGTCTGTTTCTCTTTTGCGGATCCGTCGAGTTACGCGGATTCGATTACCGATGTATTGCGTCAAGTTGTGGAGTATTTTATCCACTTATTTGCCGCACCCACAGGTAGCCAAGCTCTGCCATGGTTTAACGCTGAATGCACTCACACTGAGAAACGCAAGCATTAAGCCTACCTATACTGGATTGAAATTCAAAACAGCAAAGCTCTGGATATTAGCTCCAAGAAGAGAACTTTCAACTAGGCCACCAAGTCCTACAAAAAAGCATTACGGAAAGGCAGTCCCGATAGCATTAAACATATCGGCGCAAAATTCTCTTCCAGACTATCCGGCACTAGAGCTTTTTGGACTTTTGCCAAAGCGTTCGAGACAAACTTCTGCACTGCTGGTATAATTGGTTGGCACACTGGCGCATATGGCTAAAGAGAAAGCGGATAAAGCTATAGTTGAGCGTGTGAATCTCACACTATAGGCAGTCTCCGAATGGGGCTATGCCAATCAATTCAAAAAGAAATTCAATGATTTCAAAACACAAGCGTGTCTCTTTAATGCAAAAAGGAGCCAGCTCACCTTGGCTCCTTTTTATTGAAATGTATCACTGGAATACGCTGACCGCCTTCAGTTACTGGGCGTTGAGATATCCTCAAATCTAAACTTCGGGCGGTTCATTGAGTCCGAGACCAAAGCAGCTGCAAGGAAGCTAGGAGTCCTTGCAAAGGTGCGGTGATACTTCACGCAGGGACAGCTGCTTACATAAAGCGCAAGTCCGGTCGTGCATGTAATATTGCTGCCATATATGGGCTTGTACTGCAAAATGCCTCAATAGAAAGGCGTACTAAGAGGCTTATTGATGACCCGGATATGGTTAAAACCAATCTTACCAGCCTCAAACACGGGCGTAAAGTAGCCAGTCTTTCAGGTTTCTACAGAATGCGTTTCGGAGAGTGTGCGCAGGAATTGCATAATTCAATTCCTCACTCTCCCTTGCACCATCGGACTACCAGACGTTCAGCCAGTCGCCACCCTTTCTTCGTTGACTTACCACGCATTCGAACTAAATGGTTTGCTACGTCGTTCATCATGCGTACATTAAAGGAGTGGAATAAGTTACCAGCATCTGTCTTTCTATCTGATTACAGTGTTGGTGTCTTCAAGGCAGGAGTGAATAGGTCTTTGTTAAGTCTTTGTCAGTGCGCTTCGCCATCTTAGGCTACATTACCATTTACCATCAGGTGGGATCGTAGTTAAGTACTGGCTCAGAATAATAAAAATATCAGATAATATAAAACAGTAAACATAACCGCATCATTTGGATCATACTAGCTAGCAACTACTTGAATTTTGCACACGAATTTAAATGGATCCATTTTTGTATTTTCGACCAGATTAAAAATGATTTAAGTAAAGTACACTTGATTCTCTTAATTATTTTGAAAATAAGGGAAATACCGTATTATCGAATGAAATACTTAATCAACACCTGTCTATATCAATTACGGTTATTGGGTCAAATGGACCGAGGCAGTATTGGAATATCTTGCGTTGAATTCAAACTTTTTCTTTCAATAGATACGAAAATATCTATTTCTTATTATATCTATTTTGCGGTGTTTACCAATTTTAACCTATATTACGGGTACTGTTATTTTAATATAAGTATGAAAAACTGAACAAAGAAGATGCAGCTACCTCGTCCATATAATATCAAAATATCCTTTTTGCAAGTTAAATAAATAAAAAATCTTCTAAGATCCCAGTATGATTCCGCAACACTATTATATTATGTTAATATTTGTTTATATTTTCATTATTCTTTTTATAATTTTTACAGCACTTTATTCTGTGTTAATAACCCTAACCAATTTTTTACATCCAGATCTGGAATAGGTACAAACACTACCTTGAATAGCTAAATGTTTAGTCACTGCGCTACGGAGGTTAATATTATTTTTTTACGTTTTGATACAGTACTATAAAAATGTACCCATGCTTTTACCTTTAGAATAGGCACAAGAAAATAGTTGATAATAATTAATTGCGTAAGCAAGAGAGCAAGTTGAACATCAGCTCGCACACTTTTATTATGTATTTCTGAAGTGGAATCTTCTATTGTATTACCGATATAATATAATATATTAATAATTACGTATTTGAAAATATAGCTAGACGAGAATATAGAGTAAGTAGTATGTTATCGCAAGTATACTGAGTTAGGACTACTATTATAATAATAATAAGCCCGCAGGAGAGGTTGTGGCGAGTGGTTAGTGAGTGGTGATACCACAAGCCATTACGAGTCCTCCAGAGGAGCTTTTAATCCCCCACGTTTGACTCGCCTAGGTCGGTCGGTAGGTGCCCTCTGATCTTTACACCGTTTGTCGTTTACGTTAGTCAGTATAATAATATTAGATTCAAAATTAAATCCTTTCATTAATACTGTGAAACCGTCAAAAATCTGATTGATACTACGTTTGATCAAACTAACATATGGTAGATATAGACACAGAAATTTGATCAAGTTCCTCATCTATACGAGTACTCGTATCTTCATTCATTTTTATAAATTATCTGACAATGAGTAATTATATGCCTATAGCCATATAGCTCAAAGAATCGACAAGCGATGGAGAGGAAAAAGGTTCTCAAGTTGCAGCCTCGTACCGGTAGGCAAAGCGAGGGACAGCACCCCAATAGATGGAGTAATGACCTGGTAAAAGTAGAGGAAGTCGATGGTTGCAGGTTGCTCGGGACCATGCTTTGTGGCATTCCTTGCGGGAGACCTATGTACAGCAGTGCATTTGTGAAGGTAGACTGGTAAAATGATGATAGTGAGTAATTTAAGCAGTTTTACTAAAAACAATGATCGTAATTTAAGGAGCAATCAATTAAGACTAAATCTAATAATTTTGTATTAGTATTGGTTGAGATTTGTTTAAGTGTGAAGTGGTTTATAATGCTGATTAAAAACATGAAAAAGTGTCATTAGAACGTATGTGTAGTATGAGATAGGTAGGAATATAATATATAGTTTCTGACAATCTAAGACAAAATATTATTAAGGCTGGTAAATAACGTTATTTTATTATTTTGATAGCAAAGAAATTATTCCTTATTATATAAGTCACAGCTAAAAGGCGATCCGCAGTTGCATCTGGGTTAGCCGGCTATGACTAGGTCCAGCCGATTTTCTTTGGTTAAACTTCAGATAATTTCGATTTACGTCTGGCTAAGTGTAGATGTAGCTGGTAAAACTAGGTGTGACTTTCTAGTAAAACTAGGTATAGTAAAGTCCGAATAATAATAATTAAAAGTATTTAATCCAGGTTCACTCCGTAATTTTAAAATTTATCGATCTTTATTGTGTTATGTATATTTTATAATATAATAATAGTAATAATAATCTTTATTGACATAAAATTTGTTACAATATTATTTAAGCCTCTGACTCCCGAGCTAGGTTAGAAAACCTGTGTTACGACAAAAGATTATTATTATTATTTGGGTCAGATGGAAGCCTTCGGCAGGGGAGACCAAACGGCCGAGGGTTAGGAGGAAAGGGAAAGAAACCGGCGAACGATGCAGGTGGTATCGAGGAGCACCGCCTTGCAGGCGGTATCGAGGAGCACCGCCTTCTGTATTTGAGCCCGGAGCGGTCCCAGTCGCCTCAGTTGACCCGAGAAGCTGACTGGGATTAGTCGTTCGTGAGCCAGGTCCAGATATTTTGTTCGTTTATCTGTTTCGGCTTTCACGAGGTTCTCGTCATACGGAATGGTAATGTCTACCAAAAATATCCTTGACTATGCCCGGTCCATCAGCACAATGTCAGGCTTATTCGAAGAATAGTCCTGTCTGTGATGATGGCTCGGTCTCAGTAGAGCCTGGTGCAGTCATTTTCGAGCACGGCTTCCGGCAAGTACTTATAATATGGCAATTTCTTGCCCACAGGATTGTATTTCAGAGCAAGCTCCTGGTGTAGAATTCTGTCTACTAGGTTGTGCCTGTGCAAGTACTCAGAGTTAGAAAGCGCCGAACAACCGGAGATGACATGTCTAAGTCGACGGTGCCGTATCTCCGATAGTTGTTGGTCTTAATAACCTGATCCTGTATTACACTAACAAAACCCTCGGTTTCCCCGAAGAGGTCACTGAAACGTAGCCAGTTGAGGGAGGCGACTGTATCTACGAAGATCTCATGTAGAGCCTTGTAGTACCTCCCGTGGAGCTCCTTCTCTTTCCATACGGTCGAAGTTATGACGAAGGCTGCACACTTCGTGATTATGCATGGTGAGCGCGCTCAGAAAGCACGCCCACCATGCTTTCGTGGCAAGTACAGCCTCATTACTGACGATCTCGGATGATGTATCCTATGGCACGTCATGGTAGTGCGGACTTTTCTATCCAGGGCATTAAGTTCAGTCTGAGTCCACCTGAGTATGCCAAAGGTATACATGACCCAGCCATTACATGCGTGTGTCTTATTCACACCGGACAAAAGGCTTGTTTCATACCAGCCACATTGAAACCGATTTTCTGTGACATACCCAGTTATCAGGGCCCTTAAGTTGACGGGCATAGATAAGTCTATGCCCTCAGAGTTAGTAACCCTTCCTCTTTCAACCTGTAGGACCGCACACTTATCCGTCCCCAGCTCCATTCCAATAAAATTGCTAAATCCCCAAGTGATGTTTAGCAATTCCATAAGATGGGAGCGACTGGAGGCGAATAACTTGAAGTCATCGACATAGAAAAGGAGGGTCACTTTTGTACCTCCTTTCCGAAGCTAAAATCCCCTCCCGGAGCTCTCCAGTAAAGTACTGAGAGGGTTCAAAGAGAGGCAGAACCAGATTGGACTCAGACAGTCGCCCTGGAAGATACCCCTTTTTATCCTTATGCGACTTTCTGCAGCCGTCATCCGCTCACCCAGATGACAAAGGATCGTACTCCACTGCCCCATACACTGCTCGAGGAAGTCTCTAACTGTACAGTCAATCTTGTACAGCTCGAGGACCCTCTTTAGCCATGTATGGGGCACCGAGTCGAGCGTCTTTCTGTAGTCTATCCAGGTGGCGGAGAAGTTCCGACGGTTGCGTTTCACCACTTTGCCAATGACTTTATTATTATCATTTGATAAAATATATATAACATAATAAAGATCGATTTATTAATTACTTAACCACAGCGTCACATACCATGTTAGAATTTGTACTTTTTTTCTTTACTAATAAACTAAAATAACATAGAGTGTATGTAAGTTGTTGAAAATACACACGACATACATAAAATGAAATATAATTATATAATCGATAAATACATACATTAGTAGACTAACCCCGCCAATATATATATATATATATATATATATATATATATATCAACAACTTACGTGCACTATTACCTTTTCTCACAGGTCACTTTATCCTGTCCAATGGTCGCCTGTTAGAGATCGCTTCCGAAGCGATAAGGCCGCCAATAGTATCTTTAAATAATTTTTTTTCTCTTGTTTCATTCATTCATTCATATCATTACAAAATAAACCAATTACAATAAACGAAATTGGGGGCAAATTACTAACTGTGGGATATGTTTATATAGATGGGAGAGTTCATTTTATATCAACACGAGTATGAAAGAAAATTGGGTCGTCTTTCGGAGAGAGTTATGCGAAAGAGTTTTTTGTCTGGTAGAATTGTCAAAGTAAATAACGCGAAAATACCAATACAAATATTGAATACACGATAAGTTATTGTAGGTCCGAAACAGATAATTTATAAAATTATATAATTAGTAAGTTTGATAAAAGTCTCATTAATCCCGAACGTGTTCATAAAATGTTAAATTTACTAAATATAGATCATTTAAAATAATAAGGAAAAATCTTCTATTATTTATAATAGAAATTTTGCACAAGTATTTATACTTGTGCAAAATTTTCCGACGTACTTTTATTGCCAAGAAATCGGAAATCAATGAACAACTTGTAACATATATGAATATCCTATACATTTAAACGAGCAATTCTTGTATATATATATATATATATATATATATATATATATATATATATATATATAAATCTCGGAAACGGCTCCAACGATTTTCATAAAATTTTGTGTGCAGGGAGTTTCGGGGGCAATAAATCAATCTAGCTAGGATTTACTTTTATAAAATGTCTTTTTGTCCGTGTTTTTAGGCAATGAAAAACTGCTACAATATCGTTAGAATAACAAGGTAAATTTTGACAGTTTATGATTACAAATAGGTTAATTGGTATATACATTGGGCGCTCATAAAATAGAAATACCATGGTTCGAGCCCAGACCGACCGACCGACTTTTTTAATTTTTTTTTCAAGTTCCTTCTTTTTTTGAGAAAATCTATTTTTCCGAGCCCTTTTTTTGTATTTTTTAAAAACACGAAAATTTAAATTAAACTAATTGCTATTTAATAATAAAAAATTAATAGAAAACCTATCGCGCTTAAGAAAAGTAAACTTTTTTTTTTTTTTATAGAAGAGGGGGCAAACGAGCATGCGGCTCACCTGATGTTAAGTGACTACCGCCGCCCACGATCAACCGCAACACCAGGAGAATTGCGGGTGCGTTGCCGGCCCTTTAGAAAGGAGTAAGCTCTTTTCTTGAAGGTCCCCAGGTCGTATCGGTCCGGAAAAATCGCCGGTGATAAACTATTCCACAGAGAGGTTGTACGTGGAAGAAAACTCCTTGTGAAACGTACAGTGGTGAACCGCCAAGCATCCAGATGGTGTGGATGGTATCGGGACGTTTGCCGTGTCGTGCGTTCACGAAATTTGGCGGCTGGGATTAATCCGAACAATTCCTCAGAGCACTCCCCGTGATAGATGCGATAAAATACGCAAAGAGATGCAACATCTCTTCGCAGCGCCAGTGAATCGAGCCGATCGGAAAGCACTCGGTCGTCGACGATTCGAGCCGCTCTGCGCTGGATGCGGTCAAGTGGAAGGAGCTGGTACTGGGGAGCCCCAGCCCAGAGATGGGAACAGTATTCCATGTGCGGCCGAACCTGCGCCTTGTAAAGTTGCAGGCGGTGTGCCGGCATGAAATACTGTCCCGCTCTGCTGAGCACGCCAAACTTTTTAGAGGCCAATTTGGCCTTCCCTTCCCAGTGACCACGAAACTGCACGTCACTCGATATGTCGACGCCGAGGATTCCGATAGTGGCTGAGGCAACAAGGGGAGTGCCTTGAAACTGAGGGGATACGACAAAGGGGTTCTTTTTAGCGGTTAACGCGCAAACTTGTGTCTTCTGGGGGTTAAACTGGACTAGATTTAGTCGTCCCCAATCCGAGACTCTGTTCAGCAAAGACTCGACTTCAGACACAAGTTTGTCCCGGCACTCGGAGACGTTTTCCCGAGAAATATTGGCTCGGCCGGTGTAAAGAGCATCACCAGTGCTGTCATCTGCATAGCAATGAATTTTAGGAGCTGACTCCGTAGGGGTGCCTATTGGTGACCATAATGAAAGGTGAATTCTTTTACTAATATATATTTATTATAGCGAAACG
The DNA here is from genome assembly GCA_036936625.1 of Parnassius smintheus behrii. NCBI lineage: Eukaryota > Metazoa > Arthropoda > Insecta > Lepidoptera > Papilionidae > Parnassius > Parnassius smintheus. The sequence goes on along the minus strand of JAUPFT010000015.1, from coordinate 22,913,122 downwards.
TGCCATACAGTTGGCGGGCAACTAGTGACTGCCTGAAAAATCTTATTCACTACATAATATAGTTACAATACAACGTTGCGAAGTTTACATGTGTGTGCGCGGCACACCTACAATACTTCCCCCTTTACAACAATTGAATACAAAAAACTTAAAACTATACAATGAATATAAACTTAAAACTAACAACAAAAACTTGCTAATGCGCTTGTGGAAAGGGTCGCGCCGCCGCGGCCGCCACCCCGCGAAAGGGGTGGCGGCCGCGGCGGGCGCGGGCACATGCTGCAGACCGGTGCTAGAAGCACCTATCATCTGACCCATATTCTGGCCCGATATCGGAATGCCTGCCATTAACACTTGATGACGAAGCCAGCTTTTGAACTTCTTATTAAACTTTACCCAAATAGTGTACAGGATTATCGCCCCCATAAAACTGGCTATCACATATAACCATGTTTGAAAATTATCCACTTTATTCTCTACAGTATTTTGAGCCTGAGAAACAATAACTGGTTTTTCTTCCAAATTACCCATAGTAAAAATCGTAAAACTTATCGCGCTAATGCTTTCGCAAAGGAAGTATTTCGAATGAAATTATATTAAATACATTATAACTAAACTAACTACCTGGAACCTATATGAAAGTGCAGTATACGCAAAATACTGAACACGATGCTTCTACAATTACATTCAACTTAAATAATGTAACTTGAATATCCTGAATGAAAATATTATGCACTAGACAATGCAAATAATACTTTCACATCCATAGTAACTAAACCTGATTATCATTTAGACATGTAATTGTATAATATATATTTTATATTAACACTAGCTTATAAATCGTGAAGGTAACTTAACAATCCGACCACTTCGCGTTGTTTTCACGGTTATCGGGTTGCTCGGGCCGGGTAACAACGACGTCAGCGGTGTGGACGGTGGTAACGGGAACCGTACATGCGCAGGTGCAACATCCGCTGCGTTGTCAGCGTTACTTTGGCGTGGCGTTGCTTCGTTACCATCACATTCCTTTAATACATATGCAGGCTTTAATCTGTCGATAGAAATATGTACCTGTCTATCGGGTAATTGAATTAGGTAAACCTTTGGGCCCCTTTTTATCACGCGGTACGGACCGTCGTAGGGTGGTTTCAAAGGTTTACGTATTGAATCGTCCCTAACAAAGACATATTCACAGTTACGTAAGTCCTTGTGCACAAAAAGACTATAACAGTTACGTGAATCGTCGGATGTAGGCTTATAACTACTAATAGTATCTCTAATCTTATCCACTAAACAATAATCATTGACGTTACGGTTGTTCGAAAAGCTGTCATAAAAGTCTCCCGGTAGACGCAAGTTTCGTCCGAACGTTAACTCGGCGGCGCTAACCCCTGAGTCGCTGCGGGCGGCCGCGCGAAGCCCCAGTAATACTGTGGGTAGCTCTTCCACCCAGGACCCATGTGACAGGCGAGCTGAAAGTGCTGCTTTTAAAGAACGATGCCAACGTTCAACTCCGCCATTGCTTTGCGGATGATAAGGAGTAGTTCGAATTCTATTAACCCCCAACATTTTTAACAGCTGGTTAAAAAGACTACTCTCAAACTGGCGACCTTGGTCGCTAGTTAACTTTATCGGGCAACCGTAACGACAAATCCAACCTTCATATAAATGTTTGGCAACAGTTTCTGCCGTAATGTCTCGTAACGGAAAAGCTTCAGGCCACCTGGTCCTCCTATCAATTATCGTAAGTAAGTATCTATAACCATCTGGAGAGATCTCAAGAGGGCCAACGATATCGACGTGCAAATGCTCAAAACGCTCTACTTCCGGAAACTTAGTCAGATTCGATACCGTATGTCTGTTAACTTTAGAACGTTGACATTGTATGCACGTTTTTGCCCACAAAGAAACATCACGATTCATACTAGGCCAGAAATACTTTTTGGCTAACATCTTTCGCGTAGAACGAATTCCAGGATGGCTCAAATTATGTAAACTATCAAAAGCTAGGCGTAGAAACTTTTCCGGTAGGTACGGACGAGCTGTATCAGTAGACATCTCACAAAAAATAGACTTATTTAACATAGGTATAACTAGTTCCTTTAACAAAATATTATCGGTATTTAAACCAGACATAACATTCATGATATAACTGTCGCTACGCTGCTCATTTGCAATGTCATCGAAATTCAACGCAGTTGGCATAGTCACGGCTTCGATGCGCGATAAGGTGTCAGCTACGATGTTATTCGTACCGGTTATATGTTTTATATTTGTAGTGAACTCACTTATGAAAGCTAAATGTCTCGTTCTCCGAGGCGTTTCGCTTTCATCGCGTCCTACCTTTTGAAATGCAAAAGTTAAAGGTTTATGGTCCGTATACACGGTTATTTCTTGCCCTTCAAATAATTTCCGAAAATGTTTTATAGCTAAGTATATAGCGAGCAACTCGCGATCGTATGTGCTATATCGCTGTTGGGTGGTGGTCAATTTTTTTGAGAAATAGCCCAATGGTTTCCAGCTATCTCCTTCCTTTTGTTGCAAGACTGCTCCCACGCATATATTGGATGCATCAGTCATTAAAGCGAGTTCGGAACCCACTCTAGGGTACGTCAATGTAGCGGCCTGTGTGAGACCTGCCTTACATTGCGTAAATGCTTCGTTCGCACTCTCCGTCCAGACGATGGGAGTCTTATCATTTTTCTTTGAGCTTTTAAGATATTTATTTAATTCTGTTAGATATAAAGTTGCGTTAGGAAGATGAGCTCGATAAAAATTGACCATACCGAGAAAACGTCTTAGCTCTGCAACAGTTTTCGGCTTCGGAAATTCCACAATTGCCTGAACCTTATCTTGCAACGGCCTGACGCCGTCGGTACTAATCTCGTGTCCCAAAAATTCTAGTTTAGTTTGTCCGAAACGACATTTTGCCAAATTAATCGAAATTCCATATTTATTAAGCCTTTTAAAAATAATTTCTAAATGTTGCCTGTGTTGAACTTCGTTGTCACTAGCTATAAGTAAGTCGTCTAAATAACAAAAGACAAAATCAAGACCTTGTAATATGGAGTTCATAAAGCGCTGGAAGGTCTGCTCCGCCCAAACCGAAGGTCATTCGAGGAAACTCGAAAAGTCCGAATGGTGTTATGATAGCGGTTTTCTCCACGTCACCTGGTGCGACAGGTATAAAATGATAACTTCTATTGATGTCTAATTTTGAAAATATCTTTTTATCCGGAAGAATAAAAGTAAAATCGTTCAAGCGAGGAATCGGGTATCTGTCGGGCTTTGTTATCGCATTCAGCTGGCGATAGTCCCCACAAGGTCTTATATCTCCATTTTTTTTAGGAACTACATGGAGCGGACTAGCCCACGCGCTCTTTGAAGGACGACAGATGCCCAGTTCCTGCATGATGCGAAATTCTTCTTTAACTTTTTTATACCTGTCAGGTGGCAACGGGCGCGCTTTCGCGTGCATGGGCGGGCCAGAGGTCTCGATATAGTGGACGACATCGTGTTTCGCAGTTTCTCGGAATGACGCTGGTTTAGTGATGTCCGGATACTTTAACAATAAATCCTGATATGGATGATTTACATCAATAGTTTTAACACTAGGTTGAGATACATTGACAACAGATGCCGAAACATTCAATTCTGTAGTTTTATCTATTAATTTACGCGCGTTTAAATCAACTAATAATTTGTAGTACGCTAAAAAATCGGCGCCCAAAATTGGTTGTTTGACATCTGCTACAACGAATTCCCAACGATAAGGTCGGCGTAAGTTTAAGTTTAACACTATTGTCTTGGTACCGTAAGTTGCGATTTCATTGCCGTTAGCTGCGTATAATTTATATGCACTACACTGATTTAGACGATCTTTTCTCGCGGCTGGTAAAACAGACACATTGGCACCGGTGTCAACTAAAAATCTAAGTCCGGAGTTACTGTCTGACACACACAAACGATTGAATGGAAAAACGGTACAGACCTGAAGACCCTCGGACTGTACCTCGCTGCTCAGTTTTCCGGCTGTGTTGTTTTCCACGCGCAAGGCTTCGTACACCTGTTGGCCTTTTCTCGGAACTTGTAATGGTAAAAGCATAAGTAGTTCTCCTTCCGGGGACGGCAGGAACTGCTACGGCGCCTGGACTGTGAACGACGCCGGTTGCGATCCGGGGCGCGGGACCGCGACCTCTGCTGATCGATCCGGTCCACGGTAGCCTTTATTTTAGCCACCGCAGCTCTCAACAGGGCCAAGTCATAGGCGGTAGTAGATGCTGGCGCTGGCACGGTGTAAGTAGCGGTGGCGGCATATGAAGGCCGCACAGCTTCCATGACGTTATCTGCAACTGCTGCTAGGTTGTCCAGGTCCTTGGAGTCGGACACAGTTAGCACGGCTCGGACTTGTGTCGGAAGACGACCCTGCCACAAGACGCGAAGGGTTTCATCAGGAACCTTGTCAGTAGCGAGCTCACGCATCCGCCGAAGCAGCTGAGATGGTTTCTGGTCGCCCAGCTCTAGCTCGCTCATAAGCTTCTCGATCTGCCTCGACATTGACTCCTCATAGATGTGGAGTAGCCGAGCTTTGAGTGCGTCGTACTTGTAGGTAGGAGGCGGGTTGAGTAATATGTCCGTCACTTGCGCGATAACCTCCTTACTTAGCTTAGACACGACCAGGTCAAACTTCGCCTCATCACTCAACCTCTGAGGTGCGAGGATAGCTTCCGTGCGTACGAACCATACGCGTGGCTGGTCCGTCCAAAAGTCTGCGAGGCGAGACTGTAGGGACACTGCATCTACACCTGGCGCCATGATGGGCGGTTGCGCGGGTGGCTGGATGTCTTGAACGGGTGGCACGTTAACAGGCGGCACGTTCTGTGACGTAGGCGGAAACGGCGCACTCATGTTACTATATCTATTGTCCACTGATCACAACCACGCGAATATTGCCCACTACTGCATTAACATCACATAGACCACTTCAGTCATCTTTATCACGTCGGGGTCACCAGTTTAGGAGCTGACTCCGTAGGGGTGCCTATTGGTGACCATAATGAAAGGTGAATTCTTTTACTAATATATATTTATTATAGCGAAACGTGCCATACAGTTGGCGGGCAACTAGTGACTGCCTGAAAAATCTTATTCACTACATAATATAGTTACAATACAACGTTGCGAAGTTTACATGTGTGTGCGCGGCACACCTACAAATGTTACGGGTATGCAACATATCATTGATATGTAGAAGAAACAGCGTTGGCGATAGCACGCAGCCCTGTGGAACACCAGCATTAATAGGCTTGCAATCGGAGCTTGCACCGTCTACAACGACCTTGATGCTCCGATCTGCAAGAAAGCTGGTGATCCAATCGCACAATTTCTCGGGAAGCCCATAGGAAGGGAGCTTCGAAAGAAGCGCTTTGTGCCAAACCCGATCGAAGGCCTTCGCAATGTCCAAACTAACGGCCAATGCCTCCCCCTTGAACTCTACTGCCTCCGCCCATCTGTGAGTGAGGTAGACCAGAAGATCACCAGCTGACCGACCACGGCGAAAACCGTATTGGCGGTCACTAATCAGCTGGTGATCCTCAAGGTACCTCATGAGCTGGCAGTTTACAATGGACTCCATTGTTTTGGAGAACAAGGAGGTGATGGCGATTGGCCGGTAGTTGGACGGGTCTGAGCGGTCGCCTTTTTTAGGGATCGGGTGGACGAAAGCCGTCTTCCACTATTTTGGGACTACGCCTAGGGAGTAGGAGTACCGGAAAAGACGCGTTAAAACCGGTGCCAACTCCGGAGCACACGTCCTCAGCACAATTGGGGGGATTCCGTCAGGCCCACTCGACTTGTGGATGTCCAGGGAGAGGAGTGCTTTGCGAACCGAGCGCTGTGTGAACTGCACTTCCGGCATGGAGCACTCACACCGCGGGATGGTCGGCGGCGTACTCCCCCCGTCATCGAGAGTCGAGTTAGACGCAAAGAAAGAACCTAGAAGATCGGCTTTCTCCTTTGCAGTATGGGCCAGTGAGTCGTCCTCCCTGTGCAGAGATGGAAGAGATGGCTGACAGAAATTCCCCTTCACAGCCTTGGCGAGAGACCAGAATGCACGGGTTCCAGAAGGAAGGCGAACTAGTTTCTCGCCAATTCTGCCTATGTGCTCTGACTTTGCCTTGGCAATGACTCTTTTGAAGGACCTAGAGGCGGAATTATACTTCTTTTTTAGAGCGCTGGTGTTTACATCCCGGGACGCTGATGCATCAACCCAGGCTTGGTAGCACTCCTGCTTATAGCATGATGCTATTTTACAGGAGCGACCAAACCATAGCTGAGATTTGCCTCCAATGGGCACCACAGAGGAAGGAATAAAAAGTTTCATACCCTGAAGTACCACATCAGTAACAGAATCCGCAACAACGTTGGGATCATCCGGCGAGAAGCAAACCCGCCCCCAAGGGTAGGATGCAAAGAAAGACCGCATCCCATCCCAATCGGCTGACCTATAGTGCCAAACACGGCGGCAGCCTGCAGAATGCAACCGGGATTTCAGCGTGAGTGGCACAACACTCCGGACCAGACAATGGTCCGAGGAGCCTAAAGGGGCGTCGACGGAAATCTGATATCCGTCCGGGTGAGAGGTCAGCAGAAGGTCCAACAGGGAAGGTGCATGATCCTCCACATCTGGAATCCGCGTAGGCGAAATAACCAGTTGTGTCAGACCATATGCCAAGGCAAAATCATGAACAGATCTCCCCGCATGATCGGTTAAACGTGAACCAAGCCATTCGGCGTGATGGGCGTTAAAGTCGCCGAGGATCACGATCTCTGCGGAGGGGATCTGCTGTAGCAACGAATCTGCAGCCATTTGGACGTGGTCGAAGAGTCGGTCTGTTTCGGCATTACCGCTATGGGACCTATAGAGGCACCCGTAGACGCGTGGATGGTCGTCGCTGTCTACGCGTAGCCAAAGGATGGACAGGTCCGAACCTTCAAGTCTGCCGAGGCGTCGAGAACAGATGTCCTCTCTGACGTAAACGCAAACTCCAGCCCGAGGCACAAAGGAGTGTTCCAGTTTGTACCCCGGGTAGGAGAGATACGAGACATCAGCCGGAGAGGACACCTGTGTCTCGGTCAGAAAGAGCAGAGCCGGCCTCGCCGTCTCGAGATGGTAGTGGACGGCGTTTAGGTTAGAGTGAAGTCCCCTGATATTGCAGAAATTCACGGACAGCGTGGCAGGGGTCGCCTTGGTCTTATTGCTCCGTTTGCCCCGAGCAGTTGTAGTCTTGAGCGGAATTTTGCCCCCCCCCCCCAAAATACGCGGGGCAGCCTGAGCACCCACGCTCAGAGGTGGAGAAACATGGTCGTGGATGCTCAGCGAGGGATTCTCCAGGGGTGCTGGTACCCTCCTGGGGTAGTCTATTATTATTTAATTCCGCTACCATGTTGAAGGGGGGGGGGGGATTTGGGCCTCCGGCCACCTGCACTCACCAGACGAAACGCGGAAGCAAAGCTTCCACTTCACGCCGGTATTCTGTGAGGTCGTGGTACCACCCCGGTTTGAGCCGGCCCATACCTGCAACAGCAAAGCTGCCGCGTGGCTCTACCACTGTAAAACTTGAAACTTGAAGTTAAACCCGAAAAAATGTGTTTTCTAAAAAAGAGAACTACTATATCTTGGTCACGTTGTTTCTTCCGAAGGTATTAAGCCTGGCCCAAAAAAGATGCCGGTTTTACCAAAACTAGTAACCAACAATTTAAAAATACTAGTAGCGTTTGAAAATACCTTTATATATTTTTATTATATATTTATATATTTTATTTTTCTGAAATTACAATAACAATTTATGTCCCAAAGATTTTCAATTTCATTGGGATAAAACCTATAAAATATATTTTTAACGCTTAAATGATTTCAACCTTGTATGTAAATCGTTCTTTTCGATCATATTGTGCACGAAATGCATTTATGAGGGAATTGGATTGCTTTTGTAATGAGCGGAGGATAGATCTTCTGTGTATTATACAAAATAATTATAACAACGTATGAATTAGGAAGTTAACACGTGTGATATATGAGACACCAAATAGGTCCGGACCGCGAATATTAATTTTAAATGGTGTCCATGAAGTCGACGATCATGGGACAAAACGTGTAGTATTAAATGACTATTATTTGTTGCTAACTAGCGCTCACGCCGCTATAAGACGAATGATAAATAGCATAAAGAAAATATGCTTTGGTCTGACGATGTGACAAGTGTTTGCAACATAAACACTTAAATAAATATATAAAAGATCAATGGTTACAACCAATACGAGATATTCCGACTTTGAAAGAGTTTACTTAGATTTAGTATTATGTGGGGATAGTAATAGAAATGTTTATATATACTTGATTTAAGCAAGTATGTTGAAGCTTATCCACTTAAAAATAAGGATACTATTTCAGTGGCATCAGCTTTCATCAATAATTTTATTATAAGATATGGTATTCCTCGACAAATAATATCTGATCAAGGGACAGAATTTGTTTGAACCGCGACTAAAGATGTGTGCCGTATTCTCAACGTTCAATGGGTAACATCGACAGTATACCATCAACAATCTACAGGTTCCTTAAAAAACAACACAAAAGTTTGATGTCATTTTTCAGAATTCAAACAGGTAATGAACTACATAACTGGAGCACTTTGTTACCCTATTGGTGCTTTGGTTATAATGACACTGTACAACGGAAACCAAGTATACGCCATATGAACTTGTATTTGGAAAGCTTTGCCGTTTGCCAAGTAATTTAACTTTAAATATAGGGCTTTTATATGATCCATATGATTACCCACAATAACTTAGAAATAAACTTAAAAAATTGCAATATGATGGAAGAAATAATTTAATTTTTAGCAAACAAAGTATGATTATTAGACAAATCCAATTAAATATGCCAGTGGTGTGCAAACAAATTCAATCTTCTTCATATAGGACCAATTAAGAGGATACCTTGAAAATGAATCGAAGTTTTGGGGGCGTGGCTTATTCCTTTGTCGGTGAGGCTAACGGTCAACTGCGATACTTCATAGTACGCAAATTGTGAGATAGCCATACCGAGCAAGCGCTCGGAAAAAAGCTAAGTAAGCGCCAAACAACATTTTTATTTATTTTAACAAAACTTCGTTATGGATTAAAAAACTGGTTTATGAAAACTTAGATATGGTTATTTACCATATGCCATAAAAATTATTCCATGAAATTATTCGTAAAAATATAGTGGAGTCATCGAGAAATGTAAATAATTAGCGCCTAATTTGCAATTTTTTTTCTATCGAGAAAATTACATGATATCGTGTTTTCCTTTTATGTAATCCTAGATCATATAATCAAAAATCATATACCAAAATTTTGGTTTGTAATCTATAAAACTTTAAAAAATATGTTAAATAGAAAAACCACCAAATTTTCGAGGTATCTATCGCCTTAAGGTTATCGAAGATTGTGAACCAAATGTAACAAAAGATTACAAAGGTAAGTCAATAAATAAAAATTGCACCAGATACAATAATAAACCAGATAAAAGAAGGAAATTGTCATTATTACAATGTATACAAAACTTATTTAAAAATTACAGTGTTTACGATACTTATCACAATATACTGAAAATTTTGGGGAATCAAGAAAGTGACACAACATTACTATTTAAAAATGTATTTATTGCTTTTCGAAGTATTCTCCGCGAAATTTGACATATTTTTACATACGATGGAACCAATCATTGAAGCAACCATTCCATTCGGAAGTTGGGGTCTCCAAAATGACCGTTTTGTAGGCGTCCAAAGCTTTTTCAGGTGATGAAAATCTTTATCCACGCAATTTATTCTTTATTTTAGGGAAAGTATAGAAATCATTAGGGCTTAGGTCGGGGCTGTACGGCGGATGGTCTAATAATTCTATGTTTTCTTGCTCTAAAAACTCTTTTGTTCTGTGTGTGGTGTGAGAACTCGCATTGTCGGGACAAACTTGTGTCTGAAGTCGAGTCTTTGCTGAACAGAGTCTCGGATTGGGGACGACTAAATCTAGTCCAGTTTAACCCCCAGAAGACACAAGTTTGCGCGTTAACCGCTAAAAAGAACCCCTTTGTCGTATCCCCTCAGTTTCAAGGCACTCCCCTTGTTGCCTCAGCCAGTATCGGAATCCTCGGCGTCGACATATCGAGTGACGTGCAGTTTCGTGGTCACTTGGAAGGGAAGGCCAAATTGGCCTCTAAAAAGCTTGGCGTGCTCAGCAGAGCGGGACAGTATTTCATGCCGGCACACCGCCTGCAACTTTACAAGGCGCAGGTTCGGCCGCACATGGAATACTGTTCCCATCTCTGGGCTGGGGCTCCCCAGTACCAGCTCCTTCCACTTGACCGCATCCAGCGCAGAGCGGCTCGAATCGTCGACGACCGAGTGCTTTCCAATCGGCTCGATTCACTGGCGCTGCGAAGAGATGTTGCATCTCTTTGCGTATTTTATCGCATCTATCACGGGGAGTGCTCTGAGGAATTGTTCGGATTAATCCCAGCCGCCAAATTTCGTGAACGCACTACACGGCAAACGTCCCGATACCATCCACACCATCTGGATGCTTGGCGGTCCACCACTGTACGTTTCACAAGGAGTTTTCTTCCACGTACAACCTCTCTGTGGAATAGTTTACCACCGGCGATTTTTCCGGACCGATACGACCTGGGAACCTTCAAGAAAAGAGCTTACTCCTTTCTAAAGGGCCGGCAACGCACCCGCAATTCTCCTGGTGTTGCGGTTGATCATGGGCGGCGGTAGTCACTTAACATCAGGTGAGCCGCATGCTCGTTTGCCCCCTCTTCTATAAAAAAAAAAATTGTCGTGATGGTGGATGATGCAGCGGTTGCAGTTCTCTCTACGGAGTTCAGAAACGACCTGTGGCAAACAAGTGCTGGCATACCATTCTGCATTAACTGTTCGTTATTCCTCAAGAGGAATAGTTGTAACATGGCCGGTTTTGGAGACAAACGTGGCCACCATTTTTTTGGCAACACTCCGTGAACGAACAATTTTTGTTGGCTTTAACACATTTTCGAACACCCAAACTCGTGACTGGTTTTTTGTTTCGGGTTCGGGTTATCGAGGATTCGTCACCTAATCCGATGTCGTATACAGCATTTGAGGATCCTGCGTGGAATATTTCGCTAGTTCTGACGCACCAAGTAACGCGAGCCGCTTTTTGCTCTTCACAGAGCGAATCATCGAACGGTATCCATCGGGAAAACAACTTTTTTACACCTAATAGTTCATGCAAGATTATTGGTATCTGACTCATGCCAATGCCTAAAATTGCCTGAATTTCGCGGTATGTCACATGTCGATCTTCCTCAATCAGCTTACACACAGCGTCAACGTTTTCTTGGGTGACTGCAGTTTTTGAACGACCTTGACCGGGATCATCACTGAGCTTCACACGTCCACGTTGAAATTCAGCAAACCAGCGATAAATTGTGGTTTTCGATGGGGCTTCATTACCAAATGCAGACATCATCCGGTCAAAACACTGTTTTTGTGTTAAACCACTTCGAAAGACATAATAAATCATCGCTCTTGAATTTTCTCGAGTCAATTCCATTTTCTCAACGACTAAACAAGTTTAACAAAACCTTGTGACAAGACCGAGAATCTTTTTTTAAATAAATAAATGGTATTCGATTTTTAAAACCAAGGAGTTTTCAATTAAAAAGATTTTAATATGACAGGAACAGTGGAAATATTCCATTCCCGATACTTTTAGTGCAGCCTAGTAGTATAGGAATGTTAAAATATTAGAATAATTTACACCTTTTCTTGACTTTTTCACACCAAGTTGTGCTACATTTAAAAAAAATTTAATTATATATTTCTCTTTTTGGTTTTTGCTGATAAGCGTTTAGTGTATGCTCATTGCTCACGTGTATGGACGAAAATCTTATACTAATAAACAGGTTTAGTTGACCCTTGTATCCCCATATACAGGTTCAAAATTTGGCGTAGGTTCATTACTATAGCCCAATTATAATATCGGTCATTTTTACTTATAGTAATGAGGAGGTGCAGAGATTCAATATACACACAATTAAAAATGTATAAAAATATTCTAGTATGTAAAATACACAATTAAATAAGCACAGAAAAGACAGTCCGTAAACACTTTTTAGGTAAATTTGTAAAAGTTGTAAAAATGTATGCACATTCCACTAAGAGATTTCTACAAAATGTGTGCAAATCTGACTAACCAGAATAATATTTAGTGCTCGTAACATCGTGTTCGAACTTTACGAGGGGACACTGAAAGTTCTTAGAAAATCAAAAACTGAACAAACTACCAAGTTATTAGTTTTATTATATCTTTTCTAAATAGTGTCTATTTACATTGTAGCAGCCAAGCTAATCAACCCTAAACGGCAATACATAATATATACCGTGCTGCTACCACAACACAGAAGCGAAGAAAACATTTATTTCCTAATTACCCCCGGCTACTGAGATACTGCGGGCTGCATATCGATGCGAGATAATTTGACGTATATATTTAACGTTCTAATATAGAAACAAGAATCAGCCGCAAATATCATCAGCACCGCATCGTCTTCACACGCCGGCTATCTTCATGTATTCGTCGAACATTTTTGAGCCGTTTCTTCAACGCCGCAGCTCGCTTCTTCTTGCTGTTCCGGAGCTGTGTCCCACGCCGCCGCCGCTCGCCGATTACGCGCGCGCTAAGTCTAGTTTCTGGATGTTAACGCTATTAGTCTATACGACTCTTATAGCTTCATCTGACTCAGGGCTAATTAAAAAAAGCTTATTAAAAAGTGAAAGGCAATGAGGTGAGGATGATGGTGAATGGTTTATGATTTGGTATTGTTACCAATCATCATGTCGCCTTTTTAGGCGTTTTTGAGCTATCTAACCGCAGTCCGAGGGGGGAGTGCGGACCCCCGTCTCTGACTGCTCAGCTCGTGTCGGTCGATGGTCGCGGGTGTACGGTGTGTACGCGCTGGAACGTGTCGTGCCCGTCTACGGGTGCGACGCGCCCCATTCGTTTTTCCTAATAATGTTTGTCCCATTTAGTGTGGGTGTAGTGTGATTGATTGAGTGATGTTCCTGTGACGTTTGGGTCGACTGGATCGAGCGGTTGTGGTGGTCCTATTAATACATTTAGCGGTCTACGGAGATAGGGCGCGACGTTTGTTATCGGAACGTAGTTAGCTGCGTTTGTCACTAGCGAGTTAGGGTGGGTTTCTACTCTATCAAAGTAGCGTTGAGACATCTCCTTTAAGTAATCGGAGATAGAGGGTAATTCGCAATCATTGTGCAAATCAGAGTTCCGTTTATACCACCGCGCACCGGTGGCTTTTCGGATGAAAAAGTTTTGGACTCTTTGGAGTTTTAAAATGTGGGTCTTTTAGGTGTGGGCGAAAGTTACACTTGCGTAGGACATTATAGGTCCAACGCAGGTTTTATACAGTCGGAGTTTGTATCTTAGCGACAGCTTACTCTTGCTGTTAACGAGAGGGTGTAGACGGCCAATGACTGACTTGGCTCTGTTGCGTACTACACTTATGTGCGTCGCCTCCTCGCCATATTTGGCCGATTTTTCCCAAGGGATTGGGCGGTCGTATAGAGAAATCGTTTTTGGTTTAGAACGAGCTGTTGAATTCCGTTGAAAGTATACTGCCACCCTCATTTCGGGATTCACATCAATTCTCCATTGGCGGAACCATTCGCCTAGGCGATTGGTGGCTTTTTGGAGCTTTAAAGAGAGGCTATTTTTGTTGTTGTCTGAGACATAGAGTGCCGTATCGTCGGCGAAGAGTGCAGTATTCACCACGTGGTCTTTAGGGATATCACTCGTGAAGAGTGTGAAGAAGAGTGGAGATAGGACGGAGCCTTGCGAGACTCCGGCCTTGAGGAAGCGTTTCGAAGAACGGGTTCCCTCCACTCGATATCGAAAAGTGCTGTTCGAAAGGAAGGCTCGTATGATGTGCACGAGCCTATCGGGCAAGTTTAGTTGTACAGCTTGTAAATCAAGCCGTCGTGCCAGGCCTTGTCAAATGCCTTCGCGACATCGAAGAAAAGGGGTTCCCGTGTTTCGATACTTTTTCCTTGTCGGGTTTTGGTTGAAGCCAGACAGAATGTATTCTGTTATGCGATGAATCTGATGGGTGCATGAGTGATTGGCTCTAAAGCCAAACTGCTCGTCTGGGAGGAGTCTGTTAGATTCGGTGTAAAGACGGAGACGCTTGTGAATAATGCGGTCGTATAGTTTACCCAAAATGTTGAGCAGACTAATGCGTCTGTAGCTAGAGGGACAATTACGCGGTTTACCCGGTTTTGGGATCCCTATTACGTCTGCTTCTTTTCAGATGTCCGGGAAGGAGCAGTTCGTGAGAAAAGTATTGAATATTCCTACAAGGAGGTAAATAAGTGGCGCCGAAAGGGATTTGATCACCTTGTTGCTGATGCCGTCTGGCCCAGTGGCTGATCTATTCTTAAGGCTTTTAATGATTTCGGTGACTTCATCTACTATCACAGGATCGAATGGTTCGCCCGCTGGTGGTAGCGTAAACCTACGTTTTACTTCCGTTTCTACCTATAGTAGGTGAGCGGGATCTGTTGGTGCGGTGGAAGACGTGCACTGGTACTCTAGACTGTCGGCTAGGCATTCAGCTTTTTCGCGATCATCTAAGGCGAGATCAGGTTGGTCCAGCCTCACGAGAGGCGGCATCGGTGAGAATTTATCAGCTTTAAGAGCTCTCATTAATTTCCAGAAAGCGTCTTGAGATGGTTCGATACCTTCTAAGAGGTTATCGCAGCTATAATTTCTAAATTCGGCTACTCATTATTTAATCTCGTTTTGTAGAGAATGTACCCGAAGTTTATTGGCTTCCGTGCGGTAGCGGTCATAAGTTTTAAGCGCGGAATTCTTCGCTCTAATCAGCCGTCGAGCACCCGCTGGAAATTTTGTGTATTGATCGCTCGACTCACGAACCTTACGGGAGCATTCTTCAACCGCTGATATGAGGTGAGTCGAAAGGGCGCTAATCGCCCTATCGACCTCCTCTAGCGAGTCTATCTTGTTAGGTATAGTGTCCAAATGCTGGGAGTTCGTAGACTTAAGTTTAACCTCAAGTTGACGCCAGTCGACAATGGTTTTGGTCTGAGGGACCTCATCTGCCGGCCGGCCCAGTTGTAAAATGACCGGTCTGTGGTCTGAGACTAGTTCCATAATAACCTCTATCGAATTAATAGTAAGTCGG
The DNA here is from genome assembly GCA_036936625.1 of Parnassius smintheus behrii. Classification (NCBI taxonomy): domain Eukaryota; kingdom Metazoa; phylum Arthropoda; class Insecta; order Lepidoptera; family Papilionidae; genus Parnassius; species Parnassius smintheus. The sequence continues at coordinate 22,897,818 of JAUPFT010000015.1, read as the reverse complement.
ATGTCTTTTAGCAGTGCTATATCAAGGATGGCCGGATGTTGGTTATCTGTATATGGATAGCGTGTTGGAGTCTCGGGAAAAGAAGAAGTTTTAAGTCTCTCCGTGAGGTCTCTTAAAATAATTCCGTTAGGATTGTTAACGTTAGAATTCCAGCTAACGTGTTTCTATTTAGGTCTCCCGCGATTAATATGCAAGTGCCTAGGTTTAATAGAGCCGATATGTCGGTATCTAATATACTTTTTAAGGGAGGCAGGTATGCTGATGCAACTATTATTGGCGGATGGTCCGTAAGTGCTATCCTACAGACCGACGCTTCTAAGTTAGTAAGCGGCGGAGTATCTGTCGGTACACATTGCGAGGACCCTTTGTAGTAATTAATTTAATTATTTTATTTTATTATTCAGGTAAGTACACCCATTTTGTTAGTACACTTAAAACTTAAAAACTTAAAAACTAGGGGTTAGTAAGTTCACAAAATACATAAATTATAACTACACAAAAATTATTACTTATTATTAAACATATTGGGTCTGGAACCCATATGCACTGTGTTCCAGTACCTTATTACTGGGCAATCTTGCCTTTACCGGGCAATCTTGCCTTCCGTATATGGGAAATTACGGAGGTTTTAAGCGAAATTAATGCCGTAATCGAAAGTAGTGAAATAGAATCTCTTCTCATTCTCGTTGATTCATCCGAAAGGACAGTTTTTCACTGAACTAATGAATTTTTGTGAAGAGCGAAGTTGGCTCTGTGCTGATATGATCAAGTTGGGATTATCTTCTAATACTCACACTTATGTTAGTGAAGTGCATAAATGTATGCGATGGCTTGATTGTTGTCTCACTACTGAGGTAGCTTGGCAATGTGTAAATAAAGTAAAGGTTAATTATGACGTATATTGGTCGGATCATCTACCATTAGAAGTGTATTGTGAGCTAGCTAATAAAATATATATAATAGATAGTAAATTGTGAGGTTGCCTAAATAGCCTAAATGGCTTGTAATGTGATAAGATGGGGGGAAGGGAACAGCGAACAAATAAATTATTATCACGATATTTGTAATAGAAAATTAAAAACTATCGTTCTCCCTGAGATATTTAGATGTTGCGCTGATTAAATATGTAGTAATGGGGATCATAAAGCATATATTGATATTTTTATAGCTCTATTATTAACGTATTAAAGGAAGCTGCAGTAGATAGTTATAAAGTACGTTGTAATAAAAGAAAAATATAACGGGGTGGAACAGGCATCTAAGGAAGATACATCCTATACGGTAAACCTCCATCTGGCGTTTTGCATGAAAACATGTGTGATACCAAAAATTAGATTAGAAGACAACGGAATCACAATAAACCCTTCGGAATGCATATTTGGCCAACAAGAAGTTCAATTTCTTGGTTTCACCGTTAGCAAGGAAGGAATAAAACCGCCTGCTGAAAAGGTCAGAGCAATCATCGATTATGCGAAACCTAAAACTATCGAAGATCTAAGGCGTTTTCTTGGGATGATAAATTTTTGCATTGAACACATACCTAAAGCCGCTGAAATTCAAGCACCACTTCACGCCTACCTTCACAACACGAAGAAAGAAAAATAAAACCTCAATCGGATTTAACGAGGAAGCCACGAAAGCATTTGAAGTTTGTAAAGTTGCGATCCAAAATGCAGCTTTGATCGCTCACCCACCATACGAAGCAACCCTTGCTATCTTCAGCGACGCGTCCGATCTCTCAGCAGGAGCCGTTCTCCAACAATAGAGCAATTGTAAATGGCAATCACTTGGCTATTTTTCGAAGAAGTTTTCCGATACTCAACGTAACTACGGTACATTCGACCGAGAGCTACTCGCTATTTACATGGCTATCAAGCACTTCAGAAAAACATTCGAGGGTCGAAACCTGATCGTTTTTACCGACCACAAGCCATTAACATATATACTTCCGAAGAAACCATCACTACCGTTGACGAACAAGACAACTTATTTTCATAAGTGAATTCACGACCGACATACGTCACATCAATGGAAGGACAACATAGTCGCCGACGCACTCAGTCGCATACCAATCCACAGTGTAACGTGCCCTACATCAATTGACTATCATAAGATCGCCGAAGCACAAGACTGAGATAGCGACAACATAAAACATCTATCGAAGCAAAGTAACTTGTCCATCAAGCAAGTTACAATGCCAATGACGTATCTACCTCTCTACTGTGAAGCCTCAACGTCAACCATGCGACCATACCTCCCAGAAGAATGTCGTCACGAAGTCTTCAATACACTGCACAACATCAGTCATCCAGGTGTTAGAACAACAAGAAAACTCATTACTGAAAAATTCTTTTCGCCTTCAATGTAAGTGGATGTTGGCAACTGGGCGAAGCAATGCATTCAATGCCAAAAATGCAAAGTACAAAGGCATACATCAAGTAGCCTAGCTACATTTCCACCCACGGAGAGATTCGAACATTGAACTGAATCAGTCGCGAAGATAATGTATGAAAATTGGATTACTCGTTTCGGATCACCTAAAACCATCACAACTGATCAAGGAAGAAACTTCGAAAGCAACCTATTCCTCAAACTTCTTCAAACTATGGGAATACAGAAGACACGTACAACAGCATACCATCCTCAATCAAACGGAATAATCGAACGATGGCACCGTACATTGAATACCGCACTCAAAACTCGTTTATCTCAACATACAAAGTGGATTGATGAGCTACCTACAGTGCTACTCGGACTACGAGCAACACCGCGTGTAGACACTAGTCTTAGCGCCGCTCAGCTAACCTACGGCTGAAGCATAATACTACCGTGTGACTTCTTCTACTTCAACATCGTCAAGCAATCAAGAAATGGATTATGATTTTTAACTCAACTTCGAGAATCAATCAACAAAGCCTTATCGTCGAAATGCACATCATCACACGGAAATAATAAATCAGTATTCATTCATCAAGATTTGAAAACATGCAAGCAAGTTTTTGTAAGAAACGACTCAGTGAAAAAAAAATTCAACCTACCTACGATGGACCGTATAAAGTATTAAAGCGAAATAGCAAGACTTTTAAATTACAAATATCCGGAAGGAAATCTACAATTATATCGATCGACCGACTAAAGCCTGCCTATATTATTAACAAGGATACTTCAGAGGATTCATCATCATCATCACAACCACCAGCGAGGAAGCTTGAAAATTGATCATCTACATCAACCCAGTTGAAACTTATTTTAAAAATTACGAGATACGGGCGAGTCATCAAGCCTCCGGTACGCTTTCAGGCTCTTTTTCAGGCCCCACGTCAAAAGAGTAACCCATCACGCACATTTTTACCTGAGTAGGCTCAACAGTATGTTGGGCCGACAAAGTAAAATGTCCCTCAGAAACAAACGTACCCTTTATAAGGTCTGTATACGACCAGTCATGTCCTACGCGGGCCCCATTTTTGCCCACGCCGACCCTAAAATTATTAATGAACTCCAAATAGTTCAAAACCTTTTCTGTCGTCGAGCTGCAAACGCACCTTGGTGCGTCCGTAATGCCGACCTTTATCGGGACCAAGAGCTCCCTATAATTCAACAATTTCTTAAAAACTCTCTGAGAACTTCTTCAAAGCCTCAGAGTCGCACTCCAACCATTTTATTTGTGAGGCAGCTACTTATGCAGCCCCACCCCCCTCTTGCTATCGAGTCCGCAGGCCGAGAAACTCTCACTCGGACCCGCCTAATAAACTGTCAAACGACCTGAACTGCCTCCTGGCGGCTCAGGCCAACTCTAATTAAATTAAATTATTCATTCATAATTAATTTGCCTTCGTAGGCACTCCCTCAGCGGCTCGTAGCCGCCTGCGCCCTCTTTTCCCAAAAGAGGGTCGCTCCCGATACGGCATAAGATAGCTTAAACAGCCAGTGGCCAGTCCCCAAAGGTAGTTTTTAGAGGGTAACACTTAGGTTCCCCCGGTAGGCAGTGAGTCCCTCATAACCACGATAGACCGGCTATCGTGGTATGCGTAACACATTTTCCGCCTCCCTACATATAGGGTAGCCCTTTAATTGCTTCGGGCGCAAAAAAAAAGAAAGCCTTCGGTACGCTTTCGCTAGGGGGAGAGTGATGTAGCAGCCAGGCTAAACGGCAATAAATAATATATACCCTGCTGCTACCATAACACAGAAGGCGAAGAAAACATTTATTTCCTAACTATCCCCGACTACTGAGATGCTGCGGGCTGCATATTGATGCGAGATAATTTGACGTATATATTTAACGTTCTAATAAAGAAACAAGAAACAGCCGCAAGTATCATTCAGCGCCACATCGTCTTCACATGCCACTATCGTTATGTATCCGTCGACCATTTTGAAGCCGTTTCTTCAACGCCGCCGCTCGCTTCTTCTTGCTGTTCCGGAGCTGTGTCCCACGCCGCCGCCGCTCGCTGACTACGCGCGCGCGCTTTTTTTTGCGCCCGAAGCAAATATGGGTAACCCTTCGGAAAGCGGGGAGGGAGGCGGTGAATGCTCATAGCATACCACGTAGCCGGCTGCGTGGTTATGTGAAGACTTTAACACTAAACACCGCCTTTATGGATTGGCTTACCGATCTGACGAGAGATCTCTAAGCCGTATACGGACGCGACCCTCCTTGGCAGAAAGGAGGGCGCAAGCGGCGAAAAGCTGGTTAGAAGTGTGCCTAACTAAGGCAGATTAAGGGATGTGTTAAGTAGGCTCGGCTTGAGCCGCCAGGAGGCAGTGCAGGCAGCCGAAAGCTTGTTGGGAGGTCCGAGAGAGAGTTTCTCAATCTGCGCACGCTAAAGCGAGTGTGGAGAGGGGCTGCATAGGCAGCTGTCTCATGAAAGAGATGATTTGGGTGGGACTCTGAGGCTTTGAAAAATCTCAGAGAGTGATTTAAGGAACTGTTGGATTATCGGGAGCTCTAAGTCTCGATGTAGGTCGGCATTACATAATAAGGCGAGTTAGTGGCCCTACGACAGAATAGATTTTGAACTATTTGAAGTTCATTTATAACTTTGGGCTTAGCGTGTGCGAAAATGGGGGCCGCGTAGGTCATGACAGGTCGTATGCAGACCTTATATAGGGTTCGCTTGTTGCGGAGAGACATTTTACTGTGTCTGCCCAACATGCTGTTGAGCCTACCCATGTAAAATCGCGCGGTGCGAGTTACCTTCTTGATATGGGGCTCGAAAGTGAGCCTTGCATCAAGGGTGACGCCTAAGTATTTGGCTTTTGTTTATCATGGGACAGGGGTTCCTAACATCCTGATTGGCAGAGTGGCGGTGAGACGGCGTCATTTATATTCGAAGCAAACGGCGGAGCTCCTCTCCGGGTTTACGTCGATACACCATTTTTGGAACCGAGTTCCTAAGTCGTTAACTGACTTTTGGATCTTGTTCCGAATCTGTGACAGTGAGTTGCCTTTAGAGTAAAGGGCTGTGTCATCTGCGAAGGGGGCTAGTTTAACACCGTTCGACGGGACAGGGATGTCGTTGGTGAATAGTATATATAGAAGGGGGGCAAGCACAGAGCCTTGGGGGACACCGGCTTTGATTTGACGAGTAGAGGATAGCGTGCCTTCGTGTCTAAAACGAAAGGTCGACGATCGACGACGATCCTTCAGATAGGAGGCTACAAGGCGGACGAGACGGTCAGGGAGGCCTAAGTCGTACAATTTGTAGATAAGATCCTCGTGCTACAATTTGTAGATAAGACCCTCGTGCGTGCGCACGCGCCGGCCTGCACGACTTTTATAGCCCAGTCACGCGACGTAGATACGAGAAAATAACACGAGTCTCACGCCGGCAAATGGAACGTACATATTAGTTGTATTTAAATAATCTTTATTGGTCATAATGTATGTACTGTAATTGGCTAGGCAAATAAAAATTGTTACTATTGGTTAACTAATGACGTAGCCGGACATATAAATATAGGCTGGGTTGACGTAAAATTCATTCCATATTCCATATTCAGTATTCCATATTCTATACCGCATACACCACTCGTCGGCACATAAAATAGTAGTTTCATTTCTCCACTACTAAACCACTCGGAGTCTGTTAATAGTGGACCTCATATCACCACTATTACATATATATGTCTAACTGTAATAATATATTAATTACTTTTTTAACTAGATGGCGCTTTAAGTATTTTAAAGACATATGGTTTTGTTATTAGCGATGTTATTTGCGAGTTATGATATAGGACACATCTGTAAATAAACGGTACTTTTAACGAAATTTATATAGTAGATCAGCAAATGTAATAATTTCTTCAACATTATCTAATAGCGGCGATGCAAATACAGCCTATATATTACGAGGGTTACAGCTGGGTATAGGTATTCCCATATTTCTTGGAGCAGAGAAGAGTTTATGGCACTGTCCTGATGCATTTCTTCTCTTTACTTAAGTTTTGAAATTTGGGGTTTGTAATATAGTGCATGTTATTAATTGATATTACTTTATGCTAAGGAAACTTTTAAAATTCGGCAAAATCTTTATTTTATAATAGAATTCTCTTTTGTTTCATGTTTATGAAATTTTATTTACATCTCACATAGTGACATAATTAAAACGAACAGAATGGAATTGGATCATCCGTAGATTCAGTTTATCCATCTACCGTCAGGAGTGACTGATTAGTAGTAGTAGCTACCTTTCATGCCGTACACATCCAATAAGAAGGATTTTGGAAAATACGACCCCTAAGAGGGTGAAACAGTTTGTATGAAATTTTTTATTTTAATGGTCGATTGCCTTGATATTTACTGTGTAAAAATGGAAATGAATTCATATTTTGCAATTTCAAAACAACCCCTTACGGAAGAGGGGGCATTACCCGAGGTTGTGCAATTTTGTATAGAGAAAAGATATTTTGAAATTTTGAAAAATACCCCTTACAAGGGAATGAATGAATGAATAATGAATGAATATACTTTATTGTACACCACAAACAAATTTACAAAGAACATAACATAGAGCAGATTACATGTACAATTTGGCGGCCTTATCGCTACATAGCGATCTGTTCCAGGCAACCAAAAAGGAAATGGGGGGGGGGGGGGGCAACAGTTGTTCAATTGTGTATGGGGAACAAATACTTAATGCTCTAAAATAATAAATTTTACTCTTACGGTTTTAAAACAAGAGGGTAAATTGTGTATGAAAAACACTGTATTTAGACGCACAGCTTGAACCGGTGGACGTAAAAACGTGAAATTTGGACAATAACTTCCTTTAATAATAACGTAATCAGCCATTAAGAAAGGATTTCAGACAATTTTAACCCTTAGAGGGTGATGAGAGGTTATGGTGTTCCAGTTTTTAAGAAACTTATTTTACGAGCCGATTTCATATTTGTATGGAGAAAAATTGTTATTAAATGAGTTTTGTAACTAGTACGAATACTTTTAGATAGAAAAAATAATTACGTTTTTTTTCTAATAAGACGAGAGTACAACATTTACGCGTTTCATAAGTTAATAGTTTTTAATTGCAGGGTGTGGGTAAATTCATAAAACCGAAATTATAATAATTATTTGTAATACCTATTTTTATAGAAGAGGGGGCAAACGTGTACACGGTTTGCCGGCCTTTTAGAAAGAAGTAAGCTCTTTACTTGAAGGTCCCTAAGTCCTATCAGTCCGGAAAAATCGCCGGTGGTAAACTATTCCACAGAGAGGTCGTACGTGGAAGAAAACCCTTAGTGAAACGTACAGTGGTGGATCACTAAGCATCCAGATGGTGTGGATGGTATCGGGAGGTTTGCCGCGTAGTGCGTTCATGAAATTTGGCGGCTGAGTTTAATCCGAACAATTCCTCAGAGCACTCCCCGTATACCGGTATATGTGAAAGGAAAATGCAAAGAGATGCCACATCTCTTCGCAGCGCCAGTGAATCGAGCCGATCGGAAAGAACTCGGTCTTTCAGATGCGGTCAAGTGGAAGGAGCTGGCACTGGGAAGCCCCAGCCCAGAGGTGGGAACAGTATTCTATGTGCGGCCGAACCTGCGCCTTTTAAACTTGCAGGCGGTGTGCTGGCATGAAATACTGTCCCGCTCTGCTGAGCACACCAAACTTTTTAGAGGCTTATTTGGCCTTCTCTTTTAAGTGATCACGAAAGTGCACCAAACTAACGGCCAATGCTTTGTACTCTACTGCTCTGCTAAAGCCAATGTTTCAAAACTGCTAGTGCTTGAATTTACTTCAGTGCTTATGCACCCAAGGGAATAAGACTATATTTCCTTGCGCGGGATTATGCCAAATCACGTGTGTTAGCGACGACAAAGTGAATTCGAACATTTAATCTTAATTATTTCTTATCAGTGAATTAAAACTAAGTGTTAGCATTTAATCTCAATTATTCCTTATCAGTGATTTAAAATTAAGTGATAGTATTAATCTTAACTGTTTCCTATTCGTAAAATAAAGCTAAGTGTAAAGACTGATTAGTGCTGAAAACAGGAAAGTAAATTAAACACTTCTATTTTTATCTTAAAGTGACTTATATAAATCTATTTAATATTATTTAGGTCTGATTAGAACATTAGACGCAAGTATAAGCTTATTTTCTAGTAAGATTTCTTTTATCATAACTTTAAGAGCTATTAACATATTATAAGTGATTAATATAATTCTTTTTCCTTTAAAGTAATTCAAAAAACATTAATATGTCAATTAATCGCTATATAATGTTATTTCATTATGAGAAAGATTTAAATTTCATGAAAAAAAATATTGTATATATATATATATATATATATATATATATATATATATATATATACATATATATATATATATATATATATATATATAGTGTTGTACATTCCTACCTCTTGGCGGCGCTACTTGTATGTTCGGCGAAAAATACTATCCTACTCCGGAGCTAAACCGTGAGGCGACCGCGAAACTATTTTTGTTTTTTATAAATGTAAAATAAAGGTTTATTGAATGATTTATGTTTAGAACAATAGAAATAAGTTGTATCTATCGTTAGGAATAAATATAAATATTGTAAGGTATGTTTTACCACGTTTATTAAGGAAATTCTAAATCTCTCTTAGAAAGGGTTACTCTGTGCTCTGATTGGTCAATAGATTCACTAATGCCGTGTGCTATTTTTTCTTAATTATGATTGGTTACAGCCGCTTATAAAAAAGGGGCGTTTTTTCGTGGTAAATCATTCCAAATCCGGCAATGTAATAATAAGGAATCAAGAAATAAAATGTACCGGACGGGCGAAACTCTCCGGAGTAAATGTTGTCGAAGATACTTCGCGAGTCGCTCACGTCCTACACCTATAGGTTCCGGTGGGTACTTTCACCGCCGTCTTTGTGGGTGCCGCTGAGGTATTGTGGACTGTGGTTCAAATCAAAATGCACGATTAACAAATACAAATAGCAAGGTAGTGGCCAGCGGTTCGACTGATTGATTAGTCGCAAAATTTTATAACTATAACTATCGATCACGGTTGTTAAACTACGGTTGTTCACTATTGGTTGGTCACTGTATATTTCGAAAGATTTCTTTAAATTGTACGGTGGTATCAAAGATCTATTGGTAGTAGCTGGTTTTCTAACACTACTGACTAGCAGCTATTATCAACTAAACTAGTTGATTTTATCACTTGTGTAACTGCGGCTATCAGTTACCACTTTCACTATAATATGTAACTGCGAATATCAGTTACGACCTTTTTCGGCTAGCTAACACTTTCACGATATGTAACTGCGAATGTCAGTTACGACCTTTTTCGGCTAGCTAACACTTTCACTATTCACTATATACTGCTACTAGTCACTTCAGCTACCACCGGATACCACTCACTTCACTTCACTGTCACTGGTAGTTCTTCACACTACTACTGGTACTGGGTCCCGAGCCCCTAAGGTAGACTTGGGCAATACTTTGCAGTGAGCCGCTTGCCATTTTCCGTTTGCCTCTTTATTGCATAAACTTTTCACTATACAAATGGCATAAATTGCAATATTTTCTATACAAAACTAATTGCTACATTAACATGCTATACATCATTAAATCGGTAGTCCGGCACTTTATTAGTATATCATAAAGGTTACTCAAAATATTAACATTGTAAAAAGTTATTAAACGAAATGTCCAAAATTTTCATAATATTTGGGTACATTAATTCTTTGATTTTTCTATAACTACGAAATGCGTTTAATTATACAAAAATATCCCTACACTTCTTTAATCTATAAGCCATATGCTAATTGAATGTCATATTTATAACTCTTTTAGAACATAAAATTATTTTCCTTATTTTAGTATGAACTATTACGCAGTTAATTAAAAACTTTTCCACGATAAGACGCGCTGCGATTGGTCGATTTTTTGGTATATAATAAAAGTTGTTTATATCACTTGTTATCAAAACGACATTCTATACAAATATACTAAGAGTTATAAACATGCTAAATAACTATATTAATACACGTTTTCACTCAGTTTTGTCGGTAATTTCATTATTAATACAAAAACAATATTCTTTATAACTTCGTTTCTTAGCGTTGTTAGGCCGTCGCGAACATCTCTACCGCCGTGCAGCGTCGCGACGATTTTCTCACAGCGGCGCTGCATCCATTTCGGTGAGCGACGTTGCTTCTACTTCGGCAGCGGCACGAGTTTCCTGGTTGGCCTCTTGATTAGGCCGTTTGCTGTGCGTACCTCCACAGTGCGAATCTGTCCGTCCGCACCGGGGTAAACAGCTTCCACCCTCCCTCGTGGCCAGGTATTACGAGGTAACTGGCCGTCAGCTATGAGGACTGGATCGTCCACCTGGAGATTGGGACCTCGCCCATGGGCCTCCCGCCGGTTTTGAAGTTCCGGTAAATACTCTCGGACCCAACGCTGCCAGAACATGTCAACGAGTATCTGGGAGCGTCGCCAGTGCCTTTTGCTATTCATATCCTTTTCATCAAATACTCCTGGTGTCGGCAGTCTCGCAGATCCTCCTAAAAGGAAGTGATTTGGAGTGATGGATTCGTCATCGTCGCTGTCTACAGAGATGCGAGTCAATGGTCTGCTATTTACTGTGTACTCCACCTCGCAGAGCAGCGTGGCTAATACTTCCTCATGCGGATGTCTCTCATGAAGGACAGTGTATAGTGCCGTCTTCACGCACCGTATGAGACGTTCTCTCTTGGTTAGTGTTTCATGCAGCAAATTGATTGGAAGTCGAGCGAGCTTTAGGTTGAAGCTCAGCTGATCGATACCCGGTTTCCAGATTAATCCGAGTATCTTTTCCTCGGTCCCTTTGTTTCCCAGATTGACTGACTCAGATGCTTCATGGTCAGGTTCTAATTCTTTTACAACTTCTGGTGCGTTGGAAACCCGTTTTCTTAAGGTGAAGTGCGCGTTTTTGTGTATGTCGCGTACTTCCTTCGATATTCGCATTGCCTCTTCCAGAGACTGGAAACCGTCGAGATAGTCATCCATATAGTGGTTTTGAATGATAGCTTCTACGGCTTCTGGATACTTGTCTATGTGTTTTTTAGCGTTCCAGTTCTTCGCGAATATGGCTGTGCAGGGTGAACTAGCTGCACCGAAAATGATCGACGTCATTCTATATTCCTGTGGAGCTTCATTACGTCGATCCCCTCTCCAGAGATATCTTAAGGCATCTCTGTCTTCGGGTCTGACTTTAACCTGCATGAACATTTCGGCTATGTCCGCGGAGACAGCGATTTTATGGCGGCGAAAACGCATCATGACCTCTGGTAGTGATTGCAGTAGGTCTGGACCCGTGAGCAGGAAGTCGTTCAACGACACCCCCTTTGTTTTGGCTGCGGCATCGTGTACTATTCGAAACTTCTCTGGCTTCATTGGGTTATGGACGTCGAAATGGGGTAGGTACCATGTTCTTCCCGGTGTGCTAGTTTTCGGTGCTATTTCGGCGTATCCTTTTTGTACAAGGGAATTCATTTGTTCATCATACTTCCTTTTTAGATCTTCGTCTCGATCTAATTTTCTTTCAATGGAAACGAGCCGTTTTATTGCTGTTTCATAATTACCAGGCATCTCGATATCCTTTTCCTTCCAGAGAAGCGCTGTTTCTATGTACCCGTCTTGTAACTGACGGGTGCTGCTATTTAGTATATCTTCAGCTTTCTTCTCTGGGTCTGAGTCTGGTCTTCTCGGATTGATAATGAGAGATTCCAGCGCGAAATATTCGCGGAGTTGGTCATCTATATTTCCCTCGCTCTTGTGCAGCTCATTGGCCGCGTGGACGCGCTGATACGGGGCTTTAGTGTGTGCCCCGTGTAGCACCCATCCTAATTCTGTGAGCGAGGCGATTGGCTGGTGCGGTGGACCTCTACGGATTTGAGTGGCTATCAGAAGTCTCCAATTGTCCTGTCCTATTAGGATCCTTGGGTTGCCGGAGTCATATATTAGCTGCTCCTTTAGGTCTTTCAAGTGTTTGCACTTGGCTATGTCTACTGCACGCACAGTCTGTGGCCCCAAGTTTAGGCTTGCGACCGTGCGTGCTCTGAATGGCACCCTTTTGCTGTGGAGACTCTTCAGCGATACTTTAATTCTTCGGGATTCCGGTGAATCGAGGGTGGTGTTCCCGATAGCGGTGATCTTAAACGGGTCGAATCGCCCTTTAGCTCCAATTTGTTTGGCGATCTCTTCATCCATTAGTGAAACTGTTGACCCATCATCCAGCAGGGCATGTGTGTTTACAGCTCCCGCCGGTCCAATTACTCGCACTGGAATTATTTTTAAATAGGCTTGATGCTTTGACACACCGAATGAGTTAGCAACAGTTTCTTGAGGTTCTTTTTGTTTGACCTCAGTCTTCTCCTTTGTATTACTATGGAGAAGTCGATTGTGTGTCGCGGTGCATCCTTCTATTCCACACTTATTTGTTTTGCATTTGTGTGTCTGATTTCTATAGCGTAAACAGCGGAAACATAAATTATTTTGCTTTGCGAGTTCCCATCTTTTGTTGATATCTGCTTCCTTAAATTTTTTACATTCGGATCCGTAGTGACCCTCCTTTCCGCACACTCTGCATTTCGGAGATGGCTTAGTACTAGCCGCGTGTGCTCTATGTACTGAACGATTGCTTTGTGCTTCGTTTATAATTTCTGGAGGCGCAAATGCACTGCAGAAGCGAGCTTGCTCGGTAATAAAATCGCTGAAGCAGCCGAGGTCTGGTCTAGAGTCATATTTTTCGGTGTAGATTCTATACCACTGGGCACGTATAGAGTTTGGCAGTTTGTCGGTGAGGTGTCGTAGCAGCTCTGCGTTGACGAGGTAATGATCTCGCTTTAGGGCTCGAAGAGTGACGACGCTTCCCCTCACTTTACTCGCGAATGTGCAGATGTCTCTGGGCGCTTCTGTACAGCGTGCTAATCCTCGTAACTTCTCAGTTTCTGCTTGCGCAATTGAATCTGGACGCCCAAATTGTAGCTCCAGTTCTCGCATAATCTCATCTGGCTTAGCATGCCCAATAAGTTCTGAACTGACTGTTTCCAAGGCTCTTCTTTGTAGACTTCGTCTTAGTCTAGTAGTGTTTTCAATGTCATTGAAGTAGCCTCGGGTTGTTTCGTAAATGGCACGGAATGAAAGCCACTCGGTATGTGCTCCGCTAAAGCTTGGCAGTGTCATTATAGCTTTCGACGCTGCGAAAGTATGCGACGATAGTGGCGCACTCTCTAACTTTGATTTGTCAGCGAGCGCGGCTATAGCGGACGTGAGCTCCGATATAAATGGACGGAGCCCCCTGTCTTCACTTATGACAGGTTCCTGGCTAGCTTTATTTGGCTTGGGATCCTTTTGTACATCTTCCGGATAGAAATCCTGGTATGTGAGCTCTGATACAATCGGTAGGAGCCCCCTGTCTTCATTAACGATGGGTTCCTGGCTGAGCTTCTGTGGCATGGGATCCCTTTGTACGTCTTCTGGATAGGAATCCTGGTTCGTGAGCTCCTTTTGGGGCTCACTGAGGTCGACAACGTCCGGGGTTGGCTTTGTGACGGTTTTATTAAATGGGGCCTTCCCTTCGGTGATTGCGCCTTGATTTGACTTTTGTTTGGCTACAGAGTTTTCGAGCCAAGATCGAACGTACTCACTTTTGGAGTGACCATCTTCATCATAGTCGTCTGATTCGTTTTCTTCTTCAGCCATCTGTAAAAAGATCTGCGCAAGTTCTAGTTTGATCTTCAATACTTCTTCACGAGCCTTCAAAATTCTTCTATTGGGCCGAACAGTCTTCCTTGACTTCGTACTGCAATTGGTGTGGCCCCTCGGTGGCTCTTCGGTGTGGGTGTCTTCCCGGGCTGTTGGCGATGATGCACGGCTAAAGTCATCGTTGCCTTCTATATATTCCCTCTGCTTCATTGTGCGGGCCGTAGTGGTCGGCGCGGGCAGGGGTATCCCCCCCTCGGGGGGGGGCAGCATGGCGCCTCAGCGCCCTCCACCGTTGACGGTGAGCGTGGTGGCATCTGGTGGTGGACGGCGGCGTTACTGGCCGACGAACCTCCTTCCAGACCGACGGTCCACGCCTTGGCTTCCCTTCCTTGCGAACGGGTGATCGGCATCTTGAATCTGAAAAATTCTGCGGTTTTAATACGGTGGTGACTATTTACCCGGTTCCGAAATACAAACGGATATATCCGGCTCGAAGGACCAACGAATGTACCGGACGGGCGAAACTCTCCGGAGTAAATGTTGTCGAAGATACTTCGCGAGTCGCTCACGTCCTACACCTATAGGTTCCGGTGGGTACTTTCACCGCCGTCTTTGTGGGTGCCGCTGAGGTATTGTGGACTGTGGTTCAAATCAAAATGCACGATTAACAAATACAAATAGCAAGGTAGTGGCCAGCGGTTCGACTGATTGATTAGTCGCAAAATTTTATAACTATAACTATCGATCACGGTTGTTAAACTACGGTTGTTCACTATTGGTTGGTCACTGTATATTTCGAAAGATTTCTTTAAATTGTACGGTGGTATCAAAGATCTATTGGTAGTAGCTGGTTTTCTAACACTACTGACTAGCAGCTATTATCAACTAAACTAGTTGATTTTATCACTTGTGTAACTGCGGCTATCAGTTACCACTTTCACTATAATATGTAACTGCGAATATCAGTTACGACCTTTTTCGGCTAGCTAACACTTTCACGATATGTAACTGCGAATGTCAGTTACGACCTTTTTCGGCTAGCTAACACTTTCACTATTCACTATATACTGCTACTAGTCACTTCAGCTACCACCGGATACCACTCACTTCACTTCACTGTCACTGGTAGTTCTTCACACTACTACTGGTACTGGGTCCCGAGCCCCTAAGGTAGACTTGGGCAATACTTTGCAGTGAGCCGCTTGCCATTTTCCGTTTGCCTCTTTATTGCATAAACTTTTCACTATACAAATGGCATAAATTGCAATATTTTCTATACAAAACTAATTGCTACATTAACATGCTATACATCATTAAATCGGTAGTCCGGCACTTTATTAGTATATCATAAAGGTTACTCAAAATATTAACATTGTAAAAAGTTATTAAACGAAATGTCCAAAATTTTCATAATATTTGGGTACATTAATTCTTTGATTTTTCTATAACTACGAAATGCGTTTAATTATACAAAAATATCCCTACACTTCTTTAATCTATAAGCCATATGCTAATTGAATGTCATATTTATAACTCTTTTAGAACATAAAATTATTTTCCTTATTTTAGTATGAACTATTACGCAGTTAATTAAAAACTTTTCCACGATAAGACGCGCTGCGATTGGTCGATTTTTTGGTATATAATAAAAGTTGTTTATATCACTTGTTATCAAAACGACATTCTATACAAATATACTAAGAGTTATAAACATGCTAAATAACTATATTAATACACGTTTTCACTCAGTTTTGTCGGTAATTTCATTATTAATACAAAAACAATATTCTTTATAACTTCGTTTCTTAGCGTTGTTAGGCCGTCGCGAACATAAAACAAGAAGAAATTCTCAAGAAGTGTTATTTATTGCTCATCTAACTGCTACTGTATGCTCTCCAGTTAACATCCCGCCAGCAAACCCGCTCTATTTATCAATGCTCCCTTATACGAGCAATTACATTGGTCCTTCGAGAAGCCGGATCGGGTTTAAGGAAAACTAGGAAGACACCTTCAAATACAAGATCAAAATCAGTGCAGTCGAAGACTACGAGTGAAAGCAACGCCACTACGGGTACCAGTACGACGGATTGGAGCATGAATACGCCGAGTGATCCTACAAACACGACGGCTACCCACACGTCAACTTCAGATCGATCGACGCTTACAAGAGCATCGCCCAGCAGCGTACACAGACAACCCGTACTTCTTAACAAGAACATTGTCGGAAAAGAATCAACACCGGGGGACGTAACGTATACCACCCCCCCGACACGCACCGTCGAAGCGTCAGTTCCTCACCAAGAAGGAAGTCATCCAACGCCGCAGATTCAAGAAAGAATTGTCGCAATGAAGACTCTGCAACAGCCTCACTCTAAGAAGACGACCCGCGATCCAGACACGCTTTCCGTTCGCTCGTCGCATAGGAAGAGAGCAGAAGCGCAAGCAAAGATAACAATGGCATTAAGGGAACTAGAATTGGCAGAAGCGCGGTCAAAAGTTGCTCAAGCGGAATTAGAACTTCTCACCGCGGAATCAGAAGAGGAAGATGGTGCCGGAGAAGAGCTGTTCGAACGAACTCGAGAAGTTGAACGCTGGTTCATCCAGACCGGAGACATGCCTAATAAGAACCACAAACCAATAGAGGCAAAAGAAAAGAAAAGTGACATCCAAGAACTAGCTTCAGTCATACTAAAGCTATCAGAAAAATCACGTGACACCGTTTCACCGAAGCACCTAGAACTCCCTCACTTCAACGGGGCCTGCGAAGAATGGTTAGCCTTCAAAAGATCATACGAGGATACGGCTGCTTCTTTCAGTAGCAATCAAAACCTAGCGCGCCTTAGAATAGCGATCCAAGGAAAAGCTAGAGAAGCCGTCCAAAGCCTGCTGTTCACCGCCGAAGACCCACACGAAGTGATCAAGGGACTGGAAGCAAGATTCGGAAGACCTGGAGCACTAGCATTAGCAGAACTAGAAAAAATGAAGAACCTCCCAAGAGTCGGCGAAAACCCGAGCGACACATGCATATTTGCAAGCAAAGTAAAGAACGCAGTCGAGACAATCAAAGCCCTGAAGAAACCACAGTATCTCAGTTCACCTGAAACGCTGAGAGTTATAGTAGACAAGATGCCGACGTTAATGAAGTTCCGTTGGTTCGCCTACCACAGAAGCAGAAGAGACGAGGAATTTCAGGAGCTATTACTTATCGAAGCGTTCCTAGAAACAGAAGCCGACATGTGCGGAGACTTCGCCCCGCCCGAAGCGTCCTCAGAACAAAGAAGAGGAATAAGAAAACCCGTTCATTTGGTTCAAGAAGCGTCAAAAGAGAAATATAAGAAGTCGTGTCCGTTCTGTGGGGAAGAACACTTCGCATTAGAATGTAAAAGGTTCAAAGAAGCCAAACTGAATGAAAAATGGGATATGACCAAGAAGGCCTTGTGCTTGCTCGTGCCTTCGATTCAGACACTCAAGAATCAACTGTAAAGCACCAGTCTGCAAGCTGTGTAAAAGATGGCATCATACCATCTTACATACTGACAAACCACCGGCGTCGATAGAAAAAGAAGCAAAAGACACCAATAGCATCTCAGAAGAAAAGGTCGCTTCAATTCATAACGCCAAAGGAGAAGAAAAGGCCTACCTAAAGATGATCCCCGTGAACCTCTATGGCCCAAAAGGACAAGTTCGCGTATTAGCACTACTAGACGAAGGGTCAACGGTCACACTCTTAGACGCATCAATTGCTGAAAAAATCGGAGTCGAAGGAAAGAAAGAAAAACTCACGATCGAAACCGTTGGCGGAAAGGTGTTAAGAAAAGATAGTTCACAGAAGATCGAGTTCAAAATAAAAGGGGCTCATAGAAAAGAAAAGAGAACTATCGTAGCAAGAACCATCGACGACCTGAAGCTGTCTGAACAATGCATAAACAAGGACACCGTGAGAAACTGTGAGCACCTGAAGGCAATTGAAAATCAACTCCTCTACGTCTCCGAGTGGCCCAAGCTACTGATAGGCCAAGACAATTGGGGACTGATAGTGACAAGAAAGCTGAAGAAGGGCAAACCATCAGATCCTGTAGCTTCCCTCACGAACTTAGGGTGGGTGTTACACGGATGTGAAACAGGAACAACTGCCACAGTACACTTCACTCATTATGGCAGAGCGACCACTGGCAAGGAAGACATAGAAGACCTCGTCCGAGAACACTTCCAATTAGAGTCTCTAGGGATCCAAAATCGTTCACCATCTAACGACAGCGACAGAAAAGCATTAGAAACCCTCGAGAAAACTACCAAGAAACTGCCAAGCGGTCAATATGAAACGGGACTCCTGTGGAAAAAAGAAGATGAACACCTGCCCAACAACTACAATCAAGCTGTTCGATGCCTGGTCAGCATCGAGAAAAAATTGGATCGTGATCAAGAAGCAAGAAAGCACTACGAGGAGCAGATCCTGAGTCTAATCGAAAAAGGATACGCAGAGAAGGCTCCAGAAACCTATAACAAAGGAAGGACATTCTATCTACCCCACTTCGCTGTTGTACACCCAGTCAAGAAGAAGCTAAGAATAGTGTTCGACGCAGCTGCCAAATATGAAGGAAAGAGCCTCAACGACGCCTTGCTCTCGGGCCCAGACCTGCTACAATCACTATTCGGAGTACTGCTGCGTTTCAGAGAGGGACCAGTAGCCGTCATGGCAGACATACAAGACATGTTTCTTCGAGTAAATGTCAGAGAAGACGACCGAGACAGTCTCAGGTTCATGTGGCGCGGAAACCGAAGAACCGGCAAGCCTGAAGAGTATAGAATGTCTTCAATCATCTTCGGGGCAGCGTCATCACCTGCAACAGCCATATACGTAATGAACAAGAACGCAGAGGAATTTAAGAACACTCATCCTGAAGCAGTGAAAGCAATTAAGAGACACCACTACATGGACGACTATCTGCAGAGCTTCGCATCTACAACCGAAGCAAAGAAAATATCCAAAGAAGTGAAAGACATTCACGCAAGAGCAAACTTTCATCTGAAGGGATGGGCCAGCAACAACTCGGGGGTAATATCAGAGGTAGAAGACGCAAACAAAGAAAACTCCTTACAACTGACCAAGGAAGAGAAGACTCTGGGACTAAGATGGCTGGTGAAAGAAGATACATTAGCCTTCAACGTCGGGCTACGCAACACGCCGGAGGACCTGCAAGATGGCAGAAGGACTCCAACAAAAAGAGAAGTCACAAGCGCAGTAATGTCCACCTTCGATCCAATGGGTTTTGCTACACCAGTTCTAATACAAGGAAAGAAACTAATCCAAGACATCTGGCGAAAGAAAATAGACTGGGATGAACCAATCAACGAACATCAAAAGGAAGTCTGGATGAAATACCTGGAAGAAGTGTCAACATTAACGAGGCTGAAGATCCCGAGATGCGTCTCACCCAAAGGCAGAAAAGGACAGCTACACACATTCTCCGATGCGAGTGAAGAAACCTATGCAGCAGTAGTCTACTGGAGAATAGTCGAGCCCGGAGGAAAGGCCCATGTCTCCATGATCGCCGGCAAAGCAAGGGTAACGCCAACGAAACCTGTGTTAATTCCGAGGCTGGAGCTACAAGCGGCTTTACTCAGAAGCAGACTAGCCGCCACAATCGAAGAGGAATTAGAGCTCAACATATCGAGAAAGGTTTACTGGACCGACTCCAGCACAGTACTGCAGTGGATAAAGTCAGAACCAAGGAAGTTCAAAACCTTTGTGGCCAACCGACTCGCCGAGATCGAAGAAAGGTCCAAGCCAGAAGACTGGAGACGGGTGCCAACCAAGGAGAATCCAGCGGACGACGCCACGAGAGGAACCCCAATCGAATTCGACCACAACGCCAGATGGTTCAAAGGCCCGTCATTTCTCCGTCGACCAGAAGAAGAATGGCTATTTCACGACTTCAAGCCAGAAATTGTTATGCCAGAAGAAAAAAGCAAGCAAAATGTATTGGCAACAATGGCAGCAGAAGACACCCTATTAAACCTAGAAAGGTTCTCGAGCTGGGAGCGACTGCTGCGCACTACAGCCAGAGTGATCGCCTTTACACACCTACTAAAGAAGAGCCGTAAAGCGACCACCACCGCCGCACGCCAGAAGGATGAGTCTTGGAAACCACAAAAAATCCAGAAGAAAGAAGCACAAACCTCAATCCCGTCGACCAGACGGAAGAACCAGGGTGCTGGACGTGCGGACATCAGGCGGAATACTTCGCCGTCCAACTCGACGTGTCATCGTGCTGGTGCCAGCGGAGTCGTCGCCTCCAGAGGATGCAGTGCTACGCACCGTGGGGGAGAATGTTAGCGACGACAAAGTGAATTCGAACATTTAATCTTAATTATTTCTTATCAGTGAATTAAAACTAAGTGTTAGCATTTAATCTTAATTATTCCTTATCAGTGATTTAAAATTAAGTGATAGTATTAATCTTAACTGTTTCCTATTCGTAAAATAAAGCTAAGTGTAAAGACTGATTAGTGCTGAAAACAGGAAAGTAAATTAAACACTTCTATTTTTATCTTAAAGTGACTTATATAAATCTATTTAATATTATTTAGGTCTGATTAGAACATTAGACGCAAGTATAAGCTTATTTTCTAGTAAGATTTCTTTTATCATAACTTTAAGAGCTATTAACATATTATAAGTGATTAATATAATTCTTTTTCCTTTAAAGTAATTCAAAAGAAACATTAATATGTCAATTAATCGCTATATAATGTTATTTCATTATGAGAAAGATTTAAATTTCATGAAAAAAAATATTGTATAGATTCTTAAGCATTATTCCTGAAAAAGTGTTGTACATTCCTACCTCTTGGCGGCGCTACTTGTATGTTCGGCGAAAAATACTATCCTACTCCGGAGCTAAACCGTGAGGCGACCGCGAAACTATTTTTGTTTTTTATAAATGTAAAATAAAATTTATTGAATGATTTATGTTTAGAATAATAGAAATAAGTTGTATCTATCGTTAGGAATAAATATAAATATTGTAAGGTATGTTTTACCACGTTTATTAAGGAAATTGTAAATCTCTCTTAGAAAGGGTTACTCTGTGCTCTGATTGGTCAATAGATTCACTAATGCCGTGTGCTATTTTTTCTTAATTATGATTGGTTACAGTCGCTAATAAAAAAGGGGCGTTTTTTCGTGGTAAATCATTCCAAATCCGGCAATGTAATAATAAGGAATCAAGAAATAAAACAAGAAGAAATTCTCAAGAAGTGTTATTTATTGCTCATCTAACTGCTACTGTATGCTCTCCAGTTAACATCCCGCCAGCAAACCCGCTCTATTTATCAACGCTCCCTTATACGAGCAATTACAACGTGGTTTCAAGTATTGTTGGACTTCATATGGAAAGTATACTTGCGGGAAAAGGAAGAATCTCCATAATATCAATACAAGATAATGAGAATTACTTTAGTAAACTTAAAAAGAAGTTCCCATGACTATTTATGTTTGGTATAATTTTTAAATGTTACTTTATTTAGTTTAAGTTATTCATAACTCTAAAACGTCCCTCTAAAGATAACTAGACTGCATGCATGTATTTTTCGTTATTTATTATACATCTTTAATTTTTACTTTTTCAATATAATAATGGTTGAATTTCTATTAACAAAACGTATAACTGCTTTATATGTATTATGCAATTTAATATTTTTATAGGATATCAGTGACAAGCGAGCGCACAGTCCAACTGATGGTAAGTGGTTGCGGTGGTCCATAGAAATCTACATCTGTCCTCGTTTTTGTATGAAAATGCAGATGCGTTGTTAGTCGCGAGGACTAAGATGGAATGGATGTGCACTTTTCCAGTAAAAAGTGTCTCCGGCTCTCTACACTCACCATACGAAACACAGCAGCATTAAGCTGCTATTTTACGCTGATATTCCGTGAGAGCGTGGTCTTTCCCCGGTCGTGCCAACCCATTCGTGCAACAATAATAACGCAAACACACAAACCAATCCAAAACACACAAACTAATATTACAAGTAAGGCTAAGTTATAAAACGTTTAAACGTTAAGTTATAGAACGTTTTCAAAAAATTTAGGGATCCGTATGAAAACTTCGTTAATGTAACCCAAGGTGTGAAAAAAATACCAAAAAAAACCTTATATCGCGTACGCTGCGGAAACTATTAACAATAGAGCAAAGTGATGTGCTACAGTTTTATGGAGGACATCAATATCTACATAAAAGTCTGCAATACCATGTGTCTAACTATTATAGTTATCTCACAATAACTACTTTTCCATGTTAAAATATTCAATAGTAACGTCGAAAAATCCTTATATCGCGTACACTGCCGGCACCATGCGATGCGGGTGTCACTGGGGAGGGAGGGGAGTCTCTGCTATACGCGGGTGAAACCGCGGGGTACAGCTAGTATTACTATAAACGTAACAACTAAGTGTTGGTTGGTCGAAAACAGCCATATACCATGCATCGAATATTATACTACATATACTAATAACCATAGCAATCACAATGACGGTATCGTTGCTTACGTCAGACAAAATATAAATTCATCAGCTAAAGAATGTAAATATAATAAAGGGTAACTTTTTGATACTAAGTTTTAACATCGATACTACAATTATTGTGTGTAACCACAGACCGCCAAGCTTTGGAAATATTGGGAAATACATTACTTTCTGGACACGTTATCGTAAGTATATATATGTATACAAGCTATAAATGTGCATTTTTCAAATATTACTACAAATTTTAAATTCCATAGGTATTGCAGGGAATTAAGGCTAACAACACACGCTAAATGAAATATTTGTACATGCTTGCAGCTGACGTAATAAAAATTTCAACAATTTCTATGCAATGATTATAGCAGTATGTATACGTTTGACAAAAGAAGCTGTATAACGTTCAAATTTTAAAATTAAACGGAATACGGTCTAATCTTGACCAGCGAGCGACCACTAGTATATTATAAAGACTATTAATTCAGGGGCTTATAGATGAAATTAACTACCTACTGCGTACGTGTTTCGCAAACCTTTCACTCCACATAGATCAAAGGCTACATCTAATATTATCACGAATATTAAGGGGAAATATAATCTCAACTGGCTTAGCAAGATCCTTCGTTATGCCGAAAATATTGCAGCATTAATTTTGAAATAAATATATGATAAAGTTGAGGATTAATGTTAAGGATTATGTTACAAAAACACGATTTCGTAAAATTTTCTCGATAGAAAAAAATCCAAAGTTACCTCCAAAATAAACAATAAACCGCTGTTATTCATAAAATACTTAAAATAAGATCATGAAACTTTGCATACTAACTGAACTAACTATAAAGCAGTGCTTATGTTATTTACCTTTATTTTAAATACCATTATTTTCACTGTAAAAAGAAATTACCTAAACTATCGGCGCGTAAGCATGATTCCTGTCGCCCCGTTAGTATCCACAGAGTACCAGGGCTGCCAGATGTACGATTTTAATCGTACTCCTACGATTTTTCGGCATTTTTACTCATGTACCTACTATCGCTAGACCAAGATCGTACGGAAAATGTACGATTTTTATATACCTGGCAAATCTGGCAACATTTCATAATGAATTGAACGTGCTCAACTGGCAAGTATGAGTTTCGGGGAATTCCCCAACAATCTAATATTCATTTAAAGGCTGTATTTGTTTGCATTTTTTCGAAACTTATTATTTTTTTCTTTCGGTAATAATTGCGATTTCTTAAAAACTCTTTTTTCTTGTTAGTCTCGCTCGAACTGTACGTAGTGTATATATGCTCTTTGAATCTGTATACTGTCTTCAGTGTTTTTTTGTGTTTGTGGTTTTTGGTCAAGCAAGAATGTGTGACAAAAGTGAAGACGAGCGACCTGCGCCAGGTACTCCAAAAAAGAAATTGGCTAAAAGAGGAGAGCTTTCTGTAGCAGAGAGGGATAAACACAGAGCACAGAAGTATCGTCCTGATTGGGAAAAACTAGACTTTTTTAAGGACTGGTTAGGGCCTGGTAAAAACCAATTTAAAGCCAGGTGCACTGTTTGTGACGTCGAAATGGTTTCAGTATATGGAGTTTTAAAATTACATTCTTCAAGGCAAAAGCATACGAAAGCCATGTCTGCAATACCAAGCAAAACAAAACAGCGTAATATCATGTCCGCATTTGTAACGAAAGGAGTTATGTCAAAAAATAAAGTTGTCACAGCGACTGAAATCAAGCTGGCGGGTTTTCTAGCTGAGCATAATATTGCATTCCAAACTGCAGATCATATGTCAGATTTAATAAATGGTATATTGGAAGATTTTGGAGTGGAACATAAAATTGCTATGAAAAGAACAAAAGTTACAGCTGTAATCACCGAAGTAATTGGTGAAAGTGAAAAATCGTCTCTAGCCGAAAAACTGAAAAATGAGAAATTCTGTGTTATATCTGACGAGTCAACAGATGTCAGCACTCACAAGGCCAGTTGTATATTTGTTAGATATTATGACGTTGAGGAAAATAAAATTGTGAGTAAGTTTTGGGATCTTTGCAAAATATTTAGCTCTGATGATGAAAAAACGGCAGAAGAAGGTGCTACTGGGGAAAATTTGTTTAACATACTGATGAAGTCTTTTTCTGACCGGGATATATCGACAAAAAATATGATTGGTTTTGGTGCAGACGGTTGCAACGTGATGATGGGCGGGAATAACTCTGAGGCGAGCAGACTCAAGAAAAATTTGCCAGGTATGTTTGTAATGAAATGTGTTTGCCACTCTGCACACCTTTGCGCATCTGAATCGTGCAAACAATTACCAAGGCGCTGCGAAGATTTAGCGAGAGAGATATATAGTTTTTTCAAAAATAGTTCAAAAAGACAATTTCGCCTTCAACAGTTTCAAGAATTTGTGAATGCTTCGCCTCACAAGATTTTGCATCCTTCACAAACCCGTTGGTTGTCATTGGTGGTGGTTGTAGATCGATTATTAGAACAATGGGATGCATTAAAATTGTTCTTTAGTGACTGCTGGTTGAATGAACGTCTTGTTTCAACAGAACTGATATTTAATAGCTTAAATGATCCATTCATGCAGCTTTATTACCTGTTCCTGTCTTGGATATTGCCCAAATTTACCAATTTCAATAAACTTTTTCAATCGGAAAAAGTAGTGATTACATGTTTAAACGAAAAGGTGCGCGAAATGTATAAAGATATTTTGCTATGTATTTTGGATCGTGATTATGTCAACAAAACTGAGCTTTCTACCATTGATATTGAACGACAAGAAAAATGGTTAAATGATGATCAAATTTATTTGGGAATCCGAGTGATGAACAAAATTACACAGCCTGAATTTCGTCGTGAGATTCCTGCCACTAAGGAGTTTTTTCATCGCTGTCGGCATTTTCTGGTCACAAGCGCTAAAGAAATTAAAAAAAGATATGACCTAGATGATCATATTCTATTAAAAATAGGCTGTATTGAACCTACCAATGCTGTTGCTAGTAATTACAGGAATAAAGTACCTACCTTACAGCCGCTTATGATACTTGTTCCAAGAATCGTAAAACCCGACGACATTCAAATGATGCAGGCAATAGATGACGAATGGCGCAGTTTTCCCAACATTTCAGATAAAATTGATTTATCTATGAATACCGACGAGTTTTGGGGCATCATCAAAAAACAATTTGAGAATTATAAAACACTGGCTCAATTTGCCTTAAATTTGTTATGTTTGCCCCATTCTAGTGCAGATTGTGAAAGAGCATTCAGCGAAGTAAACTTAATAAAAACAAAACTTAGAAACAGTGTATCGAATGAAACACTAAAGGGAACATTATTAGCCAAACAATTAATAAGAAGAAACGAAAATTGTACGAAGTTTAAGCCAACAAAAGAAATGTTAAACAATATGACCACAGAAAATTTGTATAATTCTAATAAATAGTTTTTTTAATTGTGTTGTTTTAAGTTTTTATTTTAATCTTTTTTTTTTGTTTTGTTGTGTAGGTATACATAAGGCATCTGCCAAATAAATATGTTTTCTTTCTTTATTTCTTTTATTGCATTTATTTTCTAAAACTAAACGATTATTTGTTATTTTTAATAAAAACTTTGTACTTATAAGTTGTACGATCTTTTCATTTCTAAATTTCCTTGGCATACGATTTTTTTTAGTTGTCGTACGATCACACCATTTTTGCACCTGGCAGCCCTGCAGAGTACCTTTGTATAAACTGAAATTAGTATCGCTCCGGCTTTTGAAGGGAGAAGTTTTGTCGCTTGCGATCAGAATATACATTACGCAACAGGACTACGAAGCGACTGGCTTGGCGTTAAGAAACAGGCATAAATATGATAAACCTAATGAAATAAGTGTCTAACGACCTTTCTACTTACAGTATTAGTGATTACAAACATGTCGGTACATAGCATATGACGCGCGGGCAAGTGGCGACGAAATTAGAATTTGAGCTGACTTACTATAGCCCCTTAAAAACACATGTTTAGCATTATTTTTCAAATGGCATGCGTTTCATAATGATTTGATTAAATATTTCTAACAAAAAAAGTCGAAAAAAAATTACACGATAAGTGTAACAAATTCAATCATTAACATATAACATTTCGAGAGAAGACTTCTGCGACAGAGGGATAAATAGATATCAAGGTGATTATAATATATTTTCTCGACACAAAATATTATAATAATTATTCTGTTCATTATTGTACACCCGACCGTGTCAGTCAGATCGTAATCGTGAAGACGTAAGGCATTGAGCAAGTTTTTGAATGTTTTATACACTTTTATTGTAATAATATACTGGATGACCTTTTTACCGTCTAAAAAAAAAACAGAATGTAACATGTGAACGGAGTATAAGCCGACGGCACTGATATCTTACAAAAAATAAAAACATAACATTTTTAATTAAGCGTTAGAATTTTTTTAACAATTACTTTGCCCTTTGCACTTGAGCCTGTGACCCTGCGGAGTGACAAGGCCAAATATGCCTACAAAATTCATTGTTTTATTGCCGTTCGTAATATGGGGTGGATATGATTTTAATTAATTTATTTATTTAATTAAAAAAAATTGTTTATATTTTTTGTAAAATATAAGTGCCATAGGCTTCTAGTCCGTTCACATATTACACCATATTTTTTCCAGACGGTAAAAAAGGCCAGCTAGTATAAAGGAATAATATAATTAACAACAAAAAGTAATCAAATATAACATTTATAGTGAAACGTCTTGAGAGTCTTCTTGAACTTTTTATTTAATACTAGTTGCGCCCGCGACTTTCTGCGCGTGGATTTAGTACTTTTGTTTTTGTTATGAGAATTAATGAAGCGGTTAGTTCAGTTAGTCAGTCAATCAGACAAACTAACGAACGAAGTAACAGACTAGCTCACAAAAGAACTAACAAATTCACCTATAAACGAACCAAGAAACGAATTTGGCAAACTACTCTTGATAAAAATATTAATTACTCCGCAACCTTCCGCTAACTAAATACAATGATGTGTCTTACCTGGATTGAAGAGCACCTCCCGCGTTTCGCCTCTACACGAGTCGTATTATCGTCGATGGTGTATCTTACCTGGAATAGTGGTGTTGGAAGCAGTGGTGCCAGGAGTTGTGGTATTGGGAGTAGTGGTGCTGGGACTAGTGGTGACGGAGTTAGTGCATGCAATTGAGGGAGGGCGGGAGGTGCTCTTCAATCCAGGTAAGACTCATCATTGTGTTTAGTTAGCGGAAGGTTGCGAAGTAATTAATATTTTTATTATAATGGATTTCCGCAAAGTAATGCCTGATTCTATCAATTAAACTGCTCTTGAATTTCGTATTTTATAGAATCAAAATGGCCTATAGATCATCTGCTGTAGTATCGACAACTTAGTTGTTTTTCCACTAAAAGTGGTGGTTTTTACAAAATTCTGCTATACTTCGTATAGTGAGTGTAAAAAATCTCACTAATACTTAATTTATTTTATTTATAGAGTATTTTTAGTTTTCAGTCAATTGCTACATTAAAAAAAACTTTTATTTTCGCCTGCAACACCCTTTTCCACCCGTTTATGGACGCCACACACGAACAGTTCAACTGATCATTCCAACTGATCAGTTCAAACTAAAGTGTTGATATTTTTAAAATTTGAATATTCGATATTTTGATAATTATAAATATATCAATATCGGAGAAACTAAAAAAATCCCTCCTTAGTATATACATTAATTAGTAGATATATTATCATTAGATTTCAGACTTCTATATCTAGCGGATTGAGTTGTGCTTTGATAGATGAGTCAGTCATTTAGGACATCTTTTATGTATAATAGTTATATTAAATACTAAAAATTATTAAATGCTTGTTTGCATTGCTTGGTAAAAGTTTTTAGAATTCTAATTTGCATAGTTTTATGTAATAAACGTTATGAAATTCATGTTTTTTTATACATACATATATATTATTACTTACTACACTTTACACATTATAAATATGTTATTATAATATTATGTACGTAATTTTCACATACGCTTATGTCATTTGTTCTCAAATAATTGTTATGTCAGTTAAACGTGGCCTTCTGAGAGCGAATGTAGTGTGCTGAGTACGCATTAATTGCACCAGATAACCCCCTCCAAAGCGATTTCCCTTTTGTAAGTGGATACTAGACGTACCGCTCTCTTTGCGGACAGTGACACAGTGACCGTGTTAACGGCGGAGAGTCCAGGCCATGCACCAATTTAACCTAGTAGTGTTTACGGTGATCGCGATCTTTTTAATAGTCGTACGAAAAGTGACACTTGAAAGTGTTAGCCCCTCTGAATCTGAACTTAGCTTTGCTGAAAGCGTCTACGTTAGACTGTCTAGTGCATGTAAGTTCTTCTTCCGTTTTATATACTCGTAACAGTATACTTCGGGATACAGGCAGCTCATATTGTAGGGAAGATGTACTGTAATCATAATATAGGCGATCGTAATACGAGACATCTCGCCACCTTAATGCTGCTCGCCAATTTTGGTATTCTATCTATACTCGTATATCGGAGATTATGATATCTCTTTAGAGTTTGCGATAGTACTTCTAACGACAGCCACGGGATAAAATAGGATTATCTAACGCCATCACCACACAGTGCACGTAAGATTTTTTGTAACACATTTCCTACAATTATTATTTTTTCACTTTTCCAGGCAGGGCTTTAGTTGACTTACAATACTACTCAATGAAAAGTCAAAATGGAATAATTAAGACAATGAAAATAACTCAACTAAATGGCAGCATGACTAAAACTTTTCCCATCGACGGAGCATACCAAATACTAATTAAACCCTCAATGTTCGATATCACTAAACAAACAAAAGTTATTATACACGGTTTCAGAGACAGCTCACATTCATCTGTTTCACAAGATTTAGCTGAAGCATACAATGAAAAAAACATTTTTAATGTGCTATTAGTTGATGCCGAAGAAATGATGAACAAAGGATATGTACTATCTGTTCATAATGCACGTTTGATAGGAAAAAGACTTGCTAATCTTTTAGCGAATTTGGAAAACTTCGGAGCAAACGCTGAAGATTTTCACCTAATCGGCATCAGTCTTGGAGCCCATATAGCTGGTTGGGCTGGAAAATATTTCCGACAGTACAAACGTAATTCCATTGGACGTATAACGGGCTTAGATCCTGCAGGCCCATGTTTTTCATATGCGTACGCTGATCAGCGGTTGGATAAAACTGATGCGAGATACGTTGATGTAGTGCATTCAAATAGATTGGTACAGGGCATAATAGAGCCCTTGGGCCACGCGGATTTTTATATTAATGGTGGAGGACCAATGCAACCAGGTTGTATGGTACCTTCCTGCAGTCATCTTAGAGCAGCAAATATTTACGCAGAAAGCATAAAAGTACCTAAGTCGTTTGTGGGGATCCGATGCCGAAGCTGGAAGCATTTCGAAGAAAATGCTTGTGAAGATAAAGATTACGCTGTGCTCGGCTATGGGTCGTCAACAGCCACCAGAGGTTTTTATTACCTACGAACTTCAGCGAGTTCACCCTTTGGACTAGGAATGGAAGGAACAAAAATTCTGAAGTCATCAATGAATAGCTGGATAAACATAAATAATTTGAACTTATGAAGTGGTAACTAAAGTCTAAATTTTACTTTTATTTGCCATATGTAGTTTTTGCAGTATGTGTATAATTGTATTTTACAAGAGTAATTTTATATCATATTATGGGAATAATTTTCATTGTTCCGAGTACAAGTTTTATCTTTAATAAAAGTAATCAAGGTCGACTTCTTCCGATGTCAATAATATAGTGAGTGTTTGTTTAAAAGTAAATAGGTAATCAAAATACTCACATAAGTTTATTTGCGCACCTACATGCAGTGATTCGGAATAAAATGTTTGCAAATATTTTTTCGTTGTTGTTTTATCACTTTTGTAGAAATAAATTACTAAGAAAAACATATCTTATTGTCATAATAAGTTAAAAATAATAATAATTATTATTTGCATACCTATTTTTGCTTTAACATATATTTATTTTCCTGACGAATACTGTAAAAGTCATCAACTGTACAAATATATTTGAATAGAATAGGTTTTTAATACCACCACAAAGAAGCTGGCTTGGAAGTATAATCGCTCAGATAAATGAATAAGTGCACTAAATTGCTCACTAATTGCTCAATTCAAATCCGCATTTGCTCACACTATTAATAAATTATTTTATCAGTTATTAATAATTAAAAATACAAAATATTTTTTCCCTATTATACTTAAAACCAATGAACTTTTCTAAAAACGAATAAATACCATTAATTGCTCAAGAAATACTTAATTCAAAACCGTATTTGATTACACTATTAATTAATTATTTAATTAAAAATTAATAATTAAAAGTACATTTTTTTTTTCCATAACCGATCAGAATATTAAATAGGTGCACAAAATTGCTCACTAATTGCTCATTTTAAATCTGCAGTTGCTCACAATATTTATCAATTATTTTAATAGTTATTAATAATTAAAAATACTAAATTGTTATTTCCAAAAAACCAAAGAACTTTTTTAAAAATAAATAAGTACTCCTAATTGTTCACAAAATGCCTAACCGTAATACGCAATTGCTCAAACCATTTACTAATTATTTAATTAGTAATTAATAATTAAAAGTACAAATTTTTTTTTCCTTAACCGATCAGAAAATTCAATAGGAGCATGCTCACTAATTGATCATTTTAAATCTGCAGTTGCTCACAATATTTAATAATTATTTTATTAGTTATTAATAATTAAAAATACAAAATTGTTATTGCCTCAAAACCAAAGAACTTTTTTAAAAATGAATAAGTACTCATAATTGCTCACAAAATGCCTAACCGTAATACGCAGTTGCTCAAACTATTTACTAATTATTTAATAAGTAATTAATAATTAAAATTAAAAAAAATTTTTCTTTACCGATCATGATATTGAATAGGAGCACAAAATTTCTCACTAATTGCTCATTTCAAATCTGCAATTGCCCATAATATTTATCAATTATTTTAATAGTTATTAATGATTAAAAATACAAAAGTGTTATTTCCAAAAAACCAAAGAACTTTTTCAAAAATGAATAAATACACCTAACTGCTCAGAAAATGCCTAACCGTAATACGCAATTGCTCAAACTATTTACTTAATATTTAATTAGTAATTAATAATTAAAGTACAATTTTTTTTTCCTAAGCCGATCATAATAATTAATAGGTGCACAAAATTGCTCACTAATTGCTCATTTCAAATCTGCAATTGCTCACAATATTTATCAATTATTTTATTAGTTATTAATAATTAAAAATACAAAATATTTTTTCCCTATTATACTTAAAACCAATGAACTTTTCTAAAAACGAATAAATACCATTAATTGCTCAAGAAATGCTTAATTCAAAACCGTATTTGATCACACTCTTAATTAATTATTTAATTAAAAATTAATAATTAAAAGCACAATTTTTTTTTCCATAACCGATCAGAATATTAAATAGGTGCATAAAATTGCTCACTAATTGCTCATTTTAAATCTGCAGTTGCTCACAATATTTATCAATTATTTTAATCACATGAAAATTAATGGCTTAGTTGCCTTAATATCTGGTACAAATTCAATAAAAACAACGAAAAAAAGTATGCGGTACTAAATCTGCCGTTCCCCTGCGTGAATACAAAGGCACTTATATTCACGCAGTGCGGATTTATCACAAATTGTTACGGTTGAGGGCAAATCTCAATAAGATTTAATTATAGTACCTATAAATATAAAAAAAAACACATACTTACTCAATGATCTTGCTATAAAAAGGAATCAATATAATGAAATAAAATTGAATATAAGAGTTTTAGCTTTAATGATAACATTAACTCGTTTAAGGTTATACATAATTTGCAATAAATTACTTAACAAGATCCAAATTAAAATGTATAACTTCATAGAGCTATTTATTAATAATTAATGATTAAATTACAGGAAATATAATTAAAAAATGAACAAACATTGATTTACAGGTTGGACAAAAATATTAAATTTTGCCAGTTGCACATGAGTAACGGGTTGAATCAATCAAATGCGCACAAGTGACATATTTCTTGCCACCTATGACGTCATAATTTAAAATGTAATAATAATTTTAATAACCGATAAATAAAAGATATACTATTAAAAAAATTAAAAGAGCGTTCGGTAAGAAGTTTATTAGAAAGAAAATTAAAAACAGTGCATTAGCTTACGAACATTAGGCAAAAATAATTTTGTACACTAAATTATTAATAACTAATCCAATAATTAAGTAATAGTGTAAGCCATTGCGGATTTGAATTGAACTAATTATAAGCAATTAAGAAAAATTATTTATTTTAAGAAAAGTTAGATGGTTCTAGGGATAACAAGCAGAAAAAATTTGTATTTTTAATTATTAATAATTAATTAAATCATTCATTGATAGTGCCAGCGATTGCGGATTTGAAATAAGCAATTAGTAAGCAATTTTGAGGACTTATTAATTATTATGATCGGTTTAGGAAAAAAATTTGTACTTTTAATTATTAATTACTAATTAAATATTTAGTAAATAGTTTGAGCAATTGCGTATTACGGTTAGGCATTTTGTGAGCAGTTAGGTGTACTTATTCATATTTGAAGAAGTTCTTTGGTTTTTTGAAATAACAATTTTGTATTTTTAATTATTAATAACTATTAAAATAATTGATAAATATTGTGAGCAACTGCAGATGTGAAATGAACAATTAGTGAGCAATTTTGTGCACCTATTGAATATTCTGATCGGTTAAGGAATAAAAAATTTTGTACTTTTAATTATTAACTACTAATTAAATAGTTAGTAAATGGTTTGAGCAATTGCGTATTACGGTTAGGCATTTTGTGAGCAATTAGGGGTACTTATTTATTTTGAAAAAAGTTCTTTGGTTTTTTGGAAATAACAATTTAGTATTTTTAATTATTAATAACTATTAAAATAATTGATAAATATTGTGAGCAACTGCAGATTTGAAATGAGCAGTTAGTGAGCAATTTTGTGCACCTGTTGAATATTCTGATCGGTTAAGGAATAAAAAATTTTGTACTTTTAATTATTAATTACAAATTAAATAATTAGTAAATGGTTTGAGCAATTGCGTATTACGGTTAGGCATTTTGTGAGCAATTAGGAGTACTTATTTATTTTTAAAAAAGTTCTTTGGTTTTTTGGAAATAACAATTTTGTATTTTTAATTATTAATAACTATTAAAATAATTGATAAATATTGTGACCAACTGCAGATTTAAAATGAACAATTAGTGAGCAATTTTGTGCACCTATTGAATATTCTGATCGGTTAAGGAATAAAAAATTTTGTACTTTTAATTATTAATTACTAATTAAATAAATAGTAAATAGTTTGAGCAATTGCGTATTACGGTTAGACATTTTGTGAGCAATTAGGAGTACTTATTCATTTTTAAAAAAGTTCTTTGGTTTTAAGGCAATAACAATTTTGTATTTTTAATTATTAATAACTAATAAAATAATTGATAAATATTGTGAGCAACTGCAGATTTGAAATGAGTAATTAGTGAGCAATTTTGTGCACCTATTTAATATTCTGATCGGTTATAGAAAAAAAAATTTGTACCTTTAATTATTAATTTTTAATTAAATAATTAATTAATAGTGTGATCAAATACGGTTTTGAATTAAGCATTTCTTGAGCAATTAATGGTATTTATTCGTTTTTAGAAAAGTTCATTGGTTTTAAGTATAATAGGGAAAAAATATTTTGTATTTTTAATTATTAATAACTAATAAAATAATTCATTAATAGTGTGAGCAAATGCGGATTTAAATTGAGCAATTAGTGAGCAATTTAGTGCACTTATTCATTTATCTGAGCGATTATACTTCCAAGCCAGCTTCTTTGTGGTTTTAATACCTATAGCTTAAATAATGCTTTTCTCTAATAATATTTTATTATGGTGTCACAAGTGTACACGCTGACATAGTCTCTTACGCTAAACAATGTTATCATCATCATCATTACAACCCTAGGTTATTTCACATGTCCACTGCTGAACCTAGGCCTCCCCCAAAGAATGCCACAAAGCACGGTCCTGAGCCACCTGCATCCGTCGACTTCCTGCATGTATTACCAGGTCGTCACTCCATCCAGTGGGGGGTCGCCCTACACTTCTCCTACTAGTACGTGGCTGCCACTCGAGAACTTCTTTTCCCCATAACCAAATGTATTGTTAAATAAAACCCTAACCAATGTATTGTATATATATTTATATTAAAGGTAGGGCAAAAATATTATCAGAGGCGCAGCAGCTATGCACAATTGGGGCCCAGAAACCAATAATTTTATCGCTCAAACGTAACTGCTGTGATTTGAACCCACGACCCACCACGTACTAGATCACTGTGCTAGTTAGGTAAACGGTCGTCATAAAATGACGATAAATTCAAAATAAT
This sequence comes from Parnassius smintheus behrii, assembly GCA_036936625.1. Lineage (NCBI taxonomy): Eukaryota > Metazoa > Arthropoda > Insecta > Lepidoptera > Papilionidae > Parnassius > Parnassius smintheus. The sequence goes on along the minus strand of JAUPFT010000015.1, from coordinate 22,862,567 downwards.
GTCACGGAATAGATAAAATAAACTTAACTTTAATTGAAACAACAACATTATATTATGTTTTATTCGTCCAAAAATAATGTATCGCAAAACGAAGTAAAAGTGTCACTGTCCCACAATTAGTTCCCAAGTACTCATCCGCCTCAAATGCGGTGACATTGACACAGTCAGCGAAATTGACTTATTACAAAATTTTAATTTATTTTCCTTTTAATTAATTTTAGCTTTTTTTTTCGAACAGAAAGCACGATGATTGAACGTTATGCTTAAAGATGTATTAGTCTTCAAACCGTCCGTGTGTGTGTGTTTTATGTGTATATTTAATGATTTCAATAAGAAGGTACATTGTATTGACATTATATAGATCTTTTTGTATTATTTAACATCTTCACTACTACACTGCATTAGTGTCTGTTGCTTTTTGAAGCAATTTTTTGAACCAGTCATTGGCAGTCCCTCTTATTCTATACTTATAAAGTTTTTTTTTATATAGAATAGGGTAACAAACGAGCACACAGTCCAAGTGATGCTAAGTGGTTGCTGTGGCCCATATACATCTACATCTACCCTCGATTACGAGTCAAAATGCAAATGCGTTTTCACCCGTGAGGACTAAGATGGAATGCCTCGTTTCCAGTAAAAAGGTTCTTCGGTACTCTTCACTCACCACACGAAGCACAGCAGCATTAAGCTACTATTTTACGCTGGTATTCTGTGATAGCGTGGGAAGGACCCCGGTTGAGCCGACCCACTCGTGCTACAACTATACTAATAATATACCTGCAGGGCTGGCTGGCTGCAAATCAAAATCTTTACATAAAAAACAGAACTGCAACTGAAGCAATTTTATCAATACCATTTTGTTCTGATAAAGTTATGTTAAATTTATTTATTATTTTAAACATAATCGTTCAAATTATTAAGATAGAACCCCTATTATGAGTAGTGCTAAAAGTTTATAAGTATTTACATCTGTTTTCTCTTTCTTTTAACATTATTACTGCATTCACTTATCTGAAAATATTTCTAAAGAAGAGAATAAGTTAACACGATGGTTCAAAATTGGTGAAATCCCAATTGCACCTTTCATAACAATGTCAACAGTCTTACAATGGATCAAAATCACAGTGGTTCTAGAAGTAAAGACGCGGCTGAGTTGCAAGTCAAAGGTAAGCAATTAGACCAGAACCGTATACACTCGTATTGATAAGATATATTTCTTTTAACAAGCACTTGTTTACCGTAGGTGTAACATACAGTCCCCTACACGTGTTGCTTGTATGTCTGGCGGTCGCCACTTACACGGATAAGTAAACCTACATGTCAAGGTCGCTCCCTGAAGTCGTTAGTAATATTAAGGGCTTACTAAAATTCTTTGAGGAGATATCATTGCTTGTATAAGAAAATTATTCCTGCCCCCATACCGGTGTATTGTAATTCATATTACAGTGCCGTTTAAGATCTACTGTTTCCACATCTTCGGAACTCATATTCAAAAACAAGTATAGTGATATTGTCAAAGAAAAAAAAACTCGAAGAAACAAGTGGATAAGTAACTGATTTTTATAAAGTAATGACATGACTTGTGAATAAAATATACAATATATTTGATTTACGAATTCCAAGTCAAACAATAGCTATATAACCATAGTTTAAAGAAGCCACTTCAACAAAATCGTAATTTCATACGTGTAAGTAAAGAACTAATATTATTTGTTTTTTCATGTAGTGAGACGGATAAGTCTGACGGATGATGGATGACGAGCGCTAACTATCTGAGCCGTGGTAGCTCAGATGGTTAGCGCTCGCTGTAAATGTAACAGTACGCGAGCAAACCGAGTTCGATCCCCGCCGGCACTAATGAAATTGTTAATTGCAATTTTAAGTGCTGATTTACCACGTGCTCGGCGGAAAAAAATATTTCGAAGACATCTGAAGTTCGCCAACACGTATTGGGGCAGCGCGGCGGACTATTCCTTGCCCTAAAACCCTCTCAGAAATGAGAGGAGGCCTGTGCCCAGCAGTGAGATGTATATAGGCCGTAACTTTACTTTACTTTAAGACGGATAAAAGCTTTAATTGCGATATTAGTATAATAGTATACGCCACATGCTATTTTAATGTTACTTATAGTTAAATTTTAAAATAGTAAAAACCCGACTTCAAAGAACTAAAAAGTATGTAAACAACAAAATCGGTGGACGTGGAAACGTATTAGCCTATCGTACGGATGGCATAGCAAATTGATGAATTTGATGATTTTAATGGGTTTCATCAGCTAATAACTATAACGCCTTAGCTACGCCTTTTTTAAATAAGTGATATCGGGCAATGTGGTAAAAAATATTGTTTAATCTATAATATAATATTCTGATGAGATAAGAACTTTTCCTTTTTCGAAGTCGCTTAAAATGACAATTATTTAAAAAGTAAACTAAATGACGACCTAGTAAGTCTTTTTATTTCTTTAGAAAATTTTCATGATATAAAATATATATTTTTAATTATACAAAAAGTCTAGATTAAAAAGAAATAATACACCTCTAAGTAAATTATCTTATTCAAATATTATTAACATTTTTATATAATATTTTCTTACTATTCTTACAATAAAATAAGATAAGCGAGTAGATAATCATTAGAAATAAAAGATATTTCGGCAATCTGCTTGCTGATGCAACCATTATGGTACTACCATAAACTATGGACGAGTTTTATTTTTATTTTTCGTGACGTATTTTATGAATGGTTACATAAATTTCCGAAATATTACAAAACAATCATCTAAAAATAATGGCTACTAAATCTTATCATTGACTATATTACTAGCGTAAGGACCGGGCCGACCGAACAACTAAAACGGACGAGTGCGCTGGCTCTAAAATTACAGTTTAGGGCCAACGCGAATCGGTCGACAGTAGTGCGCGCGCAGGACAGATTTGCCTGTCATAAATATGTCTAGACGCGTGTTAAAAAAATACAAAAATTACGAAACAAAGATTAAAAAAAAGCATGGGATATCGTATCATCGTTAAATAACCTTATATAAATTTTGTTACAATTATTATTATATAAACGCATTTTTAGATTCAGACCCAAAAAATATTGTACATGGAAATTACATATACTATTTAAAAAAAATTATATCACGTTTGCCGTTTCATGTTTCTTTTTTCCCATGTGCCGGGATATTGGCGTCACGTGTTTAGTTTATCCATACGTTTCATTTTTGACGGTTTTATTTTTATTTCTGTTTAATTTTTGTCTAAAGAACCACTAAGTTCAAAATTTAACTTACACTAGTAAATTAAATTTTAAATATTGGTACCTAATATATTTTATATTCTATTAGGGTAAAACGAAAAGAGTACAAAATCTGAAAATCGGATTCATAAAATATTTTGAAATTCTGTTTTCAAACCGATTGCTTCTGGAGCATAGAGTTTTTATCTTGGTAGCCCCTCATTAAAGTTGTATCAAGGATGCAACATAAATGCATAGATCGAGCATCGATTGACCAGAAAGGGAGGTAATTCTAATTTTATTTAAAAGAACGCGGTACTCATGTACAATACAAAAATTCTCGATATCGTAGGGTTAATATTAAAATTTAAAAGGACCCAACAATAATACAATTCGACATTCAGGTTAAATTATGGTATTTTCGCTTTATTATTACCATACTGTATACAACGAACTACGAAATAATGTCACAATTAAGATAATTATACTACGAAATCCGACTCTGGTTACGTCGTGTTTTGATATGACGTTCTTATTATGACAGATGCGCTACTTTTTCTTGTATGAAAAAGTTATAAGCAAAATATTTAGAAGGGCCTATCCTTTCTTTTGAAATCATTGAATCTTATGTTTCAATCTTTTTACTCAGTTATACAAATTTCAACATCATGCAATATTCATTAAAAATTTAAAAGTGGACTAATAGTTCAATATTTGCATAATGGAGTTCCGTTACGGGACGAATACGATATAAACCGTCCGCAACATTAATGCGCTTAGAGAGATTACTACTAATGGTTGTGCTGGCTTTGGTTTAGTTGCTTTTGCAGTAGAAATTTCGTTTTACTAAACGAGTGACGATAACTAGTAGGTGTGGGTAGAGGTGGCTTTTACGTCTGAACTCACCGGAATTATTTGTTTGATGTTAGCATTTAATAAACCTTCTATAAACAACACACACGCACACACAATCATACACCTACGCATACATGCTCGACTATTAAAAGGATGTTCTTAATTTGGCCCATTTATTTCTATTTCTTTTACTTTCAGTTATAAAAATCAATGATTTTCAAAAAATCGGGAAGTTATTGTTTTCACCACGGTTTTCGAAAATGGAGTTTTGAGGTCCTAGTAAGCTATTCTGACTATTCCTACGATAATGTCTCTTCGTATGTGTGTGCATGTGAGTGTGCGTATATGTGTGTGCGTGTGCGTGTGCGTGTGCGTGTGCGTGTGCGTGTGTGCGTGTGTGCGTGTGCGTGCGTGCGTGCGTTAAAATAGTTTTGACACATTTGAAAAAGTTTGGCTTTACAAACTAGCTCGATATTTGGGTACTACACGAGCTTACTTACAGAAACCTAATGAATCGTGTACTCATTCGCGGTTCTCTATTGAAACGTAATGACAATCGGACAAAACCGTCGATTCGGATCTATAATGCCAAAAACTAATGACAGTAAAGCAAGAATATGAGAAAAAACAGAATCGATCAGTAGAAAAGAGTGGTCTTTAATCATGATAACGCCATATCACACATATATTTGACCATACAGCAAAAGTTGAGAGAGCTTGGTAGGGAAGTGTAAATGCATCCACCAAATAGTTCCTACCTTGCATCCTCAGATTTTCCCCTGCATCCATCGACTTCTTGCATGTCTTACCAGGTCGTCACTCCATCTAGTGGGGGGTCACCCTACAACTCGCCTACTGGTACGAGGCTACCACTCGAGAACCTTTTTCCCCAATGGTTGTCGGTTCTTCGAGCTATATGGCCGGCCCATTGCGACTTCGGTTTCCTAATCCGTTGAGCTATGTCGGTCACTCTGGTTCTACTGCGGATGTCCTCATTTCTAAGTTTATCACGCAGAGAAACTCCGAGCATAGCCCTCTCCATAGCTCGCTGAGCGACTTTGAGCGTCCTCATACGGCCAGCAGTGAAGGACCACATCTCGGTTCCGTAGGTTATCACTGGCAACACGCACTGGTTGTACAACTTAGTTTTCAGGTTTTGAGGTATACCTGACGAGAAGATGTGTCGTAATTTCCAGAACGTTGCCCTGCCGAGTTGAATCCGTCGATTGACCTCTCGGTCGAATTTGGACTTACCTAGTCGGACTATTTGTCCCAGGTAAACGTACTCGTCAACAACTTCGAGCTTAGTTATTTCCCCGAAACTCTTCACCACATTGGAAGACGTTTTAAAGCTACTGGACTGGAAAGGAGTATTAACATCAATGGCGAGTACACCACTCACCTTCGATTTGCCGCCGATATACTTAGTCCTTATGGCAGAATCACTGGAGGACTTAAGCACTATGCTCAATGACCTCAATAGTGCCTTCCAACGGATTGGTCTTAAGATGAACATGGACAAAACAAAGATCATGTTTAATGTCCATGTCACACCTATGCCGGTAGTTGTTGGGAGCACTATGCTCGAAGTATATATTATAATTAAATGTAATAAAATAAATACATAAAAATTTATATATAAAACACGAAGAAACTTTTCCCCAACCTTATATTTTAAAAATGTAATAATTTTGTGCACCAAAAATGGTTAATGTGTTGTACTACATTTTTTAAGAAAAACTGTAAAACACACATTATGCAAAATAAATAAATCTAATTAATCTGTACTCTGCACATTTTGCATTCGGAGAAATACTTGAAACCCAATTTTTTACAGAAAAGGTTTAAATGGCTTATTCAAGATGGCGAGAATGATACACACTATTCGTGCTAGCTGTGAGACATCGTTTTGGAATCATTATAAGTTCATCCTAGTTCTCGAGGTAGCTCTAAGTTTTTAATGTCTTTATCTTATAGATAGGTAAAATGCAAACTGTTAAGCAAAATAACAACACACACACATATACTACACACTGGCATCTACGTATTAATTTTACACTTAGTTCTAAACTTGTAATATTGGTTATGATTAACAAATCTCCAATATTAAATGAACATTTTGCATATTATATTTCATTGTTTTTAGAAAATGTAATAATAACTGAGTCACTACTCACTACGTTTCAATTATTTTTTATGTTGAATATAGAATAAGTTCTTGTAAACGTTTACTATAACATTTGAATATTAATATAGGTGTGTGACACATTTATAGAATATCTCTCCCGCCTTACTCTTGTACTATACAACTAAACAATCAGCTATAAACGATGTAATACATAAGTTTAATTATTTTCTGTCTAATATACTTCGATCAATAATGGTATTAATAATTATGTTAAAAAAAAGTTACAATTAATAACTTCAAAGACTGAAAAAAACTGCTGTCCATATACATTAACCTACATAAGACTCATGAATGGGAACTTTATAAATATCTACAATGTGTAATAATGATAAAAACCGACTGCCAAAATCAACTTTATTAAATATCCATAACTTTTGTCCACTAAATACTTTACATACTTTACTTAGACTACTTTATATAGAACATCTGTACTTTCAAATGACATGGATTTCATCTCTGTACAGTCTGAGGCACAGGTTCATACAATTTTTGGCCTAAAAAATTTCAATTTACTGGAAAGAGCACATTGATATCGTTTGTAAAAAGCTTCAGCGTTTTGCTTTCGCTTTAAAAAATGTTAGGCAAAATATATCAATTGAGGATGCTCTCACCGCATACCATGGTTACGTATCATCGGTGCTTAGCTATGGGATATTACTTTGGGGTAACTCTGTTGAGGTAGAAAGAGCACTTTTAGTTCAAAAACGATGCATCCGCGCCTTAAGCAATATTCGGTATTGTAAACCTTACATTAAAAATATAATATTCTTCTATTAACTTGTTTATATATCAAAGAAGCCTGTCTTTTTGTCAAATCATTCCCTAAGTATTTTAAAACCCGTCAAGATACTACCACAAGGCGTTTATGAAGTAAATACGCAGACCTAATATATCAACCTCCCTGTAATAAAGATTATAAGAGAAATGTATATACCATGAGCATATTATTATATAACATATTACCTATGAATTTAAAAGAAAAAGAAGGAGCCTCTTCCAAAAAAAATTAACGAACTGGTTATTTGAAAATTGTTTCTATAGCGTAAAATAATATTTAGGATGGAAAAATTAGTTTAGCGATTTATGTGCTGCACTTATAGTTTTTGTTTTAAATATTCGCACGTCTGCGAGCGGGCTAAATACATGTATTTACGTTATAGATATTTATTTGAATACTCTGTCAACTGTGTTTCACGCAAATAAAGACTTTGTACTTGTATTTTTAACAATAGCATCTAGAAATAGCAATGTCGTGTTTAGTTGTTAATATCCAAACGCCAAACAACCTCTATTCATTGACTTCGTCAAGCTTTATCATCATATAGTCAACAAACACTGTAAAATTTTATGAAATACCGCCATTTCAGTTCCAATAATCAACTAATTTATGATATAGATATGACCAATACATATATAAAAATCTTTTAATTTAAACTATAAGGATAATAAGATTTTGTACTAATTGAAATTTTTATCAGTTTTTTTATAGATAAAAAACTAATGGGTAAACTTACCTACTAAAACTTTTTATTCAATAAAAATTAAACTTAGAAACATTGTTAAATTTATGATTTTCGATAGATGTCACTATTATCTTTTTAGAAGTAATTTGGTACTATAAAATTTATTAATATCTACTAAAATGAAATAACAAAAACTAAAAAATGTACGTTAGAATTTTCAAATAAAAATAACTATATAATTGTTATATTATTTAATTTGTAAGTGGAGGCAAAATGTCATTACTTTTTGTATTTTGCGTTAGATGGCAATGTTTTTAAAAATTATTTATAAATATTTTATTTATTTTAATAAAACACATCAATCTTATACATAACATCTAAAGAAAGGAATACTTAACCCTCCTTTTTTGAATTCTCAAACCTGATAAAAAGTAGCCTATAAGTAGCCCCGGGTCCCTGACTACCTACACACAAAATTTCATGGAAATCTGCTCAGTAGTTTTTGTATCTCTAATACAAAGACAGACAGACAAAATTTCTAAAAACCACTAATATGGTTTCAGTGCTCTTTGTTTAGTCCCCTGGACTTGTTTTTTCCAGAAAATGTTAGAATTACAGACACGACTTTTTACAGATTTATTATATGTATAGATAAAATTTGAAGTGATAAACGAACTCACAGTCCACCGGATGGTAAGTGGCAAATACAACTCATGGATACCATGCATCTTCAAATGAAGAAAGTTACCTACATACGTTGTCATCTCTAAGTATCAATAGGAAATAACTCCATATACCCTTCAGAACAGAAATTGGTAAGAGTGTGGATCATACCCAGACAGACTCCTAGTAATCCAGTAAATTTAACTCAGTTTTTAAAATTAAAACTGTATTTTACGGATCTTATGAATTTGAACAAAAATTAGTATTTTTAATCTGGAGGTAGCCGTGGTTAACTATGACATTAGGACGTCGAACACCTCAGTTCCGAGGAATATAAAATAAGTTTATATACGTGATAAAATCCATAAACACTACTTTTATTTAAATGTGGAGTGTTTGCTTCAATACAAGAAAGCTTTAGTTATCTTTTACAGAACCCTGGAAGAAAGCTTTCCCCAAGCAAAAGTTCCTAACAAAAGCACATTCGCACCAATTTACCCAACGCCCAATCTGATGCTTATGCATTAAGATTGTTATAGTCGACTAGCTGAACTATGGATAATTACATTACAACGGAGTGCGAAGTAAGAAGTTTTCTTCAAAATGTGAAGTTTAAAACGTGATATGGACTAGATCACTAGATGAAGCACTGAGCACTTAAAGCCGTGAGTTTGAGTGAACGTGGCCTGCTAAAGTGATTACTGATACGCTTGGCAGCGGTCAACCGCGCTGAGACCGTAAAGGCATCAATCCGAGACGCTTGTTACTCAACTGAACGGTGTGGTAATTTATGGATGTTACATCTTTACCGACGCGAATTATACAATTTAATTAAAACAGTATTAAAATTTGGCACAATGTTTCATGGTTCTAATACTTTACTCTTATTAAAACAGTTGAGTAAACAGTTTAGTTAAGAATAAAAATAAATAAAATTGTAAATGTGTCCAAAACCAACATAGAATATTTTATGATACATAAAGTGTAAAAAAAGAAAATAAATACTTTAGTAAAAACCATTATTTTTTTATTATGAATACTTTTGTACTTTTTGTGATTGTATTCGCTTGGCTGAAGCTTCAAGGAAATAAATAAAATAAAGAAAAGCATACAAAAAGAAGGTTTTATTTGTATTTAGAGTTTAATACGAAATTCTGGGTTCTTATTGAAAAATCTTTAAAATCTGTATATCTTAAGACCTGTTCATTTTCGGCCATACTTAGGGAGGTTTAAATTTGTCGCATTCGCCCTGCCAGGAAGTTTTCGAGTTCCCAGTAACCCGTATATCATTGAAAACTTACTTTTAATTAATAAATTTTCTAGTTACGTATCAGTTCTATATACTGCATATTCACTTCACGCCTAATCGCCCAAAATTGGGGTAGACCTATTTTGTGGCAAAAGTAAAAAAAATATATTTGTGACACATCCTTTAATCTCATAATGAATCAAGTTTTTGCTAGTAAGTTGATTATTTTTGTTTTATTATTTAATTTTTTTTAAAAAGGCCATATTAACAAAAATCAATTTTTAAAATAATTAGTTGCATACCTAAATACTTTAAATGTACATAAAATTATCTCGTTTGCATTGCCTCCATACGGGGCTGGTCATAGGCAAAGACATTTAAATAAGTAGTAGTAATAGTGTAAGTAATAAATACACTATTTATATCTCTTTGGTCACAGAAAAATAAATTAAGATAAGATTTAAATGTATTAATGAATAATTTATCATGTAATAATAATTTAAATTTGACATTTAATTGTAACCATTAGGTATAATATAAGAATGAATTTAATATACATAAATAATTTAACTAAAATTTTTTGACTAGAGATAGATTATAGTCAACCAAAATCTAAGAAATAACTTTTGACGTTTCACATTAATCATTCCGCAATAACTTCGCACAAGCGTACTCACACGATTTAAAATAACCTTTTACGTAAATCCAAAGAATTATGAAGTTATTTATTTTTTATTACAACGTGTTATAGTTTATTTAAATTTCAATCTTTCAAACAAAGCAAAATATTAAAATAATAACCAGTATCAACTTTTTTACTTGACGTCGTTTTAATGATATGTGGCTATGTAACTTACCGTAGTGTTTGGATGATTAAAATTCATTGTTATGCGAATAATCGACAAAAATATTCAAATAATCGGTAAAAATATTCAATTAATCGAATATTTTATTTTATCCTCCTCCTCGCCGTATGGTAGCGGCGTAAAACCTACCACCACTCCTTGTTCGCATCATGAGTCAGGAAATAAAACAAATGGCCCTTGAGTTCCCGGCGTACGTTTAATGGGGCAGGGGTGCGAAGAATCTCCGGGAGAAAAACCGGTGACGAGGTTTGCCACCCGCCACGTTCTGCTCCCGGAGGGGTGAAAAGTTGATTGCGGAAACCCGTCTGGCTACGATGAATGTATGTGGAAGAATGAATTACAAGATGGATGAAGTATGCGAAATGATGAATGACAGAGGAATAGATGAGACGAAACGAAAGGGAAAGGATGCCATTGCAAATGGCACGTATACCACGTATTGTTCTGGTGTAGACGAGACCGAACACGCATGTTAGGGAGTCGGTTTCATCCTTTCAGAAAGAATAGATCAATGTGTGAAAGAGTAAGAATGTGTAAGCCCGAGGCTGCTATGGATAAGAATGAAAGTGGGCTTAAAGAAGCTGTTCCTGCTAGGGGTGTACGCCCCAGACATGTCTAAACCCACTTACATCCGAGAGCAGTTTTGGGGCATGGTAAGGATGGTGTTGACAAAATGTAAGGAAAATAAAATATTATTATGTTAGGAGACTTTAATGGAAGGGTTGGGGTGAATAGGTCTGGTTATGAAAGTATATTGGGAACGTTTGGTGATGAAAGTATAAATGAGAATGGTGAAGACCTCCTCACCGTATGTGTGGAAAAGAATCTTTTTGTGACGAATACTTTTTTCGTCATAAGAAGATTCACACATGGGATTCATACATGGGAAAGAGGTGATGATAGAAGTATGATAGATTTCGTAATTGTGGATGAAATAATAAGGAGCGCAGTCGTAGATACAAGGGTTTATCGGGGGTCCAACGTAGGGTCGGATCATTACTTGGTCTTATGTCAAATTAATGATCTTTTCAAGCGTTGGCGGCATCGGACATCTGTGTCTACCACTGCGTTACAGCGTATAAGAATAGAGAAGTTACAAGATGAAGATGTGAAAGAGAAGTATAAATGTAGACTGATAGAAAATATAAGATGCTTGAATGAGTTGTGTATGAATGATTTAGACTTGAATACTGTATGGGATAATATTAAGAAAGGTATGGTGGATGCAGCTATCGAAGTATGTGGTGTAAGTAAGAGAACAAATGAAAGGAAAAGTAATACGTTGTGGTGGGATGATCAGGTACGAGTGGAAGTTGAAAGTGAAAGAAGAAAAAGAAAGAAAGAACGGATAAGAGTGATAGAAGTATATCTCATAATTTCCAGGCTAATATAAAAATGTTATGGAAACTCCTAAGAACTGCCAGGGGAAATACAAAACAGCCTATAATTAATGCTATAAGAGACGAGAATGTATGTATTCTGAATGATGAAGTTTCGAATTTAAACAGATGGAAGGAATACTTTGAAAGCGAGTTTATGAGTGAAGAGTCGTCTGAATTAAATGAACTGGAAATTCCGAAAGAAGTGGAAAGGGGTATGGAGATAAGTGTAGATGAAATAATGAAAGCAATGAAAAGCATGAAAGCAGGTAAGGCAGCTGGACACGATAGAGTATCACTAGAGATGCTAAGGGCTGGAGAGGGAGTGGTGGCAGGCCTGCTATACACCTTGTTTAATTTATGTTGGGAATTAAAACGGGTACCGGATGACTGTTGTAAAGCAGATATAGTACCAATATACGAGTATGAAGGAAAAGGGTCACAGCAGGACTGCAAAAACTACCGTGGTATCAGCTTGCTTGGTATTATGGGTAAACTGTATGCTAAGGTGTTAATTGAAAGAGTTATGAAAGAAACTAATGGAAAAATTTAGGATGCGCAAGCGGGTTTTAGAAAGGAAAGGGGTGTACAGATCAAGTTTTTCCATGCGCATGATTGCGGAGAAGTTTTTGGCCAAAAACCAGAAAGTTTTTTGTGCGTTCTGGACTTGGAAAAGGCTTATGACAGAGTGGACAGGAATGTGTTATGGCAAACACTGAACTCATATAGTTTGAGCGCTGGTTTGATACAGGCATTAAGGTCTCTTTATAGGGACTCCAGTGCTTGTGTCAAGATCAATGGGGACTACTAGGACTGGTATGGCATCCAAAAAGGTGTCAGACAGGGCTGTGTAGCTTCCCCGTGGCTGTTCAACCTATTTATGGACAGATAATAATAATAATATAACAATAATATTCCACAACAATCACACAACGCCATCTAGTCCAAAACTAAACAGAGCTTGGGTTATGGGTACTAGACAACTGACAAACATATTTATATATTTCTAAATACATAAATATTATAGATAAATTACACCCAGATACGAACAAACGATCGTGCTCATCACACAAACATTTGTCCTGGGTGGGAATCGAACCCACGACCTCGGCTTAGCAGTCAGGGTCACTAACCACTAGATCAACAGGCCTGTCAAAATATGTTTGCAAACTTTGAAAGATGAAGAATGTGGGTTAAGAATGGGCGAGTTAACCGTCATATGCCTTTTGTATGCCGATGATCAAGTCATATTTGCGTCATCGACGGCTGAGTTGCAAATGATGGTTACATTAATGAACTGGGCATTAAAAGAAAGGGGAATGAAAGTGAACGCAAGTAAGACTAACAAAAACCTTCACTTTTTGAAAGAAAAGAAAGCAAAACGGTATGTAAAATAAGAATAGAAGGAGAGTTAATTGAGCAAGTGGATGAGAGTGAGATATGATAAGCATATAGAACGACGAGTAAATGCAGGGAATAGAGTGAATGGGGCACTACAGTCTATTATGAAGAACCAGAATGTGTCAAAAAAGGTACGTATGGTAATTCATAATTCTGTGTTAGTCCCTACTTTAATGTATGGTAGTGAAAGCTGGGTGTGGCAGAAGAAGCACGAAAGTAGAATAAATGCTGTAGAAATGCGGTCTTTAAGGTGTATGCTAGAGTTGAATCTGAATGACAGGGTGAGAAATTGCGTGATAAGACATAAATGTGGTATGCAAGATAATATTGTGACCAGGATTAAGAAAGGAATGCTTCGGTGGTTTGGTCTGTAGAAAGAATGAATGAGAAAAGAGTGACAAAGAAAATTTATATGGCAGATATGAACGGCAGAGTCGGGAAGGGACGCCCTAGAAAAAACTTTATCGACCAAATTGACGATATTTTGAAAATGGGCCACGTTAGAAGTACCCTTAACTAACGAGCATGTATGCGTAGATATATGGATGTAAAGGAGGTGAAAGAGGTATGTCAGGATCGTGCCAAATGGAAGTCCGTAGTCTCTGCCTCTGGGTGACAGGCGTGAGTGTTTATGTATGTATGTATTTTATTTTATAAATGTATTTTTTTTTTTCGTGCTCTAATCCAGAATCCCGAAAACTTTCAGCTCGAGTTACACAACCGCTTTCAGTGCCTACAAGATTGCAATGCAGTGGACGATATGAATGACAAGCTCGTGGAAACTGTCCATGCGGTCGGAGCTAAGTTCTGCAAGACCCGCCGCAGAAGAACACAAAAACTCTCCGATCACACTCTTAATCTCATGGCTGTTAGACGGGAAATGAGGCTGCAATCGTCAACAGATTTGACAGCATACAGGCAACTGAACAGACAGATCTCCAAATGCATGCGGCGAGACTTACGCAACTTCAATACTGCTCGTATTAAAGAAGCGATCGAGCGGAACCAGGGCTCCAAAGTCTTTGCCAGAGAGTTCTGTCTGCCCGTAAGAGCCAACTGTCAAAGCTGAAGACTGAGTGTGGCAGCATCGTTTCCGGGACACCTGAGATTTTGAGTGAGATTGAGAGGTTCTATGGGAAGCTGTACACATCATCGTTGGAGCCACACGCAAGTGTGAGTAACGATCCAAGAGCAAGTCTTATCCGACACTATTCCGATGATATCCCGGACGTCAGTCTAAGCGAGATTAGAATGGCTCTCCAGCACCTTAAAAACGGCAGGGCCCCAGGCGAGGATGGTATTACAGCGGAGCTTCTGAAAGCGGGTGGAACACCGGTACTTGAAGTCCTTCAGAAGCTCTTCAATTCCGTCCTCCATGGTGGCACTACTCCAGAGGCGTGGAGCAGAAGTGCGGTGGTCTTGTTCTTTAAGAAAGGCGACAACGCTCTCTTGAAAAACTACAGACCGATTTCCCTTCTGAGCCGCGTCTACGTGCTGTTTTCGAGAGTCATTACGAATCGTCTCGCACGCAGACTCGACGACTTCCAGCCTCCCGAACAAGCCGGTTTCCGAAAAGGCTTCAGTACCATAGACCACATACATAGCCTGCGGCAGATTGTACAGAAGACTGAAGAGTACAATTTGCCACTTTGCCTGGCGTATGTGGACTACGAGAAAGCCTTTGATTCCGTCGAAATTTGGGTGGTGCTGCAGTCCCTTCAGCGGTGCGAAGTTGACTGTCGGTATATCGAAGTGCTGAAGTGTTTGTACAGTAGGGCTACGATGGCTATCCGAGTACAGAACCAGAGCTCGAAACCTGTCTAACTGCAGAGAGGTGTAAGACAGGGTGACGTTATATCCGCGAAACTCTTCACCGCTGCGTTGGAAGACGTTTTCAAGCTACTGGACTGGAAAGGATACGGTATTAACATCTATGGCGAGTACATCACTCACCTTCGATTTGCCAACGATATAGTCCTTATGGCAGAATCGCTGGAGGACTTAAGCACTATGCTCAATGACCTCAATAGTGCCTCCCAACGGATAGGTCTTAAGATGAACATGGACAAAACAAAGATCATGTTTAATGTCCATGCCACACCTATGCCGGTAGTTGTTGGGAGCACTATGCTCGAAGTTGTTGACGAGTACGTTTACCTGGGACAAATAGTCCGACTAGGTAAGTCCAACTTCGACCGAGAGATCAATCGACGGATTCAACTCGGCTGAGCAGCGTTCGGGAAATTACGACATATCTTCTCGTCAGGTATACCTCAATCTCTAAAAACTATATTATACAACCAGTGCGTGTTGCCAGTGATGACTTACGGATCTGAGACGTGGTCCTTCACTGCTGGCCTTATGAGGACGCTCAAGGTCGCCCAACGAGCTATGAAGAGGGCTATGCTCGGAGTTTCTCTGCGTGATAGACTCAGAAATGAGGATATCCGCAGTAAAACCAGAGTGACCGACATAGCCCAACGGACTAGTAAGCTGAAGTGGCAATGGGCCGGCCATATAGCTCGAAGAACCGATAACCGATGGGGAAGTAAGGTTCTCGAGTGGCAGCCTCGTACCGGTAGGCGTAGTGTGGGGCGACCCCCCACTAGATGGAGTGACGACCTGGTAAGATATGCAGGAAGTCAATGGATGCAGGTGGCTCAGGACCGTGCTTTGTGGCATTACTTGGGGGAGGCCTATGTTCAGCAGTGGACTTGTGAAGGGCTGTAATGATGATGATGATGATGATTATTTGTTTAGTTAAATTTTTATTATTAAAATCCTTTAAATTACATGAATCATGGATAACACAAGTTTATTTTTTTACTTTGTCAACGTAAATTTGTGTAGGCAAAAAAACTCATATACCAGGCCGTGCTAAAAAACTACTACGTAATTTCAATCACTCGCCATTTTGGGAGCTTACTGTGCGTAATTTTTGTAATTTTATGTTTGTCTTCTTATTTTGTGACTTGGCTTTAACTTTTTGAACTGTTTATTCTATATTCGTTGAAGCATGTGCCCATGTCACAAGGGATGATTGGGCAAAAGTGGTAGAAAAATCAACAAATACGAAGAAACTGATAAATCTTTTGATTTAATTATCCGTTTTTAATTTACTCTGGTATTATTCAGACGAAACTGTAAATGGTTACTAACTCTAAATAATCGATATCGATTTTTTAAGAATCGAATATTGTACGTTCCCGTTTTTTGGTTGGCATGTTTGGTGCAATAAGTCTGACAGCTGTCAAAGTAGTAGATTTGGTTGACTATGCCTATCCAAATATAATTTAAGACAGATAGCAAATGTGCTATCTTATTATTTATATACTAGCTTTTTACTCGCGGCTTCGCTCGCGTGGGCCTCAATTTAAAAACATCATTAAATGCTGTTCCGTGCCAAATTAAAAAAAAAATATTGATCGAAAATGAGTGTCTTCCGATGAATCCAGTAAAAAGGTTAAAATCAAAATTGCATTATTTATATTTTACTGTTTACATTCATTCATAGGTAAACCTAATTTAGTTTTAACAAAATAATGATGAATTTAACGGTCGTCAATAAATTTACGGTATTATATGTTTATTTGCGAAACATGATTCATACCGTTGGCCCCAAACAAACAAGAGATAGGCGGCGTCATCTTCCTGATAACAGATCATTAAATTAAAACCTGCCTTTGCCGACCCGCCTGCCAAGCAGTGTTACCAACATTTAATTTTCGCTCCCGCTGTATAGAATGTTACAATCCGGTCAAAACCCGTTAAGTAGGGATTTTTGATTTATTAGTTTTCATATTTATATATTTTACTTACAACCCACATACAATATTTACAAGACGCCACGAATTCTCCGGGACTTGTTTCTTTTCGTACGATCCAATCCTTGCATAGAATATCTTGAAGCCACTCATTACGGAATTTTTGTTTATAAATGGGATTTCCAGCAGTTTTTCCCATTTTTAATAAAAACAATTGCGAGTATTCAACAAAAACTTTTATTACAGATCAAACATCCGTATTATAAACAAAACAATTATTTTGAGAATTCAATAGGAGAGACAATAATAAAAAAGTAGATCAGACGTTGTACGCATGATCTCATAAACAAGGATATGCGACTCAAATCGTAAAGAGAGAGAATGAAATAAATAGAGTAGTTGGTAGTTTTCTATATATTCAACAGTAGCGCATTATTTTGGCCGACCAACGACAAAGAGTTTCCGAGCTATATTTAAAAGAATTACGTCAAAATTTACTCTCTCAACTTTTTGAAGATAAGAATGTGTTGCACATTTTTTCGTATTTTTACTTACTTACTTACTTACTTACTTATCTTCACGCACAATCCCTAACGGGGTATCCAGAGAGAACAGATCGCCAAGTGTCACGATCCTTACATACCTCTTTCGCTTCTTTCAGGTTCATTAACTTCTTCATACATGCACGTCTAGGTATCCGAGTACTCTTGACCTTCCCCTCTTCGAGCAATTTGCTCACATGGTCTTCGAAAGTTAGTCTCGGTCTACCTCGACACCTTTTAATATTTACTTTCGCTCTATATATTTTCTTCACCATTCGGTCTTCACTCATTCGCTCAACGTGCCCAAACCATTGGAGTACGCCCCTATCAATTTTTGTGATAAGGTCATCTTTCAATCCTGCCATATTGCGAATCTCTTCGATTCGCTTTCGGCCGGCTATGGTAACGCCACACATTTTACGAAGAGATCGCATCTCCACTGCATTCAACTTGCTTTTATGCTTCTTCTGGCATACCCACCAACACTGCGTTATGTATTGCAAGGCGTGCACTTTTCACCACGCCTTGCCTTTTGACTAATGCATTCAGGGCACCATTGACTTTGTTTCCGGCAGTGACACACCTATCCACATCTAAATCACATCTTCCATTCCGACTGAAAGCACTCCCCAAGTATACAATTTCATTTACCTGTTCTAGACATTCCTGATTTACCCATATTCCACATTTCGTTCTCTCTTCGTCCTTTTCAAATACCAGAACCTTAGTTTTATTAGCATTCAAACGGAGACCTTTAATTTCACATTCCTCTTTCATACACGTGACTAATGCCTGCAGTTCTGCTTCTGATCGTGCAATAAGCACTGCATCATCAGCATACAGCAGACAATTAACTTTAATGTCACCTAATTTCACACCCAGCTATTTTTCAGCTTCTGTAAACAGCTGTCGAGATACAGTATGAACAGCCAGGAAGACATGACACAACCCTGTTTTACTCCCGCTTGGACGCTAAATATGGGTGACAGGTCATGCCCTACTTGCACACAGGCTTTACAGTCATAGTAAAGTGACTGCACAGCCCTTAACAATCGACCATCCACACCATATCCCGGCAACAGTTCCTACATTTTCTTCCTTATAACCTTATCAAATGCTTTCTCCAGAACCACAAAAGCACAGAAAATCCTCTGGTTAACACTCAGAAGCTTTTCCGTTCATGCGGAGAGAAAACATTTGATCCATGCATCCTCTTCCAGGTCTAAATCCGCGTTGTGCCTCCCATAAGAATCTTTCCGATTTCTCTTGCATCCTACGTGTCAAAACCTTCGAGTAAACTTTACTTGCTAAACTGGTCAAGCTGATCGCCCGATAGCACCCGCAGTCAAAATGTGAACCTTTACCTTTACGTAAAGGCACAATGACCGCGGATCGCCAATCATCCGGGACATCTCCCGTCCGCCAGCACAAATTGCACAGCAGACGAAAGCTGTCCCAGACGCGAGACCCACCGTACTTGACCATTTCAGCAGTAACTCTGTCTAGTCCCGCAGCCTTACCACATTTCAAACTTCGAATATCACGTTCAATCTCTTTCATGCTGATGACCTCAGTGTCATCGAGGTCCGTGTCTGGCGTGCCAGTCACGGCGTCAACCCCGGATCCTTCACTAAGATCATGACACGCATACATTTCTCTATAAAATTCACTCCATCGCTGCATGACGTCCGATTTATCTGAGAGGAAGTCATTGGTTTTGGCACTTTGAAAAAAATGAATAAAATTATAATTTAATTTAAACCAAAGCAACCAAATTATTTTTATTTCGATAACAAATCTAAAAAAAACATAAATTTTTGTTGTCCCGCTGAAAAATCCGTTAGCCGTTAAACACAATTATTTCCCGTTGCCAACCTCGCTGACCCGTCAAATCTAGCGGGAAACCCGTCAAGTTGGCAACACTGCTGCCAAGTGTGGCCACCACAGCTAATATCCAGCCTGTTTGACAATCTATGTGGGAGGCCTATGTTCAGTACAGTGTACTGGTACATAGGTCTGGCAGTCTGTAATGATAACGATGATGAGTTCTACTCATCTTTGCTACCCTTAATATTTAAAAATATGAAAAAAAAAAACTCCATAACTGCCCCATGAAAAGTAAAAAATAGCAGCCTACATAAATCCCACAAGTGGGCACAGGCAGCAGAGAGTTTTGGGCCCAAAAAGTGCTCGCTTCGCTGATACCAACGTGGGATGACCTCAACTGGGGGACTTCTCAGATATGCAAGTTTACTCACGATGTTTTCCTACACCGCCGAGTACGTGGTAAATCGACACTTCAAATTGATATTAAAATACATTGAATTTGTGTTGCTTACGAGTACAAACTATGAAATTTACGTTTGGATCAGTTTAATTACCGCCTTTGACAAGTAAAGTAGAGCTTTGCTTAAGTAAAATTTGCCTTCTTTCATGATTAAAGTATTTTTTGCAAGAGTCTGTTCATTTAGATACACTCATGTGAGCTATGAAACCTGGACTGTTGGAAAAATCTTAAATATGTTTGAAAATATAAAAGTTATCTTAAATGACAAACTGATTTATAAGTCTCATTAAAGGTAAAAAAGTAAAGTAACAGCTTTCATACGTTTCACGACTGTGCACAGAACTCCTCCCTACCTAGGGTATAGTGATTTGTGGGCAGAAAGGAGTATATCGCAATGCTTCAATGCGTATTGTTACGCGCTCAAGTCGACGGCACTAGCGCCATCTAGTCTCGAACCGAAGAACTAAACTTCTTGAAGTCGAAACACGAACTCTCGGTACCTTGCGCGTGTTTACTTGAATATTCTGGATATTTCGCTGCTAATTTATATAAATAGGCGCTGCAAGACGCGATCGGAGTAGTATTGGAGTTGGCGACACAAGCGAAGCTTCGGAGCGAAATAAAGTGAATTAGTGTGATTAATTATTAGTGTTTTAAGTTTTAATTTGTGTAAAGAAAATAACGTGTTAATTTAGGTAATTTTATCGGCAATTTTTACTGTCACGAACCTCAAGCTCGTAACAATTGGTGTCAGAAGTGGGATAAAATCATGCCGATTTTACCTAAGGAGGAAACGGAGGGTGTCCGTACCCGAAGTCAACGCCAGGAGGAGACGGACCAACGAAGATTTGGTGGTGCAACGACGCAGACGTCGGAGGGCCAGCCACCGGCTGCAGGCCCGTCTGTAGCTCCTACATCTGCAGCACCTCACTTAGGTGCTCTGATGGTGATGCTGCAGGAGCAGGCTCGCCGACAGGAGAAACAGGTCCGTCGGTTGGAAGAGCAGCTGCGGGGTGGACAGGATGAACAGGTCCGCCAACAGGAGGAACAGGTCCGCCGACAGGAGGAACAGGTTCGCCGACAGGAGGAACAGGTCCGCCAGTTGAAAGAGCAGCTGCAGAGCGGACAAGAGGAACAGACCCGCCGACAGGAGGAACAGATGCTCCTCATGAAGGACCTTCACGCTACCTTTGCGAAAGAGATAAGGGAGGTGAAGGATAGGGTTGCTCAACATGACAACCGCCTGTCGGAAGCTGAAACCCGAATCGAAGAACATGAAACCCGAATCAACCATGTGAACAATCGGGTTGACAACGTGATGGCTGACGTGAAGAAAACGCTGAACGACCTCAAACTTGGGGATGGAACTACAGCTCCCGTAGTAGCTACAGCACCTTCACTACGTGGATTCAAAGTGCCGCCGTTTGACGGGACTTCTTCCTGGTCGGCCTACAAAATTCAGTTCGAGGCCGTCATGGAGGCAAACGGCTGGAATAAAAGCCAGGCAATGACTGCACTCACCTTAGACCTGCGCGACCAAGCCTTAACCGTGTTGGAAGCTCTCGGTAAGAAAGTGACCTACGAGCAGCTCCTTGAGGCATTGGAGGCGAGATATGGTGACGCTCACCTGGAACACGTCTTTCGCGCGCAGGTTAAAGATCGCGTGCAACAAAGGATACAGCCCTAGGTGCTATGGCTGTGGGGAAAAGGGCCATCTTCGATCCAGCTGCCCTAAGCGAACCTTAGAAAGGGAAGGTGAACGATCTCAGGAGGGTAGTGCGGCCAACAGCACCGCCCAACAGCAGCAGGGAAACGAGTAAAAGCCAGAACTGCGGGGCGGATGCTGGCTGATTTTAAAAGAGCGCCAAGGATCTCGATCTCACAAACCCATGATGGGAACAGTCTAATCATCAAGGGCGAGGTCAACGGAATGCCGTGTAAACTGACCATAGACACTGGAGCCTCTCGTACGGTTGTTAGTTCCCAACTTATAAGTCAGTTCCTTGCGGACTCCGCATACAACCGAGAACGCATTAATTTGGTAACAGCCACCGGTCAGCGTATACCCGTCCGTGGAGAGAAAGAGATGGAGTTGAAGCTAGACAACATGATCTACCTGCATAATGTCATCGTGGCTGATATAATGGACGACTGCATCCTGGGCCTAGACTTCATGAGGAAGAATTGTTGTGCGATTGACGTTAAGCAAGGTGTTTTGAAATGTGGACAAGAGGAACTTTTTGTGGAAGGAGCGTTACCAGGGAACGTGTACAGCCTTGAGAAGATTGTTCTTCCGCCGAGATCGGAAACGATTGTGCCGGTTAGTCTTCCTCGGAATCCTGGGCAACCTCATCGTTGTGTACTCGTGGAAAGGTTAGAAAATGACCTTCCATGGAAAGTGGCTCGAACCTTGGTCAGAACCACTAACATCTCAGGAGTACGTGTGCTGAACCTTTGTGGCCAGGAACAGATTATAGAAAAGGGCACACTGGTTGCTACTTGTGAGGAAGTGGATTGGTTACGTCGGTGCCAATATCTATCGACTGGGACCCCCAGCAAGGATGCACAAACGGTAGTGAGCACACTTTTAGAAGACTGTCGCAGCGTTCTCTCCCCGAATAAAATGGTCAAAGCGAAGAAGTTGTTACTCAAGTATGCCTATGTATTCTCATCAAACGATGCTGACATAGGAAAGACTGGCTTAGTTCAACACAAAATAAACACAGGTGAAGAACTGCCTATCCGTCAGCGGCCAAGAAGATTGCCGGTAGCACGTGAAAAGGAAGTGGAAACCATGATTGAGGGAATGGTGAAGGATGGTGTTATTGAACCTTCATCTAGTCCATGGTGTTCACCCGTGGTACTGGTAAAGAAGAAGGATGGCAGCATGCGGTTTTGTGTTGACTACCGCCGTCTGAACGACTTTACGAAGAAGGACAGCTATCCCTTGCCAAGAATTGATGACACGCTGGACATGCTTACGGGAGTAAAGTGATTTAGCACGCTGGATCTAAAAAGTGGCTACTGGCAAGTTGAAATTGACCCTAAGGACAAGGAGAAAACTGCGTTCTCGACGGGAAAGGGTCTGTGGCAATTTAAAGTAATGCCGTTTGGGTTGTGCAATGCTCCAGCAACGTTTGGAAGGCTGTTGGAACTTGTACTTACCGGGCTAATTGGCGATGCCTGTCTGGTCTACTTAGATGACATCATCATCGTAGGCTGGACGTTTGAGGAACACCTTCAATACCTGGAACGCGTGCTGATGAAGATTCAGAGTGCCAACCTCGAGTTGAGTCCGAAGAAATGTTCACTATTCAAACGGCAAGTTAAGTTTTTGGGGTATGTAGTATCGGAAGAAGGTATCCACACGGATCCAGAGAAAATCGCCGCTGTCAAGGATTTGCCGGTTCCAAAAGACAAGACGCAGGTTAGAGCATTTTTGGGTTTGTGCTCCTATTACCGGCGATTTGTGAGGAACTTTGCAGATATAGCCAAACCTCTGCACAAGCTAACCGAGGAGAAGCTTACGTTTGGAGGGAAGAGCAGCTACTGGGCCGGTGCACCCTGGGCGCGGCGGTAATCTTCCTCGAGAAATGAGAAGAAATTCGTATTCCTTGGGGAATGTTGCTGTCGCGGCTAATTATTCTGACATGGGGGGGGTCCGTTCCGGACCAACAGTGCGTTCCTCTGCGTGACCCTCTGATCAGCAGAGGGCATAGCAGAGGAGTGAGGGCGGGCTCGGTGTGCACTTACTCTGCCTTCGGGCAGACAGTGAAGGATTCATCCTTTGCTGTCACCGCCGGTCTCGTAATCCCAGTATCGAAGTGTCGTGGATCATGTCTCGCGGCTTTGATGGGGACCGAGGGTCTTGACTTAATCGCCCGGACCGCGAGGGAGAAAACCTCTATAAAAAGTTACTCCGAATCCCAAGTGGCGACACACCGCGAGGGGATGGATGGCTGACGGGGTTCTATGAACAAATCAGTCGCTAGTGCGCTCCTCGCCAGGGTACCTGCAGACCCCCTGGCGAGTAATAAATCCTCTAAATCTGCTTACCTTGGTACAGGGGTCTCTGCCAAGGTGGACCTTTAATTCCCCCATAATCGTGGGTACAAATATGGAAACAAAAAAACAAACAAACAAAACCGCCGGCAATGGCAACATAGAGGAGAGGAGGAGCGATGCGGGGACAGAGTCCGACGCCGCATCGAGCAGCATGGGAGGCCCAGAGAGCTCCCGACGCGTGGGGCCTGGGACCTCGGAGAACAGTAAGTTCTTCCGCAAGCGGTCCAGGCGGGATGGCGACCAGGGGCCGTCATCCGGTGAAGAAGAGGTCTCGGCCCGGAAAATCCCCACCAACGGGCGGGGCGGGCTGAGAGGCAAGGGGAATGCCAATCAGAGGGCCGAACGAGCGGCAGAGCTTGCCGAGGAGGGGCGCCACCCGGGCGATACGGCTTGGGTATCAGGCGAAGAGACGAGTGCGACTGGCAGCTCCGAGGTGGAGCGTAAGGCCAGATTCGTAAAGGAGGTGGAGGCCGCGATCAAGGTCGTGGCCTACAAGCAAAAGCCGATTCCCGCTTCGTTGGAAGACGGGGAAGCTGGTCCTCATTCGGAAGCCGGGGCGCCCTGCGGACTCTCCGTCCGCATACCGGCCCGTGGTGCTGCTCAACGAGGTGGGCAAACTCTTTGAAAGAGTCATTGCAAACCGCCTCGTCGAGCACCTTGCGGGGACGGGGCCGGATCTTGCGGAACACCAGTTTGGTTTCCGCAAGAGGCGCTCTACGGTGGACGCCATCATGCGCGTGAGAGCCCTCACGACGGGGGATGCAGTGGCCAGAGGGGGGGTTGTCTTGGCGGTGTCTCTCGACATCGCCAACGCCTTCAACTCCATGCCCTGGAGCTGCATTAGGGAGGCACTCCGGTATCACCGGGTGCCGACCTATCTCCGTCGTATAGTCGGGAACTATCTGACGGACAGGGCCGTCATCTACCCCGGTCGCAACGGTGAGTGGAACCGGCGAGAGATGTCGTGCGGTGTCCCACAGGGTTCGGTTCTGGGGCCACCTCTGTGGAACATCGGTTACGACTGGGTGATGCGCGCCGACCTCCCTACCGGCGTCAGCGTAGTTTGCTACGCTGACGACACGCTGGTACTGGCACAAGGGGGGTCGTACGAGGCGGCGGCGGAAACTATGACACGCGGGGTTGCGATAGTCGTTGAAAGGATTCGGCAACTGGGTCTCGAGGTGGCTTTGCACAAGTCCGAGGCCATGCACTTCCATGGTCCTCGGAACAGGCCACCACCGGGATCCTCAGTGATGGTAGGAGGAGTATTCATCGGCGTCGAGTCGACGCTGAAGTACCTAGGACTCGTCCTCGACGGCCGATGGAACTTCGTTGAGCACTTCCGACGTTTGGCTCCCAAACTGGAACGGACCGGGGCTGCCTTCAGGCGGCTCCTTCCGAATCTGGGGGGGCCAAACGCCTCCTGCCGGAGGCTCTACGCGGGGATCGTGCGATCCATGGCCCTTTACGGGGCCCCTGTGTGGGCGCGTGGTTTGGCGCGGCTTGCCGTCCACCACCTGAACGCGCCCCAAATGGTGGTTGCCGTGAAAATGGTTCGCGGCTACCGCACGATCTCCCGCGAGGCGGCGAGCCTCCTTGCCGGATTGCCGCCATGTTATCTGGAGGCGGTAGTCCTCGCACGCCTGCACGAATGGCGCGCGGAGGCACTATGCCGGGGGGAAACCCCGCTGTCTCGGCAAGTTGTCGCGCAGCGGACAGACTTCCGGCACGATCTCATGGCGACATGGAGAGAGCGACTGTCGCAACCCCGTGCTGGGCACGCCACTATAGCGGCGATAAGACCCCTCTTTGAGGAGTGGCTTGAGAGACGCCACGGCATCCTCACCTTCCGCCTGACGCAGGTCCTCACCGGACACGGTGTGTTCGGGAGGTTCCTGCACCGAATCGGGCGGAAGGAAACGCCCGGGTGCTCCCACTGCGAGGATGGACCGGAGGACACGGTGGAACACACCGTGGAGGTGTGCCCTGCTTGGGCGGAGCACCGCCGTGTCCTCGTAGCGGCGATAGGCGGCTGGCGACCTCTCGCGTCCGGCCCTGGTCGAAGCCATGGTCCGGAGCGAGACGGAATGGGAGGCCGTCACAACCTTCTGCGAAGCAGTGATGCTAGCGAAGGAGGTGGCGGAGCGGGAGAAGGAGAGAGCAGCAGCTTTCCTCCCCGGCCGCCGCGGGAGACACCCCGGGCGTCGGGGGCTACGTCGTGGCCCCCGGCCACCGTAGGCGCGGGCCTGTGGACGGCGAGCAATGGGTAGCTCGCCGTCCGTCCGTCTAACGACGACAGGCCGTGTCGACGGCGCGTTTTGTTCCACGCGCGCCTCAAAGAGCTGTCAGCAGCGTGAAGGGGCCCGCAAGGGCCGACGCCTGCCGGGGCTGCGGGCTGTTCGAAAGAGATACCGCGGCTCCGGAACGTAAGGGCACTGAAGGAACACGGATGGTTTTTAGTCAGTAGAAGTCTGACACTCCCTTACGCTCCACCCAGAGCGAAAGGCGTCAGTAGATGATTTTCCATCCGCAAAAAAAAAAGGTTAGAGCATTTTTGGGTTTGTGCTCCTATTACCGGCAATTTGTGAGGAACTTTGCAGATGTAGCCAAATCTCTGCACAAGCTAACCGAGGAGAAGCGACATTTCTGCTGGGATGAAAAATGCAATATCGCATTCCAGGAGCTCAAGGACCGTCTGTGCAAAACACCTATTTTTGGATACCTTGATGCAAGCAAAGAATTCATAGTTGACACAGACGCAAGTGATATAGGACTTGGCGGTGTGTTGTCTCAACGGAATGGTGACCAAGAGGTTGTGATAGCGTACTTCAGCAAGTCATTGTCAAAACCGGAAAGGAACTATTGTGTCACAAGACGCGAATTGCTAGCAGTAGTAAACTCATTGCAGCATTTTAGCAAATATCTTCTGAGGCGGAAATTTCACTTACGAACTGACCATGCTGCACCAAAATGGCTATTGCAGTTTAAAAATCCAGAAGGACAAGTTGCGAGGTGGATTGAACTACTGCAAGAATATGACTTTGAGATCGAACATCGGAGCGGGAAATCTAATAGCAACGCAGATGCATTGTCAAGAAGACCCTGTCCTGAAGATTGCAAACATTGTACTAGGCAAGAGAGTAAGGAACTGGTATCCGTGAGGATGCTCAGGGCAGACCACCTCAGCAACGAGTGGAAGGACAGCTTACAACGTGCACAGCAGGAAGATTCGGATATCAAGCCGATTCTGAAATGGATGAAGGCCAGTGCTCCCAAGCCCAAGTGGAGCGACGTCTCAGCGATGAGTTCGACCACTAAAAGCTATTGGACCCAGTGGGACAGCTTGCTGCTTCAGGATGGAGTTCTGTGCCTTAAATGGGAAAGTGTTCGGGGAGACAGCTGTCATTTGCAAATGGTTGTCCCTAAAGCTAAAGTACCGGATGTTCTACAGCTGTACCATAATGATTATTCAGGAGGCCATCTGGGAGTTAAACGAACTCTACTGAAGATCCGAGAACGGTTTTACTGGGTCCACTGTCGAAACGATATCGAGGACTGGTGTCGCAAATGTACAAGTTGTGCGGCTGTAAAGGGACCTCAGACTCGTAGTAGAGGTGCATTGAAGTTGTACAATGTTGGTGCACAATGGGAGAGAATAGCCATTGACGTGGCGGGGCCGTTTCCGGAGAGTGAAAGCGGTAACAAGTATTTCGTGGTTGTGATGGATTACTTCACTAAGTGGCCAGAAGTATTCGCCATTCCAAATCAAGAAGCTTCAACAGTTGCAGATTAACTAGTTCATGAATTCTTCTGTCGTTTTGGAGTACCTTTAGAGATTCACAGCGATCAAGGAAGGAATTTTGAGTCTCAAATATTCCAGGAAACTTGCCGAGTTATGGGTACTCATAAAACAAGAACGACTTCTTATCACCCGCAATCTGATGGAATGGTAGAACGATTTAATCAGACATTGGAGAGGTACCTAGCAAAAGTTGTAGACAATCGGCAACGAGATTGGGACAAGCACATACAACCGTTTTTGTTGTCATATCGAAGCGCTGTTCACAAAAGTACATCAGTGACACCAGCTTTCGCAAACTTTGGGAGAGAATTACGGCTGCCTGCGGACCTGATCACCGGGATACCACCTGATGCTCCACGCAGTATAACCGATTATGCAAATGACTTGCGGAACAAAATGAATGACGTTTATGAGCACGTCAGACAATCGGGTCAGCAAATGTCTGAAAAGATGGAAACCCGGTACGACCGCAACATGAACAACAAAGGGTTCGACGAAGGTTCACTTGTGTGGTTACACAATCCAGTCCGCAGCAAAGGGAAATCTCCTAAGCTTCAAGCTAAATTGGACGGACCGTACCGGATTGTGACCAAAATCAACGATGTAACCTACCGGATACAGAAAAGCGCAAGAGGGACTCCTAAGATCGTCCATGTGGATCGCCTGGCGCGTTATTATGGGGCCGATAACGCTCGGGACGAGCATGTCTTAGGAGGGGGCAGTGTTACGCACTCAAGTCGACGGCACTAGCGCCATCTAGTCTCGAACCGAAGAACTAAACTTCTTGAAGTCGAAACACGAACTCTCGGTACCTTGCGCGTGTTTACTTGAATATTCTGGATATTTCGCTGCTAATTTATATAAATAGGCGCTGCAAGATGCGATCGGAGTAGTATTGGAGTTGGCGACACAAGCGAAGCTTCGGAGCGAAATAAAGTAAATTAGTGTGATTAATTATTAGTGTTTTAAGTTTTAATTTGTGTAAAGAAAATTAAAGTGTTAATTTAGGTAATTTTATCGGCAATTTTTATTGTCACGAACCTCAAGCTCGTAACAGTATTAACGGTTTTCACATTCACACGACGTTTTTTAAACTACTCAAACATCTAGATTTCCCCACGAAGTTATTCTCCACCACTTCACCGAACACGTGGTAAAAACTTACGCACTAAATTTCCTTATAAAACGTTCATTTGTCCTCGCGGGAATCTTACACGTTTCGCTCCCGTGCTATGACGAAATCTCACAGCGAGCTCTCGTATTTGGTTAAATAAAACTCATAAAAATTGAATTGAAGCTTTTGTACGTTTGTTGACCACATCTATCTAGTAATTAGACAGCCAAGGATGTCATGAATTATTCCATCAAATACAGATAAAAATCTCAGAGAGCACTTAATTTTCATACACTTAATAAGTATTCAGTAGCATTCTATTATTTAATTTTATCGGTGACTTTTAGCAATGAGTAAATGACGCTAAAATTGTATGAAATAATGAAAGCTAAAACTATAATATCTACTTAGTAGTATCAGCGATAGAATGTTGGAGTCCGACGCCCAGATACGAATCCCAAAGATGCGAACATTTATTTATTATGTAAAGAAGGCAATAAATTGTTGATACTGTTAAAAATTCTGTTTCTGTTAAAAATGCGCTACCGGCTCTGCTAGCGGTGAAGTTCTATTTGACGATATGATCATATCAAATAGCAATGTTGCGTTTAGTTGTTAATATCGTCAATAGATTTCTGTTCATTGATTTGGTCAAGCTATATCATGACGTGGTCCACAAATAGTGATAAATATCATAAAAAGACACCATTTCACAAAATGATTTTCTTTATGATATGATCTTTTCTATGACCTGGCCACGACATATATATATATATATATATATATATATATATATATATATATATATATATATATATAAATCTCTTTAATAAAACTATAAGGATAATGGAAGTTTTTGAAAACATTGTAGGCACACCATTTTTAATAAGTTTATTCATAAATTAAACTAAAAAGCATATCAATTTTGTATATCACATTATTATCTTTTTAAAACATTACACTTAAAATAAAATTATGAAAAAACTAAAAAATAAACGTAATAACAAATAATTTTATAAATCTAAATATTTAAACATATAAATATGAGTTATTATTTAATTTATTAGTAACTGTCCATTTGGTGATAGGTGGCGCTGTTTTGAAAATTAAAACGTAGATCAATGGCTCAGGATACAGAAAATTGTATTCTGAGATCTTCGGCATAGTTTCAAATTATTACGCAATTGTTAAATTAATTTCAAACTTTATTTATAATTATGGCATTTAATCTAAAAAAAAAACACCTGCCATCTCGCTTACCTATAACTAATAGAATCATATAAAAACATTAACACCGAAAGGAAGGAACATGCATAACCTTTTTTAAGTTCCGTAATCGGATAAAAGGTATGCCCCGGGTCCCTAAGTAAGTACCTACATACAAAATTTCATGGAAATCCGTCCAATAGTTTTTGCGTGAATCGTGAATACAGAGAGACAGACAAAAATTCTAAAAACCACTAATTTGGCTTCAGTACACTTTATTTAGTCCCCTGGAATTTTTCGAGAATATATTAGAATTACGGACACGACTTTTGTACAGATTTATAGTATGTGTAGATTAACTCAGCCAAGGACTTGGCTACCCAGACATCTGCTCCTATTGAGCAGCATAATGACTTGACATGCCATTTGGAATCAGTTACAAGTAATTAGAAAATGAGACAATAGAGGTAATCAGTTATAACAATTTAAATAATTTAGAATGTAGGTTACAAAACCTTAATAATTTTAATCGTATGACTCCACAAAATGATAATAAAAATTGTTTTTTAATAAAGTTGCTCCAAAAGTAGCGTATTGCAGGGAGGTATAGCGTTCGGGATGTGGGCTATTACATACTCGAGCTTTTCCTTTACCTTTTCCGAACTCGTGTATTCTCTTTCCCAACTGTCAAAATAATGTCCATTAAAAAGAAAAAACCAACCACGAAGTTTTTACTAAAAAAAACATAGAAGTTTTTATGATTCATGCAAATATTTCTAAAAAGAAGCTACTAATTTGTTTCAATATCAGATTTAATGATTTGATTCAATGAGTTAGGTTAGGTTTCATTTCAATTCATCTCATTGATTTAAACTAAAATTCTGCTGAAGACTTGGCTGTATGGGCTTGGTTCCCTTTGCCTAAGGGTGAAGAAAAAAAAATGTCTGCATATTTTTTTTGTTTTCTTCATCCATTCTGGTTCTTATTCTTTTACGGTTGGCGCCATTTTCCAAAAATGTTCTTTGCGAGTTTAGTTGTTTGTTGCACAAAATGAGTAATTTCGACGATATTTTATTTGAATTAACACCACCGGAACTCAGTATAATTGCACAAAATGCTTCGGAGAACATTTTACCGGAAAAGTCAAAAAATCGCTTCATATTTACATACGACGAATTTTTTGCTTGGAGAGAAGAGAAAAAAGCAAATAGTTTTTCAGAAAATGTTATGTTGGCATATTTCTCCGAACTCTCATCAAAATTGAAACCTTCTACGTTATGGTCGAGGTTTTCGATGACAAAAAGTATGCCGAAAATAAGGAACAACGTAAATATAAGTGAATACCCAAAACTAAACGCTTTCTTAAAACGACAATCAGACGGTTTTACAACTAAAAAGTCGAAAATATTAACATCGAATGAAGTGGAAAGGTTTTTGAACGAAGCTCCCGATGATTGTCATTTAGCCACAAAGGTAATTTATTAATAAATACTTATATTTTCCTTTAGTATTCAGTTTATGAAATCGCAAAATACAGTCAATATATTAGGCATTTAAAAAAATATTATTCAAATCCCTTTTTCGTAGGTTGCGCTGATTGTTGGCAATGTTGGAGCTTGCCGCAGAGAGGAGTTAGCCAATATTACTGTAAAAGATATTGAAGCCCATGGAAAAATGCTACTAATCAAGATTCCGAATACAAAAATAAGACACCGAGAAGCTTTGTTGTTGAAGGAGATTGTCTTATAACAGTGCAAAAATATATGTATCTGCGGTCTTAAAAAGCAAAAACCGACCGTTTTTTCCGAAATTATCAAAAAGGAAAGTGTACAGCTCAAGCAATCAGGATAAACAAATTTGGTCATATGCCAAAAGAAAATAGCTCAGTATTATACTGGACACAGCTTCAGGGGGACCTTTGCTATATTATTGGCAGATTCAGGAGCCAATTTGACGTCCTTAAAGTGACAAGAAGGTTGGAAGTCAGACAAAGCTGCAGAAGGCTATACACAGTCTGTTAAAAAAGTATCGCGAATTTTGTATTTTTTCAAAAAGTATTTATTTATTCATGAATATCTATTTTGTTTCCTTCTAAGTAATCCCTCTCGGATATGATTTACTTGTGCCAACGTTTTTTCCAATCCTCGAAGCTCTTAAAAAATAATTTTTCGTGATCTTCTTCAGCTCCTCCTTCGATGCCGTCTTTATCTCCTCAATCGTGGCGTAGCGTCGTCATTTCATAGGCCACTTCAGTTTTGGGAACAGGAAAAAGTCACATGGGGCCAGGTCTGGAGAAACGGTGGCTGTAGGACTATTACTGTGTTCTTTTTGGATAAATATTCGCGCACAAGAAACGATGTGTGAGCAGGCGCGTTATCATGGTGCAAAAGCCAGTTTTTGTTCTTCCACAAATCTGGGTGTTTCTGGCAGATTACTTCGCGCAAATTACGCATTACTTGCAGGTAATATTTCTTATTGACCGTACTACCCTATGGAAAGAACTTATGATGCACAACGCCCCTGTAATCGAAGAAAACTGTGAGCAAAACCTTCACGTTCGACCGAACTTGGCGCGCTTTTTTCGGTCTTGGCTCATGCGGCAGCTTCCATTGGGATGATTGAGCTTTGGTTTCCACGTCATAACCATAATCTCATGATTCGTCACCAGTTATAACCCTCTAGGGCACATTGGGGTCGTCACGGACCGAGTCCAACATCTCCTGATCAATGTTAACGCGATGCTATTTTTGGTCGAAGTTAAGCAATTTTGGCACGAATATCGCGGCGACCCGACTCATGCCCAAAATATTATTTACAATCGAATGGCACGAGCCAATCGATATGTATCCAGCAACTTCACTAACGGTGATTCGACAATTGGCCAATCTTATTTTCTTCACTTTATCAATGTTATCGTCTGTTGTTGACATGCTCGGGCGTCCGACACGCTGTTCGTCCTTCACATCTTCTCGGCCCTCTAAGAACATTTTGTACCACTGATAAACGTTGCTTTGCTCCAAGATAGCTTCACCATATGCCACAGTCAACATTCGGTATGCGTCCGCCCACTTTATTTTGTTTTTCACACAAAATTTAATACAGATTCCTTGATCCATCCAAGACGAGCCAAAACACACCCAAGCAAAACAGCTGTCAAAAATTAACTAAACATTCAAACTGGCTAACCTTGTCAGCATAAGTAAAGGACATGAGTCATAAAGCTAAACAAAACAAAAATCTAATATACGTAGCCCGCGGAAATTCAAAATTCGCGATACTTTTTGAACAGACCTCGTATTGCTGATTCATTAAACAACAAACTAGAAACTAGGAAAAAAATCACACAATCCATCAATTTAAAGTTCAGTCCGTCTCCTTCACATGACAATACTGAAGAGAACGTTCGTCCATCTACCTTCGTTGATAATGAAATTCATCAGATCCAATTCCATCAACTAGCAAACGCCATTGTATATATATAATATATAAATTCATCAGATCCAATTCCATCAACTAGCAAACGCCTTTGACAAATATACATGAACAATCATACGAAATTAATAATAGTTTGTCTCTAACAGTAAATATGCAACCTAAAACTTCCCCAGTTAGTTTAAAAAACTGTACCAATTTCAATGTATATGTGAATTATAACTTTTATATGAAATAAATGATTAGTTAGTTGAGTTTCTTGTGTTTTTATTATTTTATTAAATTGCTTTATTTTTTAGCAACTGTATTGAAATAGTTGTTCAGTACACGTGTGGAACCGTCATTGCAACTTGTTCCGACTGTCAACCCTCACCTTCGGCTGCGCCTCGGCTCGGGTAGACATTTGTCGTAACTCTAACTCTTTGCAATGACAGGCTTTCCGCACTCGTAATGAAATATACTATACACCTGGTGGGACGACGACACCCACAAGACGACATTACTTTAATTATTATAGACTATCTGAAGGAATTTGCCATGATATCCCTCTCTTAGTGAGTTGAGTGGTTATCAGGAAGATAATGATCTCCTGTTTCATTTACCTCTCTCGTCTTTTAATATACTCATGGCGTGGTGTGAGATCTTTTAGCCTCCTTGTGTTAAGTGTCGGTGTAAGAATTCACCGCCGCTACACGGCATTATCAAGATTCACCATTCACTAATTTTATTATCTTTATGAAGGTATAGTATCGTCACAAGATGTTAATAAATCCACAATATACTACATCTTTCCACTTTTATAATGAACAGAATTATATATATATATATATATATATATATATATATATATATATATATATATATATATATATATATAATATATATATATATATATATATATATATATATATATATAATATATATATATATATATATATATATATATATATATATATATATATATATATATATATATATATATATATATATATATATATATATATATATATTATATAACTATATGTTATATTATATTACTATATATTTTTTATGATTTATTTTGATTTACCAAATATTGAACATAGTGTTGAATTGAAGTTACAAAGTAACAGTACTTAAACATAAAAATTAAACGAAATTTAGTCAATATTAACAGAGTACAGAGATTTAAAAGCATGCACTTAATATGAAGATATGAATCTGTAAACAATTTTTAGACAAAAGATCAATCTCAGTAATCATCTCAGCTATAACTCGTGCTTTTGACGTAGTTATGGAAGGATAAATAAATAAATAAAATTAAAAAAGCCTTTTATTCCATGCTAAATAAGTTTTACGATATAACTTTTTTGCAATGTAATTTGCATTTTATAAAGAAAAATATAAATTATGATTTTTTTTAGATTTTAATACATTAATTTATTTCATTTTTTTAGGTTTTTTAGATTTTAATACATTAATTTATTTCATTTTTTTAGATTTTTTTAGATTTTAATACATTAATTTATTTCTATATTATTGAATGAATTTGATTGAGTTAATTAATGTCGTAATTTTGAGTATGATAAATATTTTTCACAATATTTGGTTAATATTTGGTTTGTTTAAATAGGTATGCATTATATTAGTAACATTCATACTTTCAATCAATACTTCACTTAAAATTTATAAACATTGATTTATAAATTTTAAGTGATTTTTTAAATGGATTTGTTTTTTTATAAAATTAAGAATAGGATATATTTAATTTACATTAGTTGCAAATTGACAAATATTTTTATTAGTAATTTATATAAATATACTCATTTGTGTTTGTTTACTTTGCATGGACCCCCCTTAGGTGAAGGCCTCCTCCAAAGATTTCCATTAGTCTCTGTTTTTTCGACAATTTAAGGTGTCTTCCTTTGGAGGGTGGTGGTCATAATCTTCCACGGTGACCAGCCGGGTTGGAAAATATCTTATATTGCTTAATTGGACTTGTTATTTTATAAAATCTGTAGTAGAGAGGGGTGCTAGTTGCTTTGTATTTTTATCTTTGTTATCATATTTGTTTTATTTTGTGTTGGTATTATTATTAACTAAATAGTTCAGCATGCCAGGTTTCAAAACTCCTTCAGAAATACTATTGGATCTTGAAGCTGATGAGTACAATTTCAGGGTTTTGTTTTTCTTACTGGCTTGCGTGTTTTTGTGTCCTTGTGAATGGAGAAAGTTTTCAGGTGAGGTAGACAATATTCTTTTATTGTTGTTTTTTTGTAAAATATATGCCGGGTAATCTTCTTTCATATAATATTGAGTGTCATTTAGTGCCCCTTTATGTTTAAAAATTTTGATCTTCAGGCCAAGAGTTGTAAATGTTACTACTATTGGGCGAGGTCTGTCTCCTTTTTTCCTATTCTCTTCATTTCTTGGATATCTCTACTATCTAACTTAATAAAGAAATGTTGCTCTATTATCTTGGTGAAGTTGTTCACTAAGTTTTCATACGATGATTCTTTCTCTAAGATACCAAAAAATACGATGTTTCGTTGTCTTGCCTGCTTTTCCAAGAAGTACAGTCTTTTCTCTTGGTTTACGACTCTTTCTTCCAATTTTTTATGTTTTTCTTCCCATACTCAAAATTTTTCTTCCAATATTTTATTTATATTCTGTGTTACTTGTTCTGTTACATTTTCTCCGCTTTTACGAATCATAGTTTTTTGTTCGTCTAATTCTTTTTGTATTTTTTTAAGTGCATTCATAATTTCTTCCATGGTTTATTACTTTTTCTCTACCTGAGGCGCCCTCTTGTAAACAGAATTTGTACTATCAGATTGATGGTAAATACTCAATAAGTGCTCAATAGTTTAGCGTTTTAATATGATCTATTTATAACAGATGGCGCTGAGCGTTGTTTGAGTGTTGTTGAACGGTTATAGTTAGTAATTTATAAACAGTCATTTAATTTTGAGGTTGTGTTTTTAATTATTTTTAACAAAATGATAAAACTGCACTTAATTTTTTTCCACATAACACTTCAGCACATGTAAACATTACGTTAATTAGTGTTCAGCCTGTATTTGTGAGAAAAAGTCCACAAACAGAAATCACTGACAATTGTTTTTGCACTATAGATAGTTTTGATTTTCAATTGTTTGTTGCTAGTTATGTCACTTAACTCCAATATATAATATTTATGCCAAAGTTTTGTATCATTTAACACTTTAACACATTAAAAAAAACACTGTTTTATATTTTTAACTTGATTTCTTTTACGGAGTCAATGTATACCATGACACAGTAGCGCCCCCTCTTCGTAGTACGTAGTTATGGGAGGATAAATACATGGGCTCAAACCGCCAGCATCTGTGTTACTATTTGTTGAAAACGAAGAAGCAAACTGTTCTGGTTTTAAAGCTACAGCCTTGGCCGTTCGTGATAACTCAGTTGGCTTAGTGTTACTTGCACTCGCAGCGTAGGTCGCGGGGCGCATTGCATCTTTGTCCGCATACTATCAGGTGACGGCGATAACGCGTCAATTGCCGTCCGCTATGAACAAACGTGCTTGCCTCGACGGGCTTATAACAGAAACTGGTTTCCTATTGCCTTTTTAGGGTTCCGTAGTCAACTAGGAATCCCTATAGTTTCGCCATGTCTGTCTGTCCGTCTGTCCGTCCTCGCTTAATCTCTGTGACCGTTAGCACTAGAAAGCTGAAATTTGGTAAAAAACAATGTGTCCCCCCCCCTCTAACTTTTGAACCATAAGTTTAGAAAATATGAAAAAAATCTGAAAAGTAGAACTTTATAAGGACTTTCTAGGAAAATCATTTTGAACTTGGATGGAAACAACAGTACCCACTACCGGGAGCAGTTGCAGGAGCGCGGAGCTCTGCTGGAGCGCGAATATAATGGATACCCACCTTTAAACTCATAAGTGGGAACACTTATTGTGACGGATGGGAAACTACGGAACCCTACACTGAGCGTGGCCCGACACGCTCTTGGCCGCTTTTTATTATACATGGTAGAGCCATGCTGCAGTTATATTGGTAGTACATTTGTAGCACGAATTGGTCGGCTCGACCGGGAAAGGACCACGCTCTCACAGAATACCATCGCGAAATAGCGGCTTGATGCTGCTGTGTTTCGTATGGTGAGTGTAGAGAACCGGAGACCCTTTTTATTGGAAACGAGGCATTCCATCTTAGTCCTCACGCGTGATAACGCATTTGCATTTTGATTTTTAATCGAGGATAAATGTGGATGTCTATGGGCCGCAGCAACCATTTACCATCAGTTTGACTGTGTGCTCGTTAGTCACCCCATCCTATAAAAAAATCAATTAAAACTGCCTTATTTTCTAGTAATAAAGTCTGTAACGTCTTGGCTGACTCATCGCAATTTAATTTATTATATTTTCTTACTTACATGATAAATGAAATGGAATGAAATGAGAATGTTACGATGGATGTGTGGTGTGACAAGGATGGATAAGATAAGGAATGAGTATATAAGAGGAAGCCTGAAAGTAGCGCCAGTGGTAGAAAAGGTGAGAGGAAGCAGATTGGCATGGTTTGGGCATGTGATGCGGAGGGATGGAAGTCATGTCACAAAACGAGTGTTGAATATGAATGTGGAGGGACACACGGGCAGAGGAAGGCCGAATAAAAGATGGATCGATTGTGTGAAGAGTGATATGAGAATGAAAGGAGTAAGTATGGAAATGACGGCTGATAGAGAGGAATGGAACAAGAAGGTTTACTGCGCCGACCCCAGATAATGGGAAATGGTTTAGAGAATGATGATATTTTCTTACTTACATTAACGTTTTATAATTTCTTTAGAAATTAATAAATATTATAGAAGAGCACTAATTAGTAGTAGTTAGTTTTGTAGACAAGCGTATTACCATCAGAATTTGAGCTGGAGAGTCCATTCTATTCCTGGGCGTACTCCTAGAGTTCAATAAAGTTATAAAGATATTAATTATCTCCAGAATCGAGGCATTTTTCGAGTAGATTTTTTTATAGTCAAGCTATTGAGCGTTCTTTCATGAAGTGAATAATGGTTCCACCTATTAATGTTATTTACTTCCTGAACCTGAACATAAGTAGAAAATTAGTCTTTCTTTTTATAATCAAATATTAATGAAGCAAGTTTTTAACTACAATCCGTAAATTTTCGGATTCCCTCAGTGCATGAGTGCAATTATTGAGGACTGTGGTGTAAAGTCGGTCTATATGTTAAGACTTTAATGCTCATCCACATGGATTATTTTTCAGTGGGTTACAAAACTTTTACTTGAATCAGTTATGGATATATGCTGATGTGCGTACGTTAGATATGTTATCTCAGAATTTCACGTTCATTAGTGATGTGCACGGCAGCAGAAGATGGTTAGATCCTTCTTGATTATACGAGTAAATACTATATGGGTTGAATCATTGTGTAGTTACTGAGTAGCACAGTGCTCCAGTTAATTACGATGCATATTGGTCCGACCATCTTCCGTAAATAATTAACATAAATTTAAATTTAATTGTAAGAAAAGTGAAAAATTGTAAGTTAAATGGGAAGAGAGAACAAAGGAGCAGAAGGGTTGTTATTTTAATATTTATAATGAAAATTACAACATAATATTGACTTGCCAAATGAGTTTCAGGGCTGTTGTAATGAAGCTTGCTGCAATATAAACCATAGAGGTGTACAATACTATCTGAAGCTGCATCGGTATCCTGCGATATGAAATCACTTGCCAAATAGAGACAAAAAAAACTATACTGGTTTATGTGGTTTTATAATAACGTACGAATATATGTGTGCTTTCTGAGGAAAGCTTTTATTGTTTTAAGTACTAAGTCGAGGTAAGCGCCTCGTCTTTAAAACGATAACTGCGGTATTTTAACAAGATATAAATAACGCCACTTTAGCTTTTGCCGAATACGTCTCGAAATAATTAAATTACCCCAATAATGTTTCTATTTCAGGATTCATTTACACAGCTAATAAACACGCTTTGTGGTTAATAAACTTAAATAATACAACCAATAACTCCACCACAATCAAATACAACCCAATCAAAACTTTAATCTGAAGTATGGCTAATGAAGTCATCTGAAGTCATCTATCATTGCGGAACTCGTTTTCGTTATCAGCTTGAGTATACTGATAGTCATGGCCTTTATTACAATAGTAAAATTACTAAAAAAAATCGCCTAAGAAATCTCACGGCCTTAGATAGACGGTGAGAGATCCAGAACAGTGACAAGAATCAGATCACAGGTGCTAGCCGCCTCTCAATGGGATCGCTATTCCGTGTGACGATCGTGTCGATATAGCAAATAACTATTGTAGTTACGATATCAAATTAAAATTTCATAATAAATGATATTCTAAAAGCTTGGGTTTGAAATGTAGCTTAGAGTACAGACATTTTACTTGGTAGAGCCACGCTTCAGCTTGGGTACTTTTACTGCAGCACCCATAAGTCAGGTCGACTGGGGACGGACTGTCCTCTTACAAAATTCATTCATTCCTTACAGCCTATCCAATTCCACTGCTGAACATAGGTCATGTTTAACGTAAAATCGTATTACACTCGTATGTGAGTTTGGTCCTTCGGATCCTTCCGATAGAGTCGACTCATTGGTGTCGCAGCTATAATATAGCCGCAGCATAGTCTAACCTCGTAAATCTTTCACTCGCATTAACCTAATTTCTTTCCAATCGGACTTCTGTAGGATAAGAGAAATTACTTCAGTACACTAAGCCTCCAGTCAGTTATTTCTACGTAACTTAGACAATGATATAAGTAGTCGATAAGTACGACTAATTTAAGACCCTTATCTTCGTCGATTTTACTGGGTTTTTATTTACATTGTTGTTCCTATTTCAAAAATTTTAGTATGAAAATGCAAAAAGAGATTCGCACAGATGACGTTATTAATTTTTAGGTGACAATATCTTATTAATCTCAATTAGAACGTTTAAAAATTACTTCTTCGTAATTACTAAAATCTTCGTGATAACACAACGCTATTTAAGGGCAACAACGAAAAGAAAAAACAAAGAACAACTATCAACTCATTCAAATTGTATCTGTATTGTATTAGTGATGTGATGAAAATTCGCATTCGTATTCACGAATATTCGCGTCTTTTTCAATATTAGCATCCGCATTCACAGTAGATTATGCAAATTTTTTGCGAATGTATTTGGCAATGAAAAGTGAAAAGAAGGCAATGAAAAATTTATAAAATAAAACTGCAACTGTTTAGATTTGTAATACCCATTTTTATTTTAGTTACATACTTGACCTTGCAATATAAAATGACAATAATATGATAACAAAAATAAACTTCGAATTTTTTAACACACAATTGAGATAAGTTCATTACCACATTTTAATTACACTAAACTGTTTTAAATGATTTCTTAACTAAGAACACAAAGTGATATGAATTATATTATTTATTCTAGATCTCTCTGTATCTAATAATTATATTTCTTATAAATTCTGGTACTAAACTTATATATGTTATCAACACAATCTTGAGAAATTAAACGAAAACCTTAATTTTCTTTTAAAACATATAAGCACATCAACACCGTATAGGGATATATTTAATAACATTGACTAGCTAAAAAATACTGGCCACTTTAAGATATTTTAATATAAAAATATTCACATTTATTCCAGAATAATACCAAATTTAAATTTAGGAAAAAATAAAATGTGTTGGCGGTAAAAATTGAGTTGAACTAGATGGAGTAAATTTTCTACCCAGAATATGACATATATTCTGAGTAGAAATTGTTTTGTTGAATAGAAAAGCAGTTGCTATATTAAACATCTTTTTTATGTAACTTGAGTTGATTGTGATAATTTGACATTTTTTTGCTATGCAACGTCAACATTTAACGTGATACCTCGAAAATTTGGTGGTTTTTCTATTTCATATATTTTTTTTAAATATTATAGATTACAAGCCAAACTTTTGGTATATGTCTTGTGACTATATGGCCTTTGATTTCATAAAAGGAAAACACGATATCATGTAATTTTCTCGATAGAAAAAAATTGCAAATTTGGCACTAATTAGTTACATTTGTCCATGACACCACAATATTTTTACGAATAAGTTCATTGAATTATTTTTAAGGCATAGTTAATAATCATATCTAGATTCTCATAAGCCATTTTTTAAATACATAACGTAGTTTTGTTAAAAAAAATAAAAATGTTGTTTGGCGCTTACTTAGTTTTTTTCCGAGCATGTGCTCGGTATAGCTATCTCATAATTTGCGTATTATGAAGTTATTGCATCACTTTCATTTTGACACACCCTCAGTCGTCCGTTAGCTTCGCCGACAAAGGAATAAGCCACGCCCCCAAAACTACGATTTATTTTCAAGGTATCCTCTTAACTGGAAAAGAGATGTTAAGAGCAGAGGGAATGCTGCAGACCGGTGCTTTTTAACGTCAAGTCGCTGCAGCAATAAGCAACTGCCAAAATGTGATTTCGAGGTTTTTGTCACGCTATCGTGGCACGAGGAGGTGGCGGATGGACATCCAGGACCAAGCCGCACTACTACACCCAGACGAGACGTAAATTGCTGCGAGAATGTGACCAAATGTTACGGCAGGTGTTTGTTAATGATCAAACATAAAGGATAGCTTCGTGCAGTCTCCTAGTATTGCTGCTGCATGAGGTTAACGTTCATGTTCGTAGACCACGAACAGGAAGATTCCAGTGCTAAGAAGAGGAAATCGTGAACGAGGACTGCAATGGGCTAGAGCAAATGTGAACTGAGAACCTCACCGATGGTCGTTGCTGCTTTTCACCGATTAATTCCGATTTGGTTTTCATCCTGATTCGAGGAAAGTACATGCAAGAGAATACGTGGTAGAGCCATGCTGCAGTTATATTACTAGTATAGTTGTAGCACGAATAGGTCGGCTCGACCGGGGAAGGACCACGCTATCACAGGATACCAGCGTAAAATAGTAGCTTAATGTTGTTGTGTTTTGTATGGTAAGTGTAGAGAACCGGAGACCCTTTTCACTGGAAACGAGGCATTACATCGTAGTCCTCACGGATGACAATGCATCTGCATTTTGATTCGTAATCGAAGATAGATGTAGATGTCTATGGCCCACAGCAACCATTTACCATCAGGTGGACTGTATGCTCGTTTGTCACCCTATCCTATAAATTTTTTTCGATGTTCCTGGTCATACAAACCGACTTCAACACCCTCTAAAAGTACATCCATATGAAGTCAATACAATTATTGTGTGGGCAGGAATTCGTTTTGGTGGAAGAACGATTCTCATTTGGATATAAAACAACAACAAGAACCATATCGTAATGACTTAGTAGAACCAATAGTCTGACCACAGAAACACAAATGAGTTAAAATTTCCTGCTTATGCACGACATATTTATGTGGCAGAGCCACTATGCAGCTATATTATGGTTGTAGCAGGGTCGGCGCGACCGGGGTAAGACCAGCGTGGTCACGCTCTCACAAAATACCAGCGTGACATAGCAGCTTATAGCTGCTGTTTCATATGGTGAGTGTGGAGAACCGGTGACCCTTTTTACTAGATTCGAGGCATTTCATCTTAGTCCTCAGGGGTGACAATGCATCCGCATTTTGATTCTTGTCTAAATGTAGATGTCTATGGGCCACAGCTTCCACTTACCATCAGGTGGACTGTGTGCTCGTTTGCCACCCTTATTCTTTTAAAAAACGGCAATACCCGTTTTTTAAAAGAATAAGGGTAAAATACCCGTTCACATACGACCAGGGTTACAGCCTAGTTGCACGAACTTGATGTCATGGCATTAAAATGCCCAGCGTAATCCCCAGATTTTTAAAGAGCTATATCCCATTGAACATGCTTAGGATATTTACTTAAGAAGAGTTCAGAGGCATTTTCCTGAAAATCTTGTTACAGAAGAACAGCTATTTATGCATTTCAGTAGCATTTGGGACAATAGTCCTCAACAGGTTATTGACAACCTAATTCTGAGTATGCCCAACCGATGCAGATGTGTTATGAATGTCATGGGTGCTTTTACTAAATTATTAACTCTTTATTAATAGCCGCCCATAAAAGGTTTCTACTTCACTTTTTTTTAATTTAAAATATTAAACTTTCATGACGTACAGTTTGTACACTTTCGTTTTTTTTCTCTGCATAAAAATCTGAAATCTCATTTAAAGTCAACGTTTATATAAAAAACGGTAGAGTATTAAATAAAGTATTCTTATATTAATAACTTAGCACCAATAGTTCAGTTCGACCGGGATAAGGGACGCAATTAGATATGCGCCTGTTAAAATAAGCATACGAATATACGGAAAGCGGTTCGCCGTATGCTTCTCACTTAGATGAAATTCATGTAGGCGTTTATAACAACTAAGCGCTATTGTGGTACGCTTTTGTTGGTTTATTTACGAGAAACAGTTACGAGG
This sequence comes from Parnassius smintheus behrii, assembly GCA_036936625.1. Classification (NCBI taxonomy): domain Eukaryota; kingdom Metazoa; phylum Arthropoda; class Insecta; order Lepidoptera; family Papilionidae; genus Parnassius; species Parnassius smintheus. Next base: position 22,818,587 of record JAUPFT010000015.1, on the reverse strand, counting down.
TCGTTGTTTAATGTCACTTTCATTAACGAAAGGTTGTTTTGCTAGCGGCGTAAGTAAATTACATAATAAATCGTAAGGAAAGACCAAAACCAAGAATTTTTTAATGAGATTTTATTAATACTTGCTTATAAAAACTCTTTATTCAAAATGACTATTGTTCTCCCCTTGTTTCACGTGGTGCGCCACTTACAAGCCGTTTAGGAGGATAGGTATTACGAGCATAGGTACACCGAAGCTTTATACCTATACTCGTATGTCGCAGGTTTATAGTAAAATAGGATTCTTGATTTTACCATAAACCTGCGACCCGGAAGAAGACAAAGTTGTTTAATTAATCTTATCACTAACCCGAAAAATCCAGTTTTTGGCTAAAAACCTGAACATGTGTAGGTTTACAGTTAGGTTAGGTTCCCCCTTAAGGGAGAGGAGTGACGGTATTGCGAGGTGCCACTCTCCTTACCTTCCGTGGCTGAAATTTGATTGGCGGCGGAGCCATAGACCAGATCCACCGCTGGGATCGGGAAAGCGGGTGCTTCCGAGCGCTTGTTTTTCCTAGTCCTATGGCCTCCGCGTATCAGACTTAGGATCCGTTGTACAGGTGGAGTTGGAGGTCGTAAAGGAACTGCGTCTTGTGTTCCTGGTGCACCTTGCGTGAGAAGGATAATGGGGAGGAGAAGTCCTCCCCCGAGGAGTGGCTGCCATAAGGTGGCTGGCGCTGGTGGACCGCGGATGTGTGCGAAAGCGTTCCCGTGGTCCTGCCAATATGCGGTGAAGGAGGAATACCACAGGATTCTAGCCGGTGCGAATCCGACATAACCCGTCCTTGCCCGTGCAAGGCGGGTATGCGTAAAAATTTCCCATGTAAAAAAACAGGTCTTAGTAGCCGTAGCTTGGTCACCCGCGGTAAACAAAGAGGAACCCACAGGGAGGCTGGCCCGAAGTGAGTGGCCAGTCCTAGGTGGCCACTTCGATTGTGCTTGGCTTGATCACTTCGGTTGTGTATTGGTGGTTTGCGACGAAAGAGGTGTCCTCTCCCTCTACTTCTGCAGCTGGGGTGGATGAGAGGAGTGTCACTGACGGGGCCGCACCGTTGATGCGGTGGTGAGGCTGCGGGGTTAGAGGAGTGTCGGTATTGTGAGGTGCGGCTCTCCCTACCCTCCATAGTCAAATCTTAGTTGACGGCGGATCCATAGACCAGATACGCCGCTACGCTAGGACACGGGACGACCGTTGCGCAGTTGAAATACCATCCGTGGAGGAAGGCGCGCCATTTGTTCTGGTGTGCCTTAACTGAGAAGGAGATGGGGAGAAGTTGTCCTCGTCCTAGGAGGGGCCGCTATGTGGTGGCTGGCGCTGATGGAGCCGCGGATGTGTGTGAAAGGGTTCCCGTAGCCCTGGCTTTAGCCGTAGGCCTTAGTCAGTGCGAATCCGATATAATCAGTCCTTACTCCCGCAAGATGTGTATGCGTAGGTATTTCTCCATGTAATAAAAAACAAAACTAAGATTAGGTTAGGTTGATTTTATCATAAAACTAAATCAGTCTAGGTTTTAAATTAAAAAAAAAGATTTTGTCAGGTTTATAATAACCTATAGTAGTAATTTTGTCTTCTTCCGGTTCTTTTAAACCTAAGATTTTAATAAAAAAAAACAGGTTTTATCATAAACCTGCGACATAATACATAAAGATAGACGCAATTTAACGAGATGGCATGGCGTCATAGCGGTTTGTCGACAGTAAAGCACACACATAACGAGTAAATTTTAATATTCCAAGAACTTTTTATCCTCTTTTTAGGACCTTATGTTTTATAGTATATAGAATTATATTACTTTATTCTATTATCAATAAAACGAAATTACATAGTCCCATTACTGATTACGTTTCATTGTGTAAGGGGAAATATAATCTCAAATGGCTTAGCAAGATCCTCCGTTATGCCGAAAGTATTGCAGCATTAATTTTGAAATAAATATATGGTAAAGTTGAGGATTAATGTTAAGGACTATGTTAGACGAAAACACGATTCCGTAAAATTTTCTCGATAGAAAAAAAAATCCAAAGTTACCTCCAAACTGAACAATAAACCGCTGTTATTCATAAAATACTTTAAATAAGATCATGAAACTTTGCATACTAACTGAACTAACTATAAAGCAGTGCTTATGTTATTTACTTTTTTTAAAATACCATTATTTTCACTGTAAAAAGAAATTACCTAAACTATCGGCGCGTAAGCTTGATTCCTGTCGCCCCGTTAGTATCGCTCCGGCTTTTGAAGGGAGAAGTTGTGTCGCTTACGAGCGGAATACATATTACGCAACATGACGACGTAAAATTAAAATGGGAAATAAACGTAATAAAAATAAGAAGCGACTGGGTTGGCGCTAAGAAACAGGCATAAATATGATAAAACTAATGAAATAAGTCTCTAACGACCTATCTACTTACAGTGTTATTGATTACAAATATGTCGGTACATAGCATACGACGCGCGGGGAAGTAGGGGCGAAATTAGAATTTGAGCTGACTTACTCTATCCTCTTAATGACTAAAGTAAGATAAATATGAGGCCACAAAAATGGGATAGCAAAATTAATATTATTTATTCTCTTTCCTTTATTTATTCATATAAATATAAGACGAGATATCAAGTAACTTCATAGCTTAGAACTAATTTTGTTGTGAACTAATTTTGTGTGGAACGACTTAGGGATCAACTGAACGGCCAGGTGGTCAAGTAATGACATTGACTGCGTTAATGCGAAAATAAAACATTGTTTATTATATTTTAATCATTAATTTATTGAATACAGCCTAACAAAAGTTCACTGGTGAAACTTTTTAAATAGATTTATTAATAATATTAATTGCATGTTAAGCTATGTTGTTAGTATCCTGAGGGGGAGACCCTGGTGATCTGTAACATAGGTTTCCGCCGAGTTCATGCACCAGACTCTCTCTTTCTCTGCCCATAGACTTAAAAACATTGTTTTTTATATAGGATAGGGTGACAAACGAGCACACAGTCCACCTGATGGTAAGTGATTGCTGTGGCCCATAGAAATCTACATCTATCCTCGATTACGAATCAAAATGCAGATGCGTTTTCACCCGTGAGGACTAAGATGGAATGCCTCGTTTCCAGTAAAACTGGTCTCCGGTTCTCTACATTCACCATACGAAACACAGCAGCATTAAGCTGCTATTTCGCGGTGGTATTCTGTGAGAGCGTGGTCCTTCCCCGGTCGAGCCGACCCATTCGTGCTACAACTATAACTGCAGCATGGCTCTACCATGTAAAAAAATGTTACTTTTGTTAACAAAAATTGTGAGAGTAAATAAATGTGTTGTTATTAGTTATGGGGGTATTAATATATTTTTCTCATCTGTTTGGGCTTTGGCAACCGCCGCCGACGCGTTTCAATTTTGCATTTGTAGTGAAGTATACAGTAGTATGCTTTTCTTGCCCTCTCCTGTTACTGATAGACATTTTGTTTAGGAATTAACGCACATGACTCATATCTATTATGTATCTAAAGTTGTGACGTACGTCATTACCTTGCAGTACTTTCGGTTGTCATGATACCAGTTTAACTTTACAATAATTGCATACATTTGCTACGAAGTGGCAAGTTTCGATTTGACTTATTCTTTCTTTATTTTGTATTATATTTCGATAGAGACTACTTATCGATTTTATTAAATAATAATATATTCAGAATCGTGTTGCGATTGAGCTGAATATTATAATCATTTGACAAAATCCACTACACATCTTAATGTTATGATTATTATTCATCACAAACTGTTTAAGTTGATATGAAATAAATTTTCGTTAATATATTTATTTTGTCGGTATGTCGATAGGGGGATATGTCGCTCGCGTCCGTAGGCTTTGACCACCTAATCCTAGGCCCACCCTATACGTGTCCCCCGGGTGGTGCTAAATGAGCGACCAGCCGATAGCACAGACTCGGCTCCTCGCCGTGGTAGCGGCGTTAAATATACCCACCTCATTTCGCACCATGAGGAATCAAATTAAAAAAATGGCCCCGAGTTCCCGGCGTCCCTTTAATGGGGCAGGGGTGCGAAGAATCTCCGGGAGGAAAACCGGCGACAAGGTTCGCCACCCGTCACGTTCTGTCTCCTGGAGGGGAGAAAAGTGGATTGCAGAAGCCCGTCTGGCTACGTTGAATGTATGTGGAGCAATGAATGATAAAATGGATGAAGTATGCGAGGTGATGTATGATAGAGGAATAGATGTGTTATGTGTAAATGAGACGAAACGGAAGGGGAAGGATGTCACTACACATGGCATGTATACCGCATACTGGTCTGGTGTAGACGAGCTCGAGCGGGCATGTCAGGGAGTAGGTATCATCCTATCAGAAAGAGTGGTCCAATGTGTGAAAGAATATGAATGTGTAAGCCCAAGACTGCTATGGATACGATTGAAAGTGGGCTTAAAGAAGTTGTTTGTGCTAGGAGTCTATGCCCCAGATATGTCTAAGCCCACCCATATCCGAGAGCAGTCTTGGGAAATGGTAAGGATGGTATTAATGAAATATAAGGAAAATGAAAATGTTGTTATGCTAGGAGATTTTAATGGAAGAGTTGGGGTGAGGAAGCTTGGTTATGAAAGGATATTGATAACGTATGGTGATGAAAGTATAAATGAGAATGGTGAAAGCCTTCTCACTGTATGTATGGAAAAGAATCTTTTTGTGACGAACACTTTCATTCGCCACAAGAGGATTCACATGTATACTTGGGAAAGAGGTGATGATAGAAGCATGATAGATTTCATAATTGTGGATGAAAGATTGAGGGGCGCAGTGGTAGATACAAGGGTTTACCGGGGGTTAAACGTAGGAACGGATAATTTTTTTGGTCTTATGCCGAATTAATGGTCTGTTCAGGCGCTGGCGCCATCGATCATCTGTGTCTACCACTGCGTTACAGCGTATTAGAACAGAAAGATTACAAGTTTAAGGTGAGAAAAACAAGTTCAAATGTAGACTGAAAGAAAACATAAGTGGTTTGGATGAATTATGTATGAATGAGTTAGACTTGGAGAATGTATGGTAAAATGTTAAGAAAGGTTTAGTAGATGCAGCTACCGAAGTATGTGGTGTTAGTAAAAGAAAGAATGAAAGGAAAAATAATATTTTATGGTGGGATGATGAGATATGTACGGAAGTTGAAGCAAAGAAGAGAGCATGGCTAGATTTACTAGCAACTAAGTCTGGTAATTCTAGTGGTACGAATGATGATATTGAAAGAAAAAGGCAGTCTTTAGACATCTAAATAAGAGAGTAAAAGAAGTAGTTGAAAGGAAAAAGCAAGAAAAAACGGATAAGAATGATAGAAGAATATCGGATAACTTCCAGGCAAATATTAAAATGTTCTGGAAACTCGTAAGAACTGCCAGGGGACGTTCGAAACAGCCTATAATGAATGCTATAAGAGATGAGAATGGCTATATTCTGAATGATGAAGTTTTGAGTTTAAAGAGATGGAAGGAATATTTTGAAAGCATGTTTATGAGTGAGGAGACAACGTATGAACTGAATAAAATAGGAACTCCGAAAGAAGAGGAAGGAGGTAGCGAGATAAGTAAAGATGATATAATGAAAGCAATGAAAAGCATGAATAAGGCTGCCGGATATGATAGAGTTTCACTCGAAATGTAAAGGGCTGGAGAGGAAGTGGTGGCAGGCCTGCTGCACACCTTGTTTAATTTATGCTGGGAACTGAAGCGGGTACCGGGAGACTGGTGCAAAGCCGTGATAGTCCCAGTATATAAGGGAAAAGGGTAGCAGCAGGACTGTAAAAACTACCGCGGTATCAGTCTTCTTAGCATCGTGGGAAAACTGTATGCTAAGGTACTAATTGAAAGGGTCATGAAAGAAACTGATGGAAAATTTGGGATGTGCAAGCGGGATTTAGAAAGGTAATGGGATGTACAGATCTAGTCTTTTCCATGCACATGATATCGGAGAAGTTTCTGGCCAAAAACCAAAAGGTTTTTTGTGCGTTCACGGACTTGGAAAAGGCCTATGACAGAGTGGATAGGAATGTGCTATGGTAAACACTGAACTCATTTGGGTTGAGCGCTGGCTTGATACAGGCATTGGAATCTCTTTATGGGGACTCTAGTGCTTGTGTGAGGATCAACGGGGTCTACTCGGACTGGTTTGACATCCATAAAGGTGTCAGACAGGGCTGTGTGGCTTCCCCGTGGTTGTTCAACTTATTTATGGACAGTTGTTTGCAAAATTTGAAAGTTGAAGAATGCGGATTAAGAATAGGTGAGTTAACCGTCAAATGCCTTTTGTAGGCCGATGATCAATTTATTCTTGCTTCGTCGGTGGCTGAGTTTCAAATGATGCTTACATTAATGAACAGATCATTAAAAGAAAGGGGTATGAAAGTGAACGCAAGTAAGACGAAAGTTATGGTTTTTGAAAGAGATGAAAGTAAAACGATATGTGAAATAAGAATAGAAGGGGAGTTGATCGAGAAAGTAGATGAGTTTGTATATTTGGGTTGCATATTTAGCAGGGATGGGAGATATGATAAGGATATAGAACGACGAGTGAATGCAGGAAACAGAGTACTACACTCTATTGTGAAGAGTCAAAATGTTTTAAAAAAAAGGCACGTATGGCAATTCACAATGCTGTGTTGGTCCCTACTTTAACGTATGGTAGTGAAAGTTGAGTTTGGCAGAAGAAGCACGAGAGTAGAATAAATGCAGTAGAAATGCGGTCGTTAAATCAAATCAAATCAAATCAAATAATTTATTTGTCAAACATAGGTAAAAAGTTACAAACTTGGTGGAAAAGGTATAATACGTAACACTATGTTTCGCCTACTAAGGCATACAAATATTTGTTTATCACCATCACCTTAATTATCAATTACATAAATATTAACATGTTATAAATAAATCGTCCATTAATTATTGCAGGTACTAATAACCATTCATTTTATCTTCAAAGTATTCGTTGATAGAGTAGTATGCTTTATATAATAAAAAACTCGAAAGCAATTTCTTAAATTTGTCTATATTATCGGTTTCTTTGATGTATCTTGGGAGTTTATTAAAAATTTTAGGAGCCATACCCAGGAAACTTTTTGAATACAGGGCTGTTTTATGAGGTTTTGTGCGTAGTTTGTTCCTATGTCGTTTATTATTAGCGTATTCAAATATGCTAAAATGTTTCCTTACAAACATAGCTACTTCAAATATATATAAAGATGGTAGGGTCAGAATGTTAAGGTTTGCAACTATCGGTAACCTGCAACTGACATACTGCTCGTAAACATTTCTTTTGCGCTTTAAATACTAGTTCGCGTTTTGGAGAATTTCCCCAAAATATTATACCATATCTCAATGTTGAAGAGACGTATGCATGGTAGGCGGTTATGACTGTTTCACGATTTGTAATTTTTATAAGGTTATGTAGTGCATAGTGGAATTGATTTATCTTTTTTATTATGTGTTCAATACGTTTACTCCATGCCATTTTTTCGTCCAGCCAAATTCCCAGAAATTTTGTGTGTTCTTTTTCATTTATGATTTTAGTTTTATAGTTAATATTAATTTTTGGTGTGTTTTTTCTTTGTTTGAATGACATAATATGCGTTTTATCCAAATTAATTTTAAGATTATTGTCATTCAGCCACTCTATTATCCTATATAAATTCTGAGTTATGACCATTTCAATTGAGACCTTGTCTCGTCCCGTGAATAAAACTGTGCTGTCATCAGCAAATAAGGTCATTGGGTGCTGAGTCACCTGGGGCAAATCATTAATATATATTAGGAATAGTAATGGGCCGAGTACGCTTCCTTGCGGCACACCGTAGGTTGTTTGCTTTGGTTGCGAAAGGTATGTTATTTAAATATTAGTACAAGGACAGATCTTTTTTATTTTAGTAATTTGTTTCCTATCATTCAGGTATGAAATAATAAGATTTAACACATTACCTCTGATTCCATATTTTTCCAGTTTAAGCGCTAAGATATTTAAATCAACATAATCAAACGCCTTGGTCATGTCCATGAACAAGGCGGTTGTTGGTGAACGATTATCCATACCGGTGATCACTTTTTCAATAAATCCATACATGGCCATATTTATGTTTTTACATTTTCTAAAACCATATTGTTCGTTTGCTAAGATGTTATTAACTTCCAAATAATAATATAAGTTGTTATATATTACTTTTTCTATTATTTTGGAGAATGTTGGAAGCAAAGCGACAGGCCTGTAGTTTTTAGGGTCATGTCTGTCCTCCTTTTTATATAAAGGATTTATAACGGATATTTTTAAAGCACTAGGAAAAGTACCATTTTCAATACCTAAATTCACTACGTAACTTAGAACTGGGGAAATTTCAACGGCCACTAACTTCACTACTTTTGTAATTATATCATCATTACCAGCACTGTTAGTATTTTTTAATTTATTAATTATTTTATATAAATCGTGAGGAATACATGCAGGCATAAACATTGAGTTTAGTCTACTACTTATGGATGTGTTACTTTGGTGACTATTACTAAACTGGTTTATGGGCTGAACTTCATTGATAAAATAATTATTAAATTCCTCAGCAATTTTTTCGGGATCATGTATATATTTATTATTAAAATTAATTTTTGTAATATTATCTTTGGGCAAGTTGTATTTATTCTTATTTATCACTTTCCATGTGGCTTTTGTTTTATTCTCCGCATTGTTGATATAATAACTATTGCGCGATTTTTGTGTCAAATTAATGATTTTTCTTAATCGTTTACTATAAAGTTTAAGCTTTCTCTTATTTTCCTTGGTAGGGTGTAGTCGAGAATGCCATAGCATTTCTCGTTCACGTTTACAACACAATTTAATACCATTAGTAACCCAAGTAAGTTTTCTATTTATAAGAATTTTAATTTTAAGTGTCGGAAAGCAGAGATCGTAAAATAGTTTAAATAATGCATTGAATTCATTAAACGCTTCATTAGGATCAAGACATTCATAAACACTATTAAAACTGAGACTTCTGATGGCATTTTTAAATTTATTTAAGTTTTCTATGCTGTAATCCCGTTTGAACATGAACCAATGAGAGATAGTGTATGTTTTGTTAACAGGACATTTTAGGACTTGAGCAGTATGATCTGATATTCCCAGATCTATCACTTCACCTTTACTGCCTCTTATATTATGAATTATATTATCAATACACTTGCCACTTTGTAAACGTGTTGGCTCGCAAATACTCGGTCGTAAGTTAAAATTTAACAATTTATTTTCTAATTCTGTAGAAAGCCGTGAACTTTGTAAAATATCTATGTTAAAATCCCCACATATTATAAGTTTTTTTTTTTATTAGTACTACAAAATTTTTGTAACACACCTTCAAAGTTATTGAAAAACGTAGTTACGGCGTCTATGTTTTCTTTCGGAGATCTATATAAACAGACAATAATTATACCTTGTTCTATTAATTCCACACCACAACACTCCACAATGTTAGGGCAGGAATATTGATGTAATTCGATCATTTTGTATTTCAATTTGTTATTTATTAAAACACATGACCCCCCTCTTCTGTTATTTCTGTTGGCGTATGTTGCTAGTTGAAAATTAGCTATGTTCAAATGTATATCATCGCAATTTTTCATGTTATGCTCTGTAATGCAGATTACATCTATATTTTTACTATTTTGTGATAGCTCATTTAAATGGTAGGCTAACAAGTCCGATTTATTTATTAAACCATTTACATTTTGGTGTAAAATCAATAAATAATTATACGAGAAAAAGATTAGAGCTATTTTGAGTGTTAAAATTAGAGTTATTGTTTGCATTATTATCTACAGCCATGTATACATTATCATCATTACCTAAATTATTTGCTTTAATTACCAAGTCAGTCTGAGTACAATTATTTATTACGTCTTTTTTTAATTGACTATTACAATAGATTACATCAGTTTGGGTGTGTTTATTTTGTGTATTAATTGGTAAGGATTTGTGAGCATCCTTATTATATAATTCAAAGTTCAGTTTATAATCTAAATGTAATACTTCTTTTAACAATGTTTTACAAAGATTTAAGGTAAAATGTTTTCTATAGGGTAATTGCCTACTGTAACCCATATCAATAAATGACACGTTCGGGTGTCTTTTGCAAATATATCTGACTAAGTAGTTTAATTTATTTTCATTCAAACTCCTGTTATAGGGTATTTCTAACACTATAATCTTTGGTTTTGTTAATGTCTGTAAACAGTTCCCAAAAGCAACTTCAAACTGATAGGGGTCAGTATCGTTTATACCACCAATTATTACCACAATGTCATTTATAGTCAGTTCGGATAAAGACGTATTGAGTTGAAGAACGTTGTTAATTTTAGCTCCGGGCTTAAAGTAACAGGTGACTTTAAATGAAGTATCTAAAAGTCTTTGCAAGATTTGACAACATACCGTCCTTGTTGATCTGCAAGTATAACAACATTTCGTATCTTTCTCGGTTCGTCCGGATTGGACCTAGTGTCTGGGGATGTATTTACTGCATTTTTATTTCGAATTATGTTAACACTAGCTTTTCGTTCTAAAATTTTATCGCTATATTATTAAGGAGTATGTTAGGGCTGAATCTGAATGACAGGGTGAAAAATTGTGTTATAAGAGAAGATAAATGTGGTATGCGAGATGATGTTGTGACCAGGATTAAGAAAGGAATGCTTCGGTGGTTTGGTCATGTGTAAAGAATGAATGAGGAAAGAGTGACAAAGCAAATTTATATGGCAGATGTGAACGGCCGAGTCGGGAAGAGACGCCCTAGGAAAAAGTTTATCGACCAAATTGGCGATATTTTGAAAAGGGGCCACGTTAGAAGTACCCTTAACCGACGAGCATGTATGCGTAGATATATGGATGTAAAGGAGGCGAAAGAGGTATGTCAGGATCGTGCCAAATGGAAGTCCGTAGTTTCTGCCTACCCCTCTGGGTGACAGGCGTGAGTGTTTATGTTTATGTGATTATGAGAAGAGTGTGGTTTGCAAGATGATGTTGTGACCATGATTAAGAAAGGAATGCTTCGGTGGTTTGGTCATGTGGAAAAAATGAATGAGGAAAGAGTGACAAAGAAAATTTATGTTACAGAAGTGAATGGCAGAGTTGAAAAGGGACGCCCGAGGCAAAAATTTATCGACCAAATTAGCGATTTATTAAAAACGGGCCAAATTAGGAGTACCCTTAACCGACGAGCATGTATGCGTAGGTGTATGGATGTGAAGGAGGCGAGAGAGGTGTGTCAGGATCGTGCCAAATGGAAGTCTGTAGTCTCTGCCTACCCCTCTGGGTGACAGGCGTGAGTGTTTATGTTATGTTATGTTATTTATTTTGTATCATCATCATCATCATCATTACAGCCCTTCACAAGTCCACTGCTGAACATAGGCCTCCCCCAAGTAACGCCACAAAGCACGGTCCTGAGCCAACTGCATCCATCGTCTTCCTGCCTGTCTTACCAGGTCATAACTCCATCTAGTGGGGGGGCGTCGCCCTACACTACGCCTACCGGTACGAGGCTGCCACTCGAGAACCTTTCTTCTCCATCGGTTATCGGTTCTTCGAGCTATATGGCCGGCCCATTGCCACTTCAGCTTACTAATCCGTTGGGCTATGTCGGTCACTCTGGTTTTACTGCGGATATCCTCATTTCTGAATCTATCACGCAAATAAATTCCGAGCATAGCCCTCCCCATAGCTCGCTGAGCGACCTTGAGCGTCCTCATACGGCCAGCAGTGAAGAACCACGTCTCTGATCCGTAAGTCATCACTGGCAACGCGCACTGGTTTTACACTTTAGTCTTCAGAGATTGAGGTATACCTGACGAGAAGATGTGTCGTAATTTCCCGAACGCTGCCCAGCCGAGTTGAATCCATCGATTGACCTCTCGGTCGAAGTTGGACTTACCTATTCGGACTATTTGTTCCAGATAAACGTACTCGTCAACAACTTCGAGCATAGTGCTCCCAACAACTACCGGCATAGGTGTGACATGGACATTAAACATGATCTTTGTTTTGTCCATGTTCATCTTAAGACCTATCCGTTGGGAGATACTATTGAGGTCATTGAGCATAGTGCTAAGGTCCTTCAGCGATTCTGCCATAAGGACTATATCGTCGGCAAATCGAAGGTGAGTGATGTACTCGCCATTGATGTTAATACCATATCCTTTCCAGTCCAGGAGCTTGAAAACGTCTTCCAATGCAGCGGTGAAGAGTTTCGGGGATATAACGTCACCATGTCTTACACCTCTCTGCAGTTAGATAGGTTTCGAGCTCTGTTTCTGTACTCGGATAGCCATCGTAGCCCTACTGTACAAACACTTCAGCACTTGGATATACCAACAGTTAACTTGGCACCGCTGAAAGGACTGTAGCACCGCCCAAATTTAGACAGAATCAAAGGCTTTCTCATAGTCCACAAGGCAAAGTGGCAGATCGTACTCTTCGGTCTTCTGTACAATCCGCCGCAGGGTATGTATGTGGTCTATGGTACTGAAGCCTTTTCGGAAACCGGCTTGTTCGGGAGGCTGAAAGTCGTCGAGTCTGCGTGCGAGACGATTCGTAATGACTCTCGAAAACAGCACGTAGACGCGGCTCAGAAGGGAAATCGGTCTGTAGTTCTTCAAGAGAGCGTTGTCGCCTTTCTTAAAGAACAATACCACCTCGCTTCCGCTCCACGCCTCCGGAGTAGTGCCACCATGGAGGACGGAATTGAAGAGCTTCTGAAGGACTTCAAGTACCGGTGTTCCACCCCCTTTCAGAAGCTCCGCTGTAATTCCATCCTCGCCCGGGGCCTTGCCGTTTTTAAGGTGGTGGAGAGCCATTCTAATTTCACTTAGACTGACGTCCGGGATATCATCGGAATAGTGTCGGATAAGACTTGCTCTTGGATCGTTACTCACATTTGCGTGTGGCTCCAACGATGATGTGTACAGCTGCCCATAGAACCTCTCAATCTCACTCAAAATCTCAGGTGTCCCGGAAACGATGCTGCCACACTCAGTCTTCAGCTTTGACAGTTGGCTCCTACTGGCAGACAGATCTCTAGCAAAGACTTTGGAGCCTTGGTATCGCTCGATTGCTTCTTTAATACGAGCAGTATTAAAGTTGCATAAGTCTCACCGCATGCATTTGGAGATCTGTCTGTTCAGTTGCCTGTATGCTGTTAAATCTGTTGAATATTGCAGCCTCATCTCCTGTCTAACAGCCATGAGATTAAGAATGTGATCGGAGAGTTTTCACCCTTGTGATCACTGAGACATCACTGAACATTTGGCGTCTGGTCATCATAATGAAGTCAATCTCATTTTTTGTCGAACCGTCGGGGCTCGACCAGGTCCACTTCCTATGGGTCCGCTTCTGGAAGAAAGAGTTCATCATAAAGAGTCCCTCTTTCTCCATAAAGTCGGCCAGCTGCTGGCCCCTTCGGTTCCGTTGCCCTACTCCAAATTTCTCTAACTTCAGCTCACCGTTTTTTCTTGTGCCTAGTTTTGCGTTGAAGTCTCCCATCAACACCGTGTAGTGAGTTTTGGAAGAATGCATGGCTTTGGAAATATCCTCATACATTTTCTCCACCTCCTCATCGGGATGTGCCGAGGTTGGTTCATAAACATGTATGACCTTCAGCGAATACCGTTTGGTGATTCTGAGTATCAGGTACGCGACCCTCGTCGACACACTCCCAATCTTTACAACGTTGTTGATGAGAGACTTGTGGACGATAAATCCGACACCTCCTTGGGACAGATGGTCGCCCTCACGGTGAAAGAACAAATAGCCGTGTCCTCCCCCTCTCTTCGGACCTTGGATAATCCTATAATATTTCAGCGCAACTTGTCTGCCTCTTCTTCCAGCTCCAGGATCTTCTCGTCAGTCCTCAGGGTGCATGCGTTAAATGTTGCCAGGTCGTTTCATCGTAGCTGGCAACCGAACCTCCACCAGAGATTCTTAGCATCCCCTGCCCCGCCGTTACCATGGTCGCCACCGTAGCCAGGAATAGCGTAGCCGCCGGGGACTGGGGGCCGTCTATTTATGTAATTGTTCATGGGGAATATTGCCATAGTTGCCACGATTGGCGAGCGGGTTGGCAACCGCAGTTTTTTTTGTCGTATGGTTACAGTTATCAGGAAGATGCTGCTGCCCATCTCCTGCCTGTTTCCCTCTGTCACCTTTTACGACACCCATGGGAAGATATGGGGTAGTGGATATCCTTAACCGCCACCACACGGTAGTTTTGTTTAGTAAATTATATTTATTTTTAAAATCGCTTATTTTTCACTTCATGAACTATGCTGGCAACACTTAAAATATTCAAAAATAAGAGTTTTAACGAAAATATTATGTTAAAAGTATTCACAGATGAAAAACCACGTTGTCCTTTTGTAGATTTGACGGTTATGATGGTTTGTTTTTGCATGAAAATACACAGCAATTCAGCATTTTTGTCGGAGCTAAATTGACTGGCACGACTACTTGCGTAATGGAGCACGATGCGGAACAAACGCGGTTTTTCAAACAGTGTTCAGCAAAATCTATATCTAAAATGGATGTCGCTGTCATTGTGGTTGATTGCCATACAAAGTGTGTTTGCGGTTAAGTCAGGTTGCCTGTATGGGCGAAAAAGCTAACCATCCGACGCTGTAGAACTAAAATCTACCGTGTCCAGCAGAGGATGGCTATACAGATCGTGCGAGGATACCGCACGATATCCTTTGAGGCGACATCAGTCCTGCCTAGCTTTAAGCTCCTAGGTATTCTGGCGGATATGGATGCGATGGTGTACAACCGGATCCACATCCTTCAAAAACGGCAGTAGCGACAGAATGCTTTGGAGACATGACGCACTCGACTCAACGAGGGGCGCTATGCACGCAAGCGCGTTATTGGCGCAATCCTGCCAGTCTTCGAAACGTGGATACAGTGACGATTAGGAAGACTCAGCTACAGACTTGCACAGATAATTACCGAACATGAGTGCTTCGTTGATTATCTATAAAAGATCTGTGGCGGCGCTGTCGTCACGCCGCAAGCGCAACACACCGAAGCCTAAATCACGCTATCAAAAATTCCAAATCATAAACAGTATATATAGAACATCACCGAACTATCACCCGGAGTGTTGGCCGCTCCCCGGGCAGAACGCCTTGCCTAGCGGGAGATCTCCCCTTTTCTTTCCACGGCCACAGATCAGACGCGAAGTGACGGCGAACTTATTCCACTGCAGTGGGCGGGACCAGGACTCCACGTCCCATATGCTTGCAGTTTGCGCAGCGTGGTGGGTCGGTCAGAATTCTACCTGCCAGCATTTGTGTCGGCGACGTTGCGTGGGGATTCGGCATTGAGGGCCGTAGTCACCTTCTGTGAGTCTATATTGGTCTAGAAGAGGCTGCTGAGCAGCATCGGAAAATGACAATGCATAGACTGCTACCCAATCTAGAGAGACCGATGGAGGAAGTACGTCGCCTCTACGCGGAAGTTATACGGTCCGTAGCGCTGTATGGAGTGCCTGTATGGGCAAAAAGGCTGGCCATTCGACGCTGTAGAACCAAAATCTACAGCGTGCAGTGGAGGATGGCCATACGGATTGTATGTGGATACCGCATTTTATCAAGAGCTTTCGTGAGAAACGAATATGACCTGGTCTTAGATCCTAAAAATAACGTGTGATTTATGGTGTCTTTTTCGTCCCCATCTTCATTGTTGCGGATAGTCAAAAAAAACTTCGCCATAATAAAATTATCACCAATTTTTTAGATTTTTTTAGTAGAAATGGTATATTAACCAAAAATGTTAGTTTTGTTTTGTAAGTAACTAAAGTTTCTTAATACTAAACTTATTACTTGTCCTGTATAACAGCATTAAATCACGAAGCACGTATCGGAAAGTTCGAAGTTCTATAAAGTGAAGAGGGTTGGAACAAAATTGTCAACTGTTTCGAAAAGCAGCGTCTGAATATCAATAATATTTGTGCTAAAAACTACTCGTACTTCTACAATCTCAACCCTAATTGAAATTCAGAGTAGCGTTGGCTCTTTTTTACATCATTATACTTACGAGTAACGTAGGCATCGCATATAATTATAAAATAAATTACTTATCCCAGTAGTACTGTTGTTTTGAGAAATCTCTTGTAACTTCTGAACGTAAGTCGAGTAAGCATGATGATTCCGTTTTCCTTAATATGTTTATGCGTTTTGGTGACTTTTCTTCACTAGTTTCCGGTTTTTCATTTATTTTCACTTGTGTGGGCCAAAACTCTGGACCGCACCTATTTGCCGGCATACGCTCGTCTTTCGTGGACCTTAAAGGCTAGGCCAAACCAACGCGTTCATCTCGCGCCCGCAGCGGTTTGCACGGTGGCGATTACTGTACGTGCAAAAGTTATGCAGACTGTCGCGTTTGTTGAGACGTTCGAAGGGCTGGAGTCACGCCACTACAATGCTGTCTGAAACAGATAGTGAAATTGAAGAAATTTTACTTCTGTCTGCTATTATTGAAGATGAAGAGAAACAAAAAAGATAAGTACAGCACATTTACAGTATTTCGGCCCTTGAGGTGGTTTTGAAGACGGCCTATTTCTAATAATGTCTGAATAAGTAATCACGTGCGAAGATATTGTGCCAGTGTAGTAATTACCATAGTTTGATAACGCCACCTTTTTTCCAGAAAAACAAGAGTAAGCGTACACAGTGTAAATGAAATCAGAGAAAGGGAAGGTGAATTCCATACCTCGCACTGGAAATTACGTAAAGAGTTTTACATTTACTATAGAATGTCTATTGATTGCTTTGATAAACCTTTGAATATGATAAGAGATTGTATTAAAAAAGATGACACAAATTATCGCAATCCAATATTACCTGATTATGTAACCCTATATGTGCTCACAAACGGCACGGCATGGCACGGCGTGGCCAGGTACACTTCGGCATGCCTCCGCTTTTTATATAATATTTTCCTTTCTGAACGACGTACCGAAATTCAAGAAGCTAGCCATATTTTGTAGTTCCGGTTTTATAGGATACTGAGCTCAGGATTCGGACTATTTAAACTTTATCATAATACCAAGCTTCTCTACTACCGGGTGAATATAAATTATAATCGCTCTTGTTTTAACGCACGAATTGGTGCAACTGTATTCGTAGGTAGCACGGTTGGCGAAAGTGCATATATTCCTGCCATCTTCTGCTAGCTTAGGCATACGTTTCACGTTATCAACTTTCGACATACTCAGCACTACCGAATCTTTTTTCAAATTAAAATTCAAAAAATTCATTTATTTCAGACAACAAAGGTCTATTACAATTAATGCTTAAAAACTAAGTGTTAGTATTTTGAAAACAATTAAGTGAAATTACGAGTATATTATTATATTTAGAATCAAATTAAATTCAACTTAATTAAAATAGAACAGATAAACTTAGACTAAACTATCGATGCTAGTTTAGTCTAAGTTTATCTGTTCTATTTTAATTAAATTGATATTTGTCATGTACCTAAGAGGTACTCCGTGCGGTCGACACCTAGAAAGATCCATATGAGCCATCGTTCGTACGAAGTGCCTTACAATAGGCACATGCGGATCATCTGCCACCGTTCTCAGGATGCTGTTGTCACTTCTCCGTATCCTTCCCATCATCGACGCTACTTTTTTCTGAACTACGGCATGAAAACCGTCAGTTCGGGTCTGTGTAAACATGCCAGAGGTACTACAGAAGTGGGGAAGTGCCAACATCATCCTGAAAACATCATTGTAGTGGACTCGCAGGGTATTTAGCGATTTATTGGCATACCCAATCCACAGACCGCCCGTGTACAGACCCTGACAATACTCTTTGAATAAGGTTATTTTAACCTGGTCCAAACAACGGGCAATTCTGCCAGCCAGCATATTGCTGCGTATCGCTAAAGCCCTACGCTCCTTCTCTATATCTAGATCATCTTTAAGGTCATCGGCAGGAATATGCCCTGAGTATTTAAACTGATAATCCTGCTGTAGTTCCGATCCATTTAAGGTCATTTATTCTATTCAACTCATAATTTCAGCGGGTTCGCTCATGGTATATGACAATGATCTTAACGTTTTCTTGCCCACATTTTGCACACTTAATAGGCTCTGTGGCAGCCCCAACGTATGTGGGGGGAGGGGGAATTCACTCCGGCAAATCAGGCATATAGGCATACATACGAGTATAATACACACAAGGTTATATATTTCTCACTTAACAAGAATATGGGCTTTTACTTTTACAACGTGCTCCACTACTGCTGAGAATATTAACCTTCGTTGAAATTGTGATAAAATTTATAGTAATTAAATAAATTTGTAAAATAATTAAAACAAATTCATTTCAACAGTGTGTAACACGAAATAGCTTTGAACTTTAAATTGCATTCAAAAACGAATTGAAACTAATAAATGCACACCTTGACATTATCGCTACATCGCACGGCTAATTTTTTCAGTGAAAAAAATATACTACAGTTAAATATTAAGGCGCTACCCTGACCAAAACCTGGCAAAAGTGCGTTTTTCAGAGACTATTATCTCATTAGTTATGAGAAATAAGCTACATCTAAAAGCACATTATTAATGTTCGATATCCTATCATCACATTCCACGTTCTAATTTGTTTTTATGTGTTATGAATACATTTAAAACCTACTTTTAAAAATGACTAAAATTATTGATTACATGCATCTGTTGCTAAAGGAAATGCTCTAATCATTTGAGAATTACACTAATGGATAGATAATTTAAAAATCTATATTCTACACGTTTTATTTAATTTCTTAAGTTCGCTTATCTCTTTTAATTGAAATAATTCCAAATATTCGGGCGTATTTTTCCGTGATATATTGTAGCGAGAGCGCGTGGATTTTATGGGACCGAACGCTCAAGGTCTCTCGCTAGGGGAACCGTCTTAATAACAGTCTACTTCTTGTACCTTGTATGTTTTTTCTATTTTTATTGAATCCTAAATGTATATTTAGTGTTAGTGTATTGATGCTAATAAAAGATATAGCTATGTTTATGTCTGTATTAACTCACTCACTTCTATTCACTCATATAATAATTAAAGAGAACGATTTGCAAATTACAGTTCAAGTTTCAATATGGCGAAACAACAATTTTACTATTTTAGAACAATATTCAAAATTATGTTTCCTGCGATATGGGAAGGGAATGAAAGAAACTAACTGAAATCATCAACACAATAATTTAAAGTCTTAGACAGTTCAGAATTTCCTGCACTGCATCTGTTGCAGCTTACAATAATTTATTACAAAAGTTTTAATAGATACGCGAACGGATAGGAGTGTATAATCTCAGTGACATTCTTACTTACAGTAAGACGATATATATTGTACAGTGAAAATATTTTATTTTTACTAAAATGATGTAATCCATTAGTTGTCTTTATTATTATTACTTATAACAGTGATATTAAGTCAATGTGGCTTTACACAGATACATGCTTAACATTCCAAGCAATATGAAATCTTCTTGGCTTTTTTTTTAATTAAGGGCACTCAGTAGTCACTTGATAAGCAAATACCGTGAGAGTAACCTACAGTAAACAGTAACCTGATGAAGAATAAAAATGCAGACGAGTGCATCTGCATTTTTATATATTCTGTACTATAATTCAAACAAAGCCTTATGTAGTTAGTTGTTAGTCAAAATTTCACAAATAATAATTACACCAGTGATTTGCCGTAATCGCCACGTTTGTGCGATAGTATTAATATCCATTAAATATTTTATATATTTTATATATTTTCTGGCACTATCCTCAGATTCATAGAGCAACACGTGCTACCATCAAAAAGGGGGATGGGGGGGGGGTGTAACCATACGTACAATAAAACTAGTTGCAGCCCCACTGTTCACTAGATAATCTAGTTGCGCTGCTGAATCTACGTCCGATAAAAATGCCGAATCGTTCGGTGTTTTTACTACAAAAAGAGATCAGAATTACAAATAGATATATCAAATATATATTGCAAGGTCGAGTCGTCGTAGGTGGCAGCCGAACCTCCACCGGAGGTTCTTAGTGCCCTGCCGTTACCATGATCGACCGTAGCCAGGAATAGCGGGGTCGCCGGGGACTGGGGGCCGTCTATTTGTGTAATTGTTCATGGAGGGTATATTGCCATAGTTGCCACGCTTGGCGAGCGGGTTGGCAACCGCAGTTTTTTTTTGTTGTACAGTTGCTGTTGTCAGGAAGATGCTGCTGCCCAACTCCTGCCTGATTCCCTCTGTCGCCTTTTACGACACCCATGGGAAGATATGGGGTAATGGATATTCTTAACCGCCACTATACGGGAAAAATAATCCCCGAAAATCTTCACCGCTGCATTGGGAGACGTTTTAAAGCTACTGGACTGGAAAGGATACGGTATTAACATCAATGGCGAGTACATCACTCACCTTCGATTTCCCGACGATATAGTCCTTATGGCAGAATCGCTGAAGGACTTAAGAACTATGCTCAATGACCTCAATGGTGTCGCCCAACGGATAGGTCTTAAGATGAACATCGACAAAACAAACATCATGTTTAACGTCCATGTCACATCTATGCCGGTAGTTGTTGCGAGCACTTTGCTCGAAGTTGTTGACGAGTACGTTTACCTGGGACAAATAGTCCGACTAGGTAAGTCCAACTTGGACCGAGAGGTCAATCGACGGATTCAACGCTAAGCAGCGTTCGGGAAATTACGACACATCTTCTCGTCAGGTATACCTCAAACTCCGAAAACTGGATTGTACAACCAGTCCGCGTTGCCAGTGATGACTTACGGATCTGAGACGTGGTCCTTCACTGCTGGCCGTATGAGGACGCTCAAGGTCGCTCAGCAAGCTATGGAGAGGGCTATGCTCGGAGTTTCTCTGCGTGATAGACTCAGAAATGAGCATATCCGCGGTAAAACCGAAGTGAACGACATAGCCCAACGGATTAGTAAGCTGAAGTGGCAATGGGCCGGCCATATAGCTCAAAGAACCGGTAACCGATGGGTAAAAAATGTTCTCGAGTGGTAGACTCGTACCGCTATGCGTAGTGTAGGGCGACCCCCCACTAGATGGAGTGACGACCTGGTAAGACATGCAGGAAGTCAATGGATGCAGATGGCTCAGGACCTAGGTTTGTGGCATTTCTTGGAGGAGGCCTATGTTCAGCAGTGGACTTGTGAAGGGCTGTAATGATGATGATGATTTCAAATATAACTAATTTTTAATCACATTACTGTTATTTACTTCTTTTTAAACATAAAAATTAAAAAATTTACGTTCGTGTAATTTTTGATCTGTGTACTAACATAGGCCGCTCGCCCACATAAAATATTCGGATCGACCGAATGACTGATCCGAGTCTAATCGAGTACGCGAGCTGTCGCTATCACCGAGCGATAGTGGTAATGTGATAATGTTTCTGTGTTGAAAGTTAAGTTAAAGGTCACCTAATAATGAAAATACGAAGCTATATTTAATCTTCAGTAATAGAATAATGATCTCCCCACACACGGTCAGTTAAAATGATCGGTTGAAATTCCAATCTAACCGTGAGTGTGAAATCCAAAAACTGACCGTGAGTGTGAAATCTTAAGTTGAAATTTTCAACTGACGGCAACCCACGGGGTTTTCCAGGCGCACCGTAATCCGCTGGCTTCAGTTCGTTTTTATTACTGGTCAGTACTTACTTTCTTAGTAACTTACATTATTTCTGTGCTGTTTAGATTTTTATTGTTTTATATATTTAGAGAATTTCGTTTGATGTAGGATGGAGACTAAGGTGACTGTGATGATGTCACCTTCCTTATGTTTGACTCAAAGGGTGGGTAAAGGATCTCAGTGATGCACGTTGGACCATCGTATTAGAACTCATTTTTAGAAAAAATCATGAAGACCTAGATGACTGTGATGATAGCACCTAGTTGATAGTGGACTGCGAAGGGGGCTTAGGATTTCAGTGACGTCACTCTAAATGTACTCATAAAGACCTAGAGGACTGTGATGATTTCACCTTCCTTATGATGGAATCCGAAGTTAAGCTTGGGACTCATTTGAAAGGGCTCATAAAGACCTAGGTGAATGTTATGATCTCACCTTTCTGATGGTGCAATCCGAAGGTGAGTATAGGATCTCAGTGACGACACTAGATAGGACGAGCGTGTTTCAACTAATTTCAAAGGGCTCATAAATACCTAATAAGAAGCGTGGTTTGTAAGATGATGTTGTGACCAGGATTAAGAAAGGAATGCTTCAGTGGTTTGGTCATGTGGAAAAAATGAATGAGGAAAGAGTGGCAAATAAATTTATGTTGCAGAAGTGAACGGCAGAGTCGAAGGGACGTCCTAGGCGAAAGTTTATCGACCAAATTGGCGATATATTGAAAATGACCCAAATTAGTAGTACCCTTAACCGACGAGCATGCATGTATGCGTAGGTATATGGATGTGGAGGATGAGGGAGAGGTGTGTCAGGATCGTGCCAAATGGAAGTCTGTGGTCTCTGCATACCCCTCTAGGTGACAGGTGTGAGTGGTTATGTTTATGTATTTTTAATTTATAGTGATTCACGCAATTTTATCTGTAACACTTTTAAACTAATAATTAAAATGTATGTTCCCCTCCTCCCAAATGAGGGAGAAAACACAAGAAAAATAAAGAAAACTAAACTAAATATAGTGTACCTATATGTGTTATGTAACTTAATACAATACGATAAATTTATTATTTTATAAAGCTCAAAATATTTGATTATCAAACAATTCAAATAATTATTTCACTAATTCTAGACTTTTGTTTATTTTATCATTTTTGTACAACCTTATACTGGGGCCACACTAATTAGAAACACCTTTAATTATCGCGTTGATGGACGTTGAATGTAGGTGTGGCCACGACTTAAGGAGTTAATTTAACAATGGAATTAACCGTTTGCCGTTTGGCGATAACTCGACTGGCGGTATATCAGAGATTAATGCACGAAATAATGCGTTGAAGCGGTCATCCATAAGACTCAAAAGTTTTAAGAATCGTACTTCGCAAAATGATGCTTTGCAACAAATTATCCAATTATTACCTTTTAAAACAACTATCGAAGAATTAGAAAGACGAAGGAAAGCGTAATGCGTTTTTATAGAACCATTTTAAACAAAAATAAAAAGTCTTCAAGGAACAATAATGCCATCTGTAAAGTTTTGTCTGTGAAGATAACTTTGCCACATCTTGAAGCAAGCTCCTCTACCATATAGCACAGGCAGTGCGTTTGGCTAAAGTCGATTTCACTTGGCCTCCTTGACCAAAGCACGAAGGCTGAAGCTGTTCGTTATGCAATATTATGCTTTACGTGCCGGTGCTGGTGGTGGTGCTGGCAGGCCTCTGTCACTCTTGCTACCTGCGTGAAATAATTACCTAAAATCGCGAGGCGCCCTGGGCTTTATACGCAGTCGGGGCTAGCGCGTTGTAGGCGATCAATGTTAAAGTTTTTTAACACTGTTTACGTAAATAGTTTTATGTAAATACTATTTACGTAAACAGTGTTGAAATAGTTTTTGTGGATAGTTTTTTGTATATTTAATTGTAGGTAAAAATAGTTGTAAAAGTTTTAATGTATTTATAAATTATATATTATGTATATTACCTATTTGCTAAATTATAATAGCAAAACGTCGTTCCTACTATAACTGTTGCGTGGATGGATACTAAATGAAATGACCAACAAAAGGTTTCATATCATTCTTTAAGTTACTGAAGAATTTTAGAAGGAAATTATGAAAGGTGATTTTTTTGTTAGATAGGTACTTACAGCAAAAAAGAATTAAGTAATAATTTGGTCTACAGAAGAAATACCTAAGTAATTTATTACAAAAATTTGTTAAAATTTACTTCACTATCCAAGTATTTACTTACATACATACCTATACTTGTATTTTGTAAATAAAATATTTTAAGTTGTAATAACACAAAATACTGAAATTAAAACTTTGTATACTAAGAAGATTTTTAAGTAAATAGATCACATTTCTGTTAGGAATCGAATTTCAGGTTCATTTGTTGTTTACACTGTCTACCTATTTCTTCCGAACCGAGTGTTGCGATTTCCGACGAATGACCTTGCAATTTGCATGCGTTAGGCATCGCAGAACTCACATAGGGGCGAAAGTATGGTCAGCCGATCATATTCAGAATAAGTATTTCACCTAAGTAACATAATTAACATTTCGCAATGTATTTTTTTACTTTCTATTGACATCCCTTAATAACCACGGAAAGTCCGCCGTGACTTAGGAAGCGGAAAAGAGGCAAAGTAATATGGACACTAACGCGCAGCGATAAAGTTTTATTTAGCTTGCGTGCGCGATTTATCTGATTAGTAATAATTATGTAAGCTATTAAACGTCGGCAAGCAGTTGACATCAAGTGAGTGCAACTTCTGTACGTAGTACTATTATTTATTCTGTGGTGCTCGTGTTTATCAGAGGACTTTTATTTTTTTCCCAGACATAATAAGGCATTATTATTCAACGTGATTCGACTAACAACGACTGAACTGTGTTTTGAAAGTATGTCATAAAGTTCTGAACGATCATTATAGTTTTATGTTTGTTCCCGTAAAAATCTTAATGATTATAAGTAATACCGTTAAATGAAGATGATTGAAAAATATATCATAGTTACAAGAATTATTGTTACTTTAATTATATATTATTTTAATTTGATGGAAAAGTGTGTGTGAAAAAGCAAAGCAATTTCAAAGCAAATTCGAACGTAAGCAACGGTGCCATTACGAAACTCCTCCTGTTTGTTTGAATCGGCGCCAATTTACCGAAATAATTTTCATTTCACTATGATCTTTACTCTCGATATTTTGACTTTACGTAATTGCAAACTGTTACAATTTTAATAAATTATCGTTTAAATTTAATTACTATGTAAAGTATGATCTATTTGGAACAGCGTTTATTAATCTTATATATTTGTATTTATATGAAAATAAAAATAAAAAAAGCGGTCTAGGTTCGACCCGAAAAGTCCCCACGACTAACTTCCCAGTAGAAAGAATTAAAAAAATCATATGTTTTAATATTTTATACAATTTTTCATTCGGCACAAAAAATGACTTAACCGATTTTGCTCAAAATTCGAGGTCTGTTACATAATTATGCATTAAATGATACTGGTCCTATGTCATTATCACTTTTTTTTCTTAAGATACACGAGGCGAAAATTAAATTCGAACATACAAACATACATGTATGTATGTATGTATGTTCCAATTCAATTTTATTTAACACACGTACGTACATGTGCACACACGGACATCATCTTAAAAACCATAAAACCATAACTATTCAACTCTAAAGACCTTGAAACCTGGAGATATGTTAAAATTTCCAATCTGCAAAATCGGACCCATTACAATAACTTCCCACTGGGAAGTTAAATATTTTAGTTCTTCGCATTCATTCGTACAGGGATAAGGGTCTTTGTAATTATGTTTTATCAATTTATGAATTTTTTTGTGGTCACAATTATAAGTATTAAGAAAATATTTGATATATAAAAATATGACAAAAAACACATATGACTTAACGATTTATATTATGTGGTTTATTGTAGGTGACTAAAATAAATAATAGAAATATAGTATCTTATTTTATTATTAATACCACGGGAAAACAAAAGAGAATAAAAAACCCTTTGAATCACCATTTCCGTAATACATAAATAATAAATTATAGATGGTGCATCAAATATTTTATTTTTTCTTTTGGATTTCACTTCGGATTAAATATTAAATAAGATAATCTATACGCTATATTAAATAAGATTTCTATATTTAGTGTGCCCAAATTTAGTAACATTATGCAAGAAAAACTTTTAACTTTTCGGCATACTGTTAAATATTTTAATCTAATTACTTTTACTTACTATAGCGATCGGCCCTTGATTCGCATGGATCGAAAAAAATCATTAAAATCCTTCAAGGTGCTTTTGAGTTTTAGCGAGACTAACGGATAGTACATAGAGCATGGCATAGAGCAGTTTTCTAATGACAATATGGTTTGTTTTTGGATGTAATAGTTTTTTATTTCTGTTTTTTATTAGGACTGTAGTTTTTTATTTTCTTTTACTCTCTGGGACATATTTTTCATGAATTTTGGTCTAGACTCGCCGTCAATTTAGTAGTAAGTAGGTCAAGGTATTAGAACAAGCGAAAATCCGAGACCGATTATTTATTTGGATGAAACTTATTTACATCTCGGCTATAAAGTAAAAATGTTGACAGCCTAACGAAACTGAAGGTGTCCTTACAAAAGTGTTAGAAAATCAGAGATGGATAATCGGAAATAGTTGAAGAAAAACTAACCACTAACTTGGAGCCGAATTCATTAACCGTAATCGATAATGCGCCATACCATGGTTAAAACCATGGTTAAATATAAAAAAATACATGTGTGCAGTTCACACGCGGTTGAAGTAAAACCTTCAGAAACTAAACTTCGAGAGACTGAGTACTAATTGTAAGTTTTTTTTTTTAAATTATAAAATCTATACCAAGATTTAAAACTATTTTACATTTTATTCTACATCATTTAAGTATTACATTTCATAATTTACAGACTCCAAATTTTTAATTTCATCATCGTAAGTACTTAAATATTTTCAAATCAACAAATTTCGTCAATTATTATCCATACATAGGAACTACCGTATACTGTATTCTATCTCATATTCTCGCAAACTGAATCTTGTAGTGCCCCCTCTTCTATAAAAAAATGAAGACTTGTTACTTGTTCGTTTCGAAAAACAAGTTGTTTGGTAGTTGATTAATTAAACTGTAACTAAATACGAATAAACGAACTTATTTTATACAGAGTATTCGGCGTATGGACCGACAGGATTCTTGGGGGCAGGCGGGAGGGGGGGGGGGTAGATCCTATATCCTAAGTGTCGCTGTAGCTGAGATATGATCTTTAATAGGTTTTTTGAAAATCACCTGAAATCTTGCCTTTAAATCATCATGACGTTTTTATATGGAATGTGACAACTACTAAATTCAACAAAAAACTATAAGTCGTTTTGAATTTTTATTTTTTTCGTTATTAGCCTTTCTAACGATATGCTACATGACCTAAAATATGCATTAGGTAGTTAAAACAAGAGATACTTGTTTGCTAGGGTCAAGATTAAGAAAACACTTTATTATGTTATTTTGTTTTTAATTTATTTAAATTACGAAATTCGTTCGTATTGGCCACCTGTATAACAATAATATTACATGTTAAAATATAAATAAATACTAGTTTTGATTTCTCTTATTGGCCGAAAAAATGCAGTTCCTAATGAATTTAGTCATTATTTTTCAGCCACTATGAAATAGCCGTTGTTGGTGGGACGTTATCCTAAAGTAAAAGTTTTAATATTTAATAGAAAGTCATATTCAACTTCATAAAACAAAAAGAATCAAATAATTTACACATACAACAGCTTCGGATGTCGTTGATTGGATATTATATAGTAAAATTAAAGCCTCGACTTCGGAAGCGACGTGGAAATTATTTTATTCTACCCTTGTAGAAAATGCTGCTTACAGAAAAAAAATCAATTTGCAATTGATAAATCCGTCGTGTTTTTGCTTCATAAATGATAGTGACTGATGGAAACGGTGGATTGCCTAGTCAAAAGTAATAGCTAATTAAAAATCTCTCTTTGACCATACTTTGATGTAAAAATGCTATCAAACGTTAAATAATGATATTTATTTCGCTTGAAGACGATAAATGGGCAATTAGTATTTTATTACAAGGTCCCCTTGGTTTCATATTTCACATTATTAAGTTAAATGTTATACTTTACATAATTAATTGTAATTAAGTTTTTGGAAATTAAAACGCCAGTGACGTCATTATAGCGCTTTAGTAACGCCGCTATATACGCGCAATTTATAAACAGAAATGAGTTTACTTGTAACATAAAAAATTGATAGAATGAAAGTAGGGAATAAAGAGATACATGTTTGGCTATGTCTTTTCAAATTTTGGCGGTTCTCTACACTGTATTCTGTGAGACTCGCCGTATTCTGTGAGAGCGTTGTCCTCCCCGGGTCGGGCCGACTGAATCGTGCTACAACTATACTATTAATATAGCTGTACGATGGCTCTACCACACACTGACACTAAGAGGGACTCATCCTGATGCTTGATGGATTGCCTCGATTTTGTATAATTTTCGACAGATGAATTGTTTGGTTTATCTGTCGATGATGCGATTCACAAACGAACGGCTGATGCCTATTTGAAACGTGTTTAAAATGACAGACTGTTAAATAACTGCTTTAGTAAAGTAGCAGCACGCTCGCGCCAACCTCATGTATTGTATAGCAGACTTATGTTGACCACGTCAAAGTTTTACTATAAATCACGAGGCTTCTTCAGAGCTGTGGGCATAAACTTCGTCATTTTGCTTATTTGCGAGCTATTCAATCTTAAAAAATCGTGAAGAGAAAGAGGAAATTTCTGTGTGGTTTACCAGCGTATTAATACAGCAAGCATTTTTATTTTAGTCCATAAAGTATTTTGAAAATCACAAAGAGAAAAATAATGTAACTTGGTGGCAAATCTATCAATCCAGAAAAGAAAAAGGAACATTTTAATTTGTAACATTATCTATAGGCGTACTAGTTATTTAGAGTTTTTCTTTTAAAACAATTGTTATATTTATAGCGAAACACAATATTGTATTATTATGTTGTAATACACTATGACACTCCCTGCGTTCAATGTGGCATCTAAAATAGTGAAACTGAATACATGCGTTCACCACCAGCTATCAATGTACCATTTATGCAATGCGATGAGATTCGAGCCAGATTATGACGCAGTTTCAAAGCTAATAACAACACAAGCAAACTCCAAAAGAAACAAATGTTGCTTTTACATAAACGTTGGTGAAGTGGCTAGGTGATTTAATCACTAGGGCAGGGCACATGTTCGTCTTTTTATTATTTACATAATACGAACATCGTACCTATATCATTTATATTTAGAGATAGTTAAAATATAGATACCGTACATACACACATTAAAATTACGTATATTATCTAAGCACCGTAATAACAACACTTTATATGTAGTAAAGCCACGCTACATCTATATTTTATATGCAGCAGATTTCTGTACGTGTTAGAGCCACTTTGCAGCTATATTATAGTTGCAGCACGAATGGGTTGACTCAACCAGGGCAGGACCACGCTTTCACAGAATACCAGCGTAAATTAGCAGCTACTGTGTTTCATATGGTTACTGTGGAAAAACGGCGACCCTTTTCACTGGAATCGAGGCATTCCATCTTTGTCCTCAAGGGTTTGCATTTTGATTCTTAATTGAGGATAAATGTAAATGTCTATGGGCCACAGCATCCACTTACCATCAATGGACTGTGGCTCGTTTGTCACCCAATACTTTAAAAAAAGCATTTTTCAAGTGGGTTAATTTCCTTGGAAAAAACGGCTTGATCTTGAGACTCAAAAAAGGCTTCTACAGCAGACATCACCTCATGGTCGCCGTCGAATTTTATAGCACGCAATTGCTTTTTCAGGTGAACTAGCTTGCCAGGCAGACCTTGTTCTGCTCTTTTCGACGACCCTCTGTCATGTCCTACTAAAAATCCTTAAACTCGTAAAAAAATGTGGGTCGATCATGGGCAAAAAAACTATCCTATCTCCCAAATTGGACCAAACTGCACACGGTGTGCAAATTTGATTAAAATCGGTTTAGTAGTTTAGGAGTCCATCGCGGACAAACAACGTGACACATAATTTATATATATTAAAATAAAAAAGTTGAAAAACACTCGGAGCTATGTCCGGAGAGTATGGTGGAACTAAAATTTAAACCCAGTAGTTCGGATGGCAACGCCTACAATTTTCAATCGACTTTCATCGAAATTCGATCGAAATTCAGATCGACGATCGAGAATTTCCCTCGACGTTTATTTTTTAGTTCTTCGCGTAGTTTTTATGATTAATGATGCGTATTTATTTCCAATTATTGTCTCTTTTCTACTTAAATAGTCAATTATTACTATACGTACATATTTATACCTTATTATACCCTCCGCATCCCAGAAGTCAGAGGCCATTATTTTTCCAGCGACCTTTGAATCTCTTGGGTGGCAGGGAAAATAGTCTTGTCTACACCTTATTTTGGTCTTCGTGTCAAAATGATGTGCCCAAGTATAATTTACGCTTACGAAATGAGCGCTTAGATATTCTGGATCTTCTTGATTTATCGCTAAAAACTTTGAAATATCATCTCTTGCTTTATTTTTGAAGTCTGTGTTATCTTATTCAACGCGCGGCCAATTTTATTGAATTTTAAGGTATGTATGATTTTAAATTAACTGAATTGTCCCACACGAATTGTCAGCTAAATAACTAATGATCGTATGTCGATATACCTTAACAATTTCTTCGATTTTTAAAGTTTTATTTTGTTTTAGATAGATTTTAAGTTTTCTAAAAGCCGCCCGGAGCGAGGGTCATCATTGCAGGTGGTTTTGCCGCGATTAAATTACAGCGTACCATTATGCCACTGTAGAATACGACGGTAGCATTGTATGCCAACTGCAATTCTTTAACAACACATTTGGTAGAAAAATTTTTCAACAAAAACAAAAAACATGACGAAGTTCCAGTTTCTCCATTTTGCATACGAATAAAAATTTCCGCCAAATGTGAAGCTTGGAAATAAAATTGGGTATAGTTTTTAATTTGTTTTTTTTTAGAGCCTCGGCTACTAACGAATTTAAGGTTCGAAAAAAATACAACGCATTTCTATAACTAATTGATAAGTGTCCTATTCCGAAAACATATTGATCAACCTAGTAGGTAGTGCACATATACATACATACACTCAAAATACATTACCTTCCTCCTGGTGTAGTCGGGAAATATTTTTCTAAAAGTAAAAGTAAATAAACAAGAAACTATACAATGAACGTTATCGCGGAAAATCAGAAAATTTGTTAAATTAGTCGGAATACTCACATAGATACTATAAAAAAAAAATTAGAGGAGATTCACGAACGTGATTTTCCGAAAAGAGAACAAAACGTTACTACAAAGATCTCACTGTAATAGCACAAAGGAACGAGAAAAATGGACGAATTTGCCATGCAATACAAAATCAAAGAAAATCATCATTTAAAATTCAGATCAGTAAGCAAAAATGGCAATGTACTACTGGGTTGACTCGACCGGGGAAGTAGTACGTTCTCAAAAAATATCGGCGTAAAATAGCGGCATAATGCTGCTGGTTTTTGCATGGTTGAGTGTAGAGATCGAATCGGAGAACCTTCTTATAGGAGGCAAAATATTCAATCATTAAAAAAAATGTGCTCAAAATAGTTGCTACAAAGGAGAACATAATCCTGCTTAATGTTATATAACGCTTTTTATACATCATAATATACACTCACTATAAATTACTCACACACAAACATGTCCAATACGAATAAAATATATACAATATAGTATATCAATTAAAAATACGGGTGGAAATTATATATAAACAATAATAATATCTAAGTAATTTTAAATAATGTACCTATATCACCTGATGATACCACTCAAGATACCGTATATTCTTAATATGACTAGTATGTAGATTTATGAACCTGGATAGATAGTGTTTTGTTAATCATAGAACGAGACATAATCCTAATAAATTTATTTTTATAGCTTTTATCCTTATGGCTATGTAGCAAATATACTAAAGTGGATCCTTTTTGCAAAAAAGCTTTATTTGCTTTTTTATTGATTCAATAATCTGTCAAATATTTTACGTGTTCTTCTTTTAATATTTATTGATAAAGTAAATAAAATAAAGGACAAACCCATAAAGGTAAAGTAAAAAAAAAGGAATGAATACGCTTTAAAGTTAAAAATGGAATATCTCATAATGAACTCTGTGTGGGAAGCCTTTCCATAAAACGACGTCCAATTCTAATTACTTCACTATAAACTTAGTACGTTCTGAAACACTAATGCAAGGAATAAACTACTCTCCGAGAAGAGAAAAGCACTTATGTTCCCGTTATATTATTACTCTATGCACTAATGCCTTGCTGCTACACACTGTTGCACCTTTTATCTGTTTGTGACTATAGAACAGCCTAATTAATTAAAACTACTCTCTGAAATTACAGTAGTAGCTTAAAATACCTACTATGTTCTATTTTAATATTAAAGTTAATATGAATATATTAATTTTATATAACTTTTTACGTGTTAAAATCACACCGTATAGAGATTTCAGATACAAAGACTCGATGGTACCACGGCAGCGCCCAAAGGTAATGTTGCTGTGAATGTCCGAATTTGGCGAATCTTAAGGGTCACCGGCTTATCTCGACGTTCACCGACTTTGACTATCTTACACCTCTCTGCAGTTGGATAGGTTTTGAACTCTGGTTCTGTACTCGAATAGCCATCGTAGCCCTACTATACAAACACTGCAGCACCTCGATTTACCGACAGTCAACTTGGCACCGTTGAAGGGACTGTAGCACCGCCCAAATTTCGACGGAATCAAAGCCTTTCTTATAGTGCAGATACGCCAGGCAAAGTGGCAGATTGTACTCTTCGGTCTTCTGCACAATCTGTCCAGAGTGGTCTATGATACTGAAGCCTTTTTGGAAACCAGCTTGTTCGGGAGTCTCACTCAGAAGGGATATCGGTCTGTAGTTCTTCAAAAGAGCGTTGTTTCGTTTCTTGAAGAACAAGACCACCACACTTCTGCCCCACGTCCCCGGAGTAGTGCCACCATGGGAGACGGAATTGAAGAGCTTCTGAAGGACTTTAAATACCGTTGTTCCACTCGCTTTCAGAAGCTCCGCTGTAATTTCATCCTCGCTTGGGACCTTGCCGTTTTTAAGTTGCTGGAGAGCCATTCTAATCTCGCTCAGACTGACGTCCGAGATATCATCGGAATAGTGTCGGATGAGACTTGCTCTTGGATCGTTACTTACACTTGCGTGTGGCCCAAACCATGATAAGTACAGTTGCCCATAGAACCTCTCAATCTCACTCAAAATCTAAGGTGTCCCGGAAACGATGCTGACACACTAAGTCTTCAGCTTTAACAGTTGGCTCTTTTTGGCAGACAGATCTCTGGCAAAGACTGGAGCCCTGGTTCCGCTCAAGCGCTTCTTCAATACGAGTTGTATTGAAACTGCGTAAGTCCAGCCGTATGCATTCGAAGATCTGTCTGTTCAGTAGCCTGTATGCTGTCAAATCTGCTGACGACTGCATTTTCACCTCCCGTCTGTTAGACAACAGCCATGAGATTAAGAGTGCGATCGGAGAGATTTTGTGTTCTTCTGTGGCGGGTGTTGCAGAACTTAGCTCCGACCGCATGGATAGTTTTCCCGAGCTTGTCATTTATATCGTCCATTGCATTGCAATCTTTTAGGCACTGAAAACGGTTTTGTAGCTCAAGCTGAAAAGTTTCGGGTCTTCGTATTAGAGCACGAGGGGGACGGAGTGTTGACTTCAATAGACGAGACCTTTCCAACTTAACGTTTAGGTTCAATGTGTCTCTAATCATTCGGTGATCGCTGCTAGTTTTCCCCCTTACGATCACTGAGACATCACTGAAAAGTTGCTGTCTAATCGTCATAATGAAGTCAATCTCATTTTTTGTCGAATCATCGGGGCGCGATCAGGTCCACTGACTGTGGGGCCACTTCTGGATGAAAGCGTCCATCCTAAAAAGTTTCTCTTTCTCTATGAAGTCGGCCATATTGTGAGCCCTTGGGTTCCGTTGCCCTATTCCAAATTTCCCTACCTTCAGCTCACCGTTCTTTCTTATGCCTAGCTTTGCATTGAATTCTCTTATTAACACCGTATAGTGGGTTTTGGAGGAACGTATGGCTCTAGAAATATCCTCATACGTTTCTCCAATTTCTTGATTTTGGTGCAAAAACCTGTGTGACCTTCAGCGAATACCGTTTGGTGATTCTGAGTGTAAAGTATGCAACTCTCGTCGACACACTCCCAATCTTTACGTTGTTAACGAAAAATTTGTGGATGATAAATCCAACAACTCCTTGGGAAAGATGGTCGCTCTCCCAGTGATAAAACAAGTTGCCGGATTGGAGAATCACCGTGTCCTCCCCCTCTCTTCAGACATCAAATAATCCTATAATATTCCAGCGCAACTTGGCTATCTCTTCTTCCAGCTCCAGGATCTTCTCGTCAGTCCTCAGGGTGCGTGCGTTGTACGTTGCCAGGTCGAGCCTTTTTACGTGGCAACCGAACCTCCACTGGAGATTCTTAGCACCACCTGCCCCGCCGTTACCATGGTCGCCACCGTAGCCAGGAATAGCGGGGACGCAGGGGACTGAGGGCCGTCTATTTGCGTCGTTGCTAATGGGGGTATATTGACATAGCTGCCACGCTTGGCAAGCGGGTTGGCAACCGCAGTTTTTTGTTATATAGATGCAATTATCTGGGAGATGCTGCTGCCCCTCTCCTGCCTGTTTCCCTCTGTCGCCTTTCTCACGGACTCATGGGAAGATATGTGATAGTGGATATTGTTAATCGCCACTGCACGGTAACAGTCGTTAGTTGGTTAACAGTTGATGAAAAATGATAGGATTGAGTTAAAACAAACAATTTTTACTATTAGGTGGCTAATACGAAAAAACAATTTAAGTATAAAAATAGGTATAGGTAATAGTAGGTAATGGTAGGGCATCCTATTTAGAAATTTTACGATTACTAATAAACCATCCTTAAGACAACTATGAAAATAAATGGCGTGTTCGGTGTGTCATCAAACACTTGATATAAAATGGTATGATTGAGTAATAAACAAGCAATTTTTACTATTGGGTAGCTAATATATGATGAAAAATAACTTACACTAATAAAAAAAGGTACGCAATGGGGGCATCTTATTAAAAAAATACGATTATTGCAAAAATTGATGGAAAAATAAACAGATTTTTGTTACAAAAACATGTTTATTTGCAATTGAGGGTAGTTTTTTTCTACAATTTTCATTTTATGAGGGCATCTTATTACTAACAATCATTATAAAACTGTTTCATCGCGATAGATAATTTAAAGTTTGTTAACACTGTGGTCAGAGTAGCGAAATTTTTTAAAAAATTCCATAAAAAATATATCAAAAGTATTTAGATTTTTAAATATTTTTTCAATTAAATTAAGACAAATTCCCTCATTTCGATATGAGCATATTATAAAAACTCTGTGGTGGTCAGGTCTATGACTACCAAAATACTGCTGCATAATGTAATAAACTTATATAAAGGACTTGTGATAGTAAGGTCTAAGATACAAAAGCATGAGTTGTGACTTGAAGTCCCATGTATAAAAGACATATATTATTAAGGTCTATGAAATAAAGCAAATATATCGAATGCCTTAAATATGTAAAAGCACTATGTTGTTGATAGAAATGGGACTTTAAAAGGATTATCATAGTGGTATGTAGACTGCTTCACAGTGTCCTAGGCCAAGGTAAACTGCACTCTTCTATAAAAAAAAAACACTAGTGTATGTTCGAAAGTCGATAAAGTAATTTTTATCTCAAACTATACGTTGTGACAACTGTTTTTATTTAAATATTGATCCACCCCTGCTTTGCCTGGATTGGATTCATTAATGTGGCATTATTTGGACCATTATTTTATCAGTTATTCGTATATTTAAAAAAAAATCAAGTTTTTCGGTTAAAAATTAGCCTAGATTCATATTGACATTGTTTTCTAGTTGTTCGTAAAGTTTTAACACATTCGGTTGAATCATTTCGAAGATTAGTCCGGACAGATAGATTTCATAATTACCCTCAACTTTGTATTTAATGACTAACAGAGCTTTTTTATTTCATCTTGAGTAACAGAGCTGACTTTAAAGAACCAATAGTTTGAGAACGGACTTGAGGGTCCAATGAAACAAAGTGACGATTAATGTCATCCAAATTGACAGAGGAGCTGGGGAATTTGACTTATAAAATAATTTAATTCCGAAAGATATAAAGAATTTCCACACATCGGTAGACAAAGAGTTAGTTATTTTGTCTTGAATGTGGTGGTGTTTGGAATTTCGTACCACCTAATTGCTACTCTTTCTTATCAATTTGAAGTTAGACCAATTTTGTTCAGGGAACTTCTGAAAAGCTCGATCTCGCCATACCATTGCCACTTGTACACCTTTGGTCATCAAAGGAGCAAGACGATGCTTACATTAAAAAAGCTTACCATTTGATCTAGGATAAATTGCTTTTTTTTTTCAAAAATTTACTGATAAAATGAACACCGACTCCTGCCAAGGATCACTCGCTAGGCTATTCAAATCATAAAACAAATCCTAATTTCAAAAGAGAAGATTACTAGATGTTACCATCTGCCTGAGATCCTATAATCAATAAAACTAAATCCCAACCCAAGCATTGTCATTACAGCCCTTCACAAGTCCACCGCTGAACATAGGCCTCCCCCAAGTAATGCCACAAAGCACGGTCCTGAGCCACCTGCATCCATCGACTTCCTGCATATCTTACCAGGTCGTCACTCCATGCAGTGGGGGGTCGCCCTACACTATGCCTACCGGTACGAGGCTGCCACTCGAGAACCTTTCTTCCCCATCGGTTATCGGCTCTTCGAGCTATATGGCGGGCCCATTGCCACTTCAGCTTACTAATCCGTTGGGCTCTGTCGGTGACTCCGGTTCTACTACGAATATCCTCATTTCTTAGTCTATCACGCAGAGAAACTCCGAGCATAGCCCTCTCCATAGCTCGCTGAGCGACTTTGAGCGTCCTCATACGGCCAGCAGTGAAGGACCACGTCTCAGATCCGTAAGTCATCACTGGCAACACGCACTGGTTGTACAATCTAGTTTTTAGAGATTGAGGTATCCCAACCCAAGCATACCACTGCAAAACTTCAATATACAAAGTTCTTCCTTCCATAGATCAGACCAAAAGTTAGTTGTTTTAAGCCGAAGTTAGCTGTGGTAAACTATAATGTTAGGACGTCGAGCACATTAGTCCCCAGTGACTTTAGGTGCCTCAAATTACTAAGTACGTCAAGAATATAGGACCAGTTAAATTAATGCGCCAAAATACGTAAAAATATTTTCATTCAATGTGTAGTGCTGGCGTTCATATAGAAACCATAAGGTATTTTGTCTTGTCCTTGCTTCAGGATCTTGTCAGTTTTGGTCCTCAGGGGTGATAAAACCCTCATTTTGGTTATTTTATTGGATGCTCGCTTATCATCCTCACTTATTTATAAATAATTTTAAAAAATATTTAGTCGCTAAACAATACAAATGCTAAATGCTTCAATATATAAAGTATTTATTACGACGGTATTCCGAATAATGAGTAGAAAATATACAATACTTCAGGCTCAGCTACAAACAAAATCTTGAACAAAGGCAAAATGACTATATTAACTTGTCTGTAAAGTAAAATACATTATTTTGAGCCTTTCCGATATCAGGTGGATTTATTTTCCATGTTATCATCATCATCATTACAGCCCTTCACAAGTCCACTGCTGAACATAGGCCTCCCCCAAGGTATGCCACAAAGCACGGTCCTGAGCCACCTGCATCCATCGACTTCCTGCATGTCTTACCAGGTCGTTACTCCATCTAGGTGGGGGTCGCCCTACACTTCGCCTACCGGTACGGGGCTGCCACTCGAGAACCTTTTTTCCGCAACGGTTGTCGGTTCTTCGAGCTATATGGCCGGCCCACTGCCATTCCATATATGCATACATATTATTTATACATTATACTTGTTAGAGCCATGCTGCAGTTATATTAGAAGTATAGTTGTAGCACGAATGGGTCCACTTGACCGGGGAAGGACCACGCTCTCACAAAATACACGCTCTAATAAAAGAGTAGCTTAATGCTGCTGTGTTTCGCATGGTGAGTGTAGAGAACCGGAGATCCGTTTTTCTGAAAATGAGGCATTCTATCTTAGTCCTCATGGGTGACGACGCATCGGCATTTTGATTCGTAATCGAGGATAGATGTAGATATCTATGGGCCACAGCCACCAGGTGGATTGTGTGCTCGTTATCCTATAAAAAATTGCCCCATATCTAATAATACAATTAATTTTACACAATTTATTAAAAGTTGGTTTTTAATAAATTTGACGGTGGCTATCATGTTTTATTATCATATTCCGCTAACGATCTCACTAATGAATAAAGTTAATACCTCGTTTATAGTGTAAATAGAATATTATGTGAAGTTAAACAAGCAATTTACATGTGAGCACCATGAGCGGCTGAAGATAATAGATGTAACTCATGTAAATAGCGATATAGGTACTTAACACCAAACATGCATAATATACTCTAAATTTTGTGTTTCAGCTAAAAATTTATTCAAAATAGGCGCGATTATGCGATTGAGTACTGGCTTAAATAATGGTATTCTTTTTTCAGAAGTTATTGTAAAATTTTCAACCATTTCTATATTGCGATAGATATTTAGAATAGTTTACAAAGAAATTTAATTTCGTATTTTCAGCCTATGATTGCAAAGAGCTGTGCCTATAGATGACCCTTGTTACCGTTGTACTGAGCCGTCGCGCTGCACTTGCAGGGAACTGTGTCGGCGCATTCGCGCCAGTGAGCTATCTAGGCTTCAACACTGTAGGCATAGGCATCAAGTTTGCTTACCTCTCAGTGGCTGTTGACATAGGCACAAAGTGAGCGTCAATTAGTACCTGAAACCTTTTTGCATGCCGACTGTGCACAGGGTTTCTAATTAACCATTGTGTTTTTAGGGCAGGATATAGTGTTCCTATAGGAGATACCTCTAAAAATTTCTTTTAACGTGTAAAAACCATACTAATATACTACATGCAATCACTCTGATTTTTTGTCAGGTTATTATACAAGCAACATATTAGCGTAATGTAATTTTATTTTTTTTAGTCTAATAAATTGTTTTTATTTTAAATCGCATATTCTTATTTCTGAAATAATACGTACGTATGTGTGCGTAAACGCCTATGTATGTACAGAGACAGACACTGCTGGCCGAGGCCCATAGATCGGGGGGCACGGCAGTGCCCCCGCCAAGTCAAGCGCGAAGCAAACACTGCCGTACCATCCTTTACTGGAACCATTTCGCCGCATTTTCAGGCCCCTATTTGAGAACCTCTGGATAATATCAGAAAGCAGAAATTTTTGTCATCCAGTAAACTATAATCACATACTTAAAATCCAAAATTTCAAGTCTGTAGATCATTTAGTTCCGAAGTTAAGCGAAAGCAAAGTTTCGCATTTTAGACACTCACTCACTCACTCATGATCATCAGAATAGAACTAGTACTTCCCATAAACTCAGAGAGCTGAAATTTGGTACAGAGTTAGGGTTTAATGGCCACATAAAGGGAAAACTATAAAAACTAGGATAATCGAACATCTGGAGTACCTGATGACCCTGATTAGAAAACACAAGAGCCCAACCAAACTATTAGAAGAGATCGACATACCGCCTTTACAAAAAAATATTCAACTTGGTGGGCCGCTTCATTTGATGTCAAAAATCGAAGGTCTAAAGTATCTGATGAAGAACCCTCAGCTGGTCTCAGCTTTATTAGAGATATGGTAATGCCCCCTTCTACCATTGGTACATAAAAATCTACTGTCATTGCAAAAATCCAGCGTAGTGGGACACATCTAATTTAATCTAGCCTTTAGCGTCCCACTGCTGGGCGAATGCCTCCCCTTCTGCTTTTAATACGCGTATAAATAAAATTAAAGGAAAACTCTGGATAACACTAGATTGGCTTTTATACTTATACTTACAAGTTTACAAGAAAAAATAGTCGAACGATTAACTTTATTCTACTCGAACATTACTCAAATTCCTTTAAGGTACCGTGGACATGAATTCATCTCCACGTTGGTACCGCGGACATGAATTTATGTCCGCATTACGTGCTGCTATTTTCTTCATTAATTGATATAAAAATACAGTATATTTTCAATTGAACACTATTTCATTCGATTCTGAACGAACTAAAGAGTATTCTGAAGAATTATATTCACTCGGATACATAGACAAAATCAAATATAACAGCCATTGGCTTTTGTGCTGTTGGTGCTGTTAGTTGCGTAATCGTTGAAGTTTTGTGATTGTGATTTTAGTTGGAT
Source organism: Parnassius smintheus behrii (assembly GCA_036936625.1). Lineage (NCBI taxonomy): Eukaryota > Metazoa > Arthropoda > Insecta > Lepidoptera > Papilionidae > Parnassius > Parnassius smintheus. Next base: position 22,778,269 of record JAUPFT010000015.1, on the reverse strand, counting down.
TTTCTTTCAAAAAACTGTAAGAAATGTTATTTATCTTTACTACGTAATATTTTTGAATGATCTAAGTTACAACAGTAACTTTTTATGTTTCAATTGATAAAAAAGTAGAATCAAAAAACCTCTACGCGAACAATTCATAACGGTCAAGATATCTAATAAGATAATAATAGTATATTTCTTATTCGAATACCATAGTAAATACTTTTACTAGGAATTGCTAAATGTTATATCTATATGATTGTATAAGAAAAATAAAGGAAGACGCTATAATATATACACAAAAAGGTTTTGAAAATGAGGTTACAAAGCGCGCGCAAACTGTCTATTGTCGAATTTTTAGCAAATGTTTGCAAGTTAAAAAGTAGAATTATTATAATTATTACATGCATAATTTCGGTTCATTTAGGAACAATGTGTTGTTTTGATTGTAAGGACATAAACATAAAATAAAAACTTACGATATTTCATTCATAAAATAGAATTTGTTGTCAGAAAGTACACTTTATCAAGATCCGTTAGAAACAAAGAGCTGTACAAAATAAAATAAACATTTAGATGTTATGGTTATTGTTTTTACTTATCGAAAATCTTATCAGCTTTAAATAACTGTAACAAAAACCTCTTTAAACATAAGTGAGAAACATAAATGTTTATAACAAGTGCCGCCAGCTGAGGTGACAAAGCTGTTTTTTGTTGCGGCTGGCGCAGTAAGAGAAAGGTTAAATAAACAAATTACACTAGACTTACCAGAAGATACTGTTTGTTTACTACCGACTGGAAATATGTGTATGCAGTTAAATAATGCTATGTTAAAAGCGATTCCGCACCCCGAGATAAAGTTAGTTGCTAAAGATTCCTTGGATTGTTCAAAATGTATGATAACGAAAGCCCGGGCGTGTTTACAAAAATATGAAGATGATGCGTCGATGACTGCTGGACTGGAAGAAACTATAATCATTAAAGAGGGAGCTAAAGTAATGCTTAGGATAAATATTGATGTTAGTTTAGGTTTAGTGAATGGGTCATTAGGCGTTGTACAAAAAGTGAGGTGGGACCCGGAAGACCAAACAAAGCCTAAACAATTGGTACTAAAATTCGCTAATAATTTGATTCACGAATTATTGCCTATTAAGTCAAAATTTGAGATCATACCCCGGGCATACATGTACGGGGAACAATTCCTAATCTGTGTGGCGTACGCCCTAACAATTCACAAGAGCCAAGGTCTAAGTCTAAAAAATGCCCTCATGGACATAGGCGCCTCCATATTCACTTGGGGCCAAGCGTCACAGAATACCAGCGTGAAATAGTAGCTTAATGCTGCTGTATTTCGTATGGTGAGTGTAGAGAACCGGAGACCCTTTTTACTGGAAACGAGGCATTCCATCTTAGTCCTCACGGGTGACAACGCATCTGCATTTTGATTCGTAATCGAGGATAGATGTAGATGTCTATGGGCCACAGCAACCACTTACCATCAGGTGGACTGTGTGCTCGTTTGTCACCCTATCCTATAAAAAAAAAAAAAAAAAAAAAAAAAAAAAAGCGTACGTGGCGCTTTCACGAGTAACCAATCTTCATGGGATGCACCTCATAAATGTTGACTTCAAGAGTATAAAAGCTCAAGCTTCAGCGATCACCGAATACAACCGGCTTAGGCGTAAATACCACGCCGATCTTTCAGATTTTAAACCGTCTAAACCGTCTAAAAGAATAAATAATGAACGCGAATGGGCAATACGAAAAACTGTTGCTACTGTACAAGAATCAGAACCGGAAAAAAAGAAAAGAAAGATTTGAAATAATAAAAAATTACTCCTAAAAAGAAAAAGAATGTGTCGAATAAGAAAATCTAATAAAATAAATCATTGTGCCCACGTTTCTACAAAAAGAAGTGAAATCCCACCAAAAACATTCTGTAAAAAACTAGCCAAGTCTCGATGGAGCTGCTTGTTTATCTCTAAAAAGTAATGAAATCTAGACAAAGTCATGCCAAGTCTAAGCTTCCTTACTGCGATTTCTTTATTATTATAGTTAATGTTGTGTGACTTGGCCGTTGAAGGGTACACAAGGGTACAAAACCAGGTGCTACATGACACCCTTGCATCAATCTGTCGCCAGAACCGCTACCCATTGACGATAGAAAATTGCCACTTGGAAAACGTTGATTGAATAACCAGTCAATTGTAGGCTTGATAAAGCTGCGTATTTCAATAATACTTTTGTATAGGCGGGCCTGAAACAAACAGTATAAAAAATTATTTCCAGTACAGGCGGACTTTGAATCATTGATAGAAGTCCGTCTGTACGTCTATTTTATGTTAGATCGGTGGTCGATTTGACGCCTACAATTGACTGGTTATTCAATCAACGTTTTCCAAGTGGCAATTTTCCATCGTCAATGGATAGAGGTTCTGGCGACAGATTGGTTCAAGGGTGTCATGTAGCACCTGATTTTGTACCCTTGTGTACCCTTCAACGGCCAAGTCACACAACATTAACTATAATAATAAAGAAATCGCAGTAAAAATCATTTTGCATAGATCGGACCATAAACAATAATTAAAAAGCTGAAGGTACTCCGGGTTTAATAATGACATCGGGACGTCAGTCATCTCAGTCCCCCGTGACCATGGGTGCTGGAAAGTGCCCGAAACGTCGGGAATTAAAAATAAAAAGTAAAAATAAACGCGATAAAATCCGTAAAAGTAGTTTTAATCATGTGTAGTGTTCGCGTAAATATAAGAAATCATTATTTAGATACATTTATTAATTACGTATTTTAATTAAAAAAATAATATTTTTTTTTAAATCCAAGAATTTTAAATACGTTGTTTGTTAAAGTATAGTGACTAAGTATTCAAATAACGTGTACCCATTTGGTAGAGGTATTGATTTCCAGTTTGCACTCGAGAGTACCCGTCTTCGATTCCAGGAATGTGAAGTCAAATTTTCTTTATTCTTTTTTATATATTTAGTATTATATATGAGGATACATTATTAAATATTTTATAAATAAAAAATTGAAATATAATTATTTTTTGGACCTATGAATTTTAGATACATAGTTATTTACAATAGTGACTGAGTATTCAACCAACGTATATTTGGTAGAGAAATTGATTTTCAGTCACATGTTCTTTTTTGTTTTTTATATATTTAGTATTAGTTAGTAGCATATTTAGATAAATTAATTAAATACGTTTATAAATAAATAAAAAAAGTTTGAAATGTAATATTTTTTTACCGGAGAAATAAAGTTGAAAATATCAACACGAAAGTTATTTCCAATTCGTAACTACCTACAACTTTTTTAAGCTAATAATATTTCAAAGTCAAACAAAAAAAAACGATATCCAAAATTACCTATCTTGTGAACCATAGAACTAGAATATTTAGGATTGACTTTTTTCCTTATATTGTTATGAATTGAATCGCATACAGAGGAGCGCACGTGTGTACATATATATACATTTTTAATATGGATGTTAAATAAAAATGTCTTTTTTAAAGTTTAATTGAATCATTTTTATTTCAAAATCAACCACATCCTTAAATTTTCAAGTAACACTCAAATAAAAAATAATTTAATCGTCCCATCTATTCGCTTGTGAGATCTACATCTTACTGGCGCTCTATTTATTAAAACACTCGGGCCTAACGTCGCTAATTCGCTAGTTTAACCTCACTCTCGTTAGATGGCGTTCACATTGATTGTGTAAATGTATGCGTGCATCATTCGAGGTTATTTGGCTCTTGTAGTCCCCTTAATCACTTCATAAAACATTATAATTCATTTCATATTATTAATTTCATTAGTTCTGGCGTGAATCGCTCACGTTTTGCTTCTGAACCATGAAAGGCAACTACCTGGCGCTGGTGTTTGTTTTAAAAGTAATAAAAACATAAAATAAGCTTTTCACGATTGTGAACCTAGTATTATTACATCGTTCGTGACATTGTTGGATAACGAATTATTTAGCCATCCAACGATGTCGCAAACTATTCCAACAAAAATTTCACAATGCACCATTTATAAATCCGCTGCATTGCGGTGATGCACTAGCATTAACCGCTGGCCCCGTAACATCAGAGGGCCAAACTAAAAAAGAAGGAGCCGTCTCGGAACCACTACAAGTAACTATATCGACACGAGAAAAGCGTGGGCGTTTTAAGTGACCTAACACTACGACCAGTTAGGCTGGTGAGAGCAATGCTGATGGTTTGTCTGATGGTTCATTCGTGTCGCTCACATCGGTAGGAGATTGAAAACGGAAAGCGAAGCTGCCGAGTACGTCAGTTGTGGCGGCTAAATTCACGGCAGTCCCAGCCGCAGCCTCTGAAGGAGAGAGTTTGACGGGAGCCGAAACAGAAGACATCTTTGATCCCTCCGTAACTCTCATTAGCACCAGGGTGAAGAAGGACCTTCCGAGCCCGGAACGATGGCGAGTGAAATGCGTTCTCATTAAGACGTAGAGCTCGGTCAGTAAATTTATTTTCACCTCCAGGTTCTCAAAAAAGTTGCCGATCGATCCCGTAACCTTAAATGAGAGTTTGTTCGTGGCATAAGGTTGCCTGTGCGAAATATCAAAGCGGCAGTAGAAGAACTCGCGCGAAGGACCGATCCAAACGAAGACGTCACCAGGCTAGAGAGAGAGAGAACGCAGAGTTGCGTTCTCAACTTGCCAGTCTTTCGACTAAGGCCGATCTTATCGATCTTAGGGAAGATATAAATCTTCTCCGCAAGCAGATGCAGGGGTGGTCTATTAATACCCAAGTGGCCATCTACACAGCCAGCAGCTGATACATCCATGGCTAGGAGCGGGAAAGAGGATCTCATGGTAGACATAGGGGCTCTCATTGACAGGAAACTGGCTGCCTTCCAGGCCAGATTATTTCCCGAAAGAGCTCCAGCAAACCAGCTACTGACAACACGGGAACAGCTGCCACAGCTGTTGGAAGAAAGAGGTCTGCATTCGCAATCACTGCCATCATCATCACAACACACGCGAAAGAATAAAAACGAAGAATAAGAAAGAAAAAGGAGCCTACTCCCACGCCGCAGCCGTGCAACTCACCGCCTCACCGCGATGGTAGGCTCATGGGCGGACGTGACAAGAAGGCCACTGCAAATTCGGCCTAAAACAATGGCGAATTCTCTCCTTCCTCCAAAAAGGAGTAAAAAGAGACGAAAAAATGTAATTCGTACTCCAGCATCAGCGGCAGTAACGGTGACGCTGCCTGAGGAATCGGCACTTACATATGCTAATGTATTGTGGGAAGCAAAGGCCAAGATCTGATTGGCAGAGTTGGGAATCGACTCTGTTCGCCAAAAGCGAGCTGTAACAGGGAGTTTATTACTCGAGATTACGGTCTTGACTGTAACTCAAAGGCGGATAAGCTGGCAGCAAAGATCTGAAAGATCAGAAAGATCTGAATCTGAAAGATCAGAAAGATCTGAAGGTACGAATTAGTTTCCCAATTAAAATGCGAGACGTCCGACTGAGGGACCTTGACGATACTGTCAGCTCTAATGAGATAGCAGCCGCGACCGCCGAGTTGGGTGATTGTTCGGTAGACGATATCAAACTTGGAGACTTTTGCCGAACTCTCACCAGCATGGGGACATGCTGGATGCGGTGCCCAGTAGCAGTGGTTCGAAAAATAATGGCTGAAGGACCCATATGCATAGGCTGGGGTTCCACTCGAGTGGAACTTCTGGAGCCCAGGCATATGCACTACTACAGATGCCTCGAGAAGGGGCATGTGGGCAGTAAGTACTCTAACGAGGCAGACGGGAACACCCGCTGCTACGCCTGCGGCGAACCAGGTCATAGAGCGAACCAGTGTACTGCGTCGGCACTGAAATGTTCCGTTTGCTCTAACCTCGGGTGCCCCTCCAACCATAGGTTGGGGAAAAAAGCGCTCAACCTGCAAAAAGGGAAGTTAGGAAGAGTAAGCCCTCTCCCAGCCCCTCCAGCGGGTCTGTTGCAACAGCACCTGCTTCGGCACTGAGCTCCAACTCGGTAATGGAAGTTGCTGAGATTTAAAATTCTCCCCTCAAAGTCCATCATAGTAACCTGAACCACTGCCACAATGCGCAACATCTGCTTACGCAGATCATTATTGAGTGGCGGATTGCCCTTGCGGTAGTAGTGGAGCCCCATACCGTCCCCAACCATCCTCGCTGGTTCGGTGACGAATCGGGCTCCGTAGCTATCTACTGGGCGGGTGGTGATGTTGCTCCACCCTGCGTCCTCCTGCAAAGGAAGCAAGGCTTTGTTACAGTGCACTAGGGCACCCTGGCTATAGTGGGCTGCTATGTCTCTCCCAACAGGACCATTACCGACTACGAGAAGTACCTAGACGAGTTAGCGGATTGCTTGCGCGGGTGCTTACCTCGTACGTTGATCATCCTAAGAGACGCGCATACTAGGGCCTGGGGCAACTCCAGGGACGATCTGAAAGGAGAAATTGTAATGGAGTGGGAGCTGGTCTGGACCTCGAACTATTAAATCGGGGGTCTGAAAGTATATATGTGCGATGGTAGGTGAAGTCCATTGTGGACCTCACATGGGCCACTCCTCCTGCAAAACGAATGCTGTCGGGCTAGTGAGTTGCGACGGAAGTGGTTACATTATCGGACCACCGCCACATCGTTTTCGATGTCTCACTTCGCCACTTCGATAGTAATTCCAGTTGTTGAGAAAGCAGCCCACCACGGTGTTGGTGCCTCAAAAAGCTCGACCGAAACAAGCTTAAAGCCGCCACCATCGTCGCGGCCTGTCCGGAAAGAGCCGAAGAGTTTCAGCTCGATCCGGAGGGAGAAGCGAACTGGTTTCGGGCTACGATGGCGCAAATATGCGACGTATCGATGCCCAGAACCAGTAGCCTCAAGTGCAGGACGGAGTACTGGTGGTCGGTCAAAATCGCAAACCTTCGCGCGATCTGCTAGCGGATTCGACGCCGGTACACTGGAGCCTGAAAGAGAAGGCGAGCTCTACCAGAGGAGATAGCCAGACTCTACAGGGCATAGCTGAGCGGCTACAAAGGCATTAAAAGTTGCCATATCTAACGCCAGGTCTCGGTCTTGGGAAGAGCTCCTAGAGGGACCCAACGAAGATCCCTCCGAGCGTCCGTACAGGATGGTGCTTGAAAAACTTGACGAAAACTCTCAATCCGGACCTGCTGTGAAGAATAATCAGCACACTTTACCCAGAGGACTGGTCAAGTCCCTCTGGTCAACTGCCATCGTCATTGGAGTGAAAAAATGAGATGGGGGTAACCATGGAGGAGCTGGACCGAGCCGTAATCCACTTGCGAGCACGGAACATCGCACCGGGGCTTGACAGAATTCCGGGTCGGGCTCTAGTGTTGAGTCTGGCTGCCTTGGGGGACAGGCTTAGACAGCTGTTTACCGGCTGCCTGCAGAGTGCCAAGTTGCCCACAGTTTGGAGACAACGTTGGTCCTCTTGAAGAAGATTCTCCTTCTGCGTACCATCCCATATGCCTGTTGGATCAGATTGGCACATTGTTCGAAAGGATAATTGCCACTTGGCTCAACAGACCTCTATCGCGCGTCGGTCCCGATTTGGCTGATAGCCAATTTGGATTCCAACGGGAGCATTCCACCGTAGATGTCATTATGTGCGTCCGTTCCCTGTAGGAACAAGCAGTATCCCAGGGAGGTGTGGCGTTGGTGATAAGTCTCGATATCGTCAACGCCTTTGACTCTCTACCCTGGGATGCAATCAAGAGGGCACTAGCACATCTTCTGGTGCCTGCTTCCCTACAAGGAATAATCGGGGACTACTTGCCCGACAGTTACATTCAAGATGGTAGGAAGATCCGGTGGGAGATCAAACGTGGATTCCGCAGGGCACGGTACTGGGTTCGCTATTGTGGAACCTCGTTAACGATGCGGATAACGATGCGTGTCAACCTTCGTGCTGGCGTAAATACAGGGTGCTATGCCGATGACACTTCGAGGGAACCAAGGAGCTCGTCGAACTTGGGATGGAAGTCGTCATTGCTAAAATCCACGAGTTGGTTCTAGAAATAGCGCCTCATAAGACAGAGGCAGTATGGTTTCACAAATTACCTCGAAGCAGGAAACCATCCGACTCGTGCGCCTACGTGGGTGGGTCTGAAATCAGAGTAGGGCACCTAGAGCTGAAGTACCTAGAGCTCCCCCTGGACACAGTCACTGGGGCTTCGAAGTGCACTTTGAGCGCCTAGTCCCCCGGATTGAGAGGGTGGCGGGTGCTATGCACAGACTGCTGCCAAATCTAGGGTGACCAAGGAAGGAAGTACGCCGCCTGTACGCTGGGGTAGTGTAGTCCGTAGCCTTATATGGGGTACCTGTATGGGCGAAAAGGCTAGCCATTCGACTGACTGAATCTACAGTGTCCAGCGGAGGATATACGGATCGTGGGAGAATACCGCACGATATACTTTGAGGCGGCAACAGTCCAGGCTCGCTTTGCATCCCTAGATATACTGGCGAACATGGATGCGATGGTGTACAACTGAAACCGCATCGCTCGAGGCATTCGATCTCTTTAAAACGGCAGAAGCAACAGAACGCTTTGGCGACATGGTGCACTCGACTTAACGAGAAGCGCTATGCACGAAAACGCGTCATTGGCGCAATCCTGCTGGTTTTGGAGCCTGGGTGCAGCGACAAGTAGGAAGACTCACCTACAGACTTACACAGATAATTACCGGGCACGGGTGCTTCGGTGATTATCTGTATAAGATCGGACGCAAAACAGCGAACTGCTTTCACTGTGGTGGGATGGACCAGAATTCCGCGTCCCATACGCTTGTGGTTTCTAGCTGGTTCGGTCGGGACCTTTTCCTGCCAGAAGTTTTGTTTGCAATGCTAAGCGAGGATTTGGCGTGGATTTGGCGTGGAGAGCCGTAGCCACCTTTTGTGAGTCCGTAATGGTCCAGGAAGAGGCTGCTGAGTGGGATCAGAGGAGGACAGATCCCACTCGAAGACGACGCCGTCAAGGCGCTCGTCACGGCCCTCTCCTTGAAGATGGTGATCCCCTACCAGAAATGGGGCCTCTGGGATTGCAGGCATTTGGGACGGGGGCCTCGAATGCCTAGAAACGTAACCCCTGAGGCGGACGATGGCTCGGAAGTGATCTCGAAACATAACGATAGCACTGCGAGGGTGCTGGGGGAATCGTTGAATGGTTACATAGATTTGTTATTTACTAAAATAAACAGGATTTTATTAAAACAGAAAAGCTCCGATATAAGTCATAGTTGCTCTTGTCGATTTCTTATTCCGCTACATACATTTACCATAATTGCCACGTTTAGCAAGCGTATTTTGAAAACATTATTAATCATGGCCGATTTTTTATTTTACTTCTTTTTAAATACGTGATGATTACAAAATCTTGTTTAGGGATGAAATCTTCTGGGCAAATCCTTTAACTGACTTCTGTATAGAAGTGTTGGTGTGAACACAACATGGACAGAAACATGAACACAACTGAATACAACAAACACAAAGTCATTAAAAATAAAATAATGCATTGTCAATGTAACTGGTTCGTTAAATTAATTGTAGTTCTTACTTTTAAGGAAATATTAATACGCATAAAAATAATATAACAATGTAAATAAACACAGCGGCTTCAAGCTGATATTTTACGCTGATATTCTGCGAGAGCGTGGTTCTACTCCGTTCGAGGCGATTCAGGTGGAGGTACGACAGAGGCGGTATTCGCGATACAGCCGTAACATAACTGCTTTTTTCATTTACACGTTCATCAATAAAAAGCAACAAACAATCATACATACCTTTAAATACCTAAGCAAACTAAAATAAAACAACAATTTTCGATTAAATTATATTAGTATCCTTTGGGAAATTAGGCCTTAGCAGTTATAAAGCTAATTGGATTGAACAATATATTTTGCTTCAGATCAAAGTAGATTGATTGACTCAGTTTCTGATTCATTTATATTGAACTTTAAAAGGTAAAGGTTAGTTTAAGTATAATATGTAAACACTTTATTTTGTGTGAAATAAAAATGAAAACATTTAAGACTATTTCTATCGGTTTAATATTATAATATAGGTACATATCACAAATAAAACTTATATTTTAGTACAAATATATAGTGTTTTTATCTTACAGTTACTACGAATTTGTAGTATTGATAAATTGAGCATGGCTGAAATCTGTAATATCTCGATTTACATTATTGGGTTAAGGCTGGTCAACAAAAATAATTAGGTACACTTTTCATTGTAACTAAAAACAAAATAAGCTCTTGCTAAGTCGTAATATGCTAGTCAAAAACAAAGCTTTGTACGGATCTTCTACATAATTTGATCTCTTACCTAAAGCTGTTCAGATTTTTTTTACATATTAACACAGTTTATACTGTTGTTACCCCTATTAATTTGCTGAGCGTGTTAAAATACTGAACCTTTAAATTATATTTGAATAGTCTATCGCTTTCTAAAGTACATCGTTGCTCTTCTAGATTGCACTTTCACGCCTCCTTCTATAAATACTCCAAACAATTATTTATTTATAATTTAGGGTCAAAACTACCCGGTATTCATTCATTACAGCCTATGTTAGTCCACTGCTGAACACAGGCCCGCGCATAGGTTGCTTTATAAGGAAGATTTTGCAGTAATGTTATACGTGGTAGCGCCACGCAGCAGTTATATTACAGTTGTAGCACGAATGGGTCGGCTCGACCGGGGAATGACCACGCTCTCACAGAATACTAGCGTAAAATATCAGCTTAATACTGCTGTGTTTCGTATGGTGAGTATAGAGATCTGGAGACCCTTGTTTTACTGGTTACGAGGCATTCCGTCTTAGTCCTCAGGGGTGACAACGCACCTGCGTTTTGATTCTTAATCGAGGATAAATGTAGATGTCTATGGACCACAGCATCCACCTACCATCGGGTGGACTGTGTGCTCGTTTGTTACCCTTACTCTATAAAAAAATTACCCCAATTAACAGGCAGGTTGGTAACCACAGTGATTTATTTTCTAATTGTTATTAGCAAGGCGCTGCTGCACATCTAGCTTTATTCCCTCTGTGGCAGTCTACGACACCCACGAGACGATATGTGTTAGCAGATATTCTTACACCTCCACTACGTGGTACGGAAGCTGAAAGCTGGAAATGATAATACATTTGGTTTATTAGATCCTGGCACCAGTTCAACAAGTGTTTAGTTCAACGTCACCTACATTCTATATTCAACTCTCTCTCCCAGCGACACACTTACAGAATGAAAATAGTTATTGATTACACAATCGCCGCGATAGATGCAATAAATAACAATTTTAGAATATACTTAATTGGCATGAAAATTATTTTATGATATTACGCCTTCTTTATAACCCTTTAGAATTCACTACTGGTTATATTTTTTCAAAATCTTAACGGTTATAACGAATGTTCTATCTCATTCGTTACAGTTAGTATTTCCAAATCTTACGTTACATCTGCTACTTCAATTGCAACAAGTGTAACGGAAAGATGAAGATAAATGAAACGACGGTAGCGTAAGGGTTCAATTCCGGTATTCGACTACTGTCGTGGATCACTCTTAACACAAGCAGTTGAGAGTGGTTAACGGAAGTATTAGTACCTAATGTTAATAGTGTTACGAGATGTCTTATTTAGAAAAATAAAGTAGGTATTAGAAAACATCATTTACACAATTCCCCAATCTAAACACAATTATTTCGAAATAAGAAGTTATGTTTTTAACTAAAAACTAACTAACTAAAATCTAACTTTATTTACATTCATCGCATATTATGGCGATTAAGCTTTTTTCTCAGATTTCAAAAAGGAATTAAACGTTATTAAAACGTTGTCAAATCCTGATTTATTTATTCATCGAATCACCAATATAGCGTACACTAATAATAATATAGAAACAAAAACTGACTGTCGCTATAATTATAGGCGACGGCAGCATTCACAAAAATATATACTTACACCTTTCAAATATTTACAATTAATAACCACTTTTTAGTAAAAAACATAACGTATTATTATTTACAACTAGCGACACGCCCGGCTTCGTATGGATAGGATCTATTAATGTAGGTTTATTTGGATTTAGGTGAGTAAAATACCTTTTTTTTAACAATTTTTTGTTTATTCGTAATGTTTGAACATTTTTTTTAATTAATAATCAAAATGCAGATACGTTGTCATCCTTGAGGACTAAAATGGAATACATCGTTTCCAGTAAAAAGAACCTCCGGTTCTCTATACTCTCCATATGAAACACAGCAGCATTGAGCTGCCATTTTACGCTGGTATTATGTGAGAGTGTGATCCTTCCTCCATCGAGCCGACCCATTCGTGCTACAACCTACAACTATAATATATAATATATAACTATATAATATATAACTATAATATACCTGCTATATACATAGAATCTTAATAGATTTTTTTCTATTAAATATTCTTTTATTAAATATATATGTATATATTACTTATCATCAGTACACAATAAAAACGAAAATTACAATATAAAATGTTAAAAATAAATGTTTTAGTGTTGAATGATATTTTTAAATAATATAAATTAAAAACGTATGATACGTGATAGAGCATAACTTTTAATATATTTTAAAGCGTTTTAACAATAAATTAATATAATTAAATGACAAAAATTACAAAAATAAGGTAAATAATAACTGCAACTTTTTTGAATCTTTAACAATAATATAATAAGATTAAATATCAGAAGAAAGGTCTTTAAAAAATAATTTCAGGCACAAATTAATCTACTTTTAACTAAATAATAACGTTAATAATTCTTACTCTTTACGTTTATACTTTAATTGTCGTTTGAGCTGGGAATTGAACCGAATCAAATGTGAAAATACGAAAGTAACAAAAAGAAGACTATAAGATACAACAGTTCTTCTTCATCATCATCGGCCCGTAAGATCATGGATCTACCCTGTTTTATAAAGCTGTCTATGGACTTCAGTAATCACTTACCATCAGGTGGACTGTAAGGCCGCTTGTCACTTTATGTTATAATAAACATGTGCACGTGTAAAACAAGAAACACTCATACGTTATACCCGAGTAAAGTTCAATTTTTTACTCATTATAAGCCAGTGTTTAACTTTACTTCCACCTGAAGGTGATGACGTAATCTTGTGTGCTAAATTGCACTATGTTAGTGTAAAAAAAATCTAGATATCGAAGGTCAACTGATGTACAGTGTCAGGGATGAGATTATCACACTGAAACTAAACTCGGAAAACAAAATATATTTTCGTTTGTTTTTAATGTTGACTTCGACTGTAGTTCGGTCCTCCTGGGCCAGTGCCATAATATACATAGGTTAACTGACAGTGAAATTTTAGAAATTTTGTTGCATTAGTCGAGTACTTGAGAATATCGTTAATATTGAATGTTGAATTTATTGGTACGGGACTTGTAAAATCAGTGATTTTCAAAAAATTGTTAAGTTACTATTTTCATTTCCATTTTCAAAAATCAAGACATCCAACATCTCGAAGTTTGGATGTCTTAGGAAGCTATTCTGGCTAGGCGTGCGTGCTTGCGGGCGTGCGTGCATTCGTGCGTGCGTGCGTGCGTGCGTGTAGGTCCACCGTATTTTATTACAATTTGCTTTATTTTGTAACTTTTGTGATAAAACATAATGTGTACAATAAAAGGTTTGCAATCAGATCCAATGAAGAATACTCACTGTGAAAAATTTAGAAACGTTTTAATTTATTTCAGTTGTAACATACACAGCATTGTCAACTTTGTGGAATAATGAAGATTTCGAACCAAGACGGATAAAAATAAAACAGCCATCCGTATATTTAGACGAACATTTAGGGGACGATGATATTTGTGTTTTAATAAGTAATCGCAATGATCGACAGCTCAATGCTTCCTCTGAAGTATTATTATATTACTTTATTCCAGAGAACAGATAATACAGTATACAGTACCAGGAACAGAGAACCGGGCCGTACCGTGCCACGTCCGTGACTGAGGGTTTGCAGTCATGGACGTGGACGAGGCAATGCTAACAATTGCAAAACTGTAAAAATATAATGTTGCATGTGGTTGTTTCATTGTTAGATAAGTTTTGTATTTTTCCCAAATATAAATATAAAAATATAAATTACCTCTTGCATACTGCTATCAGTTTTAGCTACTTAATGATAAGAAAACATAATATTATTTATATCTTTTTATACATTTCATAGTAATCTCGATTTTCAACCTTAACTTCCTCCCTTACTTCCTTCTATCCATTTTTTTTACTTCTTATAGGTAAAAAGTAAGCAACTAGCGGCTCCAAAGTATTACATAATTTTTTTAAACTAAAGGTCAGATAAATTTTGGATTCTATCGTTTACGGATTAGTAAGCTGAAGTGGCAATGGGCCGGCCATATAGCTCGAAGAACCGATAACCGATGGGAAGAAAGGTTCTTGAGTGGCAGCCTCGTACCGGTAGGCGTAGTGTAGGGCGACCCCCCACTAGATGGAGTGACGACCTGGTAAGATGTGCAGGAAGTCGATGGATGCAGGTGGCTCAGGACCGTGCTTTGTGGCATTACTTGGGGGAGGTCTATGTTCAGCAGTGGACTTGTGAAGGGCTGTAATGATGATGATGATGAAATTATATCGTATCTATGTTATTTTCTATATCCTGTAAAAAAATAACACCAAAAAAAACTCTTGAAACATGGAGGCGAATACATCCATAAATTTTACCTAGACTATTTTAAGCGGATCCGAAAATGTTACTTGTAGGACATAAAATTGTTGATCCGCGCAAGAATAGAACCACTTGACTTGTTCAAGATGACCATGTAGTGGCCGTGTAAGAATTCCACTGCCCCATATCATCTCGTAGAAGTCGTAAGAGGCGACAGAACGACACAAATCAGAAGATGTGCAGCAGCGTCATCGTAATAATGGCAAACATCCTCATTATGAGATGGACCTTAACGTTATAAAAAATACACCTTTAATTATATTTCACAATGCCTTAATTTATAATAATTTATAAAATTGTAAACAAACTTTGCCTGAAGCATAGTTTCGTCATTCAATAAAAGAAGTTCTAATTAGCGTCAGATACTGAATAAACGTCAGTGTGTTTGCCAAAAAACATATTAGTCCGATATCAAACCGACACATTCAGTAGATGATTTTACAATTCACATAAACACATTTTAATAAAAAAATGAATGACAAAATGTATAAATTTAATTTTGGCATATGCGTATGCGCCCGCAAACTGGCGGTGAACAGTGGCAGTCCGCGATCGTAACGGTACACCCGCCCGCTCCCGAGTACCACGTCCTACTTTCACTTTCCTAGCTCAGTGCAGAAGTACGTGCATCATATAGGTAGCTTAAAACGTTTTTAGATTTCTCTTAATTAGTTCAAATCGAATGGTGTCGTTTATAAATATATGTGTAAAAGTGACAAATTAAACCACATTTAAGGGATACATACGTTATACAAGCTAAATTTAACTAAAGGTTATAATACATATATTTAAAACCAAAATTTTGGTTCATCGTGTGTTACGTAAGGTGTAATATATTACTTCTGGGTTTTTAATTTTAAATCGTAAGAAAAGTTGAGCCTTTCATAAAAAATTACTAATGTAAAAGTATTTGCACTATATTTTATACGTAGTAGAGTAGGGAGCTATGTTATAGTTGTAGCATGAATGGATCGGCTTGACCGGACCACGCTCTTACAGAAAACCAGCGTAAAATAGCAGCTTAGTGCTGTTTTGTTTCGTATGGTGAGTGTAGAGAACCGGAGACCCTCTTTTACTGGAAAAGAGGCATTCCATCTTAGTCCTCAGAGGTGACAACGCATTCGCATTTTCTCAATTGAGAAGTACCTGGATGACCGGGCTTTGTTCGGTATTTTTTTTTTGGAAATCGTATGTTTTGGAAATTATAATTAGATACAAATTACATACTGATGAAATATGAATAATATTTTTTGATCTTACCGACATAATAAAAATAACTGAACTGAACTGGTTATTTGAATAAAAAAGTCATGAATGCAATTAGTTTAATTTAAATTTCCCCTGGACACTAAATTTTATGAAAATCGTTGGAGCTATTTCCAAAATTCCGATCATATATATATATATATATATATATATATATATATATATATATATATATACAAGTATTGCTGGTTTAAAGTTATTGGATAAATATAGATGATGTCTATGGGCCACATCAACCACTTACCATCAAGCGGATTGTGTGCTCGTTTGTCACCCGTATTCTATAAAAAATATCTTTGTGTAAGAATCTTCTATACATCGAGTATAATAAAATCTTGCAGTAGGCCTATACATCAGGTACAATAAATAAGTTTTCCGAATTCATATTATAATGTACAAACCTCAAGAAAAATTAAAGAGGCCCATTAAACATAATGTAATATATTAATTAAGTCGAAAAAATACAGGGATGGTAAAAAGGAAGGTTATGTTTTTCTTTACTTTAGATGTGTCATCATACTTTTTGCTGCTGATGTTAACATTACTCGTAAGCGAACTAACACTTATAGATACAAATTTTAGCTTTATTATGTGTTTAATAAAACATATTAACTGAAGAAAGCGTTGTGAAATAGAGGTAGTACGCACGCTGAAGTGTTAAAGTTGTACGTTTTCCTTTCTTACACCACCTGGTTAAAGTTTAAAATTCAGATGTTGTCCTTCAATAAAAAAGTAAAATAACAGAATATATAAGTCCCACTGTAAAGTATAAACATCTTGATTTTGATGATAGTGTCAGGGAAGATTACATTGCGCTGCCCTACTGCATGTTGCTAAAAGCATTTGAATTCAATCACTTTAAGTTAAAAAAAATTAGGTGTCGTTTTCCTCCACAACCATGCGGTCTATTATATTCAAAACTTGTTTTTGACAATTTCTTTGATTCCGGCGTGGATTCGACTGTGTTGTTAACTTGAGTTGCTACATTGCGAGCACTTATCCGCTGAACTACCATGACTCTCCTTCTATTATTAATCTATAAATTTAAAAATAACCGCTATCCCCTTGACAATTAAAAACTGATGTTTTACTCAGTCGTCTTTTCATCACAATATAAGATTTAAATTAGGAGCAAAATTGTAATAACTGTAAAAAAATGTAGTATGATTTTTCTTTATATATACTAGCTTGCCAGGCAGACGTTGTTCTGCCCTTTTGGACGACCCTTTGTCATGTCCTATTAAAAATCCTTAAATTCGCAAAAAAAACTCATGGGCAAAAAACTATCCTAACCCTCAAACTGCACGCGGTGTGCAAATTTGCTTAAAATCGGTTAAGTAGTTTAGGAGTCCATCGCGGACAAACAACGTGACACTATATATATATATATATATATATATATATATATATATATATATATATATATATATATATATATATATATATATATATATGGTCTGTTTGTCTACATATGTAGTTATCCGAGTATAAATAATGTAACTAACATATGGGCTCTTCCACTGCAGAATAAACGATCTGAGTACCAGACGTCTTGCAGCTCAGGCACTACTGCCCCAGCCTGCGTATTTTACGTCTGGCGTAAACGAAATGTTCGTAACGCCATATAAAAGTAAAACGAGCCATAAGATTTTTGTGGCATTTTCCTAAGTGGTCTCTACGGATACGGATGGATTTTTATTATAGTCGGAGATTTTCATTAAAACTTTTCATCCAGAAACTCCATGTTATTATAAATTAGAGTAATTGTACCCAACTTTCTTATTTTTTATTATCTATACTCACATCCACCGGTAAAGACTGAAAAATAATACATTGCGATATGAGTTTTTCGTGCGTTCTGTATTTCAGTTCAATTTATCATTGTAAAATGATAAAATCATAGTAAAATGCCGTAAATCCAGTCTGGTTTTGCGATTTTTCCGTTCCAAATTTGTGAGTCACGATGCGTTCTCACAGTTTTCTTCATAATTATTGTTGCATTGAGATATGAGTAACCATTTTTAAAATTTTCGTTTTTGGATCTATCCGAGCTAATCTTCGGAATGATTGAACTGATTGTAATAAAACTTCACGAATAAAAAGAGAGTAGTACCACGAGTAATCTAGACTAAATGTTGTCCGAAAAATTTTGAGATTTCATTAAAATAGAAATATTGATAAAATAAAATAAATGTATTTAATGATTATCTTATGTCGTCAGTGAGATCCCATCCAGGCAAGGCCAAAGCGGGTGGCTGGTTGTTAAAGTTATTTTAAAATTATCGAACCAACTGCGTATTAACTTTAAATATGTTTCCATTAATAGCAAAATTTTAGCTAACCGAACAGTATAGCGTTACAACGACATACCGTTATTAGCGGGTTTTTGCTATCGATACAGTGCATGTTGACGGTACAGAATCGACGAGCTACTATTTCCAATCCCATTCCTTACCCGTACAGACTGTATATTAAAATTACACCCAAAGTAATAAAGCTTCTACCTTTACGTTACGTTCTCATTATCCGGATATTTCATGTTGCAGTGCGCGTGGATTCGGCTGGCTTAGATTTGAATAACTGCTTTGTACTATTGTGACTACCTCGTACCCCGTGTAGTGACGGGTAAGAATATCCACTACCCCATATCTTCCCGTGGGTATCGTAAGAGGCCACACAGGGAACTCCAAGCAGGAATTGGGCAGCAGCATATTGTTTTAACAGCAGAATAAAGAAAAACTGCGGTGGCCAACCCGCTCGCTAAGCAATATACCCCCAATGGTAATAATTCCAAAGAGATGACTCCCAGTCCCCGTCGGCCCCGCTCTTCCTGACTACGATGGCGACCATGTTAAAGACGGGGCAGGGGGTGCTAATAATCCCCAGTTGAGGTTTAGTTGACCTAAGACGACTTGACCTGGCAACATATAACGCACGCATCCTGAGGGTGGATGGTCCTGATCCTTGAGATGGAAGAATAAATATACAAATTGCGCTGAGATATTTATTATAGGATTATCCGAGGTCCGATGAGAGGGAGAGTACACGTTAATCCCCGAATCCGGATACTTGTTCTGAGAGGGTGACTATCTGTCCCAAGGAGGTGTCGGATTTATCGTTCACAAGTCTCTCGTTCACAACGTTGTAAACATTATGAATGTGTCGACGAGGGTTGCGTACCTTATACTCAGAATCACCAAAAGTATTCGTTGAAGATCATACAGGTCTACACACCAACCTCGGTACATCCCGATGAGGAGGTGAAGGAAATGTATGAGGATATCGCATACATTCCTCTATAACACACTCTATGGCGTTCATAAGAGATTTCAAAGCAAAACTATCACAAGATAAGACGGTGAGCTGAAGATAGGGAAATTCGGAATAGGGCAACGGAACCCAAAGAGTCAGTAGCTGTCCAATTTTGCGGAGAAATAGGGTATTTTTATGATGAACTCTATCTTCTAGAAGCGGTTCCACAGAAAGTGGACCTACTCGAGACTTGACAGTTCGACAAAAATTGAGATTAACTTCATTATGACGATCAGACTGCAATTGCTCAGTGATGTCTCAGTGATCCCAGGAGTGAAAACTGGCAGCGATTACTGAAAGGCGAGAGTCACATTGAACCTAACTTTCAGCTCGAGTTACAAAACCGTTTCCAGTGCCTAGGAGACTGGATACTGCAATTCAATGGAGGATATTAATGACAAGCTCCTGAAAATT
This sequence comes from Parnassius smintheus behrii, assembly GCA_036936625.1. Classification (NCBI taxonomy): domain Eukaryota; kingdom Metazoa; phylum Arthropoda; class Insecta; order Lepidoptera; family Papilionidae; genus Parnassius; species Parnassius smintheus. The sequence goes on along the minus strand of JAUPFT010000015.1, from coordinate 22,758,501 downwards.
ATCCCTGTAGTCGGAGCTGTTTTGCAAGACCCGTTGTAAAAGAATCCAAAAAATCTCCAATCACACTCGTAATTTCATGGCTGTTAGACGGGAAATGAAGCTGTAGTCTTCAACAGATATGATAGTATACACGCAATTGAACAGACAGATCTCCAAATGCATGCGGCGGGATTTATGCAAATTCAATACAGCTTGTATTGAAGAAGCAATCGAGCAGGATCAGGGCTCCAAAGTCTTTGCCAGAGATCTGTCTACTAGAAAAAATTAACTGGCTAAAAGCCAAAGGTTTGAGAAGGAGGAAGAAGGAAGGTTAGACCGGAGATTTTAAGTGACATCGGAAGTTTCTAAAGGCAGTTCTAGATATCATCTCATACATGCAAATGTATTAGACAATATAATAGTGCAGTATCAGACACTATACCAATGACTCCAAACGTCATTCTGAGCGAGACTAGAATAGCTCTCCAACACCTTAAAATTGGCAAAATCGAGCGAGGTTGGAATTGCAGCGAAGCTTCTGAAAGCGGAACTATTCGCGATCACATCCCAGAAATCTTACTCCTTGGGAGTTACATCTCTTATATTGCTAGGCGTTCGGCCCCCGAATACCTGACAATGTAGCCCCGAGAACTAAAATCTGCATTGTCCAGTGGAGGTTGGTTATACGGATCGTAAGAAGGTTACCGCACTATATCCTTTAAAGTTGTGACAATCCTGGCTCATTTTCCACCTTTGGACTTACTAGACTGGACCCCAGCGACTGGCATTACTACTCTTTTCTTCTTATCTAATTCCGACGCAGATTGATTTTACGCTTCATGTTTTTTAGATTTTTATTTTTGATATCTGATCCCATGAGTGTGGAGGGAATAAAAGGCCATCCCAGCAGCCCCTCCTCTACTCGGATGAGTAACCCGTCAAGGGTGTCGGCCAGAACCCCGACGGCGGCAACACTTACAACTGACATTTACATATCAGCCATGCAGCTCCTAACGGTGAGCCAAGCTTGACCATTGGACGATACGACTGAGCACCTCTCAGCTATTCACCCACAAACACGCAAGATCTTAGGTTTAATGTAATTTTTATAGAGGTTTTCTTCCTTGTGGTCCAATAGAGCCTCATTTTCCAAACTGGGATTACTGAATGTTCAAAGAACAGGTATGTTTGACATTTTACTACGCGTATCACGTCCGCTATTCTTCTTTATTTAGAAGATAAGGAGGAGCATCATCAAGCTTCAAAGTCCATTTCTCGGAGCAACATGCCCGTGGCCGTTTATCAGTTCCACTGGGAACTGACGGTATGCCCTAGAACTAGCCAGTTTTGGTCCGCGGCGGCTTCCGCTGCCACTCATATCTGAGTGAAGTACCCCTTTTTTTTATAGAAGAGGGGGCAAACGAGCATGCGGCTCACCTGATGTTAAGTGACTACCGCCGCCCATGATCAACCGCAACACCAGGAGAATTGCGGGTGCGTTGCCGAAATATCCCTATTCGCTACCGGGGCACGCGCCCTTTTCGCGTTATTGTCTTTGGAACAAAGCTGGCGTAGATGGTCTCTCCACGAATACAACATCGCCGGGAATACACAACTTTATTTATCAATAGATACTTTGTAATACTTATCAAGCATTTGATAACCCTAACAACAGTATGGACGAATATAAATTATTTCAATGAAATCTTAACAGAAAGAAACACGAGCACAATTACACAAGCAAAGACTCAATCCAAAAATTTTGATACTGTACAAAATACAAATGTTTACTCCAACTGGCATTATTACCCAAAAACCGCGACTTTTGTGTTGGGTAACTAACCACTAAATTACGCGATCGCCAAATAATAAATATATTATAAAAGTGCTGTATATGTACAATTTACAATATACTATGACCTACTCAAATCATTAATATTCAAGATACCGGTAAGAGTTAAAAACCTCGATCTATTCACAATCAATTTCGTGTTCTAATTCTCTCTAATTCAATTCTTACATATCGCGAGTATGATGAGTATATGCATGCGTTCGGGTTTTGTATAATTATATTTACATCCATTTTAGATATATACATATATATACATATATATATATATATATATATATATATATATATATATATATATACCATTTAATTAAACTTTGCTTTTAATCATAGAGGCGTTTTGCATACATAAATTGCACATGATGAAACAACTAGACCCGGAATTAAATTAAGATCATACAAACATCTTATTCAGTATGGCTTTCTCTATGGACCTCTGCGCTACCAATCTTTTTAAAAACTTATGAATTCTGCAAAACAAACATATAAGTCAGTTTACAGTCCTTTGAACGCTTTCAGTTAGCAAAATTTGTTATTTTTAAACAATTTACAAATTGTTCCGAATAACCTTTATCTGGAAAAGTTTACAGAAGAAAAACCCAACGAAATGCTAAAGAAAAACTTTTTCAATGAATTCCTTTTAGTAACTGTTTCGTAAACGCTCGCTATTCGAATTCTTATGACTTCCAACTTTATTTACAAAATAATATTCAACCACTTCGCCTGTGATCAAAATTCGATCATTGTGAAAACAGTGCTATCGCTCTTGTTTATTTATCTTGTTTATTTATAAGCACTGGCCTACATATATACTAGTACGCTGGTTTGTGCCGATTTGAAGCGCCGCCATTGAATGTACTGAAAACTAAATTTGACATAATTTGCAAATGGGCGTTTTGCTCAAAATGTCTGAGAGTATTTTAAAATTTTAAACGAAATAAGAATGTGTGTTGCGTAGTTCGGTTATATTTGTAGTTAGTAGTATAATTAAAAGTATTTTAGTAATAATGATAGTATAAGGGATTTGGAAAATTCGTTACCAGAAGTGTGTAACATTCGACAAGTAAATATTAAAACTATATAATAATATAGGCTCTTAATAATCTGTCACTGATAAGTGACAAAAAAATAAAGGATATTAATAAATGTTAATAAATGTTTGAAATTTTAAAAAAATATAAACAATTCTATTCACTAGAATTGGCGAGTTCCTTGTTGATAATATTTATTGACGTTTTTTTCTAACTATATCTGTTTACAACAATGAAAATCGCTCTCAACAGATAATTACGAAATATTTATTAATTTCCAGGTTTTCAACTGACTCTATATTGAAACTGTGACTAAAAAGCATTAAACTTATGAATTGGCGTCCGAAGCCTATTTAGATTAGATTTAGATTATGACGTCAATAATTTGTGGTATGGTATTTTTAATTGTAATTTGAAGTTTGTAAAATTCTAATTATACCTTGAAATATTGTTTGAATAGGCATTATTTTTGCATCTTATTGATTTTATCTAGCACGAAAACCAAATTAATCGTTAACAATAAATTCTGTACAAAATTATATTTTTTTTGTATATTAACTACTGCAGGTTTTACTACTCACTGGACCTTTTTGACCTCTCGAATGAACCGTACATTCTCAATGGTGAAACCCGGAACAACATCCGTTCTACGAGTATAGTTGTCGTATAGTTACGAAGAAAAACATAGATTAACGCAGCATCGAGTATTGTTTTATTTGAGGCACAAAGCTTGTGTCTTAGACATAAATATTAATTGATGCATTTATTTATTGTATGGCGTTATATTGAAATGACACATAAATAGAATGGAAGGCCTGGATATAGAAATTTTATCGATACACTTTGGCACACTGTCCCACTGTGTGTCTGTCTGTGTATTTTGGCACCTGTCTCTGTTATTAGTTCCGTGGACGCTCACCATTGCTATAAGCGCCAAATTGGGGAAAATCAAATCACCTCTTTATGTCACGGTGTTATAGTCAGTCCAGCGTACTTGTATAGAGATCAGTGAATATAAGTCAGTGCTTGACTACTATCCTAAGTAACGGGAAGTGTTGAACTTTACTGAAAGCATTACGACAAAGCAAGCCCTTTGGTTCAAATGGATGTTATGTCAACAACAAAGGAATGAACACCAAATAAATAAAGAAGCAAAAGTAAATGTTAATAAAATATATATTCTTTATAAACAAATGCGCATAATTTTTGGTCGAACTCCTTTTACTAATCTCGTGCAATCCAATCGTGTCGAAAACCTTATGTTTTCTCTTGGGCAGTTTATGGAGATAAGGACGAAAGCTGCTTAGAGGTTCTGGTGTTCATTCCTTTGTTGTTGACATAACATCCATTTGAACCAAAGGGCTTGCTTTGTCGTAATGCTTTCAGTAAAGTTCAACACTTCCCGTTACTTAGGATAGTAGTCAAGCACTGACTTATATTCACTGATCTCTATACAAGTACGCTGGACTGACTATAACACCGTGACATAAAGAGGTGATTTGATTTTCCCCAATTTGGCGCTTATAGCAATGGTGAGCGTCCACGGAACTAATAACAGAGACAGGTGCCAAAATACACAGACAGACACACAGTGGGACAGTGTGCCAAAGTGTATCGATAAAATTTCTATATCCAGGCCTTCCATTCTATTTATGTGTCATTTCAATATAACGCCATACAATAAATAAATGCATCAATTAATATTTATGTCTAAGACACAAGCTTTGTGCCTCAAATAAAACAATACTCGATGCTGCGTTAATCTATGTTTTTCTTCGTAACTATACGACAACTATACTCGTAGAACGGATGTTGTTCCGGGTTTCACCATTGAGAATGTACGGTTCATTCGAGAGGTCAAAAAGGTCCAGTGAGTAGTAAAACCTGCAGTAGTTAATATACAATAAAAAATATAATTTTGTACAGAATTTATTGTTAACGATTAATTTGGTTTTCGTGCTAGATAAAATCAATAAGATGCAAAAATAATGCCTATTCAAACAATATTTCAAGGTATAATTAGAATTTTACAAACTTCAAATTACAATTAAAAATACCATACCACAAATTATTGACGTCATAATCTAAATCTAATCTAAATAGGCTTCGGACGCCAATTCATAAGTTTAATGCTTTTTAGTCACAGTTTCAATATAGAGTCAGTTGAAAACCTGGAAATTAATAAATATTTCGTAATTATCTGTTTAGAGCGATTTTCATTGTTGTAAACAGATATAGTTAGAAAAAAACGTCAATAAATATTATCAACAAGGAACTCGCCAATTCTAGTGAATAGAATTGTTTATATTTTTTTAAAATTTCAAACATTTATTAACATTTATTAATATCCTTTATTTTTTTGTCACTTATCAGTGACAGATTATTAAGAGCCTATATTATTATATAGTTTTAATATTTACTTGTCGAATGTTACACACTTCTGGTAACGAATTTTCCAAATCCCTTATACTATCATTATTACTAAAATACTTTTAATTATACTACTAACTACAAATATAACCGAACTACGCAACACACATTCTTATTTCGTTTAAAATTTTAAAATACTCTCAGACATTTTGAGCAAAACGCCCATTTGCAAATTATGTCAAATTTAGTTTTCAGTACATTCAATGGCGGCGCTTCAAATCGGCACAAACCAGCGTACTAGTATATATGTAGGCCAGTGCTTATAAATAAACAAGATAAATAAACAAGAGCGATAGCACTGTTTTCACAATGATCGAATTTTGATCACAGGCGAAGTGGTTGAATATTATTTTGTAAATAAAGTTGGAAGTCATAAGAATTCGAATAGCGAGCGTTTACGAAACAGTTACTAAAAGGAATTCATTGAAAAAGTTTTTCTTTAGCATTTCGTTGGGTTTTTCTTCTGTAAACTTTTCCAGATAAAGGTTATTCGGAACAATTTGTAAATTGTTTAAAAATAACAAATTTTGCTAACTGAAAGCGTTCAAAGGACTGTAAACTGACTTATATGTTTGTTTTGCAGAATTCATAAGTTTTTAAAAGATTGGTAGCGCAGAGGTCCATAGAGAAAGCCATACTGAATAAGATGTTTGTATGATCTTAATTTAATTCCGGGTCTAGTTGTTTCATCATGTGCAATTTATGTATGCAAAACGCCTCTATGATTAAAAGCAAAGTTTAATTAAATGGTATATATATATATATATATATATATATATATATATATATATATATATATATATGTATGTATGTATATATCTAAAATGGATGTAAATATAATTATACAAAACCCGAACGCATGCATATACTCATCATACTCGCGATATGTAAGAATTGAATTAGAGAGAATTAGAACACGAAATTGATTGTGAATAGATCGAGGTTTTTAACTCTTACCGGTATCTTGAATATTAATGATTTGAGTAGGTCATAGTATATTGTAAATTGTACATATACAGCACTTTTATAATATATTTATTATTTGGCGATCGCGTACTTTAGTGGTTAGTTACCCAACACAAAAGTCGCGGGTTTTGGGTAATAATGCCAGTTGGAGTAAACATTTGTATTTTGTACAGTATCAAAATTTTTGGATTGAGTCTTTGCTTGTGTAATTGTGCTCGTGTTTCTTTCTGTTAAGATTTCATTGAAATAATTTATATTCGTCCATACTGTTGTTAGGGTTATCAAATGCTTGATAAGTATTACAAAGTATCTATTGATAAATAAAGTTGTGTATTCCCGGCGATGTTGTATTCGTGGAGAGACCATCTACGCCAGCTTTGTTCCAAAGACAATAACGCGAAAAGGGCGCGTGCCCCGGTAGCGAATAGGGGTATTTCGGCAACGCACCCGCAATTCTCCTGGTGTTGCGGTTGATCATGGGCGGCGGTAGTCACTTAACATCAGGTGAGCCGCATGCTCGTTTGCCCCCTCTTCTATAAAAAAATAGGGGTACTTCACTCAGATATGAGTGGCAGCGGAAGCCGCCGCGGACCAAAACTGGCTAGTTCTAGGGCATACCGTCAGTTCCCAGTGGAACTGATAAACGGCCACGGGCATGTTGCTCCGAGAAATGGACTTTGAAGCTTGATGATGCTCCTCCTTATCTTCTAAATAAAGAAGAATAGCGGACGTGATACGCGTAGTAAAATGTCAAACATACCTGTTCTTTGAACATTCAGTAATCCCAGTTTGGAAAATGAGGCTGAAAATGAAGGCCTGGATATAGAAATTTTATCGATACACTTTGGCACACTGTCCCACTGTGTGTCTGTCTGTGTATTTTGGCACCTGTCTCTGTTATTAGTTCCGTGGACGCTCACCATTGCTATAAGCGCCAAATTGGGGAAAATCAAATCACCTCTTTATGTCACGGTGTTATAGTCAGTCCAGCGTACTTGTATAGAGATCAGTGAATATAAGTCAGTGCTTGACTACTATCCTAAGTAACGGGAAGTGTTGAACTTTACTGAAAGCATTACGACAAAGCAAGCCCTTTGGTTCAAATGGATGTTATGTCAACAACAAAGGAATGAACACCAGAACTTCTAAGCAGCTTTCGTCCTTATCTCCATAAAATGCCCAAGAGAAAACATAAGGTTTTCGACACGATTGGATTGCACGAGATTAGTAAAAGGAGTTCGACCAAAAATTATGCGCATTTGTTTGTCAAGAATATATATTTTATTAACATTTACTTTTGCTTCTTTATTTATTTGGTCTTCAATCTTTACTTGTTGCTTTCGCTCCAGCAAGTAGTCCTTAAACAATTTTTACTGAAACTCTCTCACTCCCATTACCTCGAGTTTACGCACAAGAGTGGGAAAGAAGACAGCATATGTGAAAATTTAACAAGTGGAACATCATCCACGTAGCCAAAGTCAATTAAATACGTATTATTAAGGATAACTTGAGAAGCACCAACTTTCAAATCACAAAAGAATCATCGAAATCGGTTCACCTAGAAAAAGGTCGGATGTAACACAAAAAAATGCAGTCGAATTAAGAATCTCTTCCTTTTTGAAGTCGGTTGAAAAGGTAACCACACAAGCACCTAATCGAATATTATATTTTTTATTTTCCTAATATATTTGCAATTTAATACAAGCTTGACTGAAAGCTTACAAAGTTAACATCTAAATAAAGTAGCGGCCTTCATGAAGAATTTTATTTTTATAGTATATTTTTTTACTTCATTGCAGAAAATCTTATTATTTTTAAATATACCTCTAATATTTATGATGTCCGGCGTTATAGATAGTAATAATTTATTTCGATCTACAAGTGCGAAAGAAACTTAAGCTCTGATAAATTTTTGTCAATTTTTTTAAATAAATGTTTGAAATAATATGTCACCTCGCTCCTACTTTCCGGAATATATCTTTGGAGTAATTACTATATGCCTTCAGTTATTAGGGGTTGCAATTTCTCCGATCCTCAACTATGGACGATTCAGTAAGTCCAGTCCAGCTGCAAGGAAACTACGTGTCCTAGCAAGGGTGCAGTGGTACTTCATGCTGGGGCAGCTTTTTACCTTATATAAGGTTCAAATCCGGTCGTGAATGGTGTACAGCTGTCACATATGGGCTGGTGTTGCAAAACGATACCTAGCAGCGTTGGACTCAGTGGAGAGACGTGTTAAGAGGCTTATTGGTAACCTTGATTTGATTGAAACCAATATTGTCAGCCTCGAGCACAGACGCGGAGCAGCCAGTCTCTTGGTATATATAATATTAGATACATAATACTAAACTGCCTGTTGCCAGTGATGATATATAGATCTGGGTATGATGGCTCAGTGAAGTATGGATAGGGCTATGCTATAAAATTTCTCTGCGTGATAATCTTAGAAATAAGAATATCCACAATGTTTAATCAGGGTAACCTACTAAACCCAACGAATCAGTAAGCTGAAGTTATTAAGTAGCTCGAAGAACCGGCAACAAAACAACAATAAAAATTTTGCCAGAACAAAACCTTAGAAAGGCAAAACAAACAAGAATAAAATCTTAGAATGTTTTTATTCTTGTTTGTTTTGTTTACCCTTTGTAAGCTTTTTTATTTACTCTTATGTATTTTACGCGGCTTAATTCCAAATAACGTATCCTAAAGAAAAATATACATAGACAAAAATTATTCTATAATATAAAGCTATTTTGTAGAGTGATATTTGAAATATTGAAAAAATAAACTGAGAAAATAACCTTGTGATATATTGCCCGCGTCTTTATATTGATTTTTCGGGCAAGTTGCCACTAAAGTCGTAAACTTGCCTAAAATATATGGATATAAAAAACACTTAGCGTAAGCACTCATTAGCAGGTTCATGCCCGCAATAATATTCCAAACACGATGGGTGGTATATGTAGTACCTATAGTATTCGTCACTGGGAACAGTACCACAACATTATTTAGTCAATCTAGAGTATAGTAAAAACAGAATAGTAGGATTACTCCCGCGCCGCGCTAGACTTAAATGCCTACTGTTGCAAGGTTGTCACTGCCTTTTTGTTAACAGCTAAGTCTCATTTAGTTTTATAAGTAGTTATAATATTTACAAACTTAATACATACGGATCCATACATATGCATTATGTTTGTTAATCATTTCTTTAGTTTCCTCTCAAAAATCAATTTTTGTCAAAAAAAAGTCCAGGTTTACATTACAACAAATGCCAAATAACTGAAATATGAGTAAATAAACACTGAATATATGGTGTTAGTAATTTGATGTGATGTGATATGGTAATTACATGGTAATTACGCGCTATGACACAAAACCGACTCCAGCATATCACTGCTAATAATGTGTACGGGCAACGGACGGCTGCTTATCTGATACCGCATTTAATAAATAACTTACCTTTCGATATACGCGAAAAAGTATCACAACAAAACATTAAAACTAAACTCAAAAGCTTTTTCCTATCTAAATTATAATTACATACTATATCTACTTAATAATAATGTACTACCTGCCTAGCTCTTACTTTTACTTTTACCTTTTACCTTGCTACTTCTAACTTTAACTAAGTTGTTAACTTACCTTTTTAGTCTTTATATTCTTGTTACACCTTCTACCTACTCATATACCTAACTATTGAATTAGACTGTGTTTTGTACATAATTCGCTTACCTAAATTTAATTATTTAGTATCAAGGTAAACCTCTGTGGTTTTTATATGTTAAGCCTATATTGCAATATAATTTTTGTTTGATCTGATAAATAAATTGAAAAAAAATTAATGTACTTATGAATATATTTACGTATAGTATATATTTATATATAGTAATATAACCCAAACTTATAATATCAGTGATATTATTACCTATTAATAAAAAGCTAATTCACTTAAACAAACCCATATATTAATTTATTTTTCTAAAGGAAAAAGTAAAATGAAAAAAGACTGCTAGCAAAATTTTATTAAAAGTCAACAAAGTCTCAAAAAAAGGTGATTGCGGAGCGCAGCGGTGTCCGTCCCCGATTTGGCCAGACCTTTCCGAGTTAACAAGTGTCGTTGTGTACGTGCTGTGGCTCACGCCTACGAATCCGTACTGTCACGTGCCAGGCACGCACACATATTAGCGGGGTTCGGTATATTTCTTAAAAGATAGCCTACTATTCTGTTATTACTATGTCTAGAGTAACAATCAAAACAACTTAGCAAATCTCATTTCAACAATTTCGGGAATGTAATTCATGAAATCTGATAAATGTTTAATTGTAATTTATTGCGCAAACTCTTAACAAATTTTAAGTTTTTCTTATTACTGTAATAAATTAAAGTAAACGTAAAATAAACTTATTGCTGAGCACAAGCCACTTATCATTTCTTAGAGAGTCTTAGGGCATAGCATGACGTCCGCCGCGTTGATCCAGTGCGAGTACTAATTTATCAGATATGCTGCCTTTCTCAAGAAGGTTTCCTCCTCCTGTTTATTTAATTATTTATTACATACATATTTTAATATATAGTGCAATTTTCAAAGAACCCCCCGCTGGACACTAACCTCACTAAAGTATTTGAAAATTAGAGAGCGTAGTATAGTGCTAGACGTTCCGCACATTGAACGTCTTTATTTCAGCCGATAGTATTTTACATATTTTTATTTAAATATAATAGTGGTGATAAAGGAGTAAACAATCCACCTGATGGTAGGTGGATACTGCGGCCCATAGACATCTACCTTGATTAAGAATCAAGATGTGGAGATACATTGCCACCCCTGAGGACTTAGATAGAATGCTTCGTTTCCAGTAAAGAGAATCTCCGGTTCTCTAGACTCCCTATTTGAAAAACACCATTCAGCTGTATTTTACGCTGATATTTTGTGTTACAACTATAATACAGTTGCAGCGTAGTTATACTACGATGAGAGCGTGGTCTTACCCCAGTCGAGCGGACCCTTTCGTGCTACAACTGTTGTAAATATATAGCTACAGCATTTTCTATTCAAAGGCCACAAAAGTAACAGCCAATATATGTCCCGCTGAGCATAGGCCCCAGAATAAATTGTGGTTAAAAATTATCAGTCTAACTCATAGAAATTGATGTTAATTTAAGAAACGCTTAAAATTGCTCTGCTATTTTTCATTGAATGACAAAAGAAAGAGAGAGATAAAAAGATAAACGTTACTTAAGGTGGAGATTTACGTTAAACTTTTTTAACGCTGCATGCATATTGATTGCATGTACATTCGGTGGACTAAAAGTTACTTTATTTGAAATGTTTTTGCTTCTAATAATAATCAATCTTAATAAATATGTAGTCGATTAAGAATCTTATTCAATAACATGCCTATTTATTATAGAAAAATATAAAAGTATAAAATTTATTCGATTAAGATTATAATTGAATATGAAACAAAAGTTTTTTTTGTCCAACCTGCCTTTCATAAAACGATAATCGATTATTCTGAAACCGGCAATATTGTAATAATAATAAAAAATAAACTAAAAATTTACTTAATATATTCCAACTCCCCTGGTATACAGCTAAGGACACTGTCTGCGATTCCTCGCTGAACGGCTATATTTAACTTGGAATACCTAGTTAAGCGCATTAATCTCTACGGACGTCCCACACACGAAGGCTTTTCTTCTTTCCCAGGGGACCATTCGTCGAGTCTCCCATCATCATCTTTAAATATTTTCATAAAGGTCTAAAACCGAGCACATTCATAGTTATTCTCAGAGCGGCGCTTCTGGTAAAATATCTACGGCTATGCTCAAGCTCTCACAATTAAGTGATGTCCCGAGATTACTTGATGGTAAAGCATGTAAGCAGTGACTGGGCTCCTTATTCGAAAGAGCTAGAAGGCGGGCCTGATCCCGGTCATAATAGAAATTGTGAAACAAATCTTTCCGCACATTCCACACCTACGGAATATTCCATTGACTTTGTTGGTTAACTTCTAGTGGAACATTATCGCTGAGACAGTGTTTACCATGTCTGCCTTACCTACGCAACAGAGCACAGGTTTACTTTATTATTTGAAATTATATAATTTACTGAAAATATGCACGAAAACAAGAATGCGTGCAACGCAATGCTTAAATTGTTTCTTACACCGACACTTCTAAACAAATATCACAGATAAAGTTAGCATGAGATCAGACTGTTGAGTTCAAAAATAAAATTGCTGTAAATAGAATTAGGATTTTTGTTTAATAATTTTAAGGGTACGACTTTCCATTGACGTCCGTCGAATTTGAGGTGGGAGGGGGTGGGGGAGGGAGGGGGGGAGGTGTACTACTCCTCCTTTAAAGGAAAAGTTGCGGAGCCCCCCCCCCCTTTTTGAGTTTTTTGAATTTTAATTCTGAGGAAATTTTATTTTTTATGGATAAATATTAAGTGTAAAAAACCATGGGGACCTCTTGGGGGGAAGGGGGTACCCCCTAAGGAAGGGGGAACCCCTTCACCAAAAATAAATAGAGGGACTCATTCAGAGGGATTTCTGTATCTATTTTGATACTGCAACGTCTCCGGCGCTGCGGGAAGAGCAGCCTCTACGCCTTTGCGTAACAAATCGCAGGCATCCAGCCTCGCCTCTGTAGCTTCGGCTTGTTGGTCGCCTTCGGCGACCAGCCTCAGCCGCTCCTGCTCGTCCGATGCCTACGATTTGTTACAGCATGCGGAGGCTGCTCTCCCTACGCGCCTCCGGCTCTATAAAACCACTCTAGGGGTAGGACAAACTCGTACCACGTGGAGTCGGGGTCTATTAATTCGGTTCCTTGACATAAGTTTAACCTAACCTATTTTATTTGTTATCTGCCCTAATAGGTGGGCACTGTTTTATACACATGTTTATACAATTTTATACACATATTGCTTTAATTAATTCTTAGAAATCGTCAGTTTTACGGCACGTCCCACAAGCCGGTAAAAAACGGTAAACACATTTTAATTGTAATAGCTCATAATGATAATAATTTTGTAATTTAAATATAAACTGTTAAATATATGTGTATGCATGAAAACTATTTAAATGATGTACAAAATATATAATTATTTACGTAAAATGTACAATAAAATGCTACCGAACGTATGACAACTTAACTGTACGGAAAACGAATGTTCATTGACGTAAATATTATAAAAATAATTGATTTTCAACAATTTTTTTCTCAAAAAGTACGCGTTTCCGCATGTTGAAATTTTGTGTGTGTGTTTACAATAGTGTAACTTTTCTGTAAAAAAAATATCATATAATCTGAGATAGGGATTGACATAAATATTGCAAAAATAATTGATTTTCAATAATTTTTTTCTCAAAAAGTACGCTTTTCCGCATGTTGAAACTTTACGTGTGTGCTTATATTAATGTAACCTTTCTGTAAAAAAAATATCAACCCCCAACTCGACGGACGTCAATGGAAAGCTTAGCCATTTTAAGATCTATATCTATTTCTTATAAAATAATATCATAAATAATGTGTAAATATTGCATCATATACAAAAAATAAAAAAGCTTTAAATGTCAAAAATATTTGAATGCAAACTCGATTTAAAATAACAAATTCAAAACTTTAGCAAAGCACTGAAAATCAAATTTAGAACGCACAGTTAATCAACTACGCCCACAAGGCATCTATCAAAATTTGTATAAATCTGGCGTGTCGGTATTTTACTCAGAGGTATATTAGGTCACAGAGTTGATCGCGATCTGTGTAAAAATAAACTCATGTACCGCTTCTGCTATTGGTGAGCATTTCGTGACATTTGCGACATTTACACTTTCTATTTACGATTTCGCAGATTAATTATTCAACTGTTTGCTCTGTTTAACGATATAAGTTGTTACAAGAAAGTAACCATTAATCAAATACCCACTAAAAACGCCTGTCAAAGCAAATTTTCGTAACAAAATTTGAATTTATTTTTATTATTTCTATTTCTAATCTTGTATACAGTAACAACGGTACCGTGTAATGGTGGGATAAGAATACCCAGTAACTCACATTGTACATTAGGTACTATAAGATGTGACAGAAAGAATCAGTTCAGGCGATGACCAGAAGCGTCTTCTTATTAACTAAAAGGAACAAAACTGCGGCAGCAAACCCGCCTGGCAAGTGTAGGAACTATGACAAACATCCCAGGAGCAATGACGTTAAAATTTTCCCAGTCCACAGCCACCCCGCTTTTCCTGGCTATAGTTGCAGCATATAACGGCATGGCGGGGCGGAGGTAATGAGAATCTCCGTTAGAAGTTGCGTTACCACCTTTGAAGAATCGTCAACCACTTCAATTACTCATTATAGACGACTATTAGAAATACCAAAAATTATTATTTATATTATTTTCATAACGATTATAATATGCTTTTTTATAATTTATTTTAGCAAATAATTAAAAAATAATTTTATTAAACTGTAAATGATGATTTTTATCTCTATGTCTCTTTCTACGCTACCCTTATTTTCAATTTAAAAAGTTTTTTTCATTAAAGATATTGACAGACACTTGATCTCTGTGATGAACAACAGGTGCACTCTCTGTTCCCTCACTCTCATAATCTGGTGGGACGGTAAACCGACACGACCGGAGAGTGATCAGGCACAGGGCTAACGGCTTTACGTGCTTTCCGAGGCACGGGGGTGAGACACCGCCAACTTCTTGACTCCGGGCAAGTACTGAGAATTTCTTGACGAAAAAACTCAATAATTAATTTTTAGCCCGACCCGGTATTTGAACCCAGGACCTCATGATGAGCAGTCGCACTACTACAACCACTAGATCAACGAGGCAGTAGTATTGAGAATAAATACAAGTATGTACATGGACCACAACAACCACTTACCATCATGTGGACTGTGTGCTCGTTTGTCACACTATTCTATAAAGAACACTAAAAACTGAGTTAATTTTGTATTTTTGATAGGTTATCATTTAAACAATAATAGAAAAGTTAACAAAATAACATTTTAATTATGGTGAGTTAATATTTTCTAAGCAATGTATAAATGTATACATAAATTTATTGATTATTGATATGCATTCATTACTTTATATGTAGATTAGTAACTGAAGGAACAACAAATACTGACAAACATAACAACTGTTTTTTTTTTCAATAGATCTACGTCACAGTTTAAAAGAAAGTCTAAGACTAGTTGTGAAACGCCTTTGATGTCAGGCCACAGATTAGACCTAAGGGGGTAGTCTGTATACAATTAGGGGTAATCTGTGTGTCAGGCGATACTGCCGTTCACGTAGGTATTTACTCAGGCGACGTATATGTCTATCAAGTCTATCAAATATCATGAATGACGGGGACCGTCTAGGACATGATCACAAAATGCAATCTTCCCGGAACGTTGGTGTTTCTCGTCAGCTATATGTTATCATACGCGGGGTTTTATTGATGTTTTGTCTGCCCTATATAAGAGACCACATTCACAATCTAGCTTGTAAATACCTGCATCTTATAGAGCGATATTACACTTAACGGATGGTAAGAAGTGACCTATCTTCTTCGCCGGCTGTAGAATGTTCTCATAGATGCTTGCTGTAACCAATCATGTCAGTAAGCACACGGACGACTATGGCAAGCTTCACTGGGTCATTGTGATGAAGGTGCGGGACCCGAAGCTTGTTGTCATGCAAAACCTGCTTGACGTGCTGAAGCTCAGATATCCCTTGTGCTCTCTGTTATAAAGATTTGCCCACGGTAGCTTTGAAGGATGATGGTGAGATTCACCGTTTAAATATCGGTTTGTAAGGGTATTTTTTCTATATACTACACCAATGGTGTTGTTAGGATTTCGGGTGACTAGCACATCGAAAAAGCTAAGAATTATTTGCCTCTAACTCCATATTAAACTTAATTTTTGAGTTGATGGAATTAAAATATTCTTAAAATTTAGTTACTGTATCTGTTGGTAAATATCTGAGAATATCATCTACGTGTTGCTTGTAGAACCTTGGGTTTACAGGTGAAGTAAGAAGGACTTTCTCCTTAAATGTCTTCATGAATATGTCGGTGATAATGGAGATACGTGAGCCTATCGCTACGCCATCTACTTGCCTGTAGAACTCTTTTTGTACAATAGATATCTAGATGTAAGGCAATGTCTGAAAAATATTGCATATTCTAATATTGCGTATTGTTTACCTCTAGTTCCCTAGTTACAATAAAGATGCAGTCTTCAGCAGGTAGGCCTGCAAATAGAGATTGAACGTCAAAACTGACCATGGCTTCATTGTCATTACGACATAGGTTTTTTATCTTACTAACAAAATGGTATGAATCCTTAGTGTGTGCTTTTATGTGGCATTTGAATGGCGATAGTACTTTTGCTAAGTGTTAAGCCAATCGGTAAGTTGGCGAATCTATCTGGCTCACTATTGAACGTAATGGAGCAGTCCTTTAGTTTATTTTTGTTAACCCATACAAATTCGGTGGTTTAGTGCATACAGGTATTATAGAATTAGCGTCTGGGTTAAATTCTCGGAGTATTTCTTAATTGATTTGCTAGTTATTTTGAGCGTATTAGGGCCTGTTTTGACCTTTCTGTGTGTACTTTCGTCCGATAGAAGTTGTTGAATTTTAAAATTGTAATCCGACGTAGATCATACGTAAGATCCTTTTTGTTACTACCAGAAAATATACATTTACAAGTGTTGCACTGCCAAATATTTTGTGACACTTTTTTTTATAGATCTTTTCAGTTTTCAATTGTTAAATTTAATTATTTAATTATGAAGTGAAAAACATAAGCATGGTCGTCATTGAATTCAACTTTACTTAGTAACTATATAAGTATAACTGTAATTTACCATTATAGATAATATATTTTTCGGGAACTGCACTTAAAATCAGTTAAATAAGTACTATAAAACACACTAGCGTCTACCGTATGTTGTACATCAGACTTTCAGAGACAGCAAGTTTCTGGGCACTGATATTCTCGAAATAAACTCCAGTACTTCTAAATCAGACTCAGAAGAGCTACTCGTATTCATTGCACTTCTTATTGTATACCTCTAATATTTAAGTATTTAGCGCTCACTGGCAATTTATTTTAATAATAACACGATATAACCTAAAAATTGATGCAGTTTGCTTGAAATTAAACGTAAAATAAAGTTATAGAACCGATAAACGGCACTGATTGGCCAGTTAAATTAAACTTAGCTTAAACGGAGTTTATCTAGCAGTGCGATGTTCGGAAACGCAATTTCTTAAGTTATCGAACCAATAGCGCTGACGAATACATAAATTGCCGATAAAATCACCTCAGAAACCGAACTTTAGTGGAGCGTGCTGGAACAAGGTCATGCAGCCCTCTGTCGCGTAAGATCCCCACCGTTGCACTGCACAAGTACTTTCTTTTCCCAACTTTTAGACTATCCTTAAACTATAGTTGCATCGAAAATCGTACAAAGTAATTTCTCGTCAAAACACCATGTCAAACTAGTAATTTTTTATGAGAGTTCTCTCTTATAGTATCTCATTTATAACCGGATCACACTTACAATGGAATCATCAGTATCTTTTCAGATAAAAGTAACCTACATGTTGTCCAGGTTCAATAACTGCCTGTAGACGACTTCCCATTAAAATTCACGCGTAGACAGACAGTTGGTGGGTCCATAGGTCTTTGGGGTTGACTGTTTGTCGCCACGACGAATTTTATTGCACTAGTGCACGACAAAATTGCACTGCGGCAAGTGGTCACGAGGAAAGTTTGTACTGTTCTAGTGCACGACGAAATTGAACTATCTGATGAAACTGTTCGCACTGCTTCACGATGGCAGCGCATGTCCTTTCACTATTTAGCGAGTGCGCCTTCCATTGGTGGAATAAAATAAAATAAGGCCACCAATGTAGCCCCCCCCCCCATTAGGCGACCCGTGCGGGAAGGGAACGGAAGTGAGGATAGGTTCTACCGGTTAACTTATCATTTTTTTTTATTATGTGCGACTGCGACCAGAAAGATCTATTGTGATTGCTGCTATGGCTATAGTTCACAGCTAAGCCCTATGTCTTCAATGAATAGAAGGAGTTGCTTAGCCGTGACCAATTTCACTGCTTCTGGACGGAGTACATAGTTTCCCAGATGAGTGTTGTGTTTGCGAATTAAGGGTCCGCAATCAGTTAGGATGTGCAGAGAGTAACTTTCCTAAGAAAACAAATACGAGGGTGTGCTTCGGCGCAACCATAGTTCTTTTTTTTTCTAGCAAATATAGATATGAACTTCCACAAAATTATATGGAGGTATAGATTACATTAAGTTATTATTTTTTGTGTTATATATACTATTACGCCCACGTGCTCGTTATCTCAGTTATAAGGATACACAAACTTTTATAAACTTTTTTTTGTCTGGCGTTTACCTTACAAAATCAAATTAAAATCGTAGGCGTATTTTATACGTCGAAATATATGCCTACGATTTTAATATTAGTGTTTTCTCTAAAGACTGAATACAATACTCGAAAACAAAATAAGATGAAAGAATAATATAACATTGTTGGAATGATTGTGTAGTGTTGCTTTTGTACAGTTATATCACAATAATTACATCATATCTACATATTATGTGGGTATTTTAAATTAGTGGAAACCTTTGAGTATTAAAACTCAAAGGTGGAAACGGATTGCTCTTCAAATAGTTACGTTATTTTGCTTCTTTACGGTAAAAAGAGAACTAATTTCACTTTAAATATTACAATGCAAATTTACAAGTCTTCGTCTTATACATCTTCACTGAAATATCCATACGTCTACTCTGTTCCTCTGTCATAAATCCATCTGGATATTTCAATCCTATGTCCCTTTTTATTGCTGTAAATCAATAATTTCCATATCTGTATCCGCAAAAAATATTCCCACAAGAAACATTTGACAAGAGTTTGTTTTATGCTAGTAAAATTACCTAAATTAATTTTTTGCTTAGACAAATCGGGGCCTGAATAAAAATGGCAGCAGGCGATGTGACTCGTCGCGCTTCTATCACAGCGCCATCTATGCATCGACGACCGTCAGCACGTCGCGGTTCTCTCATCAAAAACCCACAAACGCAATCACAGGTAAATATGTTAAATTATTACCATAAAGCATCTTAAACTCATTCTCAAACAGAAGTAAGTATATTTCATAACGAATTTTCTGTTCCGTTCCTGATGGACCGATTGAAATCATTTATCAAAATCCTCAGTCATTTTTAGCTGACTTAGAAACATGAATGAAATTGGCATAGAGGTAAATTATTAGGCGTTTACAAAGGTAAAAATCTGAAAACTACAGATTATCGATGCTCAGTGTTGACAAGTATTGGAAAAATTGATGATGTTAGTTTCAAATATAGTACTTGAACTTGAATAAAATTAAAAAATAAAATAAAAAAACATGAAACTAGCCGTACCAACAGCTTTGTCAACATTTGTTGTCATTACATATTATACAAAACACAAGAGTTGAAATCATTTCATTCTAATAGTTTTAATTAACTGACCCCAACGTTGTTTGTACTGAACTTCACTCCCTTTTACTTATGTTTTTCCTATAACATTTTCTCGGAAAAACATAAGTAAAAGAAAAAAATAAGGAAGGGTTTAGTTATTTTACAATATACGCCAAAATTTGCAGAGAAGGTACCGAATGTGTAATATCGGCGAATGAGTAAGAAAAATTAATTTAAAAAAAAACCGAATATTGTCCTTTTTATCTTTTTAAATTCAGAAGAATGCATGATTTTAACTAATTTCCATTTATAAATATCTAACGCTCTCTATTTTACTACCCACGCACACATTCGTAAGGGTCGCTTGGTCCACGGAATATAAAAAATATATTTCGAGACTCGGTCGGCAAAAACGTGAATTGAATCGCACACATTCAATTTGAAATAATTTCAAATAAAAGTAAAAGTCTTATTTACTCGTAATTTCAAAAACTGCAAGAACGGTTTGTCTTTATTTATATATTTGATCTTAAATATAAAATTCGGATAGTCTTTGAAAATAACCCTGTATTTTAACTGTTGAGTTTTATTTTCACCTCACAATGTTCTAAGTTTACATTCCAATATACTATCCTTAATACTAATATACAAAATAACAGTTTAAAATTATCACCCAGCAGGGGGCAAAATAACCGACTAGTGATACTGCTACCTAACGATTTCTACGTCATCAATGGCCAGTTGTAAATTTATTGCTGGCACATACGCAATAAATTTACATCTTGTTTCGTTTTTTATACCATTGCTAATACGTTGTTTTGGCATTATGGATAGTATGAATATAATTGTATTAACAACTGTTTAAAAATATACTTCTAACTTTTTTTTAAAACACAGCTCTGTCAACATAGTATTTTCAACACGCTTTACGACTAATATGTATGTATGAATGTAATGCAATTTTTGATTAAGTTTCACCCATTTCATTTCACTACACTTTTATATGCTATAATAATGATGATGATCATGATGATGAGTTTCAATATAGGATCAGTAAGTCAGAAGGAAACGATTCTGACCATAAGGTCGCCCGATGATTTATTACAGCCTAATAAATATCCGTGGCAGAAGATAGGCCTGCTAGAAGAAATTTCAATATGAAAGAAGCAGTGCCTTCGTACAAAATATCTTTTTATTTTTCATTGTAACATTACTTCGTGTACATAAATTGGTAAATAAATAAATAAATGGGCCTCTCCTTTCCATTGCCTCATAGGGCTAAGTTTGTTATAGTTACCACAATTCGCAGACAGGTTAGTATTTCATTATTATATTTGCATAACAAACATGATGATGATAAAAGAATGCATAATACGTTATTCGTCTTAGCATATCATAAAGACAACTAATGGGATATTGGATTTGTGATTGTGTAGACGATGTACTGGATTACTTACATCTTTCACAATTTTGGATCTAAATCTATTTTTTTTTTGCTAAACGTAGCTCGAGTAGCTCCATAGACTCTGCCTACCTCCTCAGAGATTACAGTGGCGGACAGGACGTGGCGCTATGTATAAGAATAATTGAAAAAATAGCAATGTAATTAAATTACTACTAATATTCTTCTTGCTAATGTTAATAATTTACCAACAGGTGAGATTGTACTCAATCAGTCAAATGTATTCGAGTTCACTACTATTTAGTTTTCGGTTCATTATACATACACACAATGTCTTTTGAATTATAATTTATAACAAGTCTCTGTTGTCCACAGGAAGTGCCGTGGGACATCATAGACCGATGTGCGCTTCCAATAGTGTTGTGCCATGCTCTTGCCGTCGTGCTGTCAACTCTCCTAAATGCTATGCATCTTAGTCAAGTGTCCGTATTCACCCTCTTTCTCTGGTTTTCTATATCTGTCACTGGATCGCTGTGGTTTTATCATAACCTACAGGTAACATTGCTTACATTTTTTTTATTAAAATAGATGCTGTAGTAGTAAAGATCGTATAATTTTACAATAAATTTTAATTTAAGATTTATGTGGTTTAACGTATTTTTGTGAATGTATTTATTTATTTACTTAATAAATATTTACTAAAACTATAAATTTACTACGATTCTCCTCGCGGTATAGTGTCAAGATCGCTGGCTGCGTTTACTCGATGAATTGGTATAATAAGCCTATGCGTAAGAAAAGAAACGTTGGTCAAACATAATAATATGGCTACTCCTCTTCGATCTGTCGGTGGCCCGAGTTGCTTTATGTTTGAAACATAAATAAAATAATAAGTTTTTATAACTGTAACTTCAACCCTGACCGTTTCTCACTGTTTTTTTTTTTCAGAATTTAAAATTTTGTATACCAAAAAATTATCTTACATTCAAGAAAAATTAAGTAAGTGGATGCTGTGGCCCATAGACATCTACATCTTTCCTCATTTGCGAATCA
Organism: Parnassius smintheus behrii; assembly: GCA_036936625.1. Lineage (NCBI taxonomy): Eukaryota > Metazoa > Arthropoda > Insecta > Lepidoptera > Papilionidae > Parnassius > Parnassius smintheus. Next base: position 22,736,278 of record JAUPFT010000015.1, on the reverse strand, counting down.
AAATGCAGATGCGTTGTCATCCGTGAGGACTAAGATGGTATGCCTCGTTTCCAGTAAAAAGGGTCTCCGGTTCTCTACACTCACCATACGAAATACAGCAGCATTAAGCTACTATTTCACGCTGGTATTCTGTGAGAGCGTGGTCCTTCCCCGGTCGAGCCGACCCATTCGTGCTACAACTAAACGTCTAATATAACTGCAGCATGGCTCTACCACGTATAAAAAAATAAAAAAGATGGATTGCCTAGGGTTTTCAGAACGAATAAAAATACTTGTTATCTTGTTAGGAAAGCTTGTTAAAGCAGGTAGAGAGTCTGGTTTCTGATGATGTTAATGCTGTAAGCCTTTTTTTTATTGAAGAGGGGACAAACGAGTATGCAGCTCACCTGATGTTAAGTGACTACCGCCGCCCATGATTAACCGCAACACCAGGGGAATTGCAGGCTTTGGCAGTTTCAGTTTTTGCAGTTTTTTTTATTTTGGCTTTTACAGCTTCACATGTGTCAGGGAATTTAAATTATTCCACATTTTCGTTACTTGCGTAACAATGACTCCTATAACAGTGTACAGTGCGAGGTGAGTTATCAAACAGCTGTCCCGAACAGCGGGACCCGGCTCTGACGGCTCGTGTCGTTCGATGTTTTGCGCGGTGAGAACCGCCCAGGGATGCGTTTGTACGGTGTGTACGCGGTGGGGAAGAGTGTGCGGCGCGCCCATCTGTGTACTCGCTGTGTCCTATCCGTTGTACTATCCGTTGTCATATCCATTGTCCTAACAGTATTTGTGGCACTAAGTGAATGTGTAATATCTATGTGTGATGGGCCGGCGACATTTGTGTCGTCGGGATCTAGCGGAACTAGAGGTTTAATTAAAACGTTACGGGGCCTCCGGAAGATTTGCTTAACGTTTGTAGTCAGAGCATAGGTTGCTGAGTATACCACTAGCGGGTTGGAAAGTGTCTCAGCGCTCTCAAAGTAGCACCGTGACACTTCCTTGAAATATTCAGAGGTCGTCGGAAGTTGATAATCTCTGTAAAAGTCGGAGTTTCGCTGGTACCACCGAGCTCCGGTGGCAATGAGAGTTTATCAATGACCTCTGCAAGATGAGTAGGATCTATAGGTTCGTGCATTGGCTCTCTATACTATCCGCGTGGCATTCAACTTTTTCGGAGTCGTCAAAGGTGAGATCGGGCTTTCCTGGCCTAATGAGAGGTGGCATTCGTGAGGCATATTCTGCTTTCAGAGCTCGGGTCAACGGCCTGTTGACTCGATATCTTCCAGCAGATTATCCCACTTATCTTCATTTTGTAAGTCGCGCAGTCTTAATTTATTATGTATTGTGTGGTAGTCATCTCACTGTCTAAGGACCGCGTTATTCGCTCTGATCAGGTGTCGAATATCACTCGAAAGCGACAGGTGTCGATTGCTCGACACGTACAAATATTATGAACTGCGTGTGCGAAGGCTGCACTTTCATAGGACAGGATAGAGCTTACGCAAGCTTTGTAGAGTTGGAGCTTGTGTCTTAGGGACATTTTGCTCTTATAGTTAACTGGCGGTCGGCGGCGACTAGTGTAGAATTTGGCATGATTGCGGGCGGTGCGAATGTGTTTTGCGAAGGTCATGGAGTGGTCGAATGTGACCCCAAGGTATTTGGCGGTTTATTGCTACGGGATTTTGCAGCTGAACAGGGTAATCGTGCCTAGAGGATTTTCCGGATTTATGTTTTCCTTTCCTTTGAAAGTATACTTTTGAAGCTATACTTTTTTCAGGGTTTACTTTGATTCTCCACAAGCGATTGGCGGCTCTTTAAAGCATTGTTGTGAGAAATGGTTTAATGAAATGAGCGCAGTAAAGTGCCATGCTGTCTGCAAAGGAAGCGGTGTTGACAACTAGGTTGTTCGAGATGTCACTCGTATAGAGTGTGAAGAGGAGCGAGGAGAGAACGGAACCTTGAGGAACTCCAGACCTGGTGTAAACACCGTTGTCCTTGAAATCAGTGGTTTGGTTTCACTTAGAACGTAAATTCAATTTTCTGTCCAACATCGTTCGTAAATTCATGGATACCCTATGCGCCCGAGTAACTTAATCACTGTAAAGATCACCGACCGTGCTAGCTACCTACACTACATTCCAATAAAAACACAATAGGTACACATAACCTAAACAAGCAAAAATTGAGGAATTAAGGAAACATTGAGATTTTACTAAGAAAAAATGTTGTTATTTTTCATTGAATTTACGTTCTATAAGTGAAACCAAATCACTGGTTTCAAGGACAACGGTGTTTATACTAACATCCTGTATATGAGAACGGAAATGGCGGTTGGCAAGGAAAGCTCCGATGATATGAACGAGCCTGTCGGGCACGTTAAGTTTAAACAGATTATAAAGCAAGCCATCGTACCAGACTTTGTCTGACGCTTTGGCGACGTCGAAGAAGAGGGCACTGATGTTATGGATTCGACTCCTACTCCTTGAGTGGGAGAAGACCTCTAGGATGTATTCCGTAAGGCGATGGATGTGATAAGTGCACGAGTGATCAGGTCTGAAACCAAACTGTTCGTTAGTAAGAAGAATGTTGGTAAGGACGTGTTTACGGAGGCGCTTTAATATTATACGTTGGTAAACTTTCGCCAATGTGCTGGGGAGACTAATGGGTGTGTAGCTAGAAGCTAAGTTTCTCTTGTTTCGAGATTCCCATGACATCTGCTTCTTTCTATGCGTCTGGGAAAGAGCAGCTGGAGAGAAGAGCGTTGAAAATGCCTACTAGGAGGCAGACAAGTGGCGCTGAGAGGGATTTTAGCACCCTGTTGCTAATGTCGTCAGGGCCGGGTGCTGATTTCATTTTAAGGTTTTTGATGGTCTCTGTGACTTCGTCAATAGCCACAGGATCTAAGAGGGGGGCCCTGCAGATGATAGCGCAGACCTACGCTCTTCCTAGGCTTCGACCTCTGCAAGATGAGTAGGATCTATAGGTTCGTGCATTGGCTCTCTATACTATCCGCGTGGCATTCAACTTTTTCAGAGTCGTCAAAAGTGAGATCGGGCTTTCCTGGCCTAATGAGAGGTGGCATTCGTGAGGCATATTCTGCTTTCAGAGCTCGGGTCAACGGCCTCTTGACTCGATATCTTCCAACAGATTATCCCACTTATCCTCATTTTATAAGTCGCGCAGTCTTAATTTATTATGTATTGTGTGGTAGTCATCTCACTGTCTAAGGACCGCGTTATTCGCTCTGATCAGGTGTCGAATATCACTCGGAAGCTATAGGTGTCGATTGCTGGACACGCAAATCTTTCGAGAGTATTCTTGGACCGCTGAGGTTAAGTAGGCCGATAGGACGTTAATCGCTTTATTGGCTTCCTCTGGCGAGTCTATTTTATCAGGAATCGTGTCTATGTGCTGGGAGGTCGAAGACTCGAGTTTGACCTCGAGTTTACGTCAGTCCACGATTATTTTGGTCTGAAGGACCTCACCTGCGGGCTGTTCCGTCTGTAAAAGAACTGGTCTATGATGTGAGTTACGCTCTAGGATTGTCTCGATGGATGTTATCGACAAACGGACATCACTGAGTAACGCTATGTCAAGGATGTTCGTTCGATATCTGGTAGTGAATGGGTCATGAATTGGAGTCTCAGGCGCGATAACATCGAAGTTTAGTCGGTCCATAAGCTCGAGCAATGCATTACCATTATTATTATTTGTAAGCGAGTACCAGGAAGAATGCTAAATGTTGAGGTATCCAGCTATTATAACACTGGGGCCAAGATTAAGTAACTCTAAAGATCAGATTCAATTATACGCTTTAGCGGTGGTAGATATGCCGAAACGATGGTAAGTGGTGGATGGCCAGACAAAGCTACCTTGGATATAGAGACTTCTATGTTAGTTAACGGGGAGCGTCAAACGGTCCATAGTGCAAGGACCGTTTGTAGTAGATAAAGCTGCCACCTCTAGTGCTAACTAAGGTATAATTTGGGATCTTGGGATCGCGATGGCTAGGCTTCAAGTAGGTCTCTTGCACTGTACACGTACCCCACGTACCACACGTAACATCTACGTCGTGGTTGCGCAGAAAGAGCGCGATCTCGTCTTTTTGGTCTCTGAGCCCGTTTGCGTTAAGAAATACGACAGTCAGAGAGCGTGGTTTAGATCTACCTAACGGTTGTACTGCCATTTTGGGTTTTAACTAATGTGTTTAAGCGCACTGGAAAGAGTTTAATCCTATGTGCTCAATCGTGGCGTTGAAGCTTGTCCTGTGGGGTGGTCGCTCCGCGGAGTTTGTAGGGGTGTGCCTAGCTGTTGCAACAAGCAACACAAAAATTAAAATAGATGGCCACCTCTGAGCCAGCGGGTGTATTTCACTCTGCTTACGATTAGCAACGAAAACCAGGAAGCCAGGAAGGAGAGTTACGCACAAAACACTCTTTGCACCTCAACAAGCGTCCGATAAACTTCACTGTAAGACCGCTGTCACCTGGAACAGCGTGCTTCGCGCACCACAATATGAGCACCAACACAGTCACCAAATACAGAGCGCCACTAGGCGTGAAATTACTTTTATTACTGCGCACATGGGCTAGTATGGGGTGACGGGAGTGAACTCAACCTGAAATTTTTTTATGCCGGCTCTGGAGTCTACAGCGCTCAAGGCAGGAATCTATCATGAATGATCGCAGGGCAGAGAGTTCGTTTTTATTTTTCTTTATCCTTCCTTTTTCTGGTAAGGCCCAAAAGTCGAATGAATTCCCAGCTAATGGGGGCGATACTTATGTCTTCTAACAACTTTCTGGAAACTTCTCTGTCTCACGCCCTCTGGCCATCATTCTTTATTTTATAGAAAATCTTTAACGTATATATATTTTTTATATCTAGGTCTTAGACTACATGATGCTACTTACATTAATACATATGTGCGCACACGGCGCCGCTCGGTCTTGAAATGACAGCATGAATTTTTTTTTTGCGCCCGAAGCAATTAAAGGGCTACCCTATGCGTAGGGAGGCGGAAAATGCATTACGCATACCACGATAGCCGGTCTATCGTGGTTATGAGGGGCTCACTGTCCTACCGGGGACCCTAAGTGATACCCTCTAAAAACCGCCTTTGGGGACAGGCAGCCGGCTGATTAAGCTCTATTGTGCCTTATCATGAGCGACCCTCTTTTGGGAAAAGAGGGCGCAGTACAGCATGAATTTGGGAGTACCCTTTAAATACTACCTTGCTCCTCGTTCCACTATAATTTAAGCGCGGCCTAGCTTACGAACACAAACACTGTATTCAGTGGAGGGTCAGCGCACACACACACACACATACATGATAATGCATATGGATATGACTTTACTCTTAGAATAATTAATTCATAGGTTAAAGTCATATCAACATTCATATTCATATATCAACATTCATATTCATACATAGGACCTTCACCTATGACTTTATTATTCTAAAACACATTGTTCCTTTTTTATTTTTCAATAAAACACAAGAAAACATAACATTTTATTTACATACATAATTGTGCGTCTATGACGCGAGTTTTTACCGTTTAAGCTACGAAAATTTTGACCTATATTATACCTTACACTATGTTCGTTATCACTTATCTATTACGCATAGTAAGACTTAATTAAAGGTAAACAAAGAAATAAATAATATTATCAATAATTTTAGCTATCTGTACTTTTATGCATAAAATTACATCTAATATAGATAAACTAGACTTAACTACTTTTTCTCATTTAATATTAATTAATTAAAACATTCTACGCTAATAAATCATAATATTAAATTACCAAGTTTGCTATAATAGCGCAATATTAAAATACCAATGAAATATTATGAAAGGTAATTAGGGAATAGTTACGTGGCCGAGCCTCAACTACTCGTGCTATGTTGCCTGTACGTTACTTTTGACGCTGTCGTGCACAATGGTGGATGAAAAGGTTCTCTAATAGAGATGCGACGAATATTCGGTTTATATTCGGTATTCCGCCTATTCAATCACTTCTTTCAATATTTCAATATTTGGTATACGGCTGACTAGTTCTCAATATTCGTCCAAATACCACAATTATTTCGTAAAAATAGTAAAGTAATTACGAAAAAAAGTCACACATTAAAACTGAATATATTTTACCAACAAAACGTTACAATTTATACTCAAAATTAGCAGAGGTAAGTTGTGATAAATGAAAACTATTTTTCACCATTTGTTTATGGCAATTGGTAACCGATTGCGTTTTCCCTAATAAACTATACCCGCTTCTGAAAATAGCTTCTCACTGTATACACTGCTACCGGGCGATAATAGATAAATTTTTGCGAATGTCAGTTTTGGATACAGTTGTACGTTTGCTGACCACCAAACAAATCATCAATTATTTTAAGTGTCTGCTGCCCAATCAAGGCGAGCTGTTTTTAGAACAAAAATCAATCTCATTTGCAATAGCATTTTTACTCTTCCACAATTTCAGAAACTATTTTCATTTTCATTCTTACGAAGTTGAGAACAATCATCATCATGAATAAAACACACGACACGACGTAACAATAAACAAACAATGCTTGCCGTGACACGATTATCTCGCAAAGGAAACAAATATCCCCCTCCCCCCCTCATAGTCGTGTTGCCGCAGCACTGCATTCACTAAAGCGGGACTAGTTGTAACTTGCCACCGCGCCGAATATTTGACGCTTCAGCCAAGAACGTTTATTCGGTATTCAGTATTCGGCAAAATTACTATTCGTGACATCTCTATTCTCTAGTTTTAGCCAAACTCTATGAGTATGACAGTAATAGAAAAGCTTAAAGTACCATAATAATGAAAAAAAAATACAATACACAGAATAATATTTTTTTTTCCGAATTTAAATAATTGCAACTGCGAATGGTTGGCAACCTCAGTTTTCCTGTTCCATTTCTCTCTGTCACATTTTATGACACCCATAGGATGGTATGAAGTTGTAGATAACCTTACACCGCCACTACCCAATTAGATTTTAATAGATAATATCATACGGATTAGGGATTAAAATATCGGATATGAATCAGTAAAGTTAGTTTCATTTGATACTATTCATAAAACAATTAACTGAAACAAAAAACAAACATAAAACGACAAAGACTGCAGAAAATTGTCCCTATATTAATATAAAAAGGAACGACTTTAAATTAATCTCGAGTTTCACATAAATAGATCTAAAGTTTTATAAGCAACGAACTAACTTCCCTAAGAAAATATTTCATTATTATTAACCTATAAAGTTTTTATTACTCATTGAAGAGCTTCTTTGCCCTTTCACGTATTTTTATAGATATTATCAAATGATTTACATAGGTAAATATTATAATTCTGAATATCGCGTTATTTATAAGTGATTATTTGTATTTTTTTCTAATGGGTAAAAATAAAATATTACTTTATTTTAATGGCTGCTGGGCATAGGTCTCCTTTCATTTCTAGAAGCATTTTTGAAATATTCCTTTCTACTCCAATTCGTGGTTCACATATGCCATCGAAATATTTTAATTTCGTAGACATGAAGGTTACATAACGATGCATAGCAACTTTATAAGTGCTGCTCTTTTCCCTAAGATGTCACGAATCTTAAATTCCACTTATACCTCATTAAAATCAATAGTGGCGCATATGACCCCGCCATCGTTCTTTAGGTTATGTGGGTTAAATAAATTAAAAGGTTTTAAAATAATCATCAGTTTAAAACACCAATTTTATAAAGAATTTGGAGTTAGTATAATACTCAATGAAGTACCTACCTTTATTCATCTTATAAACAATATTTTTTATGTACGTGACCTTCTTGAGAGATACCTACTCATCTTGACAGCTTCCATGACAGATAAAAGCATTCCCTAGTAACATATTTTTCGTACATGACATCAGCCCATTAGGTTTATCTTCATATTTTTTATAAAATAGCAGACGTAAATACCGCTTCGCACGTATACAACATTCCTCTTGACATTAAAAAAGCTCCCAACAAATTCGTCTTTAAAAATCAAGTCCGTAAGTATATGATTAAATCGTTGCAAGATTGAATTAACTCAGCTCTCTTTTTCGTATATATTTCATATTTGTTCTGTCCTATTGTGTATGTATATATATATATATATATATATATATATATATATATATATATATATATATATATATATATATATATATAGATATAGATATATATAGATATACACATGTATTTATGTGTATATGCTGCACCGCCTCCATAATGTCTATCTCTGTTTAGCCTAATGGTTGACTGGGAGAGAATGCCCTATGGCATTAAGTCCGTCATATGTACTTTTTTGTGCATGAAAGCATAAATAAATAAATAAATATACAATATGTAATAATAGCTATAATGTATTCACAAGAGATGAAATAAGAAGACAAACGAACTAATAAATATTTAAAAACAAAAAATTTACTCATAAAAAGTTACATTTTAGCTATGTTTAATTCATTTGAAATAAAAGGAATCTACGAAATAGAAAGCCATAAGAAAAATTCAAATACAATTATTAGAAATGAGTACGTAAGCTTTTATAACTATCAAATCAATTTAATATTATTTCAACGATATGCATAGGTTGCTTTAATTTTTTTTGGGATGTTTAATTCTTTATTTTTATTGAATAAAATTAATAATGATGTCCTCCAAATCGATTTTCGGGCCGCTAGTCTCAACGAAGACACACTATATATACAACTGTACAGGACAAGATTATAGTAACCAATTGTATGTGCAGGCATTGGTACCGTCTGTCTCTCTCTAAGTGTAATGGGGTGATTATGCGATACGACTAGAGAGATTAAGAGAGAAAAAAAAATATAATACGACATATAAATCAATATTATCAACAGTTTGAGATGAATTTAGTACTATATATAGTAAACATCAAATGTTTGAAACGAAGGCACTCCTCTTGTTTATGCCTTAAAACAGTCCTCTATTTTATGCCTTTCTCGTTGCCTCAGTTACCATCGGAATCTTCAGCGTCGACATATCGTATAACGTTCAGTACCGTGGTCACTTGGAACATCAAATTGGCCTCTTCAAAGCTTAGCGTGCTTTGTAGAGCAGGAAAGCATTCCACGCTGAATCACCGTGAGCATGTTGGTACTCAAACACTGGAAAACTGTTCTCAACTTTGAGCCGGGACGCCGCAGTACCAGCTTCTTCCACCTAACCGCGCCGCCAGCGCAGAGCGGCTTGAATAGTCGTCGACCGGGCTCATACTGATCGGCTCAATACACAGGCGCTGAGATGATATCCTGCATTCCACGCATCGCACGCAATCCCGCATTGATCAGAGTGCTTAGAAGAATTGCTCGGAATAATCCCCGCCGACAAAATCCACGAACGGACATGGATATTAAACTCACAGTATGGCATTGATATATTAAAAGGGGAAGATAGGTCACTAAATCAAAGCGCCCGGTCCTACATAACTACGGGATTGCCCGTACTTGGCTCGTTTGTAAGAGCGAGAAAACATGCGTGAGAGACACGATACGCACGTGATGCCCGATTTCGCGATGACGCGATTTCGCTCGCACAACTACGACGTTTCCTATTTCTGTCCTTGTCTATCGTTAAATATAATTTTGCGTTTAAGATAACAGATGTGTAAGTTTTGGTGCTTGTAGTCGTGCGCCGAGCCCAGGTTTAGTGATTGCGATATTAGCGTGTAACATATCTTCCCTTTTAATATATCAATGCAGTATGGCATGGATCGTTAGCGGTCCACCACTGTGTAATTGACGAGCACAGTGGGAAGAAAACTTTTTTCTCACACGACTTATTTGTAGAATCGTTTAAAACCGGTTTTCCGGACCGATACGACTTGGAGATTTTCAAGAAACTACCTTAAACCTTTTTAAAAGGCTGGCAACTTACTTGCAATGCGTCTGGTGTTGCAGTTGTTCATGGATGGCGGTCGACTCATACTGTCAGATGAGAAGCTTTCTTGTCTTATTTTTCAGGGGTGATGACAACGCATCTGTTTTCTAATTCGTAATCGAGGGTACCATCCAGGGGACTACGAGCTTGTTTATCACCCTAATCCCACGTAAAGAAATTGATATTTCTTTCCAAAATCTTAAACCCACTTATTCGGACCTATTAAATACTTATCCGATCATCGGTGCATATTTCTATACCTAATAAAATATCGAACATTCACGGTCAATCAAGTTTATTCAAACATCACCCTCTTTCAATGGGAAAACACTAGAACGGGAGTGAACACTCCCGTTCTAGTCTTTTTTTTTTGACAAAATTTCTCAATGGTATAAAGTTTCGCAGACGACTTTATGTGTGCGTTAAATTCTGTGATATTTATACCCGCTAGTGATTGTCTGTGTCCCAAATACCACAACGTCGACCGCATTGTTAAATTAATAATACGTAATTGTGTATATACTGTAATCACTGGAGTGACGATCTGGTAAGAGAGGCACGAAGTCGATGAAAGGAGGTGGTTTAGGACCGTGCTTTGTGGCATTCTTTAGGGGGAGGTTTTGTGAAAGGCTGTGATGATGACAATGATGATGCTAGTAACATCATTATTACAATTAAAGTTGATAATCATACCAATAATATTAATAATATAAAATAAGCACATTGATTGAACTTTATAACTTTATCTATTCATTATATATTACAAAATAAACCCTTTCAAAATAGAGCCCCTATAGAACATTGGCCTATCTGTAACTTTATCTATATTTTATCTATATAGCTTTGTAAAATTTAACGTAATTTTGTTTCATAATTGAAGTTACTATTTATAAAAAATTACGAAAAGAAGTTATTACTAAGTTTGTCAGTGATGTCACAATATTTTCAAAATACAAAATAATAAAAGTAATTTATAGCTTATTAAAGCACAACTTATAATAGTTGTCGATTTGACAATTATTCAACATCACTGGTTAGTTGTGCCAACATCGGTACATCCAATTGCGTCATCTATTCCTTTCGAAATTCCAATTTAAAAATAGGTTAATGGATGTTTTCTCAGAATAGACACACCAATAAATAAAATTGTTATGGTGTTTTCTTTCTGCATACCATTTGTGTAGTTATATACGCGTAATAACGAATATAGCCAATGAATTAATAAACACTTTTGTCGTGTGTTGCTAGTGTAATGCCCCGGCTACACGCTCCGTCTTGCCTGCACAGTCCAGGCCTGTGCAGTCATGACTCTACAATGGCTCGTGCAGGTAACTTTGTGTAAACTGGACTGTGCAAACCTCAAAGTGTTTTAAGAGCTAGTCACGTCACGATGTGGCCAGAAGAGGTTATTTTTTAAACGGAGCCTTATATTATTGTTTACTTGTAAAAAAGCAACAAATAAGAAAGTTAGTTTTTCAATTAGTAAATGATAAGCTTCATTTTTTTTTGTTCCTGTCCGAATATTCCTTACTTTTAAAACGATTTGTACAATTCTACGAATTCAGTTAAAAAATCCTTGGAATAATTACCGTAGAGTACCTTGGCGTACATTTCTCATTTTTAAGATTTTATAACGTAACGTGTGTCGTCAACAAGAATTTAGACGGACTGAAGCGCGGCTTGAATAACCGGCCACACGCTCAAGTAAGCTCGCAGGCAAAACCGTGCAAACCAAGCCCGCGCAGTCCAATCTTCAGCACGTCAACGATTACGCAGGTCGCCTGCGCGAGCCACCGTCTTGCCGTCCACACGCACGCGCTTACCTGTGTAAACCAGTTTGTGCAGGCATGCTCACAGGCAAGACGGAGTGTGTAGTCGGGGCATAAGGAGAACCCATGAATCCATATAATGCCGTGGTTATCGTAAAAAGCAACTTGAAAGTGTCAGAAAGATCTCATAGGTTTCGATAAATGGCACTATGACCATTTCGATTTTTCAATGCGATGAATACTCAAGCCGGTGACGGGTTGCAAACAAGCAAGCAAAGGTATCAAATATGATGGTTAATTATCAATGAAGTGAATGAAGAAGCCTACGTCCAGTAGTGAATTTTCATAAGTTGATGATGATGAAATATTACATTATACAGGTATCTATCTCGCTCATCCACGTTTTGCAAGTATGGATTGTGGTGATAAATCGTATTTATCACAAGCCTGCAAAATCAGTAACGGAAGAGTAGTAACGGAAGCTGGGTGTCGGTTTATAAGGTCAAATCTTCAGAGCCAAATAATAATACGACATTTATTTTTTGCCTTTATTCTATACTTCGTTTCGTATTATCGATGGCGGTGTTTTTCCTTGTGGAAAAGTTATAGATATTGAGTCTAGTGATGGGATTAATAGTACACCCACAGAAATGGTAATAATAAGACAATAGAAATTAATTAGCGCTCGATTACTTCCAAAACCTATGTCGCCACATCTTTCCGTATTATAAACATACGCAACGCACAATGATATCTAATGTTTCACATTACATTGCTTGGCGTGTTTTTCAACGTCGCGTGGGTCGCGTATTACGGTAGAACAAAAGTATCAATGGTAATTGTAAATACGAAAAGTATTAAATAAAAGTTTACAAAGGTAAATATAGCAAAGTATTCATATAGATGTAAATTAGTTAAAACAATGATAATTAGTAAATAATCAACTTACCGATCAAATGTTATGCCTTTATTAGTTGAATTACACGTCCTTGATGAGTTTTTACAATTGATTATGCTGCAGTTCACCATTGTAAATATATAATTACATCAATTCACGTACGACATTCCCCGCGCAACTAAATCATAAAATGATGAATGATATTCGTCAACACAAATCATAGCTGCGACAAGGTTACTCGCTTATGCGACTTATACTGTCTGTCGATTTCTGTGAGTGCACCCCATTGTGGGCGGAAGGTACTACTCTACAAATTAAATTATTCTTATCTTTTCTTGTGCACGCAGATCTTTGCAAATCTTCTCATCTTTATCTATTTTTATCACAAGGCAAGCTCAAATTAAATTTTATAAAAGAAAATCTTCACATAAAATTTATGAAGCCAGAGGTTAAAATTTCAAGTATTAATAAACTATCCTAAAATAGATGACCTCGAAAGTAACTGCGTCACATCCTCGGAAGCCCGAATAAAATATTCATTTAACAGTTATAACAATCTACATCAATCAAACTGTCAACGCATATTTTCTACAAAAACATAATTTCGTTACCTGCCTGTGATATCAGATAATAGAATTAAATTACCATAAAACAACAAATAAAAAAGGCCCTGAACAGTTCAATCTAACGTTGATGTTCTTTACATTTCATCATTACTGCTTTTCAAATGTCCACAGCTGAACACAGAAAATCGCATGTCTTACCTGATCATCACTCCATCTAGTAGGAGGACTTATCATACATCAACTTACTGCCGGTCGTCTTATTACCACTTCTACTTACTAATCCGTTGGGATTTTAATTTGAAGAGTTATGCCGCAAATTTTCAAATTTAGTAGCGAAAGAATTTATGAATATCATAAAAATATCTAGTGCAATAAGTTTAAACTTACAAGTTCTAAGGCACTTATGTGTTTGATAGGTGACAGCAGCGGGCAAAGCTGTGCTGGTGACAGGATGCGACAACGTTTTAGGAAACGCCCTTGCTCGAAAGCTGGATGACCTGGGCTATCATGTATTCGCTGGCTTCCAGAGTAAGGCTGGAAACATCGATGCCGACATGCTTAAAGAAGACTGCTCGGGGCGCCTTCATACCCTACAGCTTGACATTACATCTGAAACGCAGGTAATTTATTTTAACACCTTTGTACATAACATATTCGTAATGTTTTATAGTATTAAAGTGTCAAACGAAACGCCGACCTGATAGTAACTGACAGTAACCTGACCTTATTTTTATTTATAATTTATAACGCCCGTCACACATTTTAATTTGTGTGTACTTAAAATAATTTCAGACTATTTTAATAATATAGTCGACTTGACTAATCTCTTACGTCTAAATTCTTTAACTTCTTATCTTAAATTTATAATTGGGCTACAGCCATCAATGCCGTTAGCATATTGTGGGTGTCGTTAAGCTGCCATCCGAGAACTATAAATTTAACTATTACGGCGAGTAAATAGTAAGATATTATATTCCCATCGAAGCAGTACGTATCGAGGCAATATTTCCAATTACCAATAAAATCCTGTACAGTAATTTTCATACTAAATTACACTTGGTAGCAATATTATTACAACACTTTTTTGTATCATTATGTATGGTCATAAAATAAATAGTAAATAAACCGCTTATTTTCTCATCACAAATAGAATTACTTAGAATATAGCTTAAAATAGTGGTAAACAGGTTGCCCGATCCTTTATGAGAAACTTTTGCCATAAGTATCGTGTGTGAGTGTATATTGTGTCTATGTGTGTGCGGACGTGCTTGCGGATATGATATGTGGGCGTGTGTAGCGGTGCGTGCGGGCGCGCAAATTTAAAAAATATAACATACTAGCGATTCGCCCCGGATTTGCACGGATGATTACTGGATCTTGACAACAGCGCCGCCTACCGAATCCAATTGTGAATTCAAACCATCCATGGACCTCTGAGTCATCCGGGGACCCGGATGGTTTAAAAATTGCATTGGTTTGAAACCCACACAAAAAATTTCATGATAAACGATCGAGCCAGTTTCGAGTTTTAGCGAGACTAAAAGACTTCAATAGATTTTTATATAAACAGATATTTTTTTTTACTATTTATTTAATACCCAGATTTACTTAAACTAGAAAAGGAAGTGAGTTTCAGTTACTGTATAGTTCAATGTTTTAAATATTTTGTGGCAGACCTTGCAATATCCTGTTAGAATCGAATAATGTTCAGAATCTCATTTAATTTATTATATAAATACTCGTAAATCGTAATATCTAATAAAACAAAAAAGTCCTGCAATGAAGTAGTTCTGAAAAGTTGACCTAGACACAAGGGTGTCAATGTGCAGTTTAAAAGTCGGGGTTTGATTGATACTTACTCCAGGGTATTTGCTGCTGTTAGTTCTCATGTTATTGGGACAGCAACTCACAGCGAATTTTATGTATTTCGTTATGGCAACTTTAAGAGTAATGACTAAGTACCATTCTATTTTAGTTATTCGCATTTCAATTTGCGCTCCTGCTGAATTGTCAGCAAGGATTTTTATGTTAAATTTATTTGAAATATTTTTTTAGAATAAAGGTGACAAATAAGTATACAGTCCACCTAATATTCTTCATCATCATCATCATCATTACAGCCCTTCACAAGTCCACTGCTGAACAAAGGCCTCCTCCAAATAATGCCACAATGCAAGGTCCTGAGCCACCTGCATCCATCGACTTCCTGCGTGGTTAACCAGGTCGTCACTACATCTAGTGGAGGGATGATCTACACTTCGCCTGCCGGTACGAGGCTGTCACTCTAAAATCTTTCTTCCCCATCGGTTATCGGTTCCTCGAGCTATATGGACGGCCCATTGCCACTTCGGCTCACTAATCCGTTAGGCTATATCAGTCACTTTGGTTCTACTGGGGATATCCTCATTCCTAAGTTTATTACGCAGAGAAACATAGCATAGCCCTCTCCATAGCTCGCTGAGCGACCTTGAGTTTCCTCATACGGCCAGCAATGAAGGGTCATGTCTCAGTTGGGTGCTGTAAAGCACCCGAGATGTCAGGAATTAAAAAAGTTAAAATTAAATGCGATAAACTCCGTAAAATTAGTTTCATTTATTGTGTAGTGTTCGCGTAAATATAAGACACTGCTGTGTTTCGTGTAGTTCGTGACGAAAACCGTATATTTTTACTAGTAACGAGGCTTTCCATCTTAATCAAGGATAAAATGTAGATGTCAATTGTCTGTAGCTCCCACTTACCATTAGCTGTGCTATATGATCGTAATTTAACCTTACAAGTAAAAAAAATGTATAGACACAAATATAAACTTTTAAAAATAACATTAAATTACCACCCCGTCAGCCGCTAAGCTTTTATTTACTTCAAAAATCACTCTTACTTTAGGAGCAACAACTAATTAAAGTTTCATCTTACAGGGAGACCCTTTATAAACAACATCAAATCCAATTCCACGAACTTTCAGAATTCTTAATAGTTCTTATAACATAGGAGTTCACTTCCGGAGAAGACTTTGAAAGTTTGGCGAATTTAAAGCTCCGTATATTAAATACGATATCGTTTTATCTATTTATAAATTTAAATAAAAATCTAAATAATAAAAGTTTTCTTTTTATTAAAACATTTTGCATGTACTGCTCCGAGCTATTGCTCAAATGTACGGGTAACAACAGAGCCTACGCCCACGATTATGTCCGCTATAACTTTAAAAGTAAAACATACGGAACTCCCTTCAGAAATAAGAACTCGTATTATTTATAACTAGTGCCGCCACAACCCAACCAACAACCCGCCTCGGCTTTAACGGGGTAAGATCTGTTAATGCGGCATTAATTAGATTTAAGATAATCATAGACAACGTTATTTTATCAATGTTCGTTATTTTCAAAGAAAGTCGTTAAGTTTTTCCGACAGAATATTGCCTAAATCACTCTGGCGTTGCTCTCTACCTGTAAAGTTTTACTACAATCGGTTCAGCGTTCAGGAGATAAGCTCGGAGAGACAGACAGACAAAATATTCAAAATGATAACCATTTTTGAATTTTTTATCTGTCTTGTCCCAATGGCATGCAAATAAACTCTCAGCTATGGAGTATATAAGTAAGGAGTACCAACTCTCATAGGAGAATAGTTGAAAAAGTGTCCATCTGTAAGCAGTAAATAATAGTTCAAAAACTCTCCACTACAGCGCTCGAGTAGCTACGGAGTATGTAAAAAAATTTTTGAAAGCAATAAAATAGTTATTGCAAAAAGAATTATGGTTATAGTCTGTGCAATAAAAAAAAATTTATAAAAAGTTCTTTAAAGGAGACGGTCCGAAATTGTATGAAGCGTAGGCCTGATTTTGTACAAGTAGGGTAATAAATTACAATAATATACTATACCACTTTTGGTCATTAAAATATACGAATTTGCCTTTATTTCAGTGCTACCAATATTTTATTTTTACCAAAAACTGCAACACTAATGGCGAATTGATGTTGCTTTGACGTTAGTTGTCAGATGTCATGAGATTATTCATCAATTTATTGATAGATATCTGAATTCTAAAATTGTAGACAGAGAAACCTATAGACAAATTGACGCCTTCTTTCCCATTCGCACATGATAAAGATAGATTTATGCATACGTCTTGCATAAATCTATCTTTATCGTGATATGGATTTGCTGTTTTGTTCTTGAAATAAGTAAAGTTGTTGTTGATATTTACATATCAATATCAATGCAATTCAGGAGCTCGGAATAAACAAAAAAATAACACAATACCTACATAATTTCATGACTCAAGTCACTTGTTAGACACGACATTTGACATATAATTTTATGACTGGAAGGGCGCCATCTTGTAAAATCATCAAAATGGGAGTGCATTTATATTTAAGCGAGTTATTTAGTTCAATTCATCATCTAATTTATTTTTAATAAAATACCTGAATTTTTCGCTTTTTTTACGGTATAGTGTACATGTACTTGGCCTAAAACGGACCGTCTCCTTTAGACTGCAGCTACAGTGGCGCCACCCTTCTTTAACGATTTCCTACGGACACTATTTTGTACAGAGTCTGTACTCCTTACCTCTACACTCCATACTCTCAGCTCAATAAAAGGCAGTTATCTCGGTACCGACAGACATTTCAATTTTATTTACATGTATCTAATCTCACTATTATTATCATCATCATCATTTCAAACTCTTCCAAGAATTGCTACACAAAACATGGTTATGAATGAACCACTTTCTTCCTTGCATATATAACCAAGCCGTCACTCTACTCGTATCCAGTGGGAGGCCCTACACTTTGCTTACCTGTACAAGGACAACTTATTCGTCAAACTTTCTACCTTATGAGTTTTCTAACTAACTAAACTACCGGGTTGACTGTGAGAGAATGCCTAAAGGCCTTAAGTCCGCCCTTTGTAATCCTTTTTATTACAGTGCAATAAAGTATTAAAAAAATAATAAATAAACTACTTATTTTTAACATAGCAGTAAAAAATCCGCACCAAGTAGATATAGGTAAAATAAACTATTTTTGTTGCCAATTATATTTTCCAACTAGGTTTTATCCGAGAGTTCGTCTGCGTAGAAGTTAAACAAAACACCTAAAGATCTACGAGTATATCCAGAGTTCTTTGGACAAGTAATTCAAGTATCGGAAAGCCACTTTAATTTCAACTTTTCTATCATTACATTACACGAAAAATCTCTATTAATTTTACTTGAAAAGGTCGTATAACATTATCATTAAACACTCATAGTTTTCGTACAAATCATGTAAAATTAAATAAAAATGCTAAATATCGGCTTAGAATCAAAACTTTAAAAGATGGAGAAAGTAAAAGGATCTTTGGTGTAAAATTACAAACTAAAACAGTTTTGTTCGTAACTTATTTTATATTAATGGCTCTCGACAACAGCGCCACCTACTGGGTCCAATTCTGAAACTAAACCATCAAAGACCCCACTCAACAGACACAAAAAATCATCAAACCTAACCAGCCGCTTAGAAGGAGTTCAGTGACGAACGCTCATTCAGAGTTATACACATATATTTTAAAGATAATAAAATCATTAAAAACCATTTATTTTGTGATTTTTTGGATTTTACAAAATAATCGTCTAGGTTTTCCGAATAAATATATCTATATATAAAATACATTTAAAATTTACTTTTAAAAAATGACTAAAATTACTGATTACATGCATCTGTTGCTAAAGGCAACAATCTAATCATTTGAGGATTACACTAACGGATAGATAATTTAAAAATCTATTTTATCCACGTTTTATTTAATTTCTTAAGTTCGCTTTTCTTTTTTAATTGAAATAATTCCAAAAATTCGGGCGTATTTTTACACGATATATTGTAGCGAGAGCGCGTGGATTGTATAGGACCGAACGCTCAAGGTTGTTATGTAACGCCCGAATATTTGGAATTATTTCAATTAAAAAAGTTAAACGAACTTAAGAAATTAAATAAAACGTGTAGAATATAGATTTTTAAATTATCTATCTATTAGTGTAATCCTCAAATGATAAGAGCCTTTCCTTTAGCAACAGATGCATGTAATTAATAATTTTAGTCATTTTTTAAAAGTAGATTTTAATTGTATTCATAGTACATAAAAACAAATTAGAACGTGGAATGTGATGATAGATTTTAGATGTAGCTTATTTCTCATAACTAATGAGATCACAGTCTCTGAAAAAGGCACTTTTGCATGCTTTTGCTATTAAAATTCTTATTATTGATTTAGCCATTCCAAAGATCCGAAGATTAGCTCGGACAGACAGACAGACAAAAACTTTAAAAATGTTTTCTTTCAAACTCTGACTTTAATAGTAGCTACTTATTTTGATATTACAGACAGACACTTCAATTTCATAAAAAATGTATAAAGAAATAAAACATTTTGTATTTCATATCTTAGAATTGTATATAGTTAGTGAGTTCAACTAATACGAATTTCTGTCGAATAAATTATCAGTCGTGCCGTGGTAGCTCAGATGGTTAGTGCTCGTTGTAAATTTCACAGTACGCGAGCAAACCGGGTTCGATCCCCGCCGGTACCAAAGAAATTATTAGTTGCAATTTTAATTGCTGATTTAACACGTGCTCGGCGGTGAAGGAAAACATCGTGAGGAAACCTGCATGTCTGAGAGATAAGAAAAAAAAAATATTTTGACATGTGCAGCGCGGCGGACAATTCCTTGCCAAAACCCCTTTTAGAAATGAGCGGAGGCCTGTGCCCAGGAGTGGGACGTATATAGGTTGTAACTTTAACTTTATAACTTAACTTTAACTTACCGATATGTGCATTTCCAAAAATACCAAAACAATTTTAAAATCATTCTTCACTTTATCACTACTATACTAATATTTTTCTTTATGCCAGCCTTGTTCAATAAATTATACTCTTTATACATATGTGGCTTACGAATGAGATTGAGATTGTATAAGTTAAGTGATTCGAATTTTCATTCGAAATTTGACTACCAATAAAATAAAATTAAAAATAAAACTAAATCTACCACTCCATAAATTACTAATTTAAGCGACACCGTTCTCAATAACGTTAAAACTTTTTCCCACAGATTTTGTCAGCCTCGTTGTACATCGTAGACCATTTACCAGAGGGCGCTCAAGGTTTGTGGGCCATTGCAAACTGTGAGTCGTGGTGTGCTCTCGGCGAACTAGAGTGGGTGCCTTTTTCAGTAATCCGCCGGGCTATGGACGTTAATCTCTTAGGTAAGTTACCTTCCAGTAGCGTTACGAAATGCTTCACTTTATCACTATCCACTGTTATTGTTGTTCCATCTGGTGTACCTAGATGGCGTTATTTTAGAAATTAAACAGCGAAATGAAATTAAAGTATTTCATTCCATACAACGTAAATTTAAGTAAATATATTACTGTTTAGAAAAAATCTAGTCAATTTATATCAGTTTTGTAAGTTTTGAACATGGATTACGTATAATAAATTCATTATATTTTTTTATGAAACCCTACTTTCTCAAATAGAACTCAACTTTTTCGCTTCTACGTTTATTCGTTTGTGTAGAATGTATAGTTAATAGTTATGTCGTAGCATAACTTAAAAATGGTAAAAAAATATTAATATATAACAAGGAAATTTGCGACTTCCTTTTGCGCAACATATTAAGTGATTTCGTTGTGAGTAGTATATAAATAAAGTAGATACGGTGATAATATACGAGTACACGACCATGAGAGGTGCTTTTTATACTAGGTAAAACACATCGCAATTTATTTTCGCACTTAAAAAAGTATATAATGATTTCTGCAAAGCTACGACTAATTTGTAAATGGTCATTGCAAAACAGATACTGCTATGGGAACCTGCAAACGCTTTAAATTTAAAAAAAGGGTAGTTGGTTGTTGTCAGCGTTGGGTTCAGGTAAATAAAATAAAATAAATTAAATAAAATTTCCTTTATTTCCAAAAGTCCTATTACAAAGATTTGTCGAGTCTCCCCTTTAAGTAGTCATAGACACTTGTGTTGGGAAAACAGGTTTGTTAGCATTAGATTCTATAGAGAATACTTTCTCCTTATGTTTAATTAGCTTGTTAAAAATATGCTCAATGACGTCTTTGATAATACATATTGTTATGTTATGCAATTTCGGTGAGCTTAAATTATGCGTCACAATTATCGGAGCAATAGCTTTCAGCTTTAAAATATAAGCGGGAAGATCCGATGCATTCAAGAAACGAAGAACTGTATAGGATTTGATCATTTGTGCATATTATATCTTGCTTGTCGTCGTATAAGAGGCAACTTAGGAAGATTGCATCTGGAAACGAGCAGCATCACCTTCCCGGTAACAACTTTACAATAATTAAAAACTGTGTTTGCCCACCCGCCTACCAACCGTGACATCTATGGCAAATAACTCCCCGTTGAAGCAATCTATGGCATAGCCCTATGCTATACAGTGGATTTTTCATAGACTGCAATGTTCCCCGAATTTCGGTCCTGGTCGCCAAACATGACGAAGCTAGCCTTTTGCACAAGACAAAGTTACAGTGCACGAGTGTTTGTGCAAGCACAGGTGCTCGCTCTTTTATCTCACTGTCATAGTCCGATGGAACGATGATCTTCCCCGACCGGCGAAAGATAAGGCCCAGGACCAACGTTCTCTCTGTCAACTTCCTGACGCCGGGCTGCTACTCAGAGTTACTTGACAGGAAAACCCAATAATTTATTTTGGCCTGACCAGGAATTCGAATTCGGGACCACATGAATAGGAGTCATACTTACGACCACTAGACCAACGAGGTAGGTTCATGAATGAATAAATAAGTTCAGTTATGTTACAAGCATCTTCATCGCTTACCAAGAAATAGATAGGAGATTAAATCAAAAATGTCCAGAACAAAGTGGGCACCGGTAAGCACTGATTCATTTTTAGGTGCGAGCTTTTACCTACTATATAGTAAAATCAAATTTTATTTCCAATTATTGAGATACAACTGACGAGAAGATGTGTCGTAATCTCCTGAATGCTGCCCAGCTGAGCGGAATCCTTCGATCAACATCTCGGTCGAAGTTGGACTTACCTAGTCGGAATAGTCGTCCTAGATAAATATACTCGTCGACAACTTAGTGCTCCCAACAACTACCAGTGGTGTGATAATATAAACGTTTCACAAGATTGTTGTTATATCCACGTTTATTTAATATTATTACATTAGTGATTCTATCATAGGAACTATATCTTCGGCAAATCACAGATGACTGATGTACTCATCATTTATGTTAACGTCGTATTCTCTCCTCTCCAATAACTTTAATCCAATAACTTTATGCAGCGGTGAAAAGTTTCGGGGAGATAGAACGTCATCCATACACGTCTCTGCAGTTGGATAGGTTTCGTACTCTGGTTTTTTTGCTCAGGTAGCTATCGTCGCCCTATATAAACACTTAAGCACTTCGATATACCGACAGTCAAAATACAAAGACACCATAGAAACAAACCATGTTTCAAACCATAGAACGTTTATTCTTACAATTCCATCAAAATATATGATTCGATGTTTACTGCGCGGTAAACTATAAGTTCAAGAGCAGATAATCAATAATAAATTTAAGATTAGGTATGGTTCCTGAAAGCTCTACTAAAAGTTTTGATATTTGTAGTAGAATATTTAAACAGAATGCATCCTGTACAAAGCGATTTTATAACTATTTACTCAGAAGTAAATTATATATTATTTATTTTTATAGTAATAAATCTATGATTTATTTCTGCTAAAATCGTTTCGCGTATTACGTCATTATCATCATTGCAGACACTAACAAGACAGAATGGGGTGATGAGAGGATGCCCTTTACTTGTTTTGAAAATAATTACAATAATAATAATAATAATGTCCTCCAAACCGAATTTCGGTCACGGCGGTCTGCCTCAACGGAGGCTAGCCATTGGCGCAGGACAGGATTATAGTGCCCAAGTGTATGCGCAAGCACAGGTGCACTCTCTATTCCTTCACTCTCATAATCCGATGGGACAGTAAACCGACACGACCGGAGAGAGATCAGGCGCAGGACCAACGGCTTTACGAGCTTTCCGAGGCACGATCATCATCATCATCATTACAGCCCTTCACAAGTCCACTGCTGAACATAGGCCTCCCCCAAGTAATGCCACAAAGCACGGTCCTAAGCCACTTGCATCCATCGACTTCCTGCATGTCTTACCAGGTCGTCACTCCATCTAGTGGGGGGGTCGCCCTACACTACGCCTACCGGTACGAGGCTGCCACTCGAGAACCTTATATGACCGGCCCATTGCCACTTCAGCTTACTAATCAATGTCGGTCACTCTGGTTTTACTTCGGATATCCTTATTTCTGAGTCTATCACGCAGAGAAATTCCGAGCATAGCCCTCTCCATAGCTCGCTGAGCGACCTTGAGTCCTCATACGGCCAGCAGTGAAGGACCACGTCTCAGATCCGTAAGTCATCACTGGCAATACGCACTGGTCGTACGTTTTCAGAGATTGAAGTATACCTGACGAGAAGATGTGTCGTAATTTCCCGAACGCTGCCCAGCCGAGTTGAATCCGTCGATTGACCTCTCGGTCGAAGTTGGACTTACCCAGTCGGACTATTTGTTCCAGGTAAACGTACTCGTCAACAACTTCGAGCATAGTGCTCCCAACAACTACCGGCATAGGTGTGACATGGACATTAAACATGATCTTTCTTTTGTCCATGTTCATCTTAAGACCTATCCGTTGGGAGACACCATTGAGGTCTCGAGGATGGGAATATATCGTCGGCAAATTCGCCGGCAATCTCTCTCTCATCACCCCATTCGAGGTTTTACGTCCGTGCGCTGACAGCTTAACAGTGTTTTTATTTGCTCCGCAATAAAAATTAGTTAAAGCTAGTAAATCGAACTTTCAAATGTTTTAATTTGCATATTTACTTAAAACAATAGTGAAGTTGTGGTTTGACATTAAAAGTGTAGTGATAACACGCGTGATTTATTAGTAATTAAGAAAATCATTTAAAACTGTCACTAAATACATTACAAACGATTACGCTCGCTTTGTCTAGTGAGGGCTCAAACGCGTTCGAGCGTGTGAATCATTGCAGCGGCTAGTCGAGTTCCTTTTCGTTGATACTTTGTTTGCTAATTACCCGCCTTAATAATTTTATTAAGACCGAAATTCACCTAAAATAAATATATAAAAATTACGAAAACTTGTGCAGGCTGCTCTGCAAATCTTCGTAAGGAGTATTTGGTTTGTCATAATTGTAATGATTCTTATGATCTCCTGTGTGCAAACTTGACTCAAAATAAATTCAGTTTAATGAGTAAAGATAATAAAAATACCTGGATCTGTCATGCCTGCCGTTGCAAAATACCAAAGCATGACAATACAAATACTCCGGTCCGCATCAGCACCTCGAAGCCATCAAATACCTCATCCGCTCCTCCTGGCTCTGACCATTCTAATGTTACCATGCGATACAAAAGTCGACAGGGAGTTCCAGACAACCAAATAAGCGGGAGTTCGAGCCAGAATACATCGTCGTGGGACTCACAATTAGAGGATAAACATGTTTCTACCATGAATAACCTATCTATGGAAGAAATACGAGGTATAGTGAGGGATGAATTTAACATTGCTTTTTCGCATTTTGAAACTAATTTGCTAAAAAATATGGAGATAAAAAACAATGAACTTATAGAGCGTGTAGAGCAATTGACAACCTCACTTAATTTCTTCGAAACAAAATATGAAGAAATTCGTGCTGATGTACAAACTAAAAATGAATTGCTGAAAAAGTTAGAACTTGAAAATAAAGAGCTAAAAAGTACATTCGCGGACTTCAGCGCCCGGCTTGCACAAATGGAACACCATTCGAGGGCTAGCAATATAGAAATACATTGTATACCAGAACACAAATCAGAAAACCTTGTAAGTGTTATCAAGCAAATTGCAAATGTAACAGAGTATAAATTAAGTGAAACAGATATTCACTTATGCACTAGAATATCAAAAATGGATAAAAATAGTTCCAAACCACGCTCTGTACTCGTAAAGTTTGCTAGCCCAAGAGTACGGGATGGTTTTCTCGCATCGACAATGGTTTTCAATAAGAAACAGAAAGACAAAGACAAAAAGCTTAATTCAAGTCTCATAGGGATGTCAGGAGAACAAAAACCTATCTATGTTATGGAACATTTATCTCCGGCTATGAAGTCTCTTCATGCGGCAACCCGTGTTAGAGCTAAAGAAATGGGCTATAGATATGTATGGATTAAATCGGGACGTATATATGTAAGAAAAACCGAGTCATCTGAACATAAATGTATTAAAAATATTGAATCTCTCAACAGTCTAAGCTAATTGAATTAATTTATTAAATATTACAATAAATTATACAAATGTGCTGGGTTATCCTACCACATCATACGATAATATATCATGTTATTACCAGAATATCCGAGGCCTAAGATCGAACGTTAGGGATGTCTCATTAAAAATCCAAAACAATAATTTTGACATTATAATTCTTACAGAAACGTGGTTAAACTGCACAGTTTATGATTCTGAAATCTTTGACGATAGATATACAGTGTACAGAAGAGATCGTGCAATTAATAAACTTGGTGGCGGGGTTCTCATAGCTGTATCTAACAATTTAACATCTTGTAGAATATCTAATTGCGATACTGAATGTGAAGATCTTTGGGTAAAGGTTAAGATTTTTATAGGTCAGAAATGCGAATTTCTTAAAATCTGTGTTGTGTACCTACCACCACCCCTAAATCAAAACTTATTTGGAACATTCATTAATAACGCAAATAGAATCATGGACGAGTATAACACAAAACACACGTTAATAGCAGGTGACTTTAATATTTCAAATGCAACCTGGGAACAACATAGCTCTGGTACGTATCTTTTACCGATCTTAAACAGCAACAATAACATACATAATTTACTCTTAGATTTCTTGGAATTAAATGACTTTAAGCAATTTAATTCTATTACAAATAGTAATAAAAAAATTTAGGCTTATTTTTTTGTAACTCCGAAATAGTAAAGATTAATGAATGTTCCAACCCTATACGTAATGTTGACACTCACCATCCACCATTAGAAGTATCTATTGCAATACCCTCCAGTTATTATCTGAATCACGTGAAATTACAGAAAAATAACTATTTTAAAGGCGATTACGATCAGATCACTAAAGCCCTAGACGAAATCTTATGGGCAAATGTACTTTTAAAATATGATAATATTAACGACATGGTTAATGAATTCTATCTAATACTTTATAAAATAATAAATCTATATGTGCCTAAAAGTAAAAAATGTGGCAATAGGCATCCGGTATGGTACAACTCTTATTTGATATATTTATTAAAGCAAAAAAAGAAGTTTCATAGAAGATACAAGATCTATAATAATCCCCTAGACCTACTAGAATTTCAATACCTACGTCACGACTGTGAAATACTTACAGAAACATGCTATGACAAATACATATCTACACTAGAACACGAAATAGGTAGAAATTCAAAATATTTTTGGACACACATTTCTAACAAACGTAAAAACTCGTCTAGATACCCACCATCAATGTATTTAGGAGACAAACAATCAAACGAACTAAAAGAATCCTGTAACTTATTTGCAGCGCATTTTTCCAGTATCTATAACACCCCAACAAATAACAACAGTAACTCAGTATATTTGCTCGACTCGCAGCCAAAGCTTCCTGAAATGTCCAATATTTACATATCCCAAAAATGCATAATAAACAAAATAAAAAGACTTGATATAAAACAGAGTGCTGGACCTGACAATGTCCCCCCTATATTCTTAATTAAGTGTGCAAATTCAATATCCTACCCCTTACAACTAATTTATAATACTTCACTTAGGACAGGGAGTTTTCCCGATAAGTGGAAAGAAGCAAGAATAGTACCTATTTACAAAGATGGAAAAAAAGAACATGTATCTAATTATCGACCTATATCAATCCTCTCTACCGTATCAAAGATTTTTGAATCACTTGTCCACCCATTCATATTCAATCATGTTAAAGATCACTTATATCCCTGCCAACATGGTTTTATGCCTAAGAAATCTACTAATACTAATTTGCTCAATTATGTTTCCAATCTTATTGATTCGGTTGACAAAAATCTTCAAGTAGATGTTATATACACTGATTTTGCCAAGGCATTTGATAAGGTAGACCATAATATACTTGTTAAAAAACTCGCATATTTTGGCATTTCTGATACATTTTTAAACTGGTGCAAATCCTATCTCTCTAATCGTAATGCCAGAGTAGTAATTGATGGCGAGTGTTCGGATTCTTTCAATGCTATTTCTGGTGTTCCACAGGGATCAAATTTAGGGCCTTTATTCTTTGTACTATTCATTAATGATATAGTAAGTGTATTTAAAAATTGTCTGGTTTATTTGTTTGCAGACGATTTAAAAATAGCTAAAGTTATAAAGCAAGAATCTGACGTATTAGAACTACAAGCGAATCTTGATAGACTTGTAAAATGGTGTGAAACAAATCGAATGCTGCTCAATCCGGATAAATGTAGTTTTATTAAATTCACAAGAAAAAATAATCCATTAATGAGTTCTTATAATGTTTTGGGTAAAAACCTGACGGAAACCAATTCCATTCGAGACCTGGGCGTGATATTTGATAGCCAATTAAGATTCGATAAACATATTAATTCTATAGTGACTGCTTCTTTTAGGCTGCTCGGCTTTGTTCTAAGACAGTCTAAAGATTTCAAAAAGGTAACAACAATACTTCAACTGTACAACAGCTTGGTCCGTAGCAAACTTGAATATTGTTGTCAAGTATGGTCTCCCGCTTACAAAAACCACATTGAAAGAATCGAACGTGTTCAAAAAAGACTCATTAAACACCTAATATTCCGTTTTAAGGCGTCAAGTCATAGTGAGTGCTACAATAATAAACTTGCTTACTTTAGGATGAAACCACTGGCAGTTCGTAGATCTCTTCTTGATTTGAAATTTCTTTATAAACTTTTCAATGGTAAAATTGATGACAGTGAGCTGTTGAGCAGATTTAATATTAACGTACCTCGGAGACCTCCTCGCAACCCATGTCCTTTCTTTAGAATTGACAGCACTCGAACAAAACTTGGACAGAATTCCCCAATAACACGTATATCACGCGTATACAACGTATGTGTAAAAAATATAGCAACACTGGACATTGGTTGTGACGGGCTCACACTTTTTATGAAAAAATGTAACGACAGTTTAGAAAATTAATTATTCACTAACTTTATGCCAAACTTAACTTTTATTTATGTTATAAAAACTATTAACTTTCTCTTGTTCGTAAAACTTGTTTTTGTTCCAACTACCATTAAAATAGGCAAATTGTAAACACTGATATTGTTTTAGAATGATGTGTTCTCCTATAATTGGTAGTACATAGTTATTTATAGATGTAAAGCATGTGTTAGAAGTATTTTAATATGTACAACTGTTGGAGATCTATATAAATAAATAAATAAATAAATAAATCGAAGGTGAGTGATGTACTCACCATTGATGTTAATACCGTATCCGTTCCAGTCCAGTAGCTTGAAAACGTCTTCCAACGCAGCGGTGAAGAGTTTCGGGGATATAACGTCACCCTGTCTTACACTTCTCTGCAGTAGGATAGGTTTCGAACTCTGGTTCTGTACTCGGATAGCCTTCGTAGCCCTACTGTACAAACACTTCAGCACTTCGATATACCGACAGTCAACTTGACACCGCTGAAGGGACTGTAGCACCGCCCAAATTTCGACGGAATCAAAGGCTTTCTCATAGTCCACGTATGCCAGGCAAAGTGGCAGATTGTACTCTTCGGTCTTCTGTACAATCTGCCGCAGGGTATGTATGTGGTCTATGTTACTGAAGCCTTTTCGGAAACCGGCTTGTTCGGGAGGCTGAAAGTCGTCGAGTCTGCGTGCGAGACGATTCGTAATGACTCTCGAAAACAGCACGTAGACGCGGCTCAGATGGTAAATCGGTCTGTAGTTCTTCAAGAGAGCGTTGTCGCCTTTCTTAAAGAATAAGACCACCGCACTTCTGCTCCACGCCTCCAGAGTAGTGCCACCATGGAGGACGGAATTGAAGAGCTTCTGAAGGACTTCAAGTACCGGTGTTCCACTCGCTTTCAGAAGCTTTGCTGTAATTCCCTCCTCGCCTGGGGCCCTGCCGTTTTTAAGGTGCTGGAGAGCCATTCTAATCTCGCTCAGACTGACGTCCGGGATATCATCGGAATAGTGTCGGATAAGACTTGCTCTTGGATCGTCAACGATGATGTGTACAGCTGCCCATAGAACCTCTCAATCTCACTCAAAATCTCAGGTGTCCCGGAAACGATGCTGCCACATTCAGTCATTAGCTTTGACAGTTGGCTCTTTCTGACAGACAGATCTCTGGCAAAGACTTTGGAGCCCTGGTTCCGCTCGATCGCTTCTTTAATACGAGCAGTATTAAAGTTGCGTAAGTCTCGCCGTATGCAATTGGAGATCTGTCTGTACAGTTGCCTGTATGCTGTCAAATCTGTTGACGATTGAAGCCTCATCTCCTGTCTAACAGCCATGAAATTAAGAGTGTGATCGGAGAGTTTTTGTGTTCTTCTGCGGCGGGTCTTGCAGAACTTAGCTCCGAACGCATGGACAGTTTCCACGAGCTTGTCCTACATATCGTCGACTGCGTTACAATCTTCTAGGCACTGAAAGCGGTTATGTAACTCTAGCTGAAAGGTTTCGGGAGTCTGGATCAGAGCACGAGGGGGACGGAGCGTTGACTTCATTAGACGAGACCTCTCCAACTTAACGTTTAGGTTCAGTGTGCCTCTAACCATTTGGTGATCGCTGCCAGTTTTCACCCTTGCTATCACTGAGACATCACTAAACAGTTGGCGTCTGGTCGTCATAATGAAGTCAATGTCATTTTTTGTCGAACCGTCGGGGCTCGACCAGGTCCACTTCCTGTGGGGCCGCTTCTGGAAGAAAGAGTTCATCATAAAGAGTCCGTCTTTCTCCATAAAGTCCGCCAGCTGCTGGCCCCTTCGGTTCCGTTGCCCTACTCCAAATTTCCCTAACTTAGGGAAATAGGGACGATAAATACACATAATTATAATATATCTTACAGTGAAGTTATAAAATCAGACCAAAAACGTAAACGTAACAAAAATACTTAAAAAAAGTAAAGTTCGATGTTACGTTTCAGTTTACGTGGTAGAGCCATGCTGCGGTTATATTTTGTTTGTAAAGGGTTCTAATAACAATCTTCATAAGATAAGGTCAATGTTGTCTAAACAGTACCACTAAAACTTATTCCCCATTTTGCCATCTTTAGTGGTAGATTTATTTTATTTTCTCCAATTTACCCCTGAATTATAACCTATTTAATAAAAAATGAGTCAGCAAAATCCGTTCACAATAACGAAGATATCGCGTAACATTTATACAAAAAATCGCAGTCGAACTGTTAACCTTCTACTTTTTTTTGAAGTCGGTTATAAAAGGTGGATAAAGTCGGATTTGTACCGACCACTTCGTTGCCGATTGAATTATTCTAAGTCTCTTTCGTTGACATTTTTATCGAGGAAATATATAAATCTGAAACACTAAAAGAATATCGCCATTTGTTTCATAATTGGTTGACGCAAATATTATATGATTACGTGACTGCCTCGTTGGTATAGTGGTTATAGTAGTACAACTGCTGATGAGATGCTGATGAGGTCGCGGGTTCGACACCCGGTTGGACCAAAAGTGAGCTATTGAATTATTCCATCAATAAATTCTCAGTAGCTACTCGGAGTCAGGAAGTTTCACCCACGTGCCTCTCCCACACAAAGCCATTGTATCATTGTCCAGTGCCTAATCTCTCTCTTGTCCCATCAGACTATGACAGCGAAGGAAAAGAGAGTGCACCTGAGCTTGCTTGCACACACTTGGGCACTATAATCCTGTCCTGCGTCGATGGCTAGTCTCCGTTGAGGCTGGACGCCGTAACCGAGAATCGGTCTGGAGGACATTATTATTATAAGTATATGATCACGTCCTAAAATTTCGAAAAGAGATTCGACTGTATGTATTTTTTTTATATTTTCACCAATTTCTGCGTCAATTGCTAACCGATTTTAAATTTGTTTGATTATAATTATAATTCTGGTTATACTCCATATAAATTTGGAGAAGAAATTACATCCCAAAAATGGAAAAATAGGAGATGAAATATTAATGTAACTACATATTTAAGTTAAATTATAAACGGTAAATACTTTTAACAGAAATTAAAAATGGACTTCAAAGAACCTAAAGAATAAAATAATTTCAAAGTCGAAGCTTCAATTCTTTCAGAGGCTTTTACTTTTTGTTAAAAGTTATTTGTTTACTGTTGTGTATTGTTTGATCCGAAATCTCGCAAATAGCTTGAGCAACAATTTTACTTTCAGCATAAAAATAACGACCGTAAATTGCGTTCTGCAGTTATACCGCTTTACTTTACAAACTTTCACGAACGTTACCTCTTTGTAATATATAAATCTTTTGAAACTAGACACACCTACAAACATGTGACCCAAACATAACGAGTATCAAAATCTCTGTTACACCGAGTTGCCATGAGGTATTGGCAGACCGGAAAGTATACGAGACTTGCAGGACAGGACCTAAACGGAAAACTCTGGCCAGAGGTGAACAATTCATCGTCATTTATACGTGGTAGAGCCATGCTGCAGTTAGAAGTATAGTTGTAGCACGAATGGGTCGGCTCTAAAGGAGAAGGACCACGCTCTCACAGAATACCAGAGTAAAATAGTAGCTTAATGCTGCTGTGTTTCGTATGGTGAGTGTAGAGAACCGGAGACACTTTTTACTGGAAACGAGGCATTCTATCTTAGTCATCACGGGTGACAATGCATCTGCATTTTGATTCGTAATCGAGGATAGATGTCTATGTGCCACAACAACTACTTACCATCAGGTGGACTGCGTGCACGTTTGTCACCCTATCCTATAAACAAAATCAGCGAACTTTGAAGCCGCTTCTTAACTTCTTTTAAGGTAAGAACAAAGCTATAAGAAGTTTAAGGGGTTAGAGTAAGCACAAAAACTGTGAGGAAAAGACTAAAATCAGCCGGAATAAATTCACACTTACCTGCCAGATGCCCACTTCTTGCCACACGCCATCAAGTTAGTTTTGCTCACAACCACGAGAATTTGAATGATGATGCTTGGAGTCGAATTAGTCGAAATATAATTATTCAATTATAAGTCCAGATTTTGCCTGAAGCCAGATGATGGAAGAATTAAAGTGTGGTGATGCCCGGGGGAGAGGTACGTCCAGTGCAATATCATTGGAAAAGAGGCATATGGTGGAGGGCCAGTTATGGTATGGCGAGGTATTTGGATAGGGCCACGTACCGAAGTCCGCATCATTAAGAATGGGTGTCGTGCCATTTGTCTCATACTGCGGTCATAGTTGTCGTATACCTTCGAGTCGTTGAAATCAATGCTATGGGTTGACATCGCGCTTACTCGACTTCAACCCCATAGAGCATGTATGAGGTAAGTTTGGAAGACAAATTAAGAAAAGAAATGCCTCCCAAGTAATTTTAAGAGATCTTTAAAATGCCTTACAGGAAGAATGAAACGCAATCTCTCAAGATTTTATTGATAACTTGATAAGGAATACGCCAAGGAAAAATTGAAGAGGGGGCAACACTAAGTACTATATATATAGTACAACATATATACAAACAAATATATATAGCCCACATTATAGCTTTTCTTAAGCATTTATGAAAAAAAAAATTAAGTACAAAAATGTTTCTTTTCTGTAAAATTTCTCTTTTTTTAATTTGTTTAAATTTTGTCATTTGATCGTTTATTTTTCGACGTTTTTAATTTCAAATTACCGAATAATAAGCATAATCCAAATAAATAAACTTAATTATTACAAATATCCATGATATTTTGTTTTATACCCACACACTTTTTTGCATTCCTCCAAATTTGTCCATGAGTATATTTGCTAGTTTAATATTTTCTCCGGATTGAACTGATTTGATTTCTAGACAAAAAAGCTCAAATTTTACTATTAATTATTGTTATAATTAAATCGTAAAGCCCTATTACTAATAGTAAGATACAAAATAAATCAGCTTTAAATCTAGTAATCTTTAATCTTGTATCGGCTTTCTCTGTCGGAGTGGACAGGCACTGGATCAGCGAAATACGAAACTCGATTAGCGGAATCTTGGACACTAGGGAAATATGAAAAGGTTTTGCATAAATATTATAAGCATCAGTCTTACCTTATATTATTAATACATAGGAAAGTTATATAGTCATTTTTGTACTGATTACTTAGAACATCGTGTTATATTTTTTTTTTACAATAATAATATTGGTGTAATATAAACAAATAACTTTGTAGATATTGTATTCAGGTACAAATTTTGTATAGTGAAATTTTGGGGATTTCTTTTTTTTAATGAGTGAGGAAGGAGAGGAAAAACCTCTTCCTTTTATAAAAGTAAAACTATATACGTCCCACTGCCGGATACAGGCCTCCTCTCACTTTTGAGAGGGTTTTAGGGCAAGGAAATGTCCGCCGCGTTATCCCAATGCGTGTTGACAGACTTCACATGTCTTCGAAATATTTTATTTCCTCAGTTGATGTTTTCCTTCGCCGCAGAACACGTGGAATCAGCACTTAAAATTACAATTAACACCTTCATTGGTGCTGGCGGGGATCAAACCCGGATTGACCACGTAATGCCAAACTTACAGCGAGCGCTAACCCACTGAGATACCACGGCTTATGTCTGGGCTTCCTTTTATGAAGTCGAGTATAGAGGCAACGTTCATAAGAAATGTACAGAACATAATTTACGGTCATCATATTTACGCTGAAAAATGTTGTCCCTCGAGCTATTTGCGAGACATAGAATCAAACAGTACCTACACAAAACAATGAAAAAAGGAAATGAACATTTCAGCGAAAGTAAATTGAGAACAACTTGTGTCTTGTATAATATTTAGGAATTTATGGATGATAATAAACCCTGGGAAGGGTGATCGCCACCAAGCTATTTCTAATTTGTTTTGTGTTGTTAATTGTAAACATACATGATTGTAAGCTATTAATTGAAAAAAAAATAGTCCCGCTGGGTTTCTTGCTGGTTCTTCCCAGGACAGAGGTGTTTTTTTGCGAACCAGTGGTAAACAAAAAAGTGACTTTCAATAAGTATTCTTTACAATCTATATTGAATAAAAACGTTTCTGTTTCTGTCAATTACTAGTTTTGAGGCGTGATCATTTTGCGTAAAGCAAATATTATGAAACAAATGGAGATATTCTGGATACGCTCTATGTTATAGAGTTTCTTGAGAAAGAAGTGAATGAAATAGACATCTGAATAATTCAATGAATTTGCAAAGTCTTGATAATTTCAGACACAGACAACCCGAGATCAAAGTCTACTGATTAGATTAGACTTCGAGACTTCTCGGAATAAAATTAAAAACGAATTTATTTTGGTGAGATGAATTATTTATTAGTAAATTGAATCACATTTAATCGAATCTTAACATTTATAACGTTTATTCAAGTCTAAACAATTCGTATGTTTAGTTTTTATTTTCACAGATTAATTTTTTTGACTGAAACATATCAAGTAATGACTGAAACATAGTAAGTAATCTACAACTATATTCGTTGACGCCTCCTCTGTGTTTGTATACTATGTAGTCATGAATTGCCGGACCGAATCACACGAGTTTTTAATTTTCCGGGGGGAAAATAATATTTTTACTGGTATCCCAACCTATATGAACTTCCACTGACAACACTATACACCTCATGTCATTGTGAATTTTTCACGCCGAATCAGCGAGTCACATCTACAAATTAAAAAGTTCAAATTGATTTTTAAGTGAAAGTTCTTAATTTTATTATTAGCAACATGTGAAAACTTACTTACTTAAAACTCATAAACGTTTTGGACGATTGCAATGTATGTAATTTTTGCATTTAAATAACTTGTAGGGTAGATTAACTATAACGTGAAATGTGAAAACTATATTTGAAACGGAACGATCGTCTGTAAGTACATAATTTTTCAATAAACTTAACATGTATATTATTGTATTTATGTAATAAATATTATATTGCATAAGTATTTAAAAAAAACCTATAGGGCAGATTAATAAAATAGCTATACAAAATCAATGTATAAGACAGAGCAAAAGTCTGTACATTACATATTATCTGTGTGCGGTGCCACGATACATTGAATTGATACGAGATTGAATTCTACTTTGTATGAATATTCATAAGTAAGGTATTATCCTTTCAGAAAGAATGGGCCAATGTGTGAAAGAGTATGAATGTGTAAGCCCAAGACTGCTATGGATACGAATGAAAGTGGGCTTAAAGAAGTTGTTCGTGTTAGGGGTCTACGCTCCAGACGTGTCTAAGCCCACTTATATCCGAGAGCAGTTTTGGGAAATCGTAAGAATGGTGTTAATGAAGTGTTAGGGAAATGAAAATATTATTATGCTAGGAGATTTTAATGGAAGGGTTGGAGTGAGGATAAATGAGAATGGTGAAAGTCTCCTCACCGTATGTATGGAAAAGAATCTTTTTGTGACGAACACTTGCTTTCGCCACAAGAGGATTCATATGTATACTTGGGAAAGAGGTGACGATAGAAGCAAGATAGATTTCATAATTGTGGATGAAAGATTGAGAGGCGCAGTGGTGGATACAAGGGTTTACCGGGGTTCTAACGTAGGAACGGATCATTATTTGGTTCTATGCCGAATTAATGGTCTATTCAGGCGTTGGCGCCATCGGTCATCTGTGTCTACCACTGCGTTACAGCGTATTAGAACAGAAAGGTTGCAAGATGAAGGTGAGAGAAACAAGTTCAAATGTAGAATGAAAGAAAATATAAGTGGTTTGGATGAATTATGTATGAAGGAGTTAGACTTGGAGAATGTATGGCAAAATGTAAAAAAAGGTTTAGTGCATGCAGCTACCGAAGTATGTGGTGTTAGTAAGAGAAAGAATGAAAGGAAAAATAATACGTTATGGTGGGATGATGAGATACGTATGGAAGTTGAAGCAAAGAAGAGAGCATGGCTAGATTTACTAGCAACAAAGGATGGTAATTCTAGTGGTACGAATGATGATATTGAAAGAAAAAAGGCAGTCTTTAGACATCTTAATAACAGAGTAAAAGAAGTAGTTGAAAGAAAAAAACAAGAAAGAACGGATAAGAATGATAGAAGAATATCGGATAACTTCCAGGCAAATATTAAAATGTTCTGGAAACTGGTAAGAACTGCCAGGGGACATTCAAAACAGTCTATGATGAATGCTATAAGAGACGAGAATGGCTATATTCTGAATGATGAAGTTTTGAGTTTAAAGAGATGGAAGGAATATTTTGAAAGCGTGTTTATGAGTGAGGAGACAACATGTGTACTAAGTGAAGTAGAAACTCCGAAAGAAGAGGAAAGAGGTAGCGAGATAAGTATAGATGAAATAATGAAAGCAATGAAAAGCATGAAAGCGGGTAATGCGCCCGGATATGATAGAGTTTCACTCGAAATGCTAAGGGCTGGAGAGGAGGTGGTGGCAGGCCTACTGCACACCTTGTTTAATTTATGCTGGGAACTGAAGCGGATACCGGTAAACTGGTGCAAAGCCGTGATAGTCCCAGTGTATAAAGGAAAAGGGTCGCAGCAGGACTGTAAAAACTACCGTGGCATCAGCCTTCTTAGCATTGTGGGAAAACTGTACGCTAAGGTACTGATTGAAAGGGTCATGAAAGAAACTGATGGAAAAATTTGGGATGTGCAAGCGGGATTTAGAAAAGGAATGGGATGTACAGATCAAGTCTTTTCCATGCGCATGATTGTGGAGAAGTTTCTGGCCAAAAACCAAAAGGTTTTTTGTGCGTTCATGGACTTGGAAAAGGCCTATGACAGAGTGGATAGAGATTTGCTATGGCAAACACTGAACTCATTTGGGTTGAGCGCTGGCTTGATACAGGCATTGGAATTTCTTTATAGGGACTCTAGTGCTTGTGTTAGGATCAACGGGGTCTACTCGGACTGGTTTGACATCCATGACAATGTGACAAGTGTGGCTTCCCCGTGGCTGTTCAACCTATTTATGAACAGTTGTTTGCAAAATTTGAAAGTTGAAGAATGCGGATTAAGAATGGATGAGTTAACCGTCAAATGCCTTTTGTACGCCGATGATCAAGTCATTCTTGCGTTGTCGGCGGCCGAGTTGCAAATGATGGTTACATTAATGAACGGATCATTAAAAGAAAGGGGTATGAAAATGAACGCAAGTAAGACGAAGGTTATGGTTTTTGAAAGAGAAGAAAGTAAAACGATTTGTGAAATAAGAATAGAAGGGGAGTTGATCGAGCAAGTAGATGAGTTTGTATATTTGGGCTGCGTATTTAGCAGGGATGGGAGATATGATAAGGATATAGAACGACGAGTGAATGCGGGAAATAGAGTAAATGGGGCCTTGCACTCTATTGTAAAGAGTCAAAATGTGTCGAAAAAGGCACGTATGGCAATTCACAATGCTGTGTTGGTCCCTACTTTAACGTATGGTAGTGAAAGTTGGGTGTGGCAGAAGAAGCACGAGAGTAGAATAAACGCAGTAGAAATGTGGTCGTTAAGGACTATGTTAGGGCTGAATCTGAATGACAGGGTAAGAAATTGTGTAATAAGAGAAGAGTGTGGTTTGCAAGATGATGTTGTGACCAGGATTAAGAAAGGAATGCTTCGGTGGTTTGGTCATGTGGAAAGAATGAATGAGGAAAGAGTGACAAAGAAAATTTATGTTGCAGAAGTGAATGGCAGAGTCGAAAAGGGACGTCCCTGGCGAAAATTTATCGACCAAATTGGCGATTTATTGGAAACGGGCCAAATTAGGAGTACCCTTAACCGACGAGCATGTATGCGTAGGTGTATGGATGTGAAGGAGGCGAGAGAGGTGTGTCAGGATTGTGCCAAATGGAAATCTGTAGTCTCTGCCTACCCGTCTGGGTGACAGGTGTGAGTGTTTTATGTTATGTTTATGTTATGTTATGAATATTTATACATTCATATTTACTACCAAAATATGTATAACATAATTGCTTACATTGTAATAAAAGTTCAATATAATATCCATGTATGAGACAGAACGAGAGTATGTACATCACATATCCGCCTTGCGGTGCCACGAGGGCGTACACGGGGCATTCAATTTCATTTTATATCAATATTCATACTTTCATGTTACTACCAAAGTGTATATAATATCATTGATTATAGCGTAATAAATTGCAATATAAATCTACGTATGAGACAGAACGAGAGTCTGTACATTACATATCCGCCTTGCGGTGCCACGAGGGGGTACAC
Source organism: Parnassius smintheus behrii (assembly GCA_036936625.1). NCBI lineage: Eukaryota > Metazoa > Arthropoda > Insecta > Lepidoptera > Papilionidae > Parnassius > Parnassius smintheus. Next base: position 22,697,608 of record JAUPFT010000015.1, on the reverse strand, counting down.
GAGGTATTGAATTTCATTTTATATGAATATTAATACGTTTAATACGTTCATATTTACTACCAAAATATATGTATTTCTTGCTTACAGTCTAATAAAATTGCGATATGAAATCTATCTTTGATCAGAACGAGTCTATACATAACATATCTGCCTTGCGGTGCCACGAGGGGTTACACATGAGGCATTGGATTCTATTTCAAATGAATATTCTATGTGTATATGTTTTTTTTTTCTCTACAAAAATGTATGCAAGTGTTATTATACCCGCGTTACCACTGGCGTGTGCACCAGGCTATTCACAACTGATCTTACTCACTTTCGGGACAAAAGAGGAGAAAAATTTTTTGCTCAAGTGATGGAGAACATAAAGATTCTGTTTCATACAGCATTCTAAATCCAAAAACTTATCAGTCAATCTTATATTAAGGGAAACCAGTGCCATAAATTCTCAAAAATTCCAATCTTTTTTAACAAGTGCCAAATTAGAGATAGAACGTTATGTGAAAAATGAGTCATATACTTTCAAATTTCAACATTGTATGTACAGGTCTTATCAAGAAGACTGGTGAAGAAAATAATGATGCTGTAAATAACTGCATTAAACTGTTCCGTGCCTTATACAATTTAAAGGCTCCTGAACAGCATTATTGTTATCATAGCTAACCAATGATAATAAAGAAAGCTCTTAAGGAAACAAAAGTGACTTCTTATTTGGTACAGAATTTTGTTTTAAAAAGATCAAAGAATCTTCATAACTCTAAAACAAAGATTCAGAAACCTTTAAAATATTGGGACCTGTCTCCACCAGTAACAACTCACTAGACAGGCAATAGCCTCCAGCAGTTGCTTTAAACCAGCAGAGGTGATACTATCAAGTAATATGTGGCAGGCGCCAAGCCACCGCTAAAGTGGTAAGAAAATTCATTTGACCTTATTTTATTAAAAATGGTCTAAAATATTATTAAAAAAACTTTCACATATATTGAGTTAAGTATGTCAGAAAATCCTATACCTTTAAACGAGATAATATATATATATATATATATATATATATATATATATATATATATATATATATATATATATATATATATATATATATATATATGTGTGTGTGTGTGTGTGTATGTATCATACATACATGTTGGAGCCATTTCCGAGATTATATGTATACTTATATAATCTCGGAAACGGCTCCAACGAGTTTCATAAAATTTTGTGTCCAGGGAGTTTCGAGGGCAATAAATCGATCTGGCTAGGATTTATTTTTAGATAATGTCTTTTTGTCCGTGTTTTCAGGCAATGAAAAACTGCTGCAATACAAGAAGGTAAATTTTGACATTGTGTTAATGATCGTAATAGCTCGAGTAGATATCGAGCGGTCGCGAAATCGTAATGCCTTGGTTCGCGTCCTGTCTTCGGTCCGAATTTTTTCCCTTTTTTTTTTTCAAGTTCCCTTCTTTTGTGAGATAATCTATTATTTCGAGCCCTTTTTTAGTATTTTTTTAAAAATTCGAAAATTTTAATTAAACTAAATGTTTTAATTAAAACCGAGTAAAGCTCGGTCATCCAGGTACTATTGTATTTAATACAGCTGCAAAATTAATGAAAACAAGACTAGTCATAATTTTGTTTTTACTTATTGGAAATTGGGCAACCATGATATGATATATACATAGATGAAGAGATTCAGAAAATAAAACGTGGAAAGTTCTAGAATCGCTGTTAATTGGATTATAAAGTTAATTAAAAAAATCAATACCTTAAAAGTACATTTAAATAACTTGGTCTTAACCTATAAAAATATAACATTTTCATACCTGAAGTGAAACACAAATATTTCACTAAAATGATAAGTCAATTATTCAATTACAATCCACTACAATCATATAAGAAATTCGCTAATTTAATAGACAAACTAATATCTGTTTATCCAGCTATCTTTTATGGGTAAATGCATACAAAACAAATAAAATGTATCAAAAGAGAATAGTTTTGAATCTAAATTTATACTTAAAAATCATATTCAGATTTCAAGTAATCCAATTACAGGGGGTGCTTATTAAATAAAAATCCTTTCAGTAAATAATGAATGTGATATTGTTTTTTGATCAAAAACTACATATTCTTAAGTAAGACATAACATATTGAACATATTTCAGTGTTCAATTTGGATCATAACGTTTTGTTATAATCCCCATAGCTAAAATTTCTTATAACTCTACAGCTATATCATAAATAAACCACATGGGTGGCGTATAATAACCACATCAAGTGACATAGCTTTTAAATTTGACCTTGTGAAATACATGTATTTCTTTTTTGCCTTATACATAACATCTTAATATGTTAGTATTAGTTATGAAAGTTCTCTTGTATGCAAATAACCCAGGAAAACTAATGGCGAAATAAAATGGGAATAAAATTCTGTAATAATGACGATGATGATTCATTCGTGCATTATAGCCTATTAAAAGTCTACCGCTGAACATAGGTCTTTCTCACAGAGTGACTATGGATGGGATTTTTTTCCATAGTTGGGTACCAGGCTTGGCAGGTGGTTTAGCGACCGCAGTTTTCGTATTTTTTGTTATCAGCAGTTTGCCGCTGCCCATCTCTTGTTTCATTATTTTCTTTTGTCGCCGCACACGACACTCACAGGTTGCAAACAAGGGCAATTTAAATTCAAGTTGTTCTTTTTTGCATTAATCTGTCCGGAAATAGAATAATAGTGGCAAAAAAATAAAATAACCCAGCTTGAACTTACTTTAGGCTTTAAAATAATTTATTAAAACATGATATCAAACAGAAATGAAACAGGTGAACTTAGTATAATTATGTTTATAAATATTATGTAATTATAGTTAACTGCGGGGATCGAACCCGGGTTGCACGCTTACTGTGAAATTTACAGCGATAAACGCTCGTTCATTTATTTTTTTTTATTTTATTTGTTGAATGTACACAACAGTTTACATTCAATTTTACGTAACATATATACCTATTATATACAAAGTTTTGACCTGGAATACAAACCCAAAACGCGTACATACAGTTGCAACATGAATAATCCGTAAACATATTACTTATGTATATATTTTACTCGAAAAAAAAATTATAAATTTAATAAATTTTACAACAATATAGTGAAAGTTTTATTATGACGATAAATAATTAATGTGGAGTTGACTTGAAGTAGTGGAACAGTTGAGTAGGAAGCTTATTTACATTATTGTCAGACATCAATGTCCTTACCTGACTCCGTGAGAACTATATCATTATAAGAGCGACACATTCGTGTTAAAGGATTGTAAAATGAAGTATTGTTCATATAGACGTTTAATATAAACGTATTTAGACGACGCCTGGGATTTGACTTAATGTTGAAATTGATTTGGGATAAAAGATTTGGGGAAACAATTTTGCAGTGTATTAGTTTATGTAAGCAAAGAATATCTTGTATGGCACGTCTATTACGCAGTGATGAAACTCCAAATGTAAGTAGTCTCTCCTGATAAGACCTACCGTCTTTTTTTGCCACTTATTTTCAGCCTATAACTAACTATCTCCAAAACAAAGCTCTTATTGTTTTGGATCTGTTCTAGACGCTTGGAGTGCACTTCGTATATATATATATATATATATATATATATATATATATATATATATATATATATATATATATATATATATATATGCATAATATTTAGATCGCAGTGTAACATCAGGATGGTATTCTGCTAGGTTTTTTCAGCGAAGCGGGATATTATGTTATGAGGAATTAACTGTAAATTTGAGGCAAAAAAAACGTCCAATTTTTCGGCGAAATGTTGAATCGTTTAAGAATCGGTATAGTAACAAGTCAAGACAGTTGCACTTTATCTAATCGACTCCTCAAATTAACCGCTAAAAATCAAAACGACCGGCTGAGAAATATCGTATCTTATTTTAGACTGCTGTCCGATGATACAGTATGCTTATTTAAAAATATGTGTAACCAGTTTAATACTGGAAATACTGCAGATAGACGAAATGGACTGTTCACGGTATTTAATAAAACGAGCAAATGAAGTACTCAAAAAGAACGAGGATGATTTGTCGCTAACTGCTGATTTAGAAAATGTCATCACGATAAAATAGGCGCACGTGTTATGTTGCGAAGATACGTAGATGTCAGTAAAGGACTGGTAAACGGATCCATTGGAAAAATAGAGAAGGTACCTACATTGGGCCGTCGACAACAGCAATAGCGCACGTATAACAATACAATTTAAACGTAATTTAATTTATGAACTAGAACGAGACAAGACCAAGTTTCAAATATTCAGTAATGTATATGTTCACAGGGAACAATTCCCTATTTGCTTAGCATATGATATTACTATCCACATATCACATGGCCTTAGCCTTGACAGTGCTCTTCTTGACGTAGGTTCTTCTATATTTAGTAGAGGGTAGGCTTACGTTAGACTATCCAGAGTTAAAACCTTACATGGAGTACATATTATCAATTTAGATCAAACTCAAACTAATCAAATTATTCAGAAGAGAGCTCTATTGTAGACATAGGGAAGTGGTTATATAGGTCTTTAATTATAGAGTACAACCGTCTGAGCATGTAATACCGCCCCGACTTGGTCAAATTAAGTATAAACAGAAAACGCGTAAAAAAAATTCCGGATCTTAAATGGGCAATTCACTCAAATATTTCAAAGGTACAAGAAAATATAGAAAATAACACAAAAAAGACAATTATACCCCGTAAACGTAAGAAAATACTGTAATTTACCAAAACCATTTGGTATTCATTTTGTTATAAATAAGTACCTACTAATAATTTATGTACAAAAAGTAATGATATCCCATCAAAAACATAAATGTGAAATGAGAGCCAAGTTCAATATTATGATATATGCCTTGGTTGTTGACTTCACCGACAAAAGAAGTGAGATCTAAATGGGTGCCAAGTTCAATGGTCAGTCCTGAAATTTATTTATAACAACATAAAATATAATTTCTTCTTATAACTTAGGATAATAACATATTGTAGCCTCAGGTCTGATTTGGCTAGTTTTCATATTCATATTCATGCAGCAGAACATAAATTCGACGTACGACGTTCCCCGCGCAACTTAGTCATAAAATGTAGAATGATGTTCGTCAACACATCATAGCGGCGACAAGGTCACGCTTCTATGCGACTTCTATTCTTATTATTACGATTTCTGTGAGTCTATATCAAAAAGCAGTGTGTGTACTGCTATTTTTCGTTCTAGATCGTATTACAGAGCCATTATGGTTACAAGCTGTAAGGTATTCTATTATAGCCCTCAGATTTGACGCATCTGTAGGCTTCTTTATTTGAGTAGTCAGTTGGACATTACGCTCGTTTGTCACATCAGTTTTATTTTAAAAATTCGTCATTGCAAAACAATACACCATACCATCTGTTGGCGGCGTAAAGAGAATTCATCACCATATTTTGTAAGTGTCCGTAAGTATAAACACACGGGAGATAACGATAGAAGAAAGAAAAATTAAAAGTTAAAATGTTTGTACAATTGAACTATCATGTAAATGTCGGATTAGATGTACCTACTATCGTAAATACATCGAAAATGGATTTATCAATTTCTATCTTACTATGTTGTAAATTTGTCGCTGTTTGAGTTTGTTGCAGGTGTATTAGACAATAATATTAAGTAGTAATTTAAAAATAGTAACGTTAAAAAATATATCCCATTATGATAAACGTTTACACTTCACTGTGATGCACATCGGACAGCAATGACCCGACCCGTTGTTTCAGTACATTACAAACGAGATCTTTTAAGTTTGTCGTACTTGTACTTCCACATTGTCAGAAGCGAAGTGTACGTTCAATTGCTTACTCTTTTAAAGTACTTTGACTAATGCATAATATCAGTTGCTGAGCTGCTGAGGGGCCATTTCTAATTGCTGAGAGAGTATTCAGGACAGGTAAGAGTCCACCACGTTACCCTATGCGCTAGTGGATTTCACATGCTCTTGATGTTTGAGCACATCGTAAACTGGCACTTAAAATTGCAAATAAGAATCGCCAGCGTATAAGAACCGCGTCCGTTAGTTGTTTACATTAAACTAGTAAAGTATTGACTACAACTTCACGTTATTGCGTATTATACTTTATTTGAATAAATAGAAGAATATTTTTATATAATATCTATTCTTTAATTGTACTTCAACTACACAAACGTCGGGAATCAAAAATAAGCAAAATTAAACGCGATAAAATCCGTAAAAATAGTGTGGTGTTCACAGTTTACGTAAATATAAGGTATTCACAAAAGGCTCTAAATCTAATTGGACAGAGCCATAGAGTTGTAAAGAGTTAATTAATGAAGCGTACAACGAAAATTAGGTCGCCAACGTTTTTATTTTATTCAGCTCAACCCTCATTTGCAAGTGCTATACGCTTGTTTAATCCTTTCAATGTCGGGGGAAAACAGGCGTAAATTTCCCCTTTGACTGTATTCGTCGTCATCAGTTTGAGTAAGCATATATCACGTTCAATGTTATAGCAGACAATTTAAGCCGGTAGACGACGTATACACGAGCGGATATGAAAACAATAGAGATATCTCGTGGTGCGGATGGAAGTTTTTGTTCTTTTGGTGATTTTCAATTTTCACATTAAACAGTATTTTGTGTACCTGTCAGTCTATCTTGTACCGCACTCAAATGACAGACACTAGCCTAATAGAACTGGTATTTTTTTAAATACTGTTATAACTGACAAATGTAACAGAATACGGTAATTGCTGATGGTGAAGTAAATACACCTGTATTTACTAGAGGTGAGCGTAAGTACTTTTGTACACGCCTAAATACAAATTGGACTACCTTTTTAAATTCAGTTTATCGAATTACCATCACTTTGAACTACTCTCAACTCTTTCTTTTTCCTTGTAATTAAGAATTCCATATCTATGGACCACATAATCTATTTGGCTATCAGATGAGCTGCGTGCTCGTTTACGCCAATCTTATTTGTATCTTTTATAAAATATTTGACACTAATTAAAATGAAAAATATATTTGACGTAAAATAAATCAAAGATGCGAGATTTCTGGTACTCCTTAGCGTTTTTTGTATAGAATAAAGGTAACAAACGAGCACAGAGTCCACCTGATGGTAAGTGGATGCTGTGGCCCATAGATATCTACATTTATCCTCGAATAAGAATCAAAATGCTGATGCGTTGTCAAGTCTGAGGACTGAAATGGAATACCTGGTTTCTAGTAAAATGGGTGTCTGGTTCTCTACACTCACAATACGAAATACAGCAGTGTTGAGCTGCTATTTTACGCTGATATTCTGTGAGAGCGTGGTCCTACACAGGTTGAGCCGACCCATTTGATCTACAACTATAATATAGCTGCACCGTTGCTCCACCACGTGTTGAACTGCTACTGCTAAATGCGGAAACTAAGGCAAATCTGCCCTACAATGGGAGAGGCCTATGCCCATCAGTGGGCTTTTACGGGTTGTTAAAGAAAAGATGAAAACGAAGGGGTGGAACTGTTTGTTTTACAAACATATTATTGTATTGTTCATATTGTTATGGACAGGTCCTGCCCGTTTAGTACAAGTAATGCTGCCGCTGGTAAGACGTGCGCGAGGTCGCGTTGTGATGGCATCGTCCATTTTGACCCATGTTGCCGCTCCCGTTCGTGGCGTCCATGCAGCATCGCTAGCCGCACTGGAAGCGCTCGCTGCTTGTCTCCGACGTGAGCTTAAACCACGTGGGGTCGATGTTGTGAGTATAATATGTTACCACAGAATAAATAATAGATGTTACTATCGAAGCAGATGAAATGGTTGAAACAGACCAACCAATATCCAGTAGATACATGTAATTTGTTACTTATACAGTAGGTTTTTTTTCGGCATTATGTTAATTTCATAAATTCGTATTAAAAGAAAGTGCTGTTGTATGTTATCATTTACAAATTCCAGGTTTATTATTTCTTATCACCATTAGTCATTAACGTCTACGTATAATAACGTACATACGCAATAAACGTACTAATCATTTATGTTTGAATGTGTGTGTCTTTTGTTTGTTTGTGTTGTTTAAATGCAAGAAATTGACCAATCCCACGCTAAGCAATAGTTTAAGGGTATCTCGTTAAACTCGTTATCCTTTTCCCCCTTCGTGTACCCGTATTGTTATGGATGTGGTCTTCTTTTTGGCCCTTACTCGGAAAGCTTCGGATACCTAGTATGGATAGTTTGTATTGTTCACGTCTTTCTTAAGTCTGTTCTTACACTTTTGAATAGAAAATGTAGCTTGAGTTGGTAACTTTGGATGCAAACAGTACAGAGAGCAAGAGAACGTAATTCTAAATACTATGCGCACATGATCAAAATATGGCTGTCAAAGTGACATTTCGCTAAAAATTTGTAATTTTTTTATTATTATTGGGTAGTAGTGTTATGGAATTCTTGTTTATGAATGGAATTCATGTCACTAAGTAGATGGCGTTATTTTTAGATTAGAACTATGAAAGCCAAAACTGTACAGTTGTATATCGTGGCCAGTTCTGGAATTGATTATAGTACCCGACCATTTCATGAATCGCAAACATTTCATGAAATAGCGAATTATTGCTACTCTCTGAATCGTATTATACTATAGAAAATTAACATCTAATGGAAGAAAATTCTTAACGCTTCTTTTTTGAAGTTCCGTTGTCGGATAAAAAGTAACTTACAAAATTTTATGGAAATCCGCCCAGGAATTTTTGACAGAAAAAAATTCTGAAAACTGCTAATTTGGCTTATTATTTTTTAAAAAAAAAACGTTACCCCTGCACTAGGATTTTCTCCTGTATTGTGGGGGGCAGTTTACAAACACAAATTTCACAAGAACAAACATCCAGACCCGGAACAACTATTTGTAGGCCACACAAATACTTATTCCGTGCGGGATTCGAACCCGCGACCCCCAGCGCAGCCATTTATTGCTAAGCCACTGCGCCACGGAGTCGTCAATCAGTGTCCTTTGTTTATCCCCTGGAATTATTTTTCAGGAAATATTAGAAATACTGACATGACTTTTCTCCAGATTCATTATAAAAACGTAAGAAATGTTTTCTGTGTGAGATGATTGTGATATTTTATTACATCTATTTTTTGAATATTATTTTTCGATTTAGATAACTTGTTTAAATATACAAGAGCATTCGTCGAGTGTAACTAAAAGATGCCGTCACATACCTACACTCCAGTTCCAGGCAATTTTAAAAGCAATTTAAAATTCTCTTTATTTATACCAGAAACATGTAACTAAGTTACTAAGTCTTTTGCAACAGTCACCATACTACAAAGTAAAGTGAAGTAAACTACAAGTAACTAAAGTAACAATCCAACTAAACAGGCTGCGTATGTCCCTCTGCTGATTACAGACCTCTACCGTTTTGTGATGGCGGATTTAACATGTTCTCAAGATATTCTTTTAAATTTTACAGTCATTGAGGTTTCGTCACGATTTGTACCTTGCACGTGGTAACAACTTACAATTTCATTCGTAGGGACAAGCTCGAACTTGGTTTGCTAGCGTATTTATTTTATAATATTCTATTACAGGTAGTAGTTGCTGCAGGAGAATATACAACTGGCAGTGCGTGGTTGTCAGAAGAGAAACTTCTGGAGCAAGCTCGTGACATGTGGAAGAGACTCAGCGATGAACAAAAAGGTGCATACGGCGAAGATTATTTCGAGCAAGCACTCCGAAGTCTTGAAAAGTATACAAAGAGCGCTGTAAGTATAGAACACAAAAAAAGTTTGTTTGTAAGTAACATCAAAACGTTAAATTTAAAGTTACAACAGCCTATATACGTCCCACTGTTGGGCACAGACCTCTCATTTCTGAGAGCCTTTAGAGCCCTTCTTGAGCCTTTCAGATTTTTAATGAAGCCCTTAGAGGGTTCATCTAAAAATCAGACGTCCACGTTTGAACTTGCTTAATCAAAAGTACGTATAGATCGCAGTTTGTGCAAAACTACTCTATGTACGTCTTGATTTCTTGATTTTGATCATGGTGAAAATAATAAATCAATATAAAATTTAGCACAATTGAAAAATAGTAAACACGAAAATAATAGTATAAAGGAATAAAACTCTTTTACGGATTTTTAATTTTAACTTATTTTCAATGCCCGACGGTTCGCTCTGTTTAAAGCACCCATTATTTCTTGGAGACTAAAGTGTTTGATGTTTTAATGTCATAGTCACCCGGACTATCTTCAGTTTTTTATTACTATCCTTTTGAACGATCTACTTAGAAAGAACAAACAGTAGTCTTGAAAACTTAGGTTTTCATTTAATTTTGGCATCGGGATTTCAAAAGAAGTTAAAATTAAGGGCTACAAAATCCGTAAAAATAAGTTATTATGAAAACTTTGATACCTTCTTAGCTAATAATTTGAATAAAAAGGAATCAAAAACTATCAACTGCGCAGTCAATTATATTACAGCTGCTTAAGTGTTCACCCAAACATTACTACACTCATTCATCCCAACCTACCCGTCTCCAATAAAATGCTTATTTGCGTTCTTGACAAACGTTAACTTTGGATTCCAACTGAACCGTAAGGTATATGAATACCATTTTAATTTTTTCAAACAATAAATATTATTTAGTAGTTGTGCTTTCTTTCATGTGTTAAAAGGTAAAAAAACATGTAGTATTATATTTTTACCACCAGGATGCTGACCTCACCGCAGTTACTCGCGCGCTATGTGACGGCGTGACCCGCACTTTTCCTCTGGCCCGTTATACCCCTGTATCACCCCGTGAGAAGCTAAAGTCTTTACTGGCTGAACATCTACCTCGCTCTCTATATGAAGGACTCTATACTGATTAAACGATTTAACTTTACACGAAATAAATTCGAAAAGTCCAATTTTTACCATCTTGCTGCAATATCCTTGTAATTAAGATTTAATTCAAATACGGATTGGCCCTTTATAATATAATTGTCTTATAACTTGTAAGGGTGGAATAACTTGAAATTATTACTTTTGTTTTCCTTGTTGTCTTCAATCATACTCCTAGATATATAGCTACATCGGCTATGCGGTTATTAATGTTATTTATATTTTGTTTTAACATTATATTGCGTTGTTTTATTTCATTTTACTATTTTTTTGATTTCTCAGAAAATTAGAAATACATTTTTTGCGGATCTGTGAAATTTACTATTTATTTCTTTTAAAAGTTTGTTGCTTTCACATAAAAATATTGTTATAATAATTTTTAAGTATCTTAAATTAATCACTAATAACTATCTGTAACTCTATATTTGAATCAAATTTAAGAAGAAACAATTACCTTTTGAAACTTTAACTAACTATAATTAACATTCAGCTTAAATTATTTTGCAAGAAATAAGCTACGATTGTGTAAACTATTTCAAAACAAAAAAGAAAATTAAATGTAATCTTTACTCTTCCTTATTTCATTTGTTTGGAATAAAGTAGCAAGTTAAATTAGAAAAGAAAGACAAATACTTTTTTGAAAATTGTCTAAGTAACAAGGTTTTGTTAAAAAATACATATTACTGTTTATTGTAAAATCGTCATCTTCAACTATTTTAAAACGCCATGAATGGAATCAATTATGTCATCTAATGAAAGCTTAATATAAATATGAGAAACGTTAAGTAAAACTCTAGCTTACTATAATATAATATCTTATTAACTACTGTCCTTACTCCACTAATGCTAAAGAACGAGATATCATTTAAAAATATATAGATATTAGGGGTGACACAATCAATTGATCAATTGGACACATCTGCATAATTACTTCTGTGGTTTTATATGACAATTCTAAACCACACAAACCAAAACAATCCATCAAATGATTATACATAAAAGTTGAATATAAACTCGGCCACGGTATAATTAATTTGATTTAAAATTCAAAAACAAACAAAATTATAGATTAAAAACATGGTGAGGTAGTTATGAAGAATTTCTATATAACATTATATTAAAAATGTGGCAGTAAACGACCTTTTTATCTGCACATAGTACATCTTTTATTGTTAAGTGACGGCCGATTTGCTATCAGTCGTAACCTAGCATTACCTACGTACTATATATTATCTCTTCTCTTAAGTTTAATATAAGAGAATAATTAATAAGTATCATCAAATCATCTCAATGATAATTCAACAATGCATAAGCCATATTACTTGGGTATATAACTATTGCAAAAATAACAGCACAGTGCTTAAAGAAGCGAGGTCGAAAAATTAATGTGCGTGTAATTATGCGTGAACTGAGGTCAACTAATACCAGCAACATGACATGAATAAAATCTACTATTATTTACACCTAACTATCAGCATAATATATATTTTGAAATGCAAAGATTTGTAAGAGTATAATAATAAAATAATTGTAGAAAAAATACTACGTAGCATGTTGCTTTTAATATTTCGTGTTTTATTTTACATAAAATGAATCATGATTTCTTATGTTAACGTAAACACTACTCTTTAAATGAAACTAGTTTTACAGATTTTATCGTGGTTTAGTAAATCTAATTATAATACTTATTTTAATATCCCATTCTCGAGTACTTTACAGCAACCATGTTCACGGGAGGGGCAGAGTTGTTAAGGCGTAGGCGTGGTTAAATCCGTAAAACTAGTTTCATGAAATTGAATTACTTTACTAATTAACTCTAAATTAACTGGGCATGAAAAGCATTTAGATTATGTTTTTAGTTTAAGATACATTTTAACGTATATTTTTACCATCCGCATCTTTTAATAAACAGTGATGGGCCGAATATAGATTTCACAGAATACGAATATTCGGCCAAAAGTTAGGTAAAACTTTTACCAAAGCAAACATTGACATTATTGATTGATTGAACATGAACATTATTCGGCAGGATCACCTCGGTAACTAACCAATTTATGTCAAACCCTGCCCCTCGCTTCCCCGCCACACCTGTCATGTTATTGCATCATCTAGTATTAAGCAAATTGCCGGTATATACTTATGTTTTGACTATTTTTGTGAGAAAAAGTATTTCGTTGTGTTATTCTTAGTGAAAATTGATAATTTTATAAGATAAAAATGAGATCATATTTTAGAGAAACTGACAAACAAAATAAATTAATGTAATGTGTAATTCTTTGTTTGATTCCAAAAACATTTAATCAAGCTTTCTGTTTGCTGTAATTAACTAAATCTGAAATAAATCTACAGTGCCTCAAAAACATAACCCATAAATAATATATACTTTCAACAGTAAAATTGTGATGGACATGGCATTAGGTACTCAATTCGTACATTTCAATACAGTGGATATTTTGATTACTACTTCAACGAATGTTCGGTGCTTTAGCCGAATATTCGGTCGAATACGAACATTCGGTAAAGCTGCCGAATATGCCGTATACAGAATACGAAACGAATATTCGGCCCTTTCCTAGTAATAAGCCTATAACAGCTGTATAGTGGCAGCGTAAGAACATCCACTACCCCATTTCATCTTCTGTGTAAGTAGCAATAGAGGGAGACGAGCATTAGTCCCTAATAATAATTCCTTTTTTTTTCAGAGTTGCATTGATATAGAAAAATATAGAGTAGCAAGTGTGACTGAGAAGTCTCAGTCACACACACGTGTGATTGTGGCTTGCTCTACTTTTATCCACAAAAACATGTATGAATAATGTGCAAATTACTTAAAGTATATAATGATCTACTCCATAAAAATGTACAACGTGTAACATAATTAACGCACTTTGAGAAAGTAGTTTGTTCAGAATCGTTTACTGAATCGATTCCTATATTTTTAATATAGGTAATTTTTTATCCCAAAAATAATTAAAACTACGTAAATTACAGTCACACTAAATCTGTGCAGTCAAAACAAACTGTAATGGACCTTAACTTAAGGCAATAAGACTTTTAAGAGTGCAGTTTTATTTGTATTATTACTAATTCTGTCATTCATAAAAAATAAAGAAAAATGAACTTTATTTCAAGCATATTAAAGTCTTTGCGTTCGTGGATTTGTACTGTGACCACAACATTCTTCCGGAATTAGTGTAACTAATTTGATAAATAATCAGTGCATAAAAATGTTTAACTAAAAATTCAGTGTATGTATTATGATTATAACATAATATACTAATTGGGGTGTCTGAGGGTGTGCGTTAATTACGTTACATATTGTATATGTAAACACAATAATTATTGTATACAAAGATCTAGTCATTGTTGAAATATAAACATTTAGTAGAAAACACAAAGTATTAATTAAATTATAGATCCGTAGCAGTTGTAATTAAATGTGTATTGTATGTTAAACTATATATAGAGTTTGCTTTTTCCTACTTAGTCTATTTATTATATTATAGACATTTATTTGCAACTGATAACAATTTAAAATAGAGTTCAAGAATGATTTACCTTTATAACTCTAACGTATTGGAAACCACATTCATTTTAATTTATGTATGTATATATGTACTATGTTTGTACTTTTAGATTGTGCTTATATCATTACGATATGTTACATTTTAGTGTGCATTTAAATTACGTAAGTGTTCCTGTGTATTTATGAGTGGCGATTATGTAAACTTTGTGTATTATAATTATTAAAAAAAACATTGAGTTCCGTTTAATTTTAAACATACTCATGGCGGAGGAAGGTTTTTGAGTGGATTCACACACACACACACACACACACACACACACACACACACACACACACACACACACACACACACACACACACACACACAGGAAATTTAAAAATTGGATATAAAAACAGAACAGAATTATTATAACAATGTTAATATTACTATTTAATATTTATTTTAAATATTATTTTAATAATAAATTTCATGTTTACCATTGGTTAAGAAAAAAACCTCTGTCCCAGGAAGAACAAACAAGAAAACCAGTGGGACTTTATTTAAAATAAAAATTTTCAATGAAAACCATGGTTTGTATAAGAAATCATGAAATTTATTTCAAAAACAGCTTTGCTTATTAAAGAATTGGTGATAAACAGTCCTTGTAAATTTTCTGAGATTTGATTGTAAAACCTTACATTCTATGAATGAGTTACTGACGTTTATCAGTACATCACGTTTATTATAAAACTACTTTTTATCTACCTACACATACATTTTTTGCAGTTCCTAGTCATATTTGTAGAAAGTCCTAGTCTATCTATTTATTTCAGTAAATTTTTCTCTATAAAACCTTAGGTTGTATGTCATAAATTGCTATTAAAGACCGCTTCTTCCAAACAAAACATAGCTTCTAAATAAATCTTGTTTCCTCGTAGCAAAACTCTTTTCGTCATAATGCTAAAGAATAATTAAAATAAACTCATCTGTTTTAACATTAAGACGTCTTATATTTTACAACAAACCTATTAATACAGAGCTTAATGTGATATAATATTCACATGGAGTTTAATCTGATTACCATTTTAAAAAATATGCGAGGGCTGCACTAAAACTTCGTAAATCAAAAGAATTCATATAATCGATAAGAATCATTCATGCCCCTTTTGTAGCACATATGCATTCATATGTTTCATATTTGAAATTGTAAATAATATACATTTAGTATTGTTAACGCTTAAACTGTTAAAAGTAAATTGTTGAAGTTAAACAACGGTATACATAATGAAATATTCGTATTTATTACTTGACTGACTGACTGACAGACTGATCTTTTAACGCACAGCTTAAACTTCCAGGTATATATTATTATAATGTACTCTGTGGCTTAAACCACCGAAGTTAGAAACTCAAAATTTTGACAGTAGGTTTCTTTTATGACGTTAACGTGACGTAACACAAGTTAAATAGGGGTTGGATTTTTGTATAATAGTCCTTTATTTTTCAAGTTATTTTTATGAGACTTGGTATTTTCGATCTTGATTAAAAACAGAGAAAGGGTAAAATAGGGGTTGATAAAATGTATGCAAGTCGGTCATTTTTCAATGTATGTATATGAAACTTGGTGTTTTGGCTTTCGATTAAAATCAAATAAGTTCCACAGGGAAAATTCTAACCCCAAAGCAGTTAAATAGGGATTGAATTATTGTATGATAGTCCTTCATTTTGCAAGTTATTTTATGAGACTTGGTATTTTGGATGAGCTGCTTTTCTCACGGACAGTTTTATGTCGCCTATTCGAGAGTAAATGCAGTAAGTAGTCTGGTATTAACACACGAGTTCCGTGCCATAGATGTTGTGTACAAAGAGGTCCATAAATAAAAACAAACATTCCTTAAAAACATATTATTTATTATCATGTATGCCAAAAATAAGGAATCAATAAAAATGTCGTCAAAAGATGCATTAATACTTTTTTGATCCGCATGGAATTAGCGTGGAATGTGAAACTCAAAGAGGTTTTCTGAAGGTATTACAAATTCGTGGTATGAATACTGTTTCCCCTTGAGCACATCTGGTGATGAATTTGGCCTTTCAGGATATTTAAAACTCGACAAGATAACATAACATTACTTCATCATCAACTTGTAATAAATACTTACATAAGCTTTAAATAGCCTCATATAGGTAGGCCTTTTGCAGCGAGAAAATTTCATAATCTCGTAGGACATCAGAAATTGTACACGGATGAAGTCGCGGGCGACCGCTAGTTATAATATATCTAGGTAATCCCCTACATGGTGAGTTATGCTTTTAATATAAACTAGGAACAGGAATGGATCCGGGAAAACTTTTACCAACGAAAATCACTTTTTGCAATCTGTTAGTCAAATATGAAACACAAATTAATTTCAATCCTCTTTATCATAAAGAGGTCAGTGATCTACTATTTATAAAAGTTCTAAGCTCGAACAATTAAATACTTATTAATTTTAATTCTTTGTAACCGACTTCGTAGTTTTATCACTGCCCTAAGGTTGACCGGCAGGGAATGCTTTTAGCATTAAGGTCGCCTTTTGGTCCTCTACTGTTTGTCAGGTTCAGTAAAGATTAAATAAATAAATTGACAGCCTGATGGTCTTTTAGGGCCTAGTCTGCTACTTTATCAGGTCCACATTTATTTAATGGCTGTAAAAATATAAACTCCTTTGCTCAAGAACCAGAGACGAAAAGGTATGTTATAGCTACGGAGTGTAGAAGCAAGGAGTACCAACTCCAATAGTAGAATAGTTGAAAAAGTGGCCATCTGTTAGCAGTAAATAACAGGTCAAAAACTCTCCACAACAGCGCTGGAGTAGCTACTGGGATGAAATGAACTTAGCAGTTGTCTACGGTTTAAGTGTGATGCTAAACTGCTCAGTAGCTCTAAAATCTAAAATAATTTTATTTATTAAATATAACGTCGAAAAAGTCGACCCCGTAGCTATAGTGGCGCCACCCTTATATAACGGTTTTCTACGGACGCTCTTTAATACACAGTCTATACTCCTTACTTCTACACTCCATAGTTATAGCATAGTATAGTATAGCAGATGAAATAGAATAGGCTACGTATAGAGAACTATTTTATCATTTTTTAGAATTGTATAGAGAATTTTTTTAATAATAATTGTTAGTTCCATTACAATCAAAATTTAAGGCTAATTATTACTACCACTACCAAGCGTAGCTATAGTTATTTTATTAAGTGTTCTGATTATTTCTCGTGGAATAAAAACAGGTCATCAATCAAACAATCGAATAAAACATAAAATTTAATGGCGGGGTAGAGACGTGTTTTCATTACCTGTAGTAATTGGAAGCAACACAGCATGCTACACTGAGGGCAGCTTAAGTCCTACATGCGTGGTTAAATCCACAACGAGTATATTTGCAAGAGAACAACAGCAGTGATAGGTATAGCCTTCAGTAGGGTAAAGTAACAATAAGTCGGCCATATAGTTCGAAGAATTGCTAATATACAATTAAAGATTTTCCTTATTTTTATGTAATTTAAAGAGATTGCATATCGAGGCCGATTTATATATAAAATAAAAGTTTTTCGTAGGTTTTTCAGTGTTGAAAGTATTTAGATTTAGATACTCACTTAAATTATCCCAAAAATAATGATGATTTTATGATATAAGTGCAGTGAAAATTAAGACACATTGTAAACAGAAAAAAGTTACTAATAAAGCACAAATTGAATATTCGAAGCTGTATCGTGTATTTGATTTAATAATGTATTTCCTGTCTTCCCTCAGAGTAATCCCGATGGACCGAACTGAAATTCCGACGAATTATTCGAATGACAATGACTACGTCAAACGAACGCTTAGCAATGCCATTAGCAATGCACAGCTGCCATCCTCAAAATATCTATCCTAAAAGCGTTACGTTTTAATCTTCATAATACATACCTTTTCATCATTACTCTAATAGCGGCTCAGCGTACTTCTTCAAAATATTTACCTACCTTTTAGTAACTTTATAATTGGATACCGAGTAGTGGCGTTGAAAGAATATTCACTTTCCTAAATCGTCCCGTGATTATCGTAAGAGGAGACAGAAATAAAAAGAGCAGAAAATGAGAATTAATTATAGCAAAACAATTGTGGCAATTATGGCAAATATCTCCCCATATAGGAGGTTAGGTATAGGAGGCTTATACTCAGCAGTTGACTTTTAATTGGCTGTAACAGTAACTGTAGTAACTTTGTACAAGTGCTGCCTCAAGATTTAACGGTCTAAAAATCGAAAAGAAACTTGGTGTCAGGAAAAACAAAAACAGAAAAGGAAAAACATAACAAGTTATTTAAATAGACATATATCTTTCTACGGTCAAGTATCAACCGTGCTCGTAAGGATTATGTTTTGCAAGAAATATTAAATTTAATTCTTCAGTAATATCACAATGTGCACAATAAATAAATATGCACACTTTGGAAAAAGCTGTCGAATTATATGAAAGGCTGCATGAGAGCTGCCTGGGTAAATGTCCATAAAACAGGAATTCAGGAAGAATTGGCGTTGCTACCCAAAAGAAAAGATGGCTTGTGATTGGACGAAATGTAAGAGCATATTTAATGACGCTCTGCTATTGGTTGAATTCCCTCAAAAAATGTTGTTCCATACCTCCAATTTTTTTGAAAGACTTATGAAGGCCCGGTCCCAGTAGAGCCTGGCGCGGTCATTTTCGAGCACGGCTTCCGGCAAGTACCTGTAATACGGCAATTTTCGGTCCACGAGACCGTATTTCAGAGCGAGCTCCTGGTGTAGAATTCTGGCTACTAGGTTGTGCCTGTGCAAGTACTCAGAGTTACAAAGCGCCGAACAACCGGAGATGACATGCCTAAGTGACTCCCCGGGATGACGACAAGCTCGACAGACGTCGACAGTGTCATCCTTTAGGATGTATCTCCGATAGTTGTTGGTCTTAATAACCTGATCCTGTATTGCACAGACAAAACCCTCGGTTTCCCCGAAGAGGT
Organism: Parnassius smintheus behrii; assembly: GCA_036936625.1. Lineage (NCBI taxonomy): Eukaryota > Metazoa > Arthropoda > Insecta > Lepidoptera > Papilionidae > Parnassius > Parnassius smintheus. The sequence goes on along the minus strand of JAUPFT010000015.1, from coordinate 22,678,148 downwards.
CACCGAAACGTAGCCAGTTGAGGAAGGCGGCTGTATCTACGTGAGGCTCATGTAGAGCCCTGTAGTACCTCCCGTGGAGCTCCTTCTCCTTCCATACGGTCTCCCGGTTGGAAATGCTCTGTACTGCCGGGTCTTCCCATTGCTCGTTGGCTAAGGATAGAGGGGTAAGTCCTTTATCACTAGAAATGACGTCATTATAGAATGGATCATCCGATCTCGCCAGGAAGTAATGACGGAGGCTGCACACTTCGCGATTATGCATGGTGAGCGCGCTCAGGAAGCCACGCCCACCATGCTTTCGCGGCAAGTACAGCCTCATTACCGACGATCTCGGATGATGCATAATGCATATCCAACGACACTCCACGACAAAAATACGAGTAAAAAACTCAACTGTAAGGGAGGTACTCAAAATAAAAACGTATTCACAACTTTGTAGACGTGATTAATGTCTATAACTACCAAATTACAGTTTTGTAGCACCTAGGGTTTAAAATAAAACCGCTGACGGATGGACGAGCGGATGGACCGACGGATATAGCGAAACTTTGTGGGTTGTTTGCTAACTACTGAACTGATTTATAGACACAGCTGATATTCCACTCTGAAAATATTTTAGAAGCAATAAAAGTTTTTTTTGGACTACAGCGATCTACATTAAATGTCGTAATCTCAAAAGTTTCTGTCTATGATTTCTTCTGGTTGGAGCTCAGCTTATTGATATTGCACAATCTCGGTGCAATAAGGTTACGCATTAGCAAAACTGGAACGTCAACTTTTAGCTACGCCAACTTTTGCGAATACATTTCCGTTATCTGCAAGGAGTTGAGTAACTCGAATGGTTCTTCACTAGCCATTACAGTATCTGTCTATGAGTATATATATATATATATATATATATATATATATATATATATATATATATATATATATATATATATATATATATATATATATATATATATATATAATACTTCACTCACCGGTTACCATGTCAAACATTTTATAACAGATTTTTTTTTTGGCGACAGCATTGCTTTCCATTAATTATGAATATTATTCATTAAGTTTGTGAAAACGTTTGCAATAAGCACATCCTCTGAACATCTACTGGATGGAAAAATTCTTGTTAAATTTGTTTGTCATCTGCATTGCAGTGGATTTCTAAATTCCCGGGTTTGTAACTGGGCCCCTTCATAACGCTTAATAATTCTTCCTTTAGCTGCGGTGTAGACAAACCGAAATCAGCAAATTTTGCACCTAGTATTGACATCGCTATATCTTCAATTAATTTCAATGCTTTATTGACGATTAAATCCGTATGCATGCAGGGTAGGTTAAAGAAGGACTATTATTTAAAGCACTTATAATATCATTATTTTATACACCTTCTTATAATATATATTATTTAACATGCAATGTTAAATAATAGATATTAAAATGAAATACTTTCTAGGTAGCACAACATTTAATATGACTTAAAACCGAGAAAAAACAGAGCAAGGTGAACTGCAGACTTCATTGTTTATTACCTTGTAATTCTGTACAAAGAAGACTTGGATGTCTACTTAGTTATTAATTAAATAAAGTACTCATCTCTCTTTTACCAGAAGGTTCTCAACGTCACCTATTTCGACGATTATTATCAACGTCACCGTCACCACTTTAGTTAGAAATAAATTATTTTTTAAAACACCACGGTAAGATGATAAACATAATTGTATTATCGTTTTAGTTCCTGGACGGTTTAATAAAAACACAAAAAATCTAATAAACATACTTTAGTTTAAAATAAATACTTTTTAACATGAACCTTGGTAGCTCAGGGTTAAGCGCTCGTCGTAAATTTTGTCGTAAAGTTCGCAAAGATCGATCCTGCCAACCTGGGTTTGATCATATCAAGGTTGGTTCGATCTTCATCAGCACCAACTAAATTGTTATTTGCATTTTAAGTGCTAATTTACCAAGAGCCCGGCGATGAAAACAACATCGTTAGGGAACTTTTATGTCTGCGGGATAAAATATTGTAATGTGTAAAAAGTACGCCAAATTGAACTGGACCAGCGCTTCATGATCTTCTTAAAAATAATAAGTTGCTGCCTTTTATTATTTTTAGGACGTGAGTAGGAAAACTGAAACTTTATTATATTTCAATCCGCATACAGCCGACTTTGTGGCATACATTGGGGTGTCCTATGTTCATAAGTCGGCTTGTGATGGGTTGTAATGATGATGATGAAGCCAACGCTGTGCAATCGATCTTATATCGGCATGATTTGATACAACTACGACACAAATCAGATGAAGGGGCAAAATGATCCAATTACAATAGCATTATTATTTATTGTAGGTATTGTATTTATTTACTATACATATACGTAGGTCACTCAGAAAGTCTTGCGAAACTTAAAAAAAAGTTTTCAAAGAGCGGTTCATCAGAATCTATACCGATCCACCAGAGACACCTCTTCTACGGTAGCTACTAGGGCATCTTCAAGAGATACCCTTTGAGATGATTTATATTTAAAAAACTAAAAATCACAAGCTACCAAATCAGGGCTGAAAAAGGTGACCTAAAAGCGGTGCGCTGTCCAGGAAGTTAAGTTATAATTGAAAATATAAATGACTAGCTTGCTAGAAAGACGTTGTTCCACTCTTTTCGGCGACCCTTTGCATGTCGTATTAAAAATCCTTAAATTCGCAAAAAAATAGTGGGTCACTCATGGGCAAAAAACTATCCAATCTCTCAAGTTGGAGGAACCTGCTCTGACTATGAATTGAGTTCGACTTTAACGCAATTTTTAACTAGTTACGTAATCAATATACATATAATATGTATTTTTATTATGTGCACTGTGTTATTTCAAACATAATGCAAATTGTTAAATGAATGTCCCGCATTGTAACGGTGAAGCAGTAGCCCATGGAGCCCTGTATTATGTCGGTTGTTGCTTGTGCATTTGTCGCAAGCATTTGATAGTATGTCATTCAACATTGTGTACTACTTCGATTTCGTAAAGGAACTTACACCAGATACTCCGTCAAAGTAATATGCTAATTTTTATTAAATTTTTCAGTGCTAGCACGTTTTCTTTGTACGTTTTCGTACAAACCAAAGATATAGGTAAATGTTCATTTTATTCTGACTTAACCCCGAAAAACGGTTGATTTGAACCCCGAATAAAGTATAGGAGGCATATTATAACTTACTTACAAAATATCTCAGAGATATTTTATAAGTAAGTTATAAAATGTTAAATAATAAAGTAAGTTATAAGATGTTTCATATGAGATATTTTATAATTTAACACCCGAAGTGAAAAATTTAAAGGAAGGAATTATTTTGGTTTTCAGTATATCTAAAAGTATTATTATACATTCTAAAACCAAAAGTAGTAGTATTTTGAATAAAAAAGTGACGTTCACTCTTCAAACACCAGGCACAAACATAAGCTAGTGATACTAGTTACTCTACTCCCCACTCACCCAAAAATATCCAGTCTCTTACAGAGTTTTGTTAATAATTGTGCAACATATTTTATATTGTATAATGTTACAGTTATCGTTACAGTCTATTAAAATCCACTTTAGTGCATAGCCCCCCCCCCCCCCAATAGATTGCCTCATGGGGGGGGGGGGTTATTTGCTATAGTTGCCACGATTGGTAAGTGGGTTGGCACCCGCAGTTTCTCATCTTTAGTCTTTATTAGGAAGACGCTGTTGCCTATCTCTTGATTTGGTTCCCCTCGTCGCCTCTTATGAAACCAACGGGAAGAAATCGGGTAGTGGATATTCTTACACCGCTGAGTTTCTTGATAGTTCTTTCCAGAACCACATCTGTCCTTCTAAACTAGTAGTAAATGTAAAAAAATACATTCAATAAGAATTATTTATAATCTAAATTGAATAAAAATCATTCTATTCTATATCGACTATGTACCTTTCCCTCTAATATCACGGATTTGGATGCTTCTTGTACTCGTACGACAAGATACGTAGAAAGTTCTGTAAAAAAATAATTTTGTATAAGATATTGGCTCGATACATTTTTAAACAATTTATGATTATATAAAAAATATAACTGTTACAGTTTTAAGTTTTTACTACATTTCAGACATTCTGAAGTTTTATTACAAAAAAGGGAAAAATGCGACTCAAGCCGCTAAAAAATGTGACGTTTATGGATCTAATGCAGTGTCAGTGAGAGTAACACAAAGTTGGTTCAAGCGTTTTCAGTTCGGGAATTTTGATGTCAAAGATGCAACTCACTCTGGTCGCCCTCATAGGGATAAATTCGATGTTATTTTCGAAAAAGTTAAGCCAGATCGGTATATTAGTAGCCGAAGAATTGAGGATTGACCCTAAAACAATTTTGACTCATTTGAAAAAGTCTGGCTATACAAAATAGCTCGATATTTGGGTATACATGAGCTAATTGAAAGAAACCTAATGAATCATCACATATTTGGCCACTCAGCAAACTGGAGAGAGCTTGTTTGGGAAGTGTTATTACATCCGCCATATAGTCCTGACCTTGCACCGTCAGATTTTATCCGTTCCAGTTTCTTCAGAATACGTTGAGTGGTGTTAGATTAACGTAGGAATGGTTTAACACAAAAACAGTGTGTTGACCGGATTATTTCTGCATTTGGTGATGAAGCCCCATCCAAAACCACAATTTATTGCTGGTTTGCTGAATTTCAACGTGGATGTGTCAAGCACTGAGCTTGATCCTCGATGAATCCCCGTCAAGGTCGTCCAAAAACTACAGTCACCCAAGAAAACGTTGATGCTGTGCGTAAGCTGATTGAGGAAGATCGACATGTGATATACCGCGAAATTCAGGCAACTTTAGACATTGGCATGAGTCAAATACAAATAATCTTGCATGAACAATTAGGCGTAAAAAAGTTGTTTTTCGATGGATACCGCATTCGCTCTGTGAAGAGCCAACAAAAATTATTCGTTCAGGGAGTGTTGCAAAAAAAATGGTGGCCACGTTTGTCTCCAAAACCAGCCATGTTACGACTATTCCTCTTGAGGGACAAAGAACGGTTAATGCAGAATGGTATGCTAGCATTTGTTTGCCACAGGTCGTTTCTGAACTCCGTAAAGAGAACTGCAACCGCCGCATCATCCTCCATCACGACAATGCAAGTTCTCACACCGCACACAGAACAAAAGAGTTTTTAGAGTAATAAAATATGGAATTATTAGACCATCCGCCGTACAGCCCCGACCTAAGCCCTAATGATTTCTATACTTTTCCTAAAATAAAGAATAAATTGCGTGGACAGAGATTTTCATCACCTGAAGAATCTGTGGACGCCTACAAAACGGCCATTTTGGAGACCCCAACTTCCGAATGGAATGGTTGCTTCAATGATTGGTTCCATCGTATGGAAAAATGTGTCAAATTTCGCGGAGAATACTTCGAAAAGCAATAAATACATTTTTAAATAGTATTGTTGTGTCACTTCCTTGATTCCCAAAATTTTCAGTGCAATTCAATTATATATTTAATTAATTAAGATAATATTTGCACGGCCGGTGTAAAGAGCATCACCAGTGCTGTCATCTGCACAGCAATGAATGTTACGGGTTTGCAACATATCATTGATATGCAGAAGAAACAGCGTTGGCGATAGCACGCAGCATTGTGGAACACCAGCATTAATAGGCTTGTCATCGGAGCTTGCACCGTCTACAACGATCTTGATGCTTCGATCTGCACGAAAGCTGGTGATCCAATCGCACAATTTCTCGGGAAGCCCATAGAAAGGGAGCTTCGAAAGAAGCGCTTTGTGCCAAACCCGATCAGAGGCCTTCGCAATATCCAAACTAAGGGCCAATTCCTCCCCTTGGACTCTACTACTTCCACCCATCTGTGAGTTAGGTAGACCAGAAGATCACCAGCTGACGGACCACAGCGAAAACCGTATTGGCGATCACTAATAAGCTGGTGATCTTCAAGGTACCTCATGAGCTGGCAGTTACAATAGACTGCATTGTTTTGGAGAACAAGGATGTGATGGTGATAGGCCGGAAGTTGGATGGGTCTGAGCGGTCGTCTTTTTCAGGGATTGGGTAGACGAAAGCCGTTTTACATGATTTTGGGACTACGCCTAGGCAGTATGAGTACCGGAAAAGACGCGTTAAAACCAGTCCTCAGCACAATTGGGGGGATTTCTTCAGGCCCACTCGACTTGTGGATGTCCAAGGAGAGGAGTGCTTTGCGAACCGAGCGCTGTGTGAACTGCACTTCCGGCTTGGAGCACTCACACCGCGGGATGGTCTGCGGCGTACTCCCCCCGTCATCGAGAGTCTAGTTTGACGCAAAGAAAGAGCCTAGCAGATCGGCTTTCTCCTTTGCGGTATGGGCCAGTGAGTCGTCCTCCCTGTGCAAAGATGGAAGAGATGGCTGACAGAAATTCCCCTGGACAGCCTTGGCGAGAGACCAGAATGCACGGGTTCCAGAAGGAAGACGAACTAGTTTCTCGTCAATTCTGCCTATGTGCTTGTGACTTTGCCTTGGCAATGACTCTTTTGAAGGACCTAGAGGCGGAATTATACTTCTTTTTTAGAGTGCTTGTGTTTACATCCCAGGACCTTGATGCGTCAGCCCAGGCTTGGTAGCACTCTTGCTTATAGCATGATGCTATTTTACAGGAGCGACCAAACCATGGCTGAGATTTGTCGCCCATGGGCACCACAGAGGAAGGAATAAAAATTCAATACCCTGTACTACCACATCAGCGACAGAAGCCGCAACAACGTTGGGATCCTCCGGCGAGAAGCAAACCCGCCCCCAAGGGTAGGATGCAAAGAAAGACCGCATCCCATCCCAATCGGCTGACCTATAGTGCCAAACACGGCGGCAGCCTGCAAAATGCAACTGCGATTTCAGCGTGAGTGGCACCACACACCGGACAAGACAATGGTCCTAGGAGCCCAAAGGGGCGTCGAAGGAAATCTGATATCCGTCCGGGTGAGAGGTCAGCAGCAAATCTTTCAAGTAATACTTTGCAAGTTGGTGCATTACTGAACCGATGGGGCTTGTTGTTTTTTTTTGCGCCCGAAGCAAATATGGGCAACCCTCCGGAAAGCGGGGGAGGGAGGTTGAGAATCCTCATAGCATACCACGCAGCCGGCTGCGTGGTTATGTGGTGACTTTTACCCACTAAACTCAACCTTTTAGGAATTGGCTTAACGATCTGACTAGAGATCACTAAGCCGTATACGAACGCGACCCTCCTTCGCAGAAAGGAGGGCGCAGCAGAAAGGAGGGCGCAGCAGAAAGGAGGGTGCAGCTTGTTGGTCTATGGAAATAACCGTAGAACCTTTTAAAATTTTTATTCTAAATTATTCATTCAATATAAAGTCTATAAAATGCACGGTTCAAATTTTTAAGTTCAAAATAATGTGTGATTTTTGTTAATTACACAACTTTTTATAGTCAATAGCAAGAAAGCGATATTTTGCCTTTTAATTATTTAACCTCGTTTCATGAGACAATTAACGTTATCCGTAACATTAACATAGGTTTTAAATTTTACATCATTTTTCTAAACTTACATTCACTTGCTTTGCATATTTTTGTGCCTTAAACATCTACTTGCTTAATTAAAACAACGTTTCGACCTACACCCTGAAGCGTTAAAGCTAAAACTGCATATATTCGTGTAGAGTGTACACAATTTTGCAATCTTTAAAAATATTTTACTTAGAAAACCTTGCACGTTAAGCGTGAATTAACCTAGTTAAATTATTATAATTATAGGCATAAAACATATGAATATTCTAACATTGATATGTTATGAACTTATATATGTTAACTGAGAATAACTTTACATTTGTACAAAAGTTTAAATTATTATTTTGTTATGCTTTAATGTATTTTGCCTTTGTGTCAATAGTTTTGTGCAGATTTGTCTTTATATATCTTGTGCAAACAATAAAACCCGGACAAAAGTTGCCTCTTATCTATCATTTAAAATTTAACCCATGTTATTAATCACTCTGTTAACAGTGAAAGCCAATATGTCAAAAAAATTACAAATATTTCAAGGTCACGCGAAGTCCGCCGAAACATCCGCATTACTTAGAACACTTGTCTTTTCTGCTGTAGAAAAAAAAATTTTTTCTACAGCAATATAAATATATGCTTTAAATAAAAATAAAAATTAAATAAAAATATATGCTCCTGCTGTTTTAATAAACATACAATTTTAGAGAAATCTCCTGACTAAAAAAGAAACTCGTGTCATACGCCAGTGTTAATAAAATCGGAGAATTATTAAAAATTATTTAAAAATATGTACCAATTCTTATAGAATAGGTATAGATCTGAATAATGTGCACCGGAACAATCTCGAAACGTTAAAAATAGGTCAAGAGCTCAAGAGACTAGTAAGAGCATGATAGCTCGGCATACTCATAGATAGTATGTACGACTGGCTTGATATTCACAGTTCGTTTATTTGAAAATCACTATCATCATGCATTTTTAAGTCCATAATAATAAATGTTTTTTTTTCGTTATAAATTACAATAAACCATATTTTTAATAGTTACTTAATTGTTACAAAAAATGGTCTAAACATTAAATTTAAACTGCTCAAAAAATCCGGATAATAACTGCAAAACAAATGCTCTAATATTGCGAAATTTTGGGTTCCATAGATCATTTAATTTACATTTAAAAAAATAATGCAAGCCATTTGTAGATGTTATATACCTCGGAAATACATCAGGTGGGTAATTGTTCAAAATAATAATAGTGTGAAAGCGGACGTTCAACTGGCTGTCCTGCTTACGTAATTAATTATTAACTTTTATAAAACAGCTTGCTGCATTATACATTCAGTATAGAGCAATTACGGTTCAAACATACCATAAGATGTCCCCGTCACAATTACACAGTAGTGTAACATGTGGGACGTAATTACATAACACCAAAGTATGCAAACCAAAAGCAACACTACCCATCTTATCGTAACACAAAGCAGCCTCTGAGCAACACCATGTTCCTCGCCTCCACTAGGGGAATCACTAAGGTAAAGGCACATATTTCCGCGGTATTTTTACGAACACTCGAAAGGAGATCGAAAATTAAACATTTATTGTAACATTTTGAAGGTTTGGCTGTTTATATCACAGCCATAATTGTTTCTACACTTCAAAATCGACAATAAGCTAGGCTAAAAAAGTATATAAAAGCAAAACGATAATTATACAAATATTATATTAAAAAAAAAGTGTTTTGTGAGCTTAGTATTGGTGAATCTTGTACAGTTCAGTTCTTAAAACAATTTAAAATTTTGTCTAAATATGTTTAAAAGTCATAAAAATTATTGTATAACCTAAAACTACGTTATCGTACTTTCTCACTCGAGGCCACGCTAATCATTTGTCTATAGGTTTATCTGTCTACGGACCCACCGGTGCGGTGGCCCGTGTTGCTCTATGCATTAGGTAACCTCGTTTGTAGACATTCATTCTGACAATGTCTCAGCCACTGACCACCTTTATATTTACAAGTACGCTGGACTGGCTATACCATACTAAAATGACTGTGCCAATTTGAAGCGCCGCTAAAGGATGTCTTGCAAAATAAAATTGACATAATATGTCAAAGTATGTTGTCTTATTCATATTGTCATATTTAATAAGTCTGTATTTTGAACTTTTAAACTAAAAAACTAAAGTATTTTATGTTGTTTGATTGTGTATAATATTAGTTACATAATAAGAATTATTTTTATTAATATTGAGAGGGTGCTTAATCTGTAAAACTCGTTACCAAAAGGAATGTGGTATAACATTTCACAAGTAAGCGAATTTGCAATAAATATTAAACAAATTAAAACTATTTGATAATATAAGTACTTAGAAATTTGTTACTAATCTTAATATCATATATACCAACATGTTTGGCTGTACATTACTGAGTTTTGATAAACAATAAAATTCAATAGAGTTGTCGAGTTCCTTGTTTATAATACTTATCGATGTTCTTTCCTACCATATATGTTAACAAATAAAGTCACCAACAACAGATGATTATCAAATTTTTATTAATTAACAGGTTTCCAACTTAACCTAGACTAAAATTATGGCTAAAAATCATAAATATTTTGAATTGGCGTCCGAAAGAAAATGATCATATTTGTTCCAAACATTTCACAGACGACTGTTTTATTAAACATGAGAACTGCACCACTTTGAAAAAGTGCAGTATACCGACAATATTTTCTGGTAGTTCCAGTACCAAGTACTATCAACTACCAAGTACTATGTATTAGATTATTATTTCGAATGTTTTTTTTTTTATTTCTTCTTTCCTAATTTTGCACCAAACTCAAGGGCCATAGCCAAGTGTCGAAAGGTCGCCTGATGATGTCGAACCACGTTGGATGTGTGTTAGTGGGCTGCGGCTAGAGGAGATTCCTCTCCCTGTACCGCTGTAGTCGAGGTGGAGTCGTAAGGAAAGAGAAGTGTTGGTATGGCGATTGGCGATGCGCCACTCGATTGTTTTTCGCGACTTTGGTGAGGCTGCACCACTTGATGCTTCCAAATGCTCGTTTTTCCCTGGCTCCATTCACATATCGGGCTCGGTAATTGATAATTTCAGTTTTTTTAAATATTGTAATTTTAATATCGAAAATGACGTTGTAAGTAACTGATAACTATGTAATTCAACGTTTATATTTTTTTATATTATCTTGCTAGCTCATACCTGGCGCATTGCTGCCGCAGAAGAAATAATTGTGGAAATATAGTTGAAAATATGGAACAGTTATATTGTATAACGAGGAATGATAATACAATCATTGAAATAGAATGATATATAACTTTCTATAACTTTCAAATAAATAGTCCTAGTGTCAGTTAATTGTACCATGCGTGTAACCTTCGCACAAATTCAACCAATAAGTTGACTAAGTTTTACCGCAATCTGATGAACAGTATGGCATTGTAGAAAGTACGAACAAACATAAATTTTTATATGGTAGAAAATATTTTACTGTCAATAGACAGACCTGTAGTTGATAAGAATAGGCGTTATTATAGCAGCTGATTTGTTTTTTATAATAATAAAACAAAATGAACGGTTGACAATAAATGATTCTAGAAATTATGTTTTTATTTTTATTTTTGAGTACTTAGTTTAATCTTAATAATTTTTAGTTGAATGGCTATGATGGCTCTCCGAGTACAGAACCAGAGTACAAAACTAATCCAACTGTAGAGATGTGTAAGACAGGGTGACGTAACATCCCCGAAAAACTTTACCGCTGCATTGGAATACGTTTTCAACCTACTGGACTGGAAATGATACGGTATTAACGTCAATGTCGTGTACGTCACTCACCTTCGATTTGCCGACAATATAGTCCTTATGGCACAATCGCTGAAGGACCTACATGTTCAATGACCTCAATAGTGCCTTTCAACGGATAGGTCTTAAGATGAACATGGACAAAACAAAAGTCATGTGTAATGTCCATGTCACACTTATGCCGGTGGTTTTTGGGAGCACTTAGCTGAAGCTGTTGATGAGTATTTTTATTGGGACAAATAGTCCGGCTAGGTAGGTCCGTCGATTGACTTGTTGGTCGAAGTTGAACTTCGACCGACAGGTGAATCGACGGATTCAACTTACAACAAGATTACAACACATCTTCTCGTCAGGAATACCTCAAAACTAGATTGTACAACCAATGCGTGTTGCCAGTGATGAAATATTGATCTGAGACGAGGCCTTTCACTGCTGGCCGTATAAGAAAGCTCGAAGTCGCTCAACGAGCTATGAAGAGGGCTATGCTCAGCTCATGCTATTCTTCAAACTTAGGAATGAGGATATCTGCAGCAGAACCAGAGTAACCGACATCGCCCAATGGATTAGTAAGCTGAAGTGGCAATTGACCGGCTATATAGCTCGAAGAACCGAATATCGATGGGGAAAAATGTTCTCGAATAGCAGCCTCGTACTGGCAGGTGAAGTGTAGGACGTTCCCCCACTAAATGGAGTCAAAACCTGGTAAAACATGCAGGAAGTTGATGGATGCAGGTAGCTCAGGACCGTGCTTTGTGGCATTCCTCGTGGGAGGCCTATGTTCAGCAGTGATTTGTGAAGGGTTTTAATGATGATGAATGATAATGGCATTATATTAATATAATACATAAATAGAATGGACGTTACGTTAGAGTCTATCTATCCATGGAGTCCATTCTATTTATTTAGGTATAGGTAGGGTATAGAACTTTTATTGATATAATTTGGTACACTGTCTTATCCCTAGTATTAGTTCCGTGGACTTGCACTTCTGCTGTCAGCGCCAAAATGGCGGAAATCAATTCCAGGGTTGCCAGATCTAGAGGTTTTTCCTCAATCCAGGGGTTTCTGGAGGACGTTGAGGTTTTTTTAAAGGTTTTAATATCACGAAATTAATCTAGAGGTTTCTCTGAAGGTTTTTCAATAGTCTTATCAACTTCCGAATTCTTTTTCAAAACAGGCAATGCCAACAATATACCATATCGATATTTAAATCGATAATGAATATCGATATAAAATATCGATATGGTAGTATCGCAATTAATTTGTCCGTCTTATACTCATAGCTTTTTCTATATTGATGTATTTAACCTACATATAAAATGTAATAGTGTTGGAGATTTAGATTTGTGTGTTTTGTTTTGTTGTTTTTTGCCTTAGTGACACAAAATTTTATTGAGTAGGTGTGCAGTACTATCTATGTAGTGTTTCTTCCCCCGCACCAAAAATGACAGACTTTTTTGTTCGTAGCATTAGGTGCATTACTCGTCCATTGGGTTGAATGGTCTAAGTACGTAGCTTGTATGTAGTAGAAACTTTTTATTTTTGATAAATCTGATTCACACGAAACTTAACCGAATAAAAATTCAGAGGTTTTCTATCCCCCTACATAGGGAAACTAGGGTTTTTTTTGGAAAAATCTAGGGGGGAAGGTGAAAAAAATCTGGCAACACTGATCAAATCGCTTCATCATGTCACGGTGCACATGCACATGCCAGTCCAGCGTACTTGTAAATATAGAGGTCAGTGACTAATGTGCAGATGAAAGTGAAATACAGCTTGCTTAATATGCAAACCTAAAAATTTAATGAACTAATATCGAATTTTGATCACTAGTATTAGCCTAGTCCAAATACTGAAATACTCGATTATATTTAGCAGCTAATTCAGTAACCTCATGGAAAGGTATTTCGCTTACTGTGGAATGTAAGTACGTAATTAAATGATTAACTCGATGCAAATCAGTGTTCTAGATAATACTGTGGAAAGCGGTCATTGTATATTATTAATGTCATGTCAGTTATGTAGATAAAGACGATATATTACGTAATTTTTAAGTTGTAAAATAACTGTAATTTTTATTATTTTTGTAATTAAAGACCACCATACATTCATTACGGCCTAAGTATTCCACTGCTGAACATGTAGTTAAATACCATCATATATTAATTACAGCCTAAGTAGTCCACTACTGCACATGCCCCCCCCCCTCCCCATATTGCCACATTTGGCGTGTGATTTTGTAACTGCAATTTTATTTTTCAATTATTATGTATTAGGAAGAAGCGAAAGAGGTATGTAAGGATCGTGACACTTGGCGATCTGTTCTCTCTGGCTACCCCGTTAGGGAATGTGCGTGACGATAAGTAAGTAAGTAAGTAAGTAAGTAGGAAGACCCTGTGGCCCATCTGGTTTGTTTCCTTCTATAACCTCTTATAATATCCACAGTATGACATGGGGACATTCTTACAACACCAATGCGCGATAATCTATTTAGAGCAGATTATGTGATCTTCGTCTTTTTACCAAAACCAACATATATTGTGAATACGAATAATTTTATTTTGTCCATAAAGATTTGGTCATTTCATAGTTAATCACATTTCAGATCAGTTACATGATCACTATATATAGACTCACCAACAACTATTACATAAACGTACTAGCTGATACTAACATATTTTGTGAATGTAGCGGAGTTAAATAGAACACTACCCCTCGCTGAGCATCCACGCCCAAGCCATCCTACTCCTCCTCAGCGTGGGTGCTCAGACTACCCCGCGTATTCTGGAGGGGGGGGGGCTTGATTCCGCTTGAGACTAAACCTGCTCGAAGCAAACGGAGCAATAATACAAAGGTGCCTCTGCCACACTATCCGTGAATTTCTGTAACGTCAAGGGACTTCAAACCTTGACGCCGTACAAACTAACGGCCAACGCCTCAGCCTTGGACTCTTCTGCATTCGCCCATCTATGGGTTAGGTAATCCAGACAATCACCAGCTGAGCAAGCCCAACGGAAATTGTACTGGCGGTCACTAATCAGCTGGTGATCCTCAAGGTACCTCATGGACTGGTAGTACATAATGGATTCCATTCTTTTGAAGAACAAGGAGGTAATAACGATAAGCCTGTAGCAAGACGGATCTGAGCAGTCGCCTTTTGTAGGGATCGGGTGCACTAAAGCTGTCGTCCATGATTTCGGGACTACGCCTTGGGAGTAGTAATACCGGAAAATACGCGTGAACACCGTTACCAACTCCGGAGCACCAGTCTAGCTCAATAGGAAGGACGCCATCAGCCCCACTCGACCTGTTGACGTTCAGAGAGAGGAGTGTTCTGCGCACCGAGCGCTGGGTAAACAGCAGATCTTGCATGGAGCACTTACATCGCGGGATGGTCAGCGGCGTTTCCCCCTTCATCAAGAGTCAAGTTTGATGCAAAGAGAGATCCAGCAGATCGGATTTGTTCTTTGCAGCATAGGCCAATGGGTCTTCGTCCCTGTGCAAAGATGGGAGAGATTGAGAGAAGTTTGACCTTGGCGAGAGACCAGAATTCACGTGTTCCCGAAGGAAGTCGAAGTAGTTTCTCGCCTATTCTGCCAATGCGCTCATTTGCTTTGGCAATCACATTTTTGAAGGACCTGGAGCCGGAATTAAACTTCTTTTTAAGAGCGCTGGTACTTGCATCCCGAGACGTCGATGTGTCAGCCCAGTCCCGGTAGCACTACTGCTTATGGCGTAATGCAATTTCGCAGGAGCAAACATAAAAGCTAAAACCATGGCTGGGTTCTGCCTCCGATAGGTACAACGGATAAAGCAATAAAAAGTTTCATTCCCTGTAGCACTACATCAGTGACTGAATCCACAACAAGGCTGGGATCATACGGCGAGAAGCAAACCTGCCCCTAAGGGTAGGACGGAAGAAAAGATCGCATCCCGTCCCAATCGGTTGACCTAAAATATCAAGCACGGCGGCAACCTTCAGAACGGAAACGCGATAGAAGCGTTAGTAGCACCATACTCCGGATCTGTCTGTCTTAACAATGGTCTGAAGAGCCAAGAGAGGAATCGACGAAGACCTGTGTGCCTAGTGAGAGTTCCACAAAGTTAAGCCATCGCGATCGCATAACTTCACCATCGCGTTAACCGAGTTAACGTCGTCGGTATCGACAAGAGAAGGCGAGCGAGTATGAGTTACAACGAAGCTAATCTTTCGATGAAGTTTGATGCGTGTGTTTTTGTTCGTAAGTTTCAAGAATTTATTGGATTTTAGGCATGAAGGCCTCAGCAAATCATCGTCTGATGCAAGTGATTAAATGGTCTGTATGAAAAATTTAAGAGGAATTGATTTAATTATTGAATAGTTATGGTAGACCTTAGATTTATCAAACGCTATTTACACAAAACTTGAACACTTTAATGGAAAATGCTTTATCTACCCTTAAATTGCCTGTCGTCGGGATGTAACAACGGACTAAAATATGCAAAACCTTTAGCTGCGACACTGTCGTTATAATAGCAGTCATCTATAATTATTACATATTTATGCCTTAGTGGCTGCAAACATCCTCCAAGCGAAAAAAAGTCCTGCCATAATTATACATCGTTGAAATCAAACGAAATTAAATTAACCCTTCAACAATTATTCTCACTCTTCCATCTCACTGTAAAAATCTATGTGAAAATTTTTTTGATAGTGACGGCGTAAAGTTTACATAAATGACATCTCGAACGATCAAACTTGCCGCTCGCACTCGCAAAATACTTCAAACAACGAATCACGAGCTCGTGATTGGTTGTTTTGGATTGGTTCTCACTGTCGAATGCGAGTCAATGTTCGATGGTCAATATCGACGATTTATAAAACTCGCACTCATGAATTGTGTTTCCGATTATTGTCACTAGTCAGCGCTTTCTTTATTCCATACAAATGGTACTTAACGTTCTCGGGATCGAACGCATCAAAAAACTCGCACTACTACTAACTACTCGCACACTGATATCCGTCCGGATGAGAGATCAGCAAATGTTCCAACAGGGAAGTTACATGATCTTCACCATCTGGGATCCACGTAGGCGAGGCTACCAGTTGTGTCAGACTATATGCTAAAGCAAAGTCATATACAGATCTACCTGCATAATCAGTTAAACGGGAACTAAGCTATTCAGCGTGGTGGGCGTTAAAATCAGCAAGCATGGTATTGGCGGTATTGGGTGCTGGTAGATTTCAAACTTTCAAACGGAAGCATACATAAACATAAATGTATGCATATATAATATAATACCTGTTAGTATATATATTCTTTTTTTGTACAATGATACTTATATCAGGATTACAATTGTCTGTGGTTTTTCTGCATAGAACAGAGATTTCACGTAGCCCCAAAGAAAGTAGTCGAATGGTATTGAGACGATTTCGGTGGCCAGATGATGTCACCACCACGCGAGATCACGAAGCTCTCGATGTTATCATCTAATAAATTCAATATTTCGCGTTTAGTATGGTAAGTGGCGCCGTCCTGTTGGAACCACATGTTTGTGAGGCCGATTCAAATTTCTTATAATCATTCGACATCGGTTGCTATTGATAATGAGCGTAGCTCCTTGTGCATCTTCGAAGAAGGGCCGATGATGCGGCCGGACGAAAATCCACACCAAACACAGATTTTTTGTTTACAGTGTACAGGCACCTAATGAATCTCCTGTGGATTTTCGTTGCTCCAAATCCGGCAATTTTGTATGTTAACAAAGCTCAACCAGCGAATACACGGCGCTGTATGTGGTGGTTGGGTTTTAGCTCTTGAGTTAATTGTATACGTGGTAGAGCCACGCTGCAGCTATATTATGGTTACGAATGAGTCGGCTCGACTGGGGAAGGACCACGCTCTTACAGAATACCAGCGTAAAATAGCAGCTTAATACTGCTGTGTTTCATATGGTGAGTGTAGAGATACGGAGACCATTTTTTACTGGAAACGAGGCACTCCATCTTATTCCTCAGGGTGACAACTTATCTGCGTTTTGGTTCTTAATCGAGGATAAATGTAAATGTCTATGGGCCACAGCATCCACGTACCATCAGGTGGACTGTGTGCTCGTTTGTCATCCCATTCTATAAAAAAATTGAACTTTGTGTGGATGAAAACACAAGGCTCGACGCAAAATCCGCCAAGTTGATGTAAAAGACCCTGCTCTTGCACAAGACGCGGAACGGACTGTTTGGGGTTTCTCGTACAATGTCTAGAACGGCAACAATATTCTTCAGCGATCTTCCTTTTCTTTGACTTTGTTTGTCTCAAATTTATTGATTAAATGACAAATTGGGGATTGTGCAGGACTGCCATGAATACTATAAATTGGACAACAGAACCTTAGACGAACAAAGCACTGATTTTAATAATAAATTTTAACAGTTCTACGGCGAAATGTCGAAACTAATTAAGTATTCTTGTCAAATTTGACAGCTATTGCTTTACCAAGATGACCCCTGTACTCTATAAAAGTTCAAGCATTGCTATTGAAAAACCACATGTATAAATTGTGTCTTTTAATCATGATTGTAAGTTTGTCTCACGTATAAATCTATAGAAAAAAGCATTCTTTCACATTTACATTTTAGTATAACAGAGATCATATCTATAGGTACTCTTTACGTGTTAGCTTTTCTTTCTTAATAATGTACTGTCGCTGGCTGATTTTCATGATGATGTTCATTTATTTGTGTACAAAATAATTTAAAGCATACTGGGGTGTGACGAAATATTGTGTGGGCTGAAATAAAATAGGTTCTGCAAACTTTTGTTATGTTTACCCTGAATGGTATATTAAAGAAATAAATGAAATATTGTAAAGTGTTTCCATTCTATTTCTTAATAACTAATAAGTATAACTTATTTCGTAGTTCCCATTGTGAAGGACGAGACGGGAGACATCTCTGACAAGGGTAACTATCGTCCTATTTCCTTAGCGACTATCATAACAAAGGTGTTGGACGGTGTGCTTGATACCATCTTAAGTGACCACATTCAACTGCATGACACACAGTTCGGGTTTAGACCAGGACTATCAACCGAAAGTGCTATTTTAAATCTGAAGCACACCTTTCGATATTACGTAGATCGTGGTACCCCGGTATATGCTTGTTTCCTTGATCTTTCCAGGACATTTGATCTCGTCTCATATGATGTGCTCTGGAGGAAGGTACGATACTCTTAGTGAACCGTATAGGTTGGAATGCGGGGTAAGGCAGGGGGTTCTAACGTCTCTATAGATCGTCTAAAAAGATGCTATAATAGGCGAGCTCAGCAGCAAGCGTGTCGGATGCAGTGTTGGTGGGGTTAGTATTAACAACATCAACTATGCAGATGGTTGGTGCTGTTGGAACCGTCGGTGAGGGCAGTAAGAGAGTTACTGAAGGTATGTGAAGCCTATGCTGAGTCGCATGGTTAATCTAGCTTGAGTAGATTAATTAGGAGTAGATTAACCCCTGCCCTTTGCCACCATTCAAAATATCAAATCAACCAAAAAAAAACAAATCATATTTTTTATATGAATAAGACCTACTACATAAAAATTATAAACAATAATAACATAAAACAAGTAACAGCCTATAAATATCCCAATACTGGATAAAGACCTTTTCTGGTTAATATTATAGATGTTACGGGCTCTTCTTGCACCATTACAATTTACACATTTGGACACATTTTAATTTATAACTTAATATATTATAATTTATACATAATATCACAATGATATAAATAACTTTCACATCGTGGCATAAAAAAAGACAATTGAATATGTAGGTAGCAATTAACTATCCACGTATCATCAATGATTTCGTAATATATAAGTCAATGCGTATCATGTGACCTAATTTTGATAGAACTGACATTTGTGTCGAGGTCATACTTCTGAAAATTCTTATTTATTAATTCAATTAGCTCTATACATTCCCCTGCCAGTATGAATCTCTTTCATAGTTCTGTAGTAGAATACATAATTACAAGAAGTGAACAAGTGCCATCCATGATATCATCCTCATCTAAAATAATAAAGGTTTAGATATTTTTGTCATAGGACTCCATCATCGATTTTGGTAAAAACAAGAACTAACATCATTAATAGATTCTAAAACCTATTCATCTAAATGAATGACTTATTTTACTTGGGATTCACACTTGGATACGCGACGGACGACGACGGAACTATTATTGCGCTAATTGATTAGTTTTAGAAGCATTTTTATCAAGGCATTGATAAAAATCAAGTCTTGCAGAGAAACAATTGCCTTATTTTTTGTATTTTGTTGTAATTTACTTAAATTTGAAAAAAAAACAGTAGCTTCCAGAAAAATTGGAAAGGGAAATAGGAGATAGTTGTAGGATTTGTTTGCAAGTTTTGATGTATACATGACATACATCCAAACTTGGACTTGAAGTTAACCGTACTAGTATATCTACAACTTCAACCGTAATGCTCCCAACAACAACCGCCATAGTTGTGACGTAGGAATCAAATTTTATAGCCCTGTTTGTAATATTTCAAGAAACAGCGATAAAGCTAAGGTTCTTCGTGATTGTAGTCTTATTATATGGGATGAGTCCACAATGGCCAATCGAAAAGCAGTAGATGCAGTACACTGAACGTTGCGTGATGTCAAGAAAAATGATCAACCCAGGGGTGGTATTACTATGCTTTTTTGTGGCGATTTTCGTCAGACGCTCCCTGAAATACCACGTGGAACAAGGGCTGATGAAGTTAGAGCCTGCCTAAAAAGTTCTCGACTGTGGCATTACATAATTCCTTTGCATTTGACATTAAATATGCGTGCGCAAATTGGAGGAAGTGAAAAAGTTCAAGAATTTTCAGATTTGCTACTTGAGATTGGTAACGATGTGTATCCGCAGGAACAAGGAAAATTTGTTCTTAATGAAAATCTATGCAACATAGTTTCATCAATGCGAGACCTCATATCATCTGTGTATGGAAACGCAACGCAAATACCAACTTGCGAAAATTCCTGGCTTTGTGAAAGAGTTATTTTGACGCCACGAAACGACCAAGCAGCAACAATAAACGCTGAAATTTTGAGCTATGTTCCGGGGGATTATGTTGAGTATATTGAGTGTATCTGTCTGTATATGAGTAGAATCTACAAGCTACCCAGTAGAATTTTTAGAATCCCTCAATGCTCCTGGACTACCAGCACATAAAATAAAATTACAAGTAGGCGTACCCATAATGCTTCTTGAAATTTAAGCTCCCCAAAACTTTGCAATGGCACCAGGTTAAAAGTGACCAATTTACAACGAAATCCGATGGAAGCAAAGATTTTAACAGGGCGTGGAAAAGGTGAAAGTCTTTCATTCCTCGGATTCCTCTCATTCCAAACAATTTTCCATTTAGTTTTAAACGAGTCCAGTTTCCGGTCAGCCTATGTTTTGCGATGACAATTAATAAAGCCCAAGGTCGGACGCTGAAAGTTGTGGGTGTAGATCTAAGTATCAGCTGTTTCTCGCACGGTCAGTTGTATGTGGCTCTGTCACAGGTTAGCAATCCTAGGAGCCTGTATGCTTTCATCCCCGATGACCATACGTCAAATATCGTATACAGAGAAACATTACTATAAAATAAATTTTTAGGTACCCAAACAACGGTATATGTAATTCAAAATATGCTGCCCGAAAAGTCACTATTCCACGCGGACGAAGTCGCGGGCACAGCTAGTGTCTAAATAAAGTACATATCATTGACAAAAATGTAAGTGCATTAGTGAGTATGTTCAATAAATAGCAAGTGAGTGATAATGAATAAATATTCGAATAAATATTTCAGTATTCAGTTTTTTTTTTTGAGGTTTATCCCTGTTGCTGATCAATAGATATTATTAATTTAAATTTAAAGAAAAAAATTAATTAATTTCTATGGTGGATTATGCTTGGGTTAAAAGGAAACAATTCTTCCAGATTTCTTTTATTTCTTTATTTTTCTCCCCTGTTGTTGCTCTGTTGAGAGGTGGAATCCGACTGACACAATTGTAACTCTAAACCTTATTATTTTTATCAAAGGTATTCCCTTATACAAAACAACAATATTTTATACAACTGCAACAACTAAAACGTTTCTAGTACAAAAACTTTAAATAATACAGGTTTTCACGTTTCTCTTGTGGGTGGCACACACGCTACGAGAAATCGTTACGATCACACTGTACCGTTTCAACTGCACTGATAATCGCAACGTGTGTGTGTAATAAAAACTGTACAGTTTTTTTACGATTTTTTTAAAACTCTACCATCGAACGGAGTAATATGAAAACTTCAATAAATAAAACGGAATCGGAGGAAACTGTTCCGATAATCGTAACGTGTGTGCCGAGCACTCAGTTTTCGCCATTGTCTTGCTTTTAGATTACCAACTTTTTTCGCGGGTATCTTGTGAAACACACGTATATTACTTTGCTCCGTCATCATTTAATATTTTCGATGTGAATATCTAATATCTAATGTTTTAATTTATATCGTTTAAAAGCAGAGAAAAATTACATTAAAATAGTCCATTAGTGATAGAGAATTAATTTGTGATTCGTAAAAAGTAAGCATATACTTTTTTACTTAATTATTGCATGCTTTTGCGTCGACAAGTGCAGTTTATCTTATATATATATATATATATATATATATATATATATATATATATATATATATATATATATATATATATATATATATAGTATATAGCAACCTTTTATCGCTTGAGCTTACTAAACGGTTTAGGATTTATTTTTTAATTATTTTAAAAGAACCGAGATGTGTTCTACTGGGAAATGTGCTGGTTGTCAGAATCAAACTACTAATCGACAGTTTATGTATAGTACTTCATGTAAACTAAAATATGATTTGGACTGTGCCACGATTAGTGAAAAAAACTTTCATTTCGTTGGACAAAGAACGTAAAGCTGTGTAAAAATCGTCAACCTAAGAGTGATAACCAGAACACTCCCATTCGCGGCAACACGAGTACATTGTGTTGCCGCGAATGGGAGTGTATACAAGGCTGTATGGAGAAGGAGACAGAAGAATTGGCAAGTAATTTAAATGTAAAAGTTCGCGCCAAGTCTAACAGGCGAGAGGTCAGCCCACTACCAGCAACTTTAGAGGAAGTCGGCGACTTACTTGATAATAAATTATCGGACACATTTAGCCCTAATTTAGCCCTCAATGAGTTCAAAAACGAGCTGACGCAAGCTACTGACATTTTAGCTGCTGAACAGGCAGATTTGAAAGTAAAGGCAGAAAGAACAAAAAGACAAAGAAATTAAAGATTTACAGACTCAGACTTTAAAACTTATAAAAGAAGTTTATACCCTCCATGGTCGACTGTCTACCATTGAAAAAATCTCTAGAGACAACTCTCAACTCTCTCTAGAGACAAACTAGAAAAAGAAGGAGAAGCCGCCGCCTCCAATAATTCTGCAGGATAAATCCCGCTGGAGCAACCTATCGAAGTGGATAGACTCAAAAAAGATCTTCTGCCCCAAAGTCCACAATGGACCGCAGGGCATTCGTATCCACGTCCCAACGACGGACGATTTCCGCGCTTTAAC
The DNA here is from genome assembly GCA_036936625.1 of Parnassius smintheus behrii. Classification (NCBI taxonomy): domain Eukaryota; kingdom Metazoa; phylum Arthropoda; class Insecta; order Lepidoptera; family Papilionidae; genus Parnassius; species Parnassius smintheus. The sequence continues at coordinate 22,655,202 of JAUPFT010000015.1, read as the reverse complement.
TGCGCATTTAAAAGCTCAAAACTTGAGCTTTCACACCTACTCTCTCGCGGAGGACTGTAACCTCCGTGTAGTAGTTCGCAGACTCCCTAAGGAGCTAGAAACCGAGCACATATTAAGCGATCTTAAATCGCAAAATCTGCCTGTTAGAGAAGTGCACAGGATGCACCATCCAACCGACAAAAAACGTTACCTTGATCTTTGTCTAGTAATATTGGACCTGTCTCCGGATATGTCAGAGATATTTAACATCTCACGGATATGCAATCTCACGGGGATTGTTGTAGAATCCCCAGGTAATAGGGGTATCGTTGGCCAATGCCACCGATGCCAATTATACGGCCACTCGGCCAGGAATTGTTTCGCCCGGCCTAGGTGCGTCAAGTGCCTAGGCGATCATGGCACTACCGAGTGCCCTCGAACGCCCGAGACGGAGGGCCCTCCGAGCTGTGTTCTGTGCGGTGAAGAGGGACACCCAGCGAGCTATCGCGGGTTTTCCAAAGTGCCGCGTAGCAAGCAGAATGGAAGAGCAATCCGACGCGGATGAGCGGGCAACTCCAGTAGGTCGCGCCCATGGCATTCTGCCCCATTGGTTGCACCAACCTCGGTGCCGCAACCCGCGCCCGCTCAGGCTATACAGCCAAGCCCACCCCCGTTAAAGGGACTTCCGGGCAAGGCCCAAGCCTTCCGGTGCCTTCAGCACCTAAGCCCAACGCATGGGTTAAGCCCCCGGCGATAGTCAGCGCGGCCGCCTCACGGCCAGTGGCTCCTCACCAGACCCAGAAGCCCAAACCCGCCCCTCAGGCACCGTCAATCATCGACACTGACCTTTCGTTAGTGTTCAACTTCGCCAGCAACATTAATGAGGCTGAAGTCACAACCCTAGCCCGCAAACTTCGCGAAGCTAAGTCTATTCAAGATAGGTTCAATGCTACCATTGAGCATATTAGTCTTATCCAAGCGATAGGTTCGTTCCAGTGCGCCTAAGCAATTCTTTTCTTTTTCATAACCAAAATGGAAATACGACCTATAGGTAGAACCAAGCTTAGGTCTCTGACTGTCGCGTACTTTAATGCAAACGGTATCAGAGATCAAAAGGAAGAGATCATATATTTGTTACACAACCATGATATCGACATCATGCTAGTGCAAGAGACCTTCTTGAAACCTAGTTTGAGCGATCCCAAAATAGCCAATTATACCCTAGTAGGAAATGATAGGCTGACCGGACCTAAAGGCGGCACCTTGATCTACTGCAAAAGGTCCTTGCAATGTGTACCGATAGATACTCCGCCGCTTACTAACTTAGAAGCGTCGGTCTGTAGGATAGCACTTACGGGTCATCCGCCAATAATAATTGCATCAGCATACCTGTCTCCCTTAAAAAGTATATTAGATTCCGACATATCAGCTCTATTAAACCTAGGCCCTAGCGTATTAATCGCAGGAGAACCTAAACAGTAAACACGTTAGCTGGAATTCTAACGTTAACAATCCTAACGGAATTATTCTAAGAGACCTCACGGAGAGACTTAACTTCGATGTTATCGCTCCCGAGAGTCCAACACGCTATCCTTTTGCAAACAACCAACATCCGAACGTCCTTGATATAGCACTGCTAAAACACATCCGACTTACTATTAATTCGATAGAGACTATTATCGAGCTAGTCTCAGACCACAGGCCGGTCTTTTTACAACTGGGCCGGCCGGCAGGTGAGGTCCCTCAGACCAAAACTATTGTCGACTGGCGTAAACTTGAGGTCAAACATAAGTCTACGAACTCCCAGCATTTAAACACTATACCGGACAAGATAGACTCGCTGGAGGAGGTCGATAGGGCGATTAGCGCCCTTTCGACTCACCTCACATCGGCGGTCGAAGATTGCTCCCGTAAGGTTCGTGTGTCGAGCGATCAATACACGAAACTTTCGGCGGATGTTCGACGGCTAATTAGAGCGAAGAATTCCGCGCTTAAAACTTACGACCGCTACCGCACGGAAACCAATAAACTTCGTTAAAACGTTCTCTACAAAACGAGATTAAACAACGAGTAGCCGAGTTTAGAAACGATAGCTGGGATAACCTCTTAGTAGGTATCGAACCATCCCAAGACGCCTTCTGGAAAATAACGATAGCTCTTAAAGCCGACAAATCCTCACCGATGCCGCCTCTCGTGAGGCTGGGCCACCCCGATCTCGCTCTAGACGATCTCGAAAAAGCCGAATGCCTAGCTGACAGTCTAGAGTACCAGTGCACGCCATCCACTGCACCAATAGATCCCGCTCACCTATTAGAGGTAGAAACGGAAGTAGAACGTAGGTCTGCGCTGCCACCAGCGGGTGAACCACTCGATCCTGTGACAGTAGATGAAGTCACCGAAACCATCAAAAGTCTTAAAAATAGATCAGCCCCTGGGCCAGACGGCATCAAAAAGGTGATCAAATCCCTTTCGGCGCCACTTATTTGCCTCCTTGTAGGAATATTTAACACCTTTCTCACGAACTGCTCCTTTCCGGACATCTGGAAAGAAGCAGACGTAATAGGGATCCCAAAACCGGGTAAACCGCGTAATCGTCCCTCTAGCTACAGACCCATTAGCCTGCTCAACACATTGAGCAAACTATACGAGCGCATTATTCATAAGCGTCTCCGTCAATCACTCATGCACCCACCAGATTCATCGCCTAACGGAATACATTCAGTCTGGCTTCAACCAAAACCCGATAAGGAAAAAGGCTCGAAACACGGAAGCCCTCTTCTTCGATGTCGCGAAGGCATTTGACAAGGTCTGGCACGATGGCTTGATTTACAAGCTTTAGTTTGTACAGCTGCCCGTTAGGCTCGTGCACTTTGTACGAACTTTCCTTTCGAACCGCACTTTTCGATATCGAGTGGAGAAAACCCATTCTTCGAAACGTTTCCTCAAGGCCGGGGTCCCACAGGGCTCCGTACTATCTCCACTCCTCTTCACACTCTTCACGAGTGATATCCCAAAAGACCCCGTAGTAAACACCGCTCTCTTTGCCGACGATACGGCACTCTTTGTGTCAGACTCCAACAAAAATAGACTCTCTATAAAGCTCCAAAAAGCGACCAATCGCCTTGGCGAATGGTTCCGCCTATGGAGAATTGACATGAATCCCGAAAAAAGTGTAGCAGTATACTTTCAACGGAATTCAACAGCAGGTTCTAAACCAAAAACGATTTCTTTATACGATTTCTTTATACGACCGCCCAATCCCGTGGGAAAAATCGGCCAAATACCTAGTACGTTCGACTTCCGCATGAGTTTCGCGACGCACATAAGTGTAGTACGCAACAGAGCCAAGTCAATGATTGGCCGTCTACATCCGCTCGTTAACAGCAAGAGTAAGCTGTCGCTAAGACGCAAACTCCGGCTGTACAAAACCTGCATTAGACCAATTATGTCCTATGCAAGTGTACCTTTCGCCCACACATATAAGACCCATGTTTTAAAACTACAAAGAGTACAAAACTTTTTCATCCGAAAAACCACCGGTGCATGGTGGTATCAACGGAACTCTGATTTACACAATGATTGTGAATTACCATCTACCTCCGAATATTTTAAGGAGATGTCCCAGCGCTACTTCGATAAAGTAGAAACCCACCCTAACCCGCTAGTGACAAACGCAGCTAACTACGTTCCGATAACAAACGTCGCGCCCTATCTCCGTAGACCGCGAAATGTGTTAATAGAACCACCTCAACCGCTCGATCCAGTCGACCCAAACGTCGCAGGCACATCACACAACGACACTACACCCACACTAAATAGGACAAACACTAATAGGACAACGAATGGGACGCGTCGCACCCGCAGACGGGCACGACGCGTTCCAGCTCACACCGCGTACACACCGTACACCCGCGTTCCTGGACGGTTCTCATCGCCCAGACCTTCGATCGACACGAGCTGAGCAGTCAGAGACGGGGGTCCGCACTCCCCCCCTCGGACTGCGGTTAGATAGCTCAAATAAAAACGCCTAAAAAGGCGACATGATGATTGGTAACTATATTAAATCATAAACCATCTCATCATCATCCTCACCTCGTTGCCTTTCCCTTTTTATCAGCCCTGAGACAGATGAAGCTGTAAGAGTCGCATAGACTAACAGCACTAACATCTAGATCCAGAATCTTTCCATCCAGAATCTTGGAAATGTCACCGTCACTCCCATTCCTAAAAAATAAATGATGGATAATCTTTCTGATGTAAGACCAATAAGAATTCTTCCTGCACTATCTAAAATAGTTGAAAGATGCGTTCTTTATCAAATTTTACCATATCTAGAACGTAATCAAGTACTACCTGTGATTCAATCTGGTTTTAGAAAGAATCACAGTTCAGTATCAACTCTTTTAAATATTACTGATGATATTATTGCTGCGTCCAATGAGGGTAAGGGTACAATTATGGTTTTGCTAGACTTCAGCCGCGCTTTCTATTGTGTTGATATATCTGTTCTATTGGCAAAATTAAAATACTATGGTTTCACAGAATATGCTTGAACCTGATTTCAATCTTATTTCCATAATCGCTGCCAAAAAGTGCAATGTTTGAATAGCCAAGGAGTTCTAAATGTCTCCAACACGCTCCCCCTTAATAAAGGTGTTATCCAGGGTTCAATACTTGGTCCCACATTATTCGCAATTTACACGGCCAACGTTACTAAAGCTATATCTCACTCGAAAATTCACTTATATGCAGATGACAGTCAAGTATACGGTCACACAACGCCAAATGATGAGGAGGTTACTGTTGCTATTTCCAAGTTAAACAAAGATGTTGATTCTATTGCGGAGTGGTCTTTGAAACATGGCCTGGTACTTTATCCCTTAAAAAGTGTCACCATTACACTTGAAACAAAGCACCAGGTAAAAAAGATAATGAACGGAAGAACCTCGTAGGGTTGTGTTCGCAATTTAGGTCTCCTCATGGATGAGAATTTAAAATTTTAGCAACATGTTCAGACTAAAAGCGGCAAATGCTATGGTTCGTTAAGAATTTTGTATAAAATTCGCTCATTTCTAAAACGTGACATACGACTGCTGGTTTGTAACAGTTTAGTACTATGCCACCTTCATTATTGTGATATTGTTTATGGTCCATGCTTATTAAAAAAAAAACTGTGAATAATGTGCAGAGAGTGCAGAACGCATCTATGCGTTTTTGTTTTAATATACCGAAAAGGGATGGGATTTCACTTTATTTAGTCAGTATTGGCATTTTAAATATGATATGATATGATATAATAAAAAGTTTGCTTTCAGCCAGAGAAAATAGTCATCGGCTTCTACTACCCAGGATTAGACTCGCTGGAGCCAGGGGGTGTTTTAAATTTGCCGCTGATAAAATTTGGAACGATTTGCCACCACCAGTCCAATCTACCCCATTTCCCTCTACCTTCCGACAAAGATGCCGCAAGTGGCTTATTCAAAAACAGTCCCTGGCTCTATGTGGCTTTGATACCCCTTCAAATTAGACAACTTTTTTTGTATTTAGAAAGTATAAATTATTAATTGTTTTATTTATATTTCTATTTTTATCTTTACTTTTTTATTGTTGATACGTGTGTTTCATCAATTGCCTAAGACCCTGTATGAATTATGCGCAAAGGTTGTGGCAGAATAGCAGGAGTAATGGATTTCCCGTTACAACTCAGAGTCACAGACAGTTTCGTCACAACTAATTATTAAGCTCTCTATTTAAATTTTGACATAGTATTTTTGTGGCAAATAAATACTTTTTATTTATTTATTTATTAGAGTTACCATAGACAGCAAAAAAGTACGTATCACTATCCATTCTTAAAAAATTATGCCAGTATGTTGTAAACGTCATTAGTTCCTTTAACAAATTTACATTAGAATGAGCTGAGACTGTTCCCTTTTTATAAGCCAATCTTTACACCAGTTCCTACAATTTTTCCGCTTTCCCTCTTTTTTTTTCTGCCTCTTGATTTCACTTATATGCAGTCTGTCGATGCCATCGCGGAATAACATAAATAAACTGCTTTTTTGCTGCTGCTGTTTTACTTGAACGTGTAGGAACGTACAATTTATCTGTACAGTTTTATCACAGAGATAAAACTTGAGGTGTATGGCCCCCATTATGCAATTTTGCTCATATCTTCTAAAAGTTTCATCTGATTTTCATAATTTCAATTGGAATATTATCAAAATTTATCAAGGTGAGACGTCAGATGTTACACATTGTATGCGACCACTGCAAGACTCGCTCGTTTTGTAAATTATTAACTTTAATATCCAACAACACACCAAGGAGTTGAAAATGAATCTATAAAATTAATAAAAATAAAAAAGACTCACATATGTATGTATTTATAACAAGTTATAAAATGTAAGTGCATCATAATTACTTAAATCAAAATAATTTATATTTTTTACAAATAATTAAATAAAAATTAATTCTATTATGCATATAATGTATAAGTACCATATAAATATACATAAATAAATTAGATGACTGCGGGATGTCTGCACCATGATGTCAGGATTAGACGATGGGGTTCACTTACTGCAAGTCAAGCAGACTTGTAAGACTGATCAGGGTTTTTGACGGCTAAAGGTGTCTTGGCCGCAGTGCGAGGAAGACCTTACCAGGAATCTCAGCGATGAAGTCGTCGTCCAGCGTTGAAAGAGGATTTTATTTACAAATAAAATATGTCAGTATGTAAGTTTTGGTAACGCAATCACTGGAGTGCTGTGCAATGTCCCAATCTGAACACCTGGACTAGGAAGGACACAAAACCGTCCAAAATATGACACGTGTGTTGAGCTCGTGTTTCGAGTACAAGCTATTTTATTTTATTACACGGATCTTGGCTACTTAATTTTTTACATCTTTAATTAATTTATATTATTAGTTACATAAACCAGACACATTTTAGTAGAAGCAGAATAGTAATAGTAGAAATAGTTTTTTTTAAATAAGACTGTTCTCTTGCGTAGATGCAGAGACGTGGTAGCTCAGATGGTTAGCGCTCGCTGTAAATTTCACAATACGCGAGCAAACCGGATTCGATCCCCGCCGCCACCAATGAAATTGTTAATTGCAATTTTAAGTGCTGATTTACCACGTGCTCGGCGGTGAAGGAAAACAACGTGAGGAAACCTGTCTGAGAAATAACAAAAAAAATATTTCGAAGACATGTGAAGTTCGCCAACACGCATTGGTGCAGCGCGGCGGACTATTCCTTGCCCTAAAACCCTCTCAGAAATGAGAGGAGGCCTGTGCCCAGCAGTGAGACGTATATAGGCTGTAACTTTACTTTACTTTTACTTTACTTGCGTAGATACCTTAGTAGTTTGAATGCTAGTATTGTATTGTAATATCATGTACCAATAAATAATATAAAAAATAAACATGTAATGAAATTATACGAAACTTTAATTTTATTATGCTTAAATTTCACACTTAGATTTGGTTATAATTAAAATTAAATATTTATGTTTTATAATGACACTATTGTATCTATAACACAAAGTCAAATGATAATAAAATTACATATAAGTATTTTGCCGACGCTCATATGTATGTCGCTGTCATTTCAAATAAACATAACTTCTATGCACAATGTGCATACAACGTACGTACATCACCCAATTAAGCGAACAACAGCTGCATCTGTGAGTTATAGGATCCAATTTTTATTATAAATTGATACATTCATAACATAGCTTAACAGACCTGCTTCAATGATACCTTGTACACATACTGCTTTATACACCTTTATTTAAGGAAAAATTTTGTAATAATATGTATGTATCTATGTACCTACAGAGGGGACTGAGGTGTTTGACGTACTTATGTCGTAATAATATCATTCCATGTCATATTATTACCTTATATTATATATAGCATACATACCTATTTCTGTATCCGGCTGTCTAAATATTATTAGTTGAACATTAAAATTTAAAATATTATAAAATAAACATTAGGAATAAAAACGAAAAAATAAAACAGAATGCAAAAAATTGATGATGGATATAACTGTTGCAAATTGTTAAAAATGAGAAAATATTATGTGTCTAGTATGTATGTGAATTTTATGTCTAGTATGCATGTCTATTAAAGAAAAAATGATAGAAAATTCACATACATACAAGACACATAAAATTTTCGCATTTTTAACAATTTGCAACCGTTATGTCCTTCATAAATACTCTCTTCTTTGTCTTGTAATGAACGCCATATACTATGTCTTAGTGAAATTTCAATTAAAAGACTAAAGACTCTCACGCTTTTGTTCACTTGCACAAATGGAGAAACAACATTTTTATCTCAACATAGTGGCCTCAGTAGAGATATCGTTTCTAAACACTGTGAACGTGAATTGCCTATATCTCCCTTTTAGCAGCAGTCCATCAACGTATTCTATTTACATTATGTTAGTCCTCTGTGGTAGAAGTCAATTGGATAAAAATTTTACTTTTTCTTATTACACTCAACAATTTAAAATATAAACATAATACGTACAATGTATTTTATTAAATACACTCGTAATTTTATTTTATATTACAAGACTTTCCAATAAATAGAAACATCGAAAAATTGTTAACTGGGTCGAAAGGCAACTAATATTCCGCTGATATTGCCACTTGCATGCAGTTTCTCGTGGAACAAACTTTGTCGATCCAATATTTCACAATTCACAATGTTGCTTTATCATCTAATGAAAGTTATTACCTAAAAGCAGCTTAGTTTGCTAAATAATTATATGTGTTACACATTTAATAATTTTATTAACAGCTTTACTTAGCAAATTGTTGGTCCACTTACAATTCGTTTACATTTAAATATGCAATCTATGTATAATATATATATATATATATATATATATATATATATATATATATATATATATATATATATATATATATATATATAATCAATATATATAATAATGCATTTGTCGAATCGTAATAAAGGAAAAAGTAAAAATGAAGGCAATACAAAATTCAATTCGTACACAAACGCGTTTCAACGCGTTTGATACATTCATTATATAAAAGAACCTTTAAAACAGGAGTCCGGATAAAAAATAGCCCAATACGTATCATCGGGTCCCTAAATACCTACACCCAAAATTTCATGGAAACCTGTTCAGTAGTTTTTCCGTGAATCTTGAATACACAGACAGACAGTGAGACAGACAGACAAAAATTCTAAAACCCACTAATTTGGCTTCAGTGCCCTTTATTTAGTCCCTTGGACTTGTTTTTTCCAGAAAATATTAGAATTACAGACACGACTTTTCTACAGATTTATTATTATATGTTATATCTATAGATAACATTCTAGACACTGATCTAAAAGGGGTAGGTTTATTAGTTGCTAACCTAATATTTAACTGAATTTTTTACTCCAAGGCCGAATCCATTACGAGCCAAACAATCACTAAATTCATTAAGCCGAGTATTCTTGCAAGATTAAAGAAAATATTGACATTACTGCAAATAAAGTAATCATTGAAGCACATAAAAATAACAGTATGGATCTTGCATTTTTACACCTTCGGCTTCGGTCGAATGTTATAAGCAAAAAACGAACAATCGGCTTCTGCATCGGTCAAAAATTAATGGCCCCTAGATACATCCATTTATTCTCGATTAAGAATCAAAATGAAAATGCCTTTTTAAATCTAAGAAATAAGCTCGAAAACTCACCATACGAAACATTTTTTAAACTTGTATTCTGCGGCTCATTTCGTCCGGCCAACCAATTTATCTACAGTCATATATCCTATACCTTTAAACGTGAACTTTTAAACGAGAGAGATATATATATATACACATATATATATATATATATATATATATATATATATATATATATATATATATATATATATATATATATATATATATACATACATATTATATATAATATATCCTATACTATTAAACGAGCAATTCTTGTATATATGTATATATATATATATAATCGGGATCTCGGAAACGGCTCCAACGATTTTCATAAAATTTAGTGTCCAGGGAGTTTCGGGGATAATAAATCGATCTAGCTAAGATTTATTTTTAGAAAATGTCTTTTTGTCCGTGTTTTTAGGCAATTAAAAACTGCTACAATATAGTTAGAATAAGAAGGTAAATTTTGACAGTTTGGTAATGATTATAAATAGCTTATTGGTATAATGGGCGGTCACAAAATCGTAAAACCCCGGTTCGAGCCCAGACCGACCGACCGACTTTTTTATTTATTTTTTCAAGTTTCTTTCTTTTTTGAGAAAATATATTTTTTTCGAGCCCTTTTTTTAGTATTTTTTAAAAACACGAAAATTTAAATAAAAATAATTGCACTCATGATTTTTTATTCAAATAACCAGTTCAGTTTTTTCTGTTATGTCGCTAAGATCAAAAAATATTATTTATAATTCATCAGTATGTAATTTGTATCTAAATATAATTTCCAAAACACACGAATTAAAAAAATCGAGCGAAAAATACCGAGCAAAGCTCGGTCAACCAGGTACTATGTATATATATACGTATTATATATATAATCGGATTCTCGGAAACGGCTCCAACGATTTTCATAAAATTTTGTGTGCAGGGAGTTTCGGGGGCAATAAATCGATCTAGCTAGGATTTATTTTTAAAAAATGTCCTTTTGTCCGTGTTTTTAGGCAATGAAAAACTGCTACAATATCGTTAGAATAAGAAGGTAAATTTTGACAGTTTATTAGTGATTACAAATAGCTTAACTGGTATATTGGGTGGTCACAAAATCGTAATACCATGGTTCGAGCCCAGACTGACCGACCGACTTTTTTCAATTTTTTTTCAAGTTCCTTTCTTTTTTGAGAAAATCTATTTTTTCGAGCCCTTTTTTTAGTATTTTTTAAAAACACGAAAATTTAAATTAAACTAATTGCACTCATGATTTTTTATTCAAATAACCTATTATATAATTCTATTATGTCGCTAAGATCCAAAAAATATTATTCGTATTTCATCAGTATGTAATTTGTATCTAAATATAATTTCGAAAATATAATATCGAGCAAAGCTCGGCCAACCGGGTACTATATATATATATATATATGTCGCAGTCGCTCTGCGGTGGCATTCGTGTAGCTACTTGTCTCGATTTTATAAAACGGACGGAGCGACCGCCGATATGGGAGTCATGGCTCTGGCGTGGCACGGTTCACTTGTTGTATCCCGCTACTAGCTCATCCAAGACTATTATGATAATTAATTCGTGGAAACGAATCAATTATTAATATCAGCTGTTAAATTAGTCTCAGTACAATTTATAGTTGATTACCTTGGTCCGTGTTTTTTGATTGTAAATTAATTCTATTTAAGTACCTTCCTACATATATATATATATATATATATATATATATATATATATATATATATATATATATATATATATATATATATATATATATATATAAAGACATTAATATAATGATTTCTTAAATTTATTAATAGTTATTTTGCAACCATCCGCTAAATTGAATTGAAAAATAAAATGATGTGTATTCCCTAGTTTGGAGAGCACCTCCCGCCCTCCCTCAATTGCGTGCACTAATCCCGTCACCACCAATCCCAGCAACACTACTCCCAACGCCACTACTCCCAACACCAGTATTCTAAGAAAGACACACCATCGACGATAATACGACATGTGTTTCGCCTCTACACGAGACACCTTCAGGTGATGTTGACTCTACGGCGGCTGACCACTAAGTAGTTTGATTTACGGCGACTGACCGCTAAGTAGTTTGCCTTAGCTTTTAAGAAATATGACATTTGAGATTCAAACATTTTTAAGTGGACAGGAACGCAGAACTTTCAATGTGTTCTATCTTATTACACAACAACGTGGTTTGTATTAAGTTAGCCTATCGATCCGTCCCAGTTTCGCATAGTAAGAAATGAAGTGAATAATTTTTACTCAGTATGGAACATATTTTTGCTTACTTTTGCTATACGAATTCTGTGCCTAACGCACGCAACTTGCAAGGTCACTCGTCGCGAATCGCAATTTAATAAATCTGTTAAGTTATCTAATAAGTTTTGAAGTAAATTAAAAGTATTACTTCTGTATTTAAATTATTACTTAATTCATTTTGCTATAGGTATTTATTTAATTATTTGAATAAGTGTATCTTTCATTATCCTTAGGTAACATAAAAAATTATAGTATCTGAATCCTATTGTTTGCTATAGGTAGTTAATTACATATTATTTTTAAACCACTTTAAAAAATTGGAACTATTTTATCCTACAATTAAATATAACGTGTTTACAAAAACTATTCACGTAAACAGCGTTAAAATTCATCAATCGCCTGCAACGCGCTAGCCCTGCACCCTGGTTGAATCGCGATTTTAGGTTATTATTTCACGCAGGTAGTAAGAGTGACAGAAGCCTGACGATGGGCCAGCACGAAACAGAACTGCACTATGGCAACATTCAGTTGTGATCGTTCGAGACCAGTAAGATTATTTTTAATCAGATTCAGATCACCAATAAGCCTCTTAGCACGCCTTTCCAGTGAGTCAAAAGCTGCTAGATGGCATTTTGCAGCACTAGCCCATACATCGCAGTAATACTCCATAGACGACCGAACTTGTGCTTTACACAAAGTCAGCAGCTGCCCGACGTAAAATACCGCCGCACTTTTTACAAGGACTCCTAGCTTTCTTGCAGCTGTTTTGACCGAGCCCCTGAGGAACACCATCGACGATGAGTCAGAGAGACCTTTCACTCAGAAGGTCCTTTAGTCAGTCAATCAGACCAGGGGAAAAGCCGCACGATGGTAGCATACCCAAAAGGATGGCGTGCCAAATTCTATCAAAGAGCTTCAAGTCAATCAAGTCAACCAGCAAGTGCTTCTCCACTGTTCTCAAGTGCCTCGCTCCGTACGTTCGAAGCATACGCTAGAAGGTCCCCAGCTGACCGATTTCCGCGAAACCCGTACCGGCGGTCACTGAGGAGGCCATTCTGTTCTAGTTACATTATTAAGCGAGCTTTCAATATACACTATAGTCTTTTTTTTTTGCATTGTCGGGATCGGCACGGCTGCCTTTTTTTTGAAACAAGCTGCACGTTGGTCAGCTTCCAGGATTTTGACACTATTCCGATTCTAAATTAGAGGGGAAACATGCGTGTCAGCGCAGGAGATAACTCAGGTGTAGAAGCCCTAAAAACTATAGCTGGTATAACATCTGGTGCACTAGCTTTATTCACGTCAGACACCGCAAGGTTATAAAAATTTATTTCTGATACGAACTTTCATGAAGGTCCCGCAGTGAGGCAATACACGTAGAACGTTGTTGCCACTGTCCAGACGCGAATTATAGGCAAAGAGAGACGCGAACAAGTCCGTTTTGTCTTTAGCCGTATGCGCTAGTGTGCCGTCCTGTTTTACCAGCGGAGGCAATGTAGAACGACAGAAATTTTTCTCGACCACTTTGGCAAGAGCCCAAAAAGCTGTAGTACCGGATGGTCTATAAGAGAGTTTTGCAAACCAGTGTGTTTAATGCGATCGAGATTGCCTTTCCATAACGCTTTTTTGGATTACTTTGCAGCCTGGTTGAAAGCTCTCTTCTTGGAGCTGATATCCGGAGCTTTGCGGTTTAGAGCGTCAATCCAGTATAGATACGCTAAATGCTTGCGCTTTTTAGCTTATAAGTGTTCAGCGTTAAACCATGGACGAGCTTTTGGTACCGGTGGAAGTGTCCGAAAAGGGGATGAAATACTCCATAGCTAGACGCAACACATCGGTTATCGCAACCGCGCAGCTCGACGGATCCGCAAAAATAGAACTTATAATGGATATGGTGCAAAAAAGTGTCGCGTCTCATCATAATCTGCCGACTTATACTTGTTATCAGGTTGAGAATATAACATAATCAGAAATATAATATAATCAGATTTCACTAGACAGTGGACAGATGTACCTAAAGGGGAGGTTTTCTCTACATTACAGCAGTCTGGTTCAATAGATATCAGAAGGTCCACGCAATTGGCTGTGTGAATATCTATATACTTCGGGTACACTAGTCACTTCCTTTTAGCGTAAGGGAAAAATTCCACGCTTCTCTTCCGCCATGGTTGGTCTTCTGGTAAATAGCCAGTCTCGTGATAGGCGTTAAAGTCCCCCAGAATGACTTACTTTTTTTTAATGAAGAGGTGGCAAACGAGCATGCGGCTCACCTGACTATTAAGTGACTGCCACCGCCCATGATCAACCGCAACACCAGGGGAATGGCAGGTGCATTGGCAGCCCTTTGGAAAAGAGTAAGCTCTTTTCTTGAAGGTCCCCAGGTCGTATCGGTCCGGAAAAATCGCCGGTGGTAAACTATTCCACAGCGAGGTCGTACGCGGAAGAAAACTCATAACAGATGTTGTGGATGGTATCGGGACGTTTGCCGCGTAGTATGTTCACGAAATTTGGCAGCTGGGATTAATCCGAACAATTCCTCAGAGCACTCCCCATGGTATACGCGAAAGAAAATGCAAAGAGATGCAACATCTCTTCGCAGCGCCAGTGAATCGAGCCGATCGGAAAGCACTCGGTCGATTCGAGCCGCTCTGCGCTGGATGCGGTCAAGTGGAAGGAGCTGGTACTGGGGAACCCCAGCCCAGAGATGGGATCAGTATTCCATGTACGGCCGAACCTGCGCCTTGTAAAGTTGCAGGTGGTGTGCCGGCACGGAATACTGTCCCGCTCTGCCGAGCACGCCAAGCTTTTTAGAGGCCAATTTGGCCTTCTCTTCCAAGTGACCACGAAACTGCACGTCACTCGATATGTCGACGCCGAGGATTCCGATACTGGCTGAGGCAACAAGGGGAGTGCCTTGAAACTGAGGATATACGACAAGGGGGTTCTTTTTAGCGGTTAACGCGCAAACTTGTGTCTTCTGGGGGTTAAACTGGACTAGATTTAGCCGTCTACAACGACCCTGATGCTTCGATCTGCAAGAAAGCTGGTGATCCAATCGCACAATTTCTCGGGAAGCCCATAAGAAGGGGGCTTTGAAAGAAGCGCTTTGTGCCAAACCCGATCGAAGGCCTTCGCAATGTCCAAACTAATGGCCAGTACCTCCCCCTTAAACTCTACTGCCTCCGCCCATCTGTGAGTTAGATAAACCAGAAGATCACCAGCTGACCGACCACGGCGAAAACCGTACTGGCGATCACTAATCAGCTGGTGATCCTCAAGGTACCTCATGAGCTGGCAGTTAACAATAGACTCCAATGTTTTGGAGAACAAGGAGGTGATGGCGATAGGTATTTGGACGGGTCTGAGCGGTTGCTTTTTTTAGGGATCGGGTGGACGAAAGCCATCTTCCATGATTTCGGGACTACGCGTAGTCAGTAGTAGTACCGGAAAAGGCGCGTTAAATCCGGTGCCAACTCTGGAGCACACGTCCTCAGCACAATTGGAGGGATTCCGTCAGGCCCACTCGACTTGTGGATGTCCAGGGAGAGGATTGCTTTGAGAACCGAGCGCTGTGTGAACTGCACTTCCAGCATGGTGCACTCACACTGCGGGATGGTCGGTGGCTTACTCCCCCCGTCATCGAGAGTCGAGTTGGATGCAAAGAAAGAGCCTAGCAGATCAGGTCGTCCTCCCTGTGCAGAGATGGAAGAGATGGCTGACAGAAATTCCCGTGGACAGCCTTGGCGAGAGACCAGAATGCACGGGGGGTTCCAGAAGGAAGGCGAACTAGTTTCTCGCCAACTACTGTTACTCTGACTTTGCTTTGGCAATAACTCTTTTGAAGGACCTGGAGGCGTAATTATACTTCTTTTTTAGGGCGCTGGTGTTTACATCCCGGGACGTTTAAGCGTCAGCCCAGGTTTGGTAGCACTCCTGCTTATAGCATAATGATATTTTACAGAAGCGACCGAACCATGGCTGAGATTTGCCTCCAATGGGCACCACAGAGGAAGGAATAAAAAATTCCATACCCTGAAGTACCACATCAGCGACAGAATCCGCAACAACGTTGGGATCGTCCGGCAAAAAGAAACCCGCCCCCAAGGGTAGGATGCAAAGAAAGACCGCATCCCATCCCAATCGGCTGACCTATAGTGCCAAACACGGCGGCAGCCTGCAGAACGCAACTGCGATTTCAGCGTGAGTGGTACCACACTCCGGACAAGACAATGGTCCGAGGAGCCTAAAGGGGCGTCGACGAAAATATGATATCCGTCTGGGTGAGAAGTCAGCAGAAGGTCCAACAGGGAAGGTGCATGATCCTCCACATCTGGAATCCGCGTAGGCGAAGTAACCAGTTGTGTCAGAGATATATATATTGTTACGAGCTTAGGGTTCGTGACAACAAAAATTGCCGATAAAATTACCTAAATTAACACTTTAATTTACTTTATACAAATTAAAGTAAAAAAACACTAATAATTAAACACACTAATTCACTTAATTTCACTCCGAAGCTTCGCTTGTGTCGCCGAGTTAAACTCTGTGCGATCGCATCTTGCGCCACCTATTTATTCAAATCAGCAAAACATCCGGAATGTTCAATTAAACACGCGCAAGGTACCGAGAAATCGAGTATAGATTTTCTAGAAACTTAGTTCTTCGGGCGGCGCTGTCGGTCGAGAGATCGGTGATGTCATTCTCTGCAAAGCTCCCCTCGCTCTCGTTCCTGACACTAGATGGCGCTAGTATATCGTCGATTGGAGCGCGTAACACTGCCCCCTCCTAAGACATGCTCGTCCCGAGCATTATCGGTCCCATGATAACGCGCCAAGCGATCCACATGGACGATCTTAGGAGTCCCTCTTACGCCTTTCTGTAACGGCTCCGCAATGTCAAGGGCTGTCCTATCCCGTGGTGCACCAATATTGTACAATTTCGGTGCTCCTCTACTACGTATCTGAGGTCCCCGCACAGCCGCACAACTTGTACATGTACGACACCAATCCTCGACATCGTCACGATAATGGACCCAGTAAAACTGTTCTCGGACCTTCAGCTGAGTTCGTTTAACTCCCAGGTGGACTCTTGAACGACCATTATGGCACAGGTGTAGAACATTCGGCACTTTAGCTTTAGGGACAACCATTTGCAAACGACAGCTGTCTCCTCGACCATTGTCCCATTTACGGCACAGGACTCCATCCTGAAGCAGCAAGCTGTCCCATTGGGCCCAATAGCTTTTCGTGGTTGAACTCATCGCTGAGACGTCCCTCCACTTAGGCTTGGTAGCACGGGCCTTCATCCATCCCAGAATCGGCTTGATGTCTGGATCTTCCTGCTGTGCACGTCGTAGGCTGTCCTTCCACCCGTTACTGAGGTGGTCTTTCCTGAGCATCCTCACGGATACCACTTCCTTACCTTGCCTACTACAATGGTTACCATCTTCAGGACAAGGTCTTCTTGACAATGCATCTGCGTTGCCATGAGATTTCTCGCTGCGATGTTCGATCTCAAAGTCGTATTCCTGCTGCTGCTGGGCGGTGCTGTTAGCCGCACTTCCTTTCTGAGACCGTTCACCTTCCCTTCCTAGGGTGTGCTTAGGGCAGCTGGACCGAAGATGGCCCCTTTCCCCACAGCCATAGCACCTAGGGCTGTATCCTTTATTGTGGTCGCGAACCGTAACTGCTGCAACCTCCCTAGCGTGAGGTGAACGATGATCCTGTCGCCGCCAGGCAGTGCCGTTAGCTGCACTACCCTCCTGATATCGTTCGCTTTCCCTTTCTGCGGTTCGCTTAGGGCAGCTGGATCGAAGGTGGCCCTTTTCCCCACAGCCATAGCACCTAGGGCTGTATCCTTTGTTGCGGTCGCGAACTGTAGCTGCTGCAACCTCCCTGACGCGATGGGAACGATGATCCTGCCGCACGGCTTCTACCTCCAGTGCATGGGCCAAGGCGTCCTTAAGCGTCTCGTGGTGCCCGAGCCTCACAGCAGCTCTGACTTCCAGGTCGCGGATGCCGTCGATGAATGTTTGCATCAGGTTCCCTCCAATGAGCGCAGGTACAGACTGGTATGCTTTACGAACCATCTTCTCCACCTCAAGGGCCCACTGCTGCAGGTTTTCGTTGCTGCGTTGCACGCGATCTTTAAGCTGCGCGCGAAAGACGTGTTCCAGGTGAGCGTCACCATATCTCGCCTCCAAGGCCTCAAGAAGCTGCTCATAGGTCACTTTCTTACCGAGAGCTTCCAACACAGTTAAGGCTTGGTCGCGCAGGCCTAGGGTGAGTGCAGTTATGGCTTGGCTTTTATTCCAGCCGTTCGCTTCCATGACGGCCTCGAACTGGATTTTGTAGGCCGACCAGGAAGAGGTCCCGTCGAACGGCGGCACTTTGAATCCACGTAGCGAAGGTGCTGCAGCTACTACGGGAGCTGTAGTTCCATCCCCAAGTTTGAGGTCGTTTAGCGTTTTCTTCACGTCAGCCATCACGTTGTCAACCCGATTGTTCACATGGTTGATTCCGGTTTCATGTTCTTCGATTCGGGTTTCAGCTTCCGACAGGCGGTTGTCGTGTTGAGCAACCCTATCCTTCACCTGCCTTATCTCTTTCCCAAAGGTAGCGTGAAGGTCCTTCATGAGGAGCATCTGCTCTTCCGACCGACGAGCCTGTTCCGCCAGCTGACGGGCCTGTTCCTCCTGCCGGCGGGCCTGTTCCTCTTGTCCGTTCTGCAGCTGCTCTTTCAACTGACGGGCCTGCTCCTCCTGTCGGCGAGCCTGCTCCTCCTGTCGGCGAGCCTGCTCCTCCTGTCGGCGAGCCTGCTCCTGCAGCATCACCATCAGAGCACCTAAGTCAGGTGCCACAGACGTAGAAGCTGCTGACGGACCGGCTTCCGTGGCCGGCGGCTGGCCCTCAGACATCTGCGGCGTTGCACCACCAAATCTCCTCTGGTCCGTCTCCTGCTGGCGTTGACTTCGGGTACGGACACCCTCCGTTTCCTCCTTAGGTAAAATCGGCATTATTTTATCCCACTTCTGACACCAATTGTTACGAGCTTAGGGTTCGTGACAATAAAAATTGCCGATAAAATTACCTAAATTAACACTTTAATTTACTTTATACAAATTAAAGTAAAAAAACACTAATAATTAAACACACTAATTCACTTAATTTCACTCCGAAGCTTCGCTTGTGTCGCCGAGTTAAACTCTGTGCGATCGCATCTTGCGCCACCTATTTATTCAAATCAGCAAAACATCCGGAATGTTCAAGTAAACACGCGCAAGGTACCGAGAAATCGAGTATAGATTTTCTAGAAACTTAGTTCTTCGGGCGGCGCTGTCGGTCGAGAGATCGGTGATGTCATTCTCTGCAAAGCTCCCCTCGCTCTCGTTCCTGACACTAGATGGCGCTAGTATATCGTCGATTGGAGCGCGTAACAATATATATATATATATATATATATATATATATATATATATATATATATATATATATATATATATATATATATATATATAATATACGTATTTTACATAACGGATACAAAATTTTATTTTGAGTAGGTTTAATTTAAATTCAATTAATAAATGTATGAATTAATATGTGTTTTTACTTTAAGTTTTTAACACTAAACTTCACTACAGTTAGAAATTTACAGGAAATCAATATCAGGTAAGTAGAGGGTCTACCCAACACGGAAAAACATGGCAAGGAGTCTACGACACAAAAATGTTTGGGGGAACTCTGATTTAAAACGTAATATAATACTTAACTTTGATATTATTCACCAAAATAATGCATATTACACCAGTTATATTAAAATAGATATTAATGTTTATCAATTCTACCCAGTCTTTGATTATTCTTATTAAGGGGAAATATAACCTCAAATGGCTTAGCGAGATCCTCCGTTATGCCGAAAATATTGCAGCATTAATTTTGAAATAAATATATGGTGAAGCTGAAGAGGATTTATGTTAGGGATTATGTTAGACGAAAACACGATTCCGTAAAATTTTCTCGATAGAAAAAAATCCAAAGTTACCTCAAAAATAAACAATAAACCGCAGTTATTGATAAAATACTTTAAATAAGATCATGAAACTTTGCATACTAACTGAACTAACTATAAAACAGTGCTTATGTTATTTACTTTTTTTTAAATACCATTGTTTCCGCTGTAAAAAGAAATTACCTAAACTATCGGCCTCTTGAAGCGTGATTCCTGCCGCCCGGTCAGTTTCGCTTCGGCCTTTGAAGGGGGAGGTTGTGTTGCTTACGATCAGAATACACATTACGCAACAGGACGAAGTAAAATTAAAATGGGAAATAACCGTAAGAAAAATAAGAAGCGACTGGCTTGGCTTTAAGAAACAGGCATAAATATGATAAACCTAATGAAATAAGTGTCTAACGACCTATTTACTTACAGTATTAGTGATTACAAACGTGTCGGTACATAGCATACGACGCGCGGGGAAGTGGGGGCGAAATTAGAATTTGAACTGACTTACTATCCCCTTAAGAAACTAGATTTTACCCGAAACACCGTTCTCAAAGATTTTAAACAATAACCTACACATCTATAATAGCGGTCTTTGGGTAAGTACTAGTTAATAAAAGTAAATAGTAAAGATCGTACTTTACACTAAATAAAGCAAGTTATATTCATAAACAATAATTCACCATGATAAGAAAATGTCTCTATTCAAAATCGATTTTTATCGCATAATTTTTTCACAGCCCGCTTAAAATTTCAAATCAATCCGCCAAAGCACTATACATGCCAAGAGGACTCACTCAATGTTTACATCAAAACAAACTGTATTACCTCATATCGCACTTGGCAACGTTCCATACATTACGTTACGTAAAGTTTCATCTCAATCGGTTCAACCATTCCGTAAATAAGCCCAAACCACAGAACACAATTACTCTCTACCTATCTATCTTACACAATTACTCTCTACCTAGCAATCTTCTAACTAAAAAAAAATGTAACACGCATCTATGAGAGCGTCATAGTGGGTGCCAATATGAAACTTTTTTCGCGCGAATTTCAAACAGTTGCTTTCAGCAGCTTTTTTTTAAGTTTATTTAAGGCCGAATACGACGCGAATGACCTTGCTCGTTTCCCAGCAAACCACGCGCCGCCAGTACCTACGCTTTGTTTATATAGACATGTATAATACCTATAATCAAAGCCGTACGGGCTTTGATTATATTTGACTGAGCTAGCTCAGATGCAGAGTAATGAACAACACAGAGAGCATTGCTTACTTCTTAAACAAATTTTTCTTATTTATAATATTAGTTCCTATGGATTATAAATTCTGTACTTTATTCGTTATAAAATATTGTTCGAAAAGTAATTGAATTGATAACGATTTTTTTTTTCTTAGTTGGTGCATCGTACGTAAAGAACCTCATATAACTGAAAATGTTTGTTCTTGTGAGTCTTACAAGATGCCGTATGCAAATTGCATAAATAATAAAGAAAAAAAACTAAAAAGTCGGTGATTGCCCCATAGTGGGGATAGGTACTGTGTATGTAAATTCTCACAAGACTACTCCGACTGGTCAATCACTTCACATCCGAAGTATTTCGGTTTTTCTTAATTATGTACTTTTACCCCATGCTTTCGGACAATACATTGACTGACATTACTTGCGGTCTCTGTGCTTGCACTATTCTGTACATTCTTTTCCGACTGGATCTTGATACTTTATATTTTTAGTGTTTCTCACTTGAAACTAGAAAAGTATAAGTTATCAGTTCGGCTAATGTAAATGAGTAAAAATGCAACCTATTAGGCAGCCTCAAACAAAAAATTACCTTACAAAAATATAAGTATTAACCTCAAAATACAACATTCGAGCAGCGTTCATGCGATAAACTCTCTTTGTTTTACCACTTAGGTAACATTTATTTCTTTTCCTACCCATATTTACATTTATAGACACTTAAACGCGTATAAAACAATAAATTAACGATTTTCGCTACAGACACATCGACTGTTGTTACCTTACGTCACACGTCGAAGCGCCTGGTAATTTATTACGGCAAACTTTTATCTGGCAATATACGATATTATTATTAGGTGTTTTTACTTAAAACGAATTATGTTAATAAATAATATTTTGTATCGAAAATAAAGATAGCAGGTACCTTCGGAATCACAATACAAACATTTTTACGTAAAAGATTTTTTACTAAATTAAAATTCACAGAGTTTTGGAAGAACAATAATTTTATATATCGTTTCTTAACATTTTTTTATTTGTTGGTATATTCATTTATTTTAAAATTTTAAAATGACGGTGACCTTGTGAAGGACCCGAACAAACCTACAAAAATGTTTTAAAGCTTAGAATTACTTCAGGTCAAAGTTCTAGTCAAGAGAAATACATTAATTTTCGCCACTTCTCTTTGTATTCGGCCTTAAGGCATAAGGCAATTTTGACTCAAGCCTCAAAAACATATTGAGTGAATTCTTTGGAGGAACATGTGGGATAAAATAAAACTAAAAATAGGTATAGTTATGTAATTTTATTTTTTGGAAGACAGATTGTTTTATACACTATACGTCGTTATTAATGTTGTTTACTGCTTATGGAGATAATATTTCCACGCATGTTATTGATATATAATACTGGATGATTTTTTACCAACTGAAAAAAAATGGGTCCAACAGGAAGGGATTAGAAGCCTGTGGCATTGATATTTTACAATTTTTTTATTTTATTTTAACATATAATGAAATCGATGTATCAATAAATACTACTAATTGGAAATAAACTTTCGGTACTACATAAATTAAAAACAAATTTTTTGAACTTTATAAAATATATAAATTAATTAAAAACTATCAAAATTAAAACAAAACATACCCAATTAGTAGTATTTATTGATAGATCAATTTCATAATATATAAATATAAAATAAAATAAAAATTGTATAATTTCAGTATCATAAGGCTTCTATTCCGTTCACCTGTTAAACCCAATTTTTTTCCAGCCGCTAAAAAAACTTCCAGTGTATGTTATTGTGAGAGTTTTCCTTTACAGAACAATTTTTTTTAATCAGCAAGTATTGAAAACTTAACTTGGCTCAAATACATGATCTGAAACAGATACAATTTGAGTCAATATAATAATAATCCCTAAGCAATTACGAACAATAAATTCAAAATGCTTAAACTTACTTACTGCAATTTTGTTATAAATTTTTCTTCTTTTATTCTAGGAAAGCTGCTGAAACCGATAAGATGATTTTGTGCTTTTTTTTGCATAACACTTCAGATTATGATCACACATCGTGCATAATTTTTTTTTAAATAATGAATTAATTTATGTTAGTATCTCATACAGTGTCAACATCTCATAAAAAAACCTTTACAAACACAATCGCGAGGAAACACCTACAAACGAAAATGAAGTAGTCTGGACCGATAATAACTGAATTTAAGCAAAAAGCAATAACAAGTATTAAAATCTAAATCTATGAAATGAATTTAAATAAATTGCAGAAAATATTTTCAATATGAAAGAAGTTGACGTGTGCGAATTTCTCGGATTTCATAGAAAGATGGATCGCCCTAGCCCAAACTGACTGAAATTCTGCAAATTTTTTGAAAATGGTTCGGTATTTATCTCTTAATAAATAGAAACAGAAATAGAAAATTTTATATTCAATATAGATTATAGATAGTGCTTACTTAAAAACACTCTTTTGTTTAATTACCCCTGTTTGTGCTCCGCCACGTTCCGTCCCCCTCGTGCTCTAATCCAAAGTCTAGAAATCTTTCAGCTCAATTTACTAAATCGTTTCTAGTGCCTAAGACTGCAATACAGTGGGCAGTACGAATAGCAAGCTCGTGGATACTGTCAATGCGGTCGGTGCTAAGTTCTACAAGACCCGCCACAGAAGAACACAAAAACTTTCCGATCACACTCTTGAACAGACAGATCTCCAAATGCATGCGGCGGGACTTCGCAACTTCAATACAGCTCGTATTGAAGAAGCAATCGAGTGGAAGACCAGGGCTCTAAAGTCTTTGCCAGAGATTTGTCTGGCAGAAAGAGCCAACTGTCGAAGCTGAAGACCAAATGTGGCAGCATCATTTCCTGGATATTTGAGATTTTAAGTGAGATATAGAGGTTCTATAGGCAGCTGTACACATAATCGTTGGAGCCACGCGTAAGTGTGAGTAACGATCCGAGAGCAAGTCTTATCCGACACTACTCCGATGATATTTCGGACGTCAGTGGAAAACTAAAACTTGGTAACAATTTACGGTAATATTACACCGGAGACGTGGAGCATAACTGCAATATTCTTGTTTTTCAAGAAAGGCGACAACGCTTTCTTGTAGAACTACAGACAGATTTCCCTTCTGAATCGCCTCTACGTGCTATCAAGAGTCATTACGAATCGCCCAAAAAGTTCCCTGAAAAGCCGGTTTCCGAAAAGGCTTTAGCACCATAAACCACATACCGATACCATAAGACCGAGGACTCGATCGGAGATAATCTGCCACTATGTCTTGCGTATGTAGGCTATGAGAAAGACTTTGACTCTGTTGAAATTTAGGTTGTGCTGAAGTCTCTTCAGGGGCACCAAGTTGACTGTCGTTATATCGAAGTGCTGAAGTGTTTTTACAGTAGGGCTATGATGGCTATCCGAGTACAGAACCAGAGTACGAAACCCATCCAACTGCACAGAGGTGTAAGACAGGAAGAAGTTACATCCCCGAACTATCTACACATATAAGGCTTCTATTCGATTTACAGCATATGTGAAAAAACAACTGTATAACTTTGGTTAAAAAAAATCGCTACACACGTAACGACATTCCGTACTGATCTTAGACTGCAATTAAATCGAACGCCCCCGATATCTCGCGCAAGAAATATGTCATCCACGATGGAAGATGACGACGCACTTTCGTTATTAGGCCTGATTAAATGGACTGTGTGTTCGTTTGCCACCGTTATACTAAAAAAAATCTTTGACACTTTAACGGATTTCGAATATCATAATATTATTTTTAGTTATTTCAAGTCGATTTTTACTTTTTTAAGGACTTAAAAGTATAAGAGCACAATTTTATTTATATACCAATTCAGTTTAGTACAAGTCCCTAAATGACATTAGTTTTAAATTTTCATGCAAATAGGAAGCGAACCTTCGACAACATTATAATTAAAATGGCACCGAATCGTACATAATATATGTCACTAGACAGGACAGGTGAGATGTACTTAAGTTACAAAGTGCACTCCAATCCTAAGGCGGTAAAAGGAGATGGGGAGACTGGGTGGCTTATTGATCCTCCTCCGTCGCGCCACGCTGTGACCGAACATGACCTCCTCTAGTACACTTGGTACGCCATCTGCCCTCGAATGATCCTCATTTTATCGCTCTCTCAACAAAACAGTCTGACCAATTAATAACCTCAACTCAGATTTATTATTAATTTTTTTAAAATTATTTTTAATTATTAATCATACTTTAAAGTGCTTTCTCTACATGATCAAATCGAAACACATTGGTAAATCTGTATGAAAGTCAAGGTCAAACTATTTATAGTAAGTAATAGGAAGTTAATAATATTCGTACATTATATATTATATCATCTTCTGTCCGTGTGTATGTTACTGAAGCTGAATTCCTAACTCCAAAGCGGCTGAATCTCTTGATAATATTTTTTGTGTGTGAATAATTATCGAACTTGGTGAGCCAAGGTGCAGTTATATTAGTTCTATAGTTGTAGCACGAATGAGTCGGCTCGACCGACGAAGGACCACACTCACACAGAATATCAGAGTAAAATAGCAGCTAAACGCCGCTGTGTTTCTTAAGATGAGCGTAGAGAACCGGATACCCATTTTACGGGAAACGAGGCATTCTATCTTAGTCCTCACGGATGACAAAGAGTATGTATTTTGATTCGTTATCGAGGATAGATATAGATATCTATGGGACACAGCAACCACTTACCATCAAGTGGACTGTGTGCTCGTTGTAGTGTATTCTTTGGCCCATTCGTAGTACTATATATATATATATATATATATATATATATATATATATATATATATATATATATATATATATATATATATATATATATATATATATATATTAAAAGGTTGATTGTGAAGATTTACATAAGACTTATAAAAAAATCCCTTTTTAATGTTTGAGTTTTCGAAATTCGACAACCTAACAGTCTACCATGTTAAGTGGTAACAGTGCAATGCCGCGCAAGCCCCATGATTAACAGCAATAAATTTCAAACAAAAACAACTGTGAGAACGACGAACTGCCATCGAGAATCAACCCGCTGAGCATCACGATTAAGGCTAACTCTCCCTTGAGATAATTAACTTGAGATGGCTATGATGAGCAGTGAAATTTTCTGGGCTGATAAAGAAAGAAAAAAAAGAAAAAGAAGATAGACTACCCGTGGTTACACATTAAGAATAAATGAATATGAATAAAGGGATATGAAGTAAAAAAGAACGTAGGTATTGAGGCAGCGTGGCGGACTTCTCCACACACAACAAGAGTACTCTGCCCAGCTGTGGGACATATGTCCGTATGTACGATATGTAGACAAAACTCCTGCTATAGCATTTTTAAGGAAAAAATAAGGAAGTATTTTATTTGACACAACCACTGAGATACATAAATATTGTTAATAATCATTTAAAATGCTTTGTATTTTTTTTAAGATTGGTTGGTATCTTTTAAACTAAATTAGCTGAGGAGACAATGTTTCATCTTCTTCTACCGTCTGTATCTAACGAATGTTTAGATACTCGAATCTTTACTCGAATACATAACATATTTGAGAAAGAAGTACTCAAACCACTTTAAGACTACTTCAATTATTAAAATACCACTGAGTTCACGATTTACACCTACAAAGAGTCGAATAAAATTTTGATATATGCCTTCTAGGTGTGGGGTTGTATTATATACATTAACATTTATTTAAATACATATTTATCAGGTACACTATTTGTGTTTAAATTAATTGTAGCAAGAGTAACAACGGGAAGGATCACGCTCTCATTGAACACCATCGTAAAATAGCAGCTTAATGCTGCTATGTTTCGTATGAGTGTGAACCGGAGACCCTTTTTATTAGAAAAGAGCCATTCTATCTTAGTCCTCACGGCTGACGACGCATCTGCATTTTTCTTCGCAAACGAGGATATATGTAGATGTCTATGGACCACAGCAACCACTCACCATCGGGTGGACTGTTTACATTAGACTTACGAGTGTTCGAGAATCGTTAACCTAACAGTCCACCTAATGTCAAGCGGTAATACAGTGCAGTTTAAGCCCCATGGTCAACAGCAATCAATTTTAAACAAAAAAGCCACTAATTAAAAAAGCACCTTAAAGTTTTGGTTAGTTAAAAACTAGCTCTGTTATCAAATTTATAATGAATTTCGAACTTTATGAACAACATGCTATTAGTTTTGCTAAATGTTTTGGAGAAATTTACACTGAAAAATTAAAAATGTTGTTGACTGACTTACATCTTCCACAACAATCCAAAACACCTTTAAGAATGAGAGGAAACCTGAGCCTAATAAATGAAATAAAGCTACCGAAGTTTAAATTTAATTTAGTTGAATACCTACGAAATTAGGACAAAGCTCTTAAAACAAGAACGACATATATTATAATATTACCATTGTAGTACATCTTGCATTTTATTTAAAAAGGTCTTGTGGCGATTAACACCGATTATATCTGTGTGTACCTATGCGGGAGAGAACTCACATCGCATACCTTTCGAGAATGTGTACTTTAGTAATGGTATGTTGAACTGAATTACTGAACAGAGCATAGAAGAACAGAGTCAGAGCGAAGCATCATATTGAATAGCCTACTCGGCGAAGACAGTCGCTAGCCTGTTCTGTGCCTCTAATGGAACGACAGTGTATTTTTTTATATTTATTGTATATGTTACGGTGTTTTAAGAGTTTTCCGTCTTTATTCGTGAAATAACATTATTTGTATTTATTTCAAAAATTATAAAATAATTATAATTGTGAAAAATAAATATCGAAAAAATTGTGTTGGGTGTATATCTTCAATTCTGGCAATATTTTAAAGTGTGTCAAAGTTTTTATTTATCCTTTTGTCTATAGGTAGTGACTAGTGAACCAGTGAATTTATACTCTTTGTTGGTGAATTTTTATTCTGGTAAATGCGTTAATAATATTATGAATTTTGGTTTTAGTCTTTTATTCCTAAAGACTGAGGCATAGGTATTAAAATTAAAATTACTGTTTTGCATACGCGATTGAATCTGTAATTATATAATGGAGAACGACATCAACAAACCTTATAAAATTTGTGATGTGAATCGAGAGAAAAAGAAGGGTATGGTGGCATCTTCTTTAGAAGATTTACTTGCTAAAGTGCCGGAAAAGTTAGGGCTGCCCAGCGAAAATTTAACTGTTGTACTGGAATGTGACGGTACCGAAGTAGACGACGAAGAATATTTTTCTACTTTAGATCCTGATACCGCCCTCATGATTTTACATGGTAACGAAAAGTGGACACCAAATATGCCTAAATGCCAAGTTTCTCTTGATCAAACCGATGATGTAGCACTTGGTGAAAAGGGTCAAGTCGCAAATCTTGTAGGACGTCTTCAACATAACTTATGCCATATCTCATTACTTGGGGGTCAAGATCTGGAATTACTCTCCGATATGGATCCTGATAGTCTTGCAGATATCGTCACTGATAGAGATAATCGAATTATTCTAGAACATATTAAAGAAGCCTCTGGGAGGTAAATAACATTATCTTCTTACTCTCATCCCATATAACTTAATTTATTTGTGTTCTAGTTATTCTGGTATGGTTACTAGTATATACATAAGATAGTAGATAAATTTTAAAATGTAAATGTAGGCAGATTTTAAAATATATATAAAAATGGTATGTGTGTATAACAAATATAAAATAAATGTGATATTTTATCTATACTTACTTTCAGAATACTTTTGGAAAAGCGTCAGGCACAAGATGCCATGGAACTACTTAAGCTTTACCATCAGAGTGTAGCCAATGGTAATGAAGATGTTTCACCGCCAACCCAGGACAGGATTTAAAAATGTATTCATAAACAAATTCAGCAGTGTCCTATACTAATCTTACCCTCAATAATTTATTTTTAAGGGATGGTATTATCTCAAAAGTTTACAAAGAAAATTTATTCCTTAAGAACACAGTGCTTGCAAATTCTTTTGAACAAAAACGGGAAATACAATAGTTCAATAGTTTAGACTTAAAAGCATTATTGGTTAAATATGTTAACCCCTATTTTATGTACATAACAAGGTAAGATTTTTTTACAAATGCTAAGTGATCATTTAATACACCAATAAAAGAGGCCTTCTTTTTCCATTAGAATGAGAAGCTTTATCAGATATACTTAGATAATATATTTAGTTATTAAGAGAATATCTTGGCTACTAAAATTCTATTTATTTGCAAACACTATATATATACATTATCATTAATTATATATCATTACTTACATAATTATTTAAAAAAAATCATCATGATGTATTAAATTGAATGTATAACATTAGATATTAATGGGAAGTTAATCTTATGAATTTGAGCTCGAGTATTAAGATAATTTTAATAATAACATATTTAACATTATTGTATGTATTTGATATTAATATTAGGCAATTGCAAGCAAGATTAATTTCAGAATGTGAATTTTACATTATATATCCATAATGCATTAATTGTATTTGAATTGAAGGATGTACCCAGTATTATAATTATTTTATAGCATTTTAATTGCTTCCTATTATATATACAAGTTTTAGTATTTATATATTTTGCTAAAAAATTAATGTTAAAAATTATAACTCAAAGACGGTTAACAATTTAGGATAAATATTTCAGTTTTTCCAAATCCTCTTATTATTCAATTTTCAATAGAATTTCAACCCTACTTTATTAATATAGAGCTTCATATTAAAACTCAAAATTAAGACTTCATTAAAAAAAAAACATCTTATCTTAACAAAACTTATCTTAACCAATGTCTTACCAGGTTGTCACTCTATTTACTGGGATCCCACATTTGCAACTTTCTTCCCCATTGGTTGTTGGTTCTTTGAGCTATATGACTGGTCTATTGCTACTTCAAGTGGATGATTACAGCTAAGGAACATGCTTTGTGACATTCCTTGGGGGAGGCCAAAGTTCAGCAGTTGACTTTTCAGAGGCTTTAATGATGATATATTTTGAATAATTCTCTTAGAAATATTATTAATATCTCCATCTAAGAGTCCAACATCTAATGCTTAAAATGGTATCTATCAATGTAAACTTTGACTTTAATTATAAATTTAAGTTAAAAGTATATGTTTCTAACAGAGTTAATTGCATCAAATCGATTTTATTTAGTATTTTAATAAGGGAAAAATTTTAAGAATATTTTTTTTTATACTGTACATTGTATGGTAAAATTATTTCATATTGCAAATACAAAATACTGACAGTGCAGAATATAAGGATTGAATAACATGAATCACAGTAAATTTTGTGTTACTTTATTATAAGTAGAATCTTAAGAGAAATAAAAATTAGTAAAATCTTATGATAAATAATTGACAATAGGTATGCTAGTACATAAGCATTTTCTTCCTTATATAGAGTATTATTTGTAGCTATGTTTTTGTTCTTTTTGTAAACTTTTGAGAAACAAATTGCTACAAGGTTGATAATCAACATCAATTTAAAAGACTGATAGTTGGTAAATTTATTTTTTTTATATAGTTTTACCCCTAGAGTAATAAGGTTAATTCATTTAATTCCAAATTTGCTCAAGCAATTTACAAATATTAAATAAGTTTTACTTATGTTCCACTCCACTGCCACAAGACAAACAAATAAAATAAGAAAGGAAACAAATAAATAAAGGCTTATGAATTGAGAGATTGAAGTGGACTGTAGGAATTGCGCAATGAGAATTAATTATACACAACTATCAAATAATATTATATTTTAGTTGAAGTTCTCAAATTTTGTAATAAGAGTAGTTTTAAATATCAAAATCTGTGTATAATTGTACTGTTTATTTCTTAACACGTTTAAATTCTCCTGTTTATTGTGATATAAAATTGCACCTATTGTAATAAAACATATTAATGCACAATTTAGCTACCAACTGTGAAACCAAACTCAGGTTTGCAATGGCATTGTCTATGTAATTTATGTAGCTTATCGAAACTATTTGGTCCATTATTAGCAAAAATTATGTACTAATATACAATTGATTAAGACCAATGTTATTTCACACACACACACTCGCATCAGATCGTTATAAATTTTGTAAATGAAAAAGTTCACACTTCATAAATATTCCAAACAAATTTTTTTGATGTATTATTTATGTAAGCTGCAAAATTATATAATAATATAACTTAAAGATACTTTTTTGTCAGAGCACAAAGCCATTTCCTAACCACTAATAAATGTAGCTTAATATACATACCTAGTTTAATATTATATTGATCTTATTCATATATTATGCAAATATGGTTTATAAATAGAAAAACTTAAACTAGGTCTATTGATTCATAGTAGTTACCTAACTAAAGGCTTAGAACTATAATCCCTTACAGATAATAACATACATTTACCAAAGCATTAAACATTTTTTTAATTTTGTAACTTGAGCTATTTCCATATCCTGGAATTGATTTTTTGTGCACTAATAAACATTAAAAGGAATAATATATGATTTTTATTTCACTGGTTATTCTCTTGTGGTGGTGGTTAGAGAATCTATCCCACTGTTGTCTAATGGGTGTCTTGCGAGTTGAACAAGCCCAGAAAGGTTTAAAACCATCTTAAAGCCTGCTTTATAACAGTGCACCACAAACGGAGCAGCAACAAAGGAGGTGCATGTTGCTCTTGAAAAATTGTGCAATTGAAATTTTACATGATAGATACTATCATTATCATCATTACAGCCCTTCACAAGTCCACTGCTGAACATAGGCCTCCTCCAAGTAACGCCACAAAGCACGGTCCTGAGCCACCTGCATCCATCGACTTCCTGCATGTCATCAGGTCATCACTCCATCTAGTGGGGGGGTCGCCCTACACTACGCCTACTGGTACGAGGCTGCCACTCGAGAACCTTTCTTCCCCATCGGTTATCGGTTCTTCAAGCTAAATGGCCGGCCCATTGCCACTTCAGCTTACTAATCCGTTGGGCTATGTCGGTCACTCTGGTTTTACTGCGGATATCCTCATTTCTGAGTCTATCATGCAGAGAAACTCTGAGCATAGCCCTCTCCATAGCTCGCTGAGCGACCTTGAGCGTGCTCATACGGCCAGCAGTGAAGGACCACGTCTCTGATCCGTAAGTCATCACTGGCAACATGCACTGGTTGTACACTTTAGTTTTCAGAGATTGAAGTATACCTGACGAGATGTGTCGTAATTTCCCGAACGCTGCCCAGCCGAGTTGAATCCGTCGATTGACCTCTCGGTCGAAGTTGGACTTACATAGTCGGACTATTTGTCCCAGGTAAACATACTCATCAACAACTTCGAGCATAGTGCTCCCAACAACTACCGGCATAGGTGTGACATGGACATTGAACATGATCTTTGTTTTGTCCATGTTCATCTTAAGACCTATCCGTTGGGAGACACCATTGAGGTCATTGAGTATAGTGCTAAGGTCCTCCAGCGATTCTGCCATAAGGACTATATCGTCAGCAAATCGAAGGTGAGTGATGTACTCGCCATTGATGTTAATACCGTATCCTTTCCAGTCCAGTAGCTTGAAAATGTCTTCCAACGCTAGTTGTATAGATACTATATGGAGAGGTAAATGTCTTAAATGTGAACTTAAATGATGTAGGAAATAAAACAAATACTTAATAATTATCATATATTTGGAATCATACAATACAGGAAAATTTTCTTACAGATGCAATATAAATGAGACTATATTTTGATTCCATTAACAACTAGTAATCAATAAGTTCATGTCAAATAAGTAAATGTATACAGAGCAAAAGGACTTTAAAAGCTGATATAGTAACGATAGTTATGATTGATTGAAAGATAGTGTAAAATGATAAGGATGTAGTTTACACAGCTTTGAAAAAGACAACATCGATAATTTATATTATATATATTTTAAAGAACTGTGCAAGAACTTTTCTCGCGAAAAGGATTTACCTTTTGGCTTGAAAACCCAACCAGTAAGCAGTCTTCTTGCTCGTGGTCGTTAATGTACCTGACAATATCAGCCACTGCCACAGAAACAGGAATGCGTTTAATAGCAGCTTCTCGTCTTAGTTGTTCGGTAACAGCACGTTGCTGTTGCAATGTCGATACCATCATATCCATAACGGCGGTGTCTGATAGGCCTATGATGAACGCAAAAATAAACAGTCCACTTAGAACAATAGGGCGTAGCCTTCCAATAGATTCTACCTGGAAGTATTATAATTTGTGCATATTAGAATTATATATTGCTTAATTTACATATATGTATAAGCAAACACTATTATCTTACAAAATTTCCTGTATTCGTTTAGTTTTGTAAAACTAAAATTCCTTAAAAATATGTACCTATTCTAGTTCTTGGTCAATATCATAGAGATTGTGTATATTGTTACGATTCGCCAATTAAGGCAAACAAAGGTCTTAGATCATACAACCTAGTCTGACTTATTCTGTTCTTTAAACTAAAACTTTTACAAAATACTGATTGCTAAGTTGTTGGGAGATTTTTTTAAGATCTTTAGATTTAGATTTTCTTAATCTAGAACAGTCGATGCGGTAATATCTCAAGGGCACTTAGAAACGGATAAAAAACTTAAAATTTATATCACCGTCAAGAACTTATTATCTACATCGTTTTTACTAACAGTTTACATGTGCAGACATTTATTACACGAAATTCCACTACTTTAACGTATCTAAATCCACTTAAAAACAATTATTAATGGTTTCTTATATTTACGAGAACACAACACATTGAATTACGGATTATATTGTGTATAATTTACTTCAGTTTAATACTTGACATTTCTGACTGGATTTTCCAACACCAATTTTTATAAAGCAAATTACAAATTAATCCGTAAATTTTACGAGAAATAAATTGGGTGCAGAAGTTTGATGGACTTTGTGATGTGAATGAGCTTCTAGAGATCTTTTACGAAATTTTATACATAGCAGTACGAAATTTTGTACATTATTATAAATCAAAAACTTACAAATTTGAATGAAAAATAAAAAAAACAGGATAAAGAAGTGATACAGTAACTTTCTATATAACATATACACTCGAATTAAAACTTATAGGCAAGCGTTGTCAAAACTTAGCAACTAAGTGTTACAACCTCTAGCTAAGAAAATGTGAAGATACACTCATGGTGTGATGGTGAAAGACATGAGGGGTGTGTCAAGTACATTTCCGACAACCATGAGCGATGGATCATCTTCCACCTCAGATGGTTCAGTTATATGTGAGATGTTTGCTTCTTACTTTCCTCCGTTTATAGCCTAGAGGATGACAATGGTTATGATGAACGCGTGTTCAATTACTTACAATCACCAGTAAATAACAGCTTACGTCTCTCAAATCCAAAAATAGAACATGATACAATTTAAAAGGACTAGATTGTAATAAAGGCGTAGAACCAGATGAAATACCACCTTTTTATATAAGAATGTGCCTCGTAATTGATATATCGTTTAAAAGTAATTAACATACTTGTCTTTAGCATCTGATGTGTTTCCTTCGAAATGGAAAATAGCAAAAGTATTTTCCATACATAAGTCGTCAAATATCGATATCATTTACAATGGAGAAGGTAACAAGGTTACAATATTAGACTTTTAAGTACGTAGGTAAAAAGTCGAGACCAAACACATAATTCTAGTTTTTATTTCACATCGATCGGTGCACTTTTACCGAAGTTATAAGCGTGGAAAGTTTACGTACATTTCTAAAATCTCGCCCGTGCCCGCGAGTAGCGCGGGACGTCATTCGTTCCATGCGGCCGCACCGCCATACCGTTCCAGCGCGCCGATCATACGTTTGTAGTAATATTTCGCGGGTGAGTTGTTTGCCCTCGTTCGCTCTGGTGTTTTTAAGTATTTAATGATGGAAGAAGGGTTTCAAAAGGGTCAATCTGACAACCTTCCAATAGTCCGTGACATGATGGTGGCGGAATATTTTCTAAGAAACAAAGATTTTGTCGCGGCTGAAATACGCGGAGTCAAAATGAAAAGGTAGGTATAAGAATAAGATAATATTTTTATAACCTAGGTACCCATTATTACATTAATACTTCTGGGTTTCATTTGCTAATGATAAGATAGGTTCAGCCTCTCGGTCTCGTCTGTCAGGTGGCTGATTTCAGCCAGTAAAAAATTAAAATTAAATTTATTTAAACACGCCATTAAAACAAGGTCGCATTTCGCGGCTAAATTCGTTTATTTCTTTATCTTTCTCTGTGGAATAAGACCGTGACTATGTTCATTATGAACTTGGCTGTATGATAACGTTACTACTAGTAACGTCTATAGAAAAAATAAAAAGAATCTTGTCATTGTCATTGAATGGTCATTGAAGTTCCGTAGATTTCGTTGAATAAACGTGTGATAATTTTGCTTTTCAAATTGTGAATTACATAAACATCTTTTTTTAAGTTTGAGGCGACCACCAACTAGTTTGTACTTCACGTAGTTTTCCATATCGTTTTCGACCTAGAACAAAATACAAACTTATTTAAAGTTTATAAAAAAAATAAGGAACCTCGTAATTTGTTTTCCATCAATATTTAAAATATGTACCAACTATGTAATACATAAAAATACGACAACACGAAAAAAATTTAAGTGCTCCACTTCATAATCAAACTTATTCCATTATTTGCGGCCCGCAAAGTATGAAAGTTGAACAGCTCTGCGTGTGTGTTTAGTTTTTGCTCGAAATATCGTAAAAATATAAAAACGTTTGTTAACATATGTCTATAACCTTTATATGCATTATAAACATTTTAAAATTTACTGCAAATATAGGTAGGTATCTAAACTTACGAACTCACGACAGGTCATTATTATTTGGACTAATCCAGTGGTGACTTATCTACATTACATAGGTACTTTACCCAAGTTTGGATGTTTATTTACACTGAAGTGGTTTTAGTTAAATATGTAGGTATTAGGTATTGTTTCTTCTTGAAATTATAATGATCATTAAGCGTGGAAAGGCTCAATGAATCGTTAGTTACTTAAACACTGCGACTCGAGTAGGTACCTACATGCCTAATAGAAGGCATTTACTAGCAATAACCAAGACCTATCATGTGAAGGTTATTATTATTTGAATACTTACATCGAAATGATCCTCACAACAAAATGCTACCGTGTTCGGTCCTAAAGGATGTGCTCTTCTCATAACATTTGTCCATTTTTTCTGATGGTGGGGTTTCTAGGCACATTAAAAAACAACTTTTCAGGTGTTTTTGTGGCCGTATTTTTACATTGAGGCACAGAACAATATTTAATAGATGGTGTCATGTTCTACTATAATGTTTCTTGTTAAAAATAGATAGATAGATCCGCATGTGACGGGCACATTCGAGTAAATGTTTTGATTTTCTAAGTGCGCGTCGGGTCGCTCGCACGAAGATGGAACTTGTGACGACATCAACGATGTCGCGCTCGGCCCGCGGCTTAGATCGAAAATGTTAACTTTGCGTCTTTATATCTCGGTCAGTTTTGAAGATAGAAAAAATTTAAAAACACAGTTATTCTCATAATTTTTTGTAGAATTTTTTGGCATATAAAACAAAAAATAGTTATCTTCTCCATTATAGACTCATTTCAATTCGGTCAACCTTTGCCAAAGTATTTGAGTCGTTATTTTGTCATCATCTTCAACAACATTTAGGCCTCTATATGAATGATTATCAGCATGGGTTCTTCAGGTCTCGGTCCACCAGTACGAATTTAGTTCCATTTACGGAATTTCTGTATGAGACTATTGACATGGGCCATCAGGCTGATATTATTTATACTGATTTTAGCAAAGCTTTTGACAAGGTTTCGCATAAGATTTTGATTTCTAAGTCGTGTGCCCACGGGATTTGCGGCTCGTTACTCAAATGGTTGGATTCGTATTTAGTGCAAAGGACCTTTTTTATTGCAATTAATGGTTTTCAATCAAATACTAAAACTATAAGTTCCCGTGTTCCTCAGGATTCTCTTTTAGGACCAGTTTTGTTTCTTTTTTTTCTTAAATGATATTAAAAATGTTTTATGTTTTCAAAATATTTTTTATAAGCTAATGACTTAAAATTTATGACAGTAAGAGTGATGATGATACTAAATTACTACAAAGTAATATTGATGGACTAATCCAGTGGTGCCGCAACAAAAGAATGTACTTAAATACAAGTAAATGTTATCATGTTAAATACTCCAGAAGACAGAATTTAATACATGTCAGTGACTTTATTTATAATACTAAAATTAAGGAAGTTCATTCGAGATCTTAGCGTAATATATGATAAAAAATTAACTTTTGTACCCCATTTGGATAACATAATTATTATGAGAGCATCTAAAATGTTGGAATTGTCATAAGGAACTCAAAAAATATGCATTACCAAACTAAAATATTTCTTTATAACAGTCTAGTTCGTAATATTTTAGAATATTGTAGTGTAGTCTCCAGACCACACTATGCTACACATTCATTACGTATCTAACATGTTCAGAAGCGGTTCCTCTGGCATCTAGCATTTTCTCTTGCTAAAGCAAAAAAGTTACGGTTCTATAATAGTAAATTGCACTATTTTATTTTGGAAACCTTAGAAAGTCGCAGAAAGTATAATGATACAGTTTTTGTACACAATATTTAATTATACATTTAGATGCCCCAGTTTAACGTAACTTTTTAAGATTCGTGCACCTTCGAGATTACCTCGCAGCTCTATTGCACTACTTAGTCCACAATTAAGAAGAACTGTATAGAGAAGTAACTCTCCTTATGCCAGGCTCTGCAAAGTCATTAATGGATACAGTGATCAAATCGACATTGACTCACCCAGAACATTCTCTAAGTGTCTCCGTTTTTGTATAAATTAGTTACGTAAATTAAAATAGATTTTTAGTTTTTAAGTAAATATGCAGACTAAATATCTAGGAAAATTCCCATGGAGAAATTCATGCCTTGAAAAAGCAATACGCATATTTACCTGTGATGATTAATGTACTAAGGCTATCCATGATTCTTAAACCTTTTCGAAATTCAAATTGGAGTTTCGATAAGATATTTATTATTCCTTTCGAAAAACCATTCCTAACAATTTTTTTTATTAGGTTTTCCAAAATGTTTGCCAAAGTACATAAAATTGCGATAAGTCGATAACCGGAAGTATCTTAGCTAGACTTGCCTGATTTAAGAATGGGCAAATTATTTGAGCTTTTCATTCATCGGGAGAAGCATTAATAATACTAAATAAAATTGAAAATGGATAGTAGGAGAATTTCAGTGTCCTTACTACCTTTATATATATCCGTATACCGTTATAAAAGATAAAGGAATCCCATCAATACCTGGCAAGGAAACATTTAAACCATGAGAACGGAAGCAATTCCTGAGAAGAAAAGGGGGCATCAAATTTACCTTTTGTTTGTAAAGTAAGAGAATTAAAAACTGGGCATTCGTCATAAGATGGAACTGTTTACGGTGCATGTTTATAAGAAAACTCATTTAACCATGGGAAAGGATCATGAGATATTATACTTTCATTTGAAACTGAAAAGTGATATGTTTTAACAAACAAAACCAAAGATGAATGAGTCTTATGTGACATAGCCTCACAAAATTTAAAGCAACCAGTTCGATTTTTGTTTGGCAGTATTTTTAAGCTTTCTAAACACAGATTACCTCCTAATAGATTCCGCATACAGGGCCACATACGTGCACAACACATACTTGCTGTAGCTAACATATGAAGTGACGTTAATAATCACGATATCATTGTCGACCAAGTTTGTGACGCACAGGCACGTTCGAGTTTTTGAAAATTTAAAAATAATTTTGGTATCCAAAATAAATTACAAATAGCTTCCTATGCAGTGAAATGGTGTGGCAAGTCAGTTAAAACATCCAGTTATCAAAAAGATAGCATAATATTTTATCGGTAAATAAATTTTATTCTTATCACGTTAGCCTATTTCAAATGCACCGGAGTTCAACATACACTGGATATAAATGTTGCAAAGTGATATCATTTGAGCACCCGTTAATGTCTTTTTTAATATGTCCCTTTCACTCATTACGTAAATTAAAATAGTTGTCTTTGTCTAACTATAGCACGTGTATCGATAGTGTTGTGATTTATAAGTCGATATTTGTTTGGTCATCGTTTACTTTTTTTTTGTAGTCATTATTTTATACAAATAGTGGCGTATAGTTGTGGTACCCATATGTTATAGGTTTCCTAAATGCCCCGAAAGGAAAAGATGTGGATCGACGCTACATGTCGAGGGGACCAATGGTTTCCCACCAAAAATAGTGTGCCATGCTCAAGACACTTCACAGAAGACAATCTTCATATTATGAAAAACCGTAGAAGGCTGTTGGATTCCGCTATACTATCCCTATACTTGCCAGTTTTAGTATGGACTTTTACATTTAAAAAAAAAGTATAATACCAATGGCGAAAATCACACAATAAGTAATAGCATTAAGTGGTTGATTGAAACGTGATATTCTAATATTTAGGCGAATGTTACACGTCGAATTAAACTATTTTTAACGGATTTATAAACCACAAAACAAGTGAAATTTATAATGTGATTAATGTTATTCTAGTGTTGCATTAACTTCAGTAATATCCTATTATTATTAATTTGAAACACGTACCGTATGGTTTTTTAATTAATAATACTAATTTTAGGTGCAACACTATGCAAAAATACTGTCACCACCGAAAGGACATACGAGAACACACACAAAGGATTCACACCATTTTGTTAGTGAGATAAAAGACCTACATCTCGCTGACAATGAAACTATGGTCAGTTTTGGTGGTCAGTCACTATTCACATGCCTATTATATATATAGATATTTAAATGGTGAATCTCACCATCATTCTTCATAGTTTGCTACTGTGGGCAAATATTTGTTTCAGAGAGCACAAGGGATCTGTGACAGAACACATCTGGCTGCCGAGCTTCAGCATGTCAATCAAGTATTGCAAGACAACAAGCTTTTGGTCCCAAGCCTACGTCATAGCGACCGAGTGAAGCCGGCCACTGTCAGTGGATGGGTGCTGCCATCTGCTTGGTATCCTATAATTAACAAAATCTATCCAAAACCAAGCATACCACTGCAAGACTTCAAGATACTGTAAGCTCGTTTTATGTAGATCCAGACCAAAAATCAATATTCGAAAAGTGAAGATAGCTGGGTATCTATTAGGAGGTAATCTGTGTTTCTAAAGCAATTTTTTATAAGATTTAAGTACATATAAGATTTCAATTAAAATTAATTTAAAATTATAATTTAATTTAAAATTATATAAGATTTTAATTAAGTTCTCTGCAGTCATAGAACGAGAGTGTATAAATTCAGCCTCTTTTTTCTCTCCTACGACCCGCTGAACAATATTGGTCTCGCTTAGAACTCGCTTATTGGCAGCAGAAAGAATAGTATTTCTGAAGTCTTTATATAATCGAAGAAAGATCTTGTTGTTAACTGGGAAAATATTTTATGATTATAATTAACCGGGGCTAAAATCTCTTGTTGTAAACCCAAAGAGTACAATTACCGATACGCTTTTTATAGGTTATACTTTAATATGAGGCAAATTGGAAAACTTAATCTATGGGGAGTAGGAGAAGTGATTAATATAGGGAAATGGCATTAGACAAAAAAAGGGAGCAGGGGTATTGATGATTACATAATGTGCAGATTTGTCATATCCAATACCAGATGCTGGATTAGGGGAACGTCTAGAAATAAATATACTTTTTTTGTGGAAGAAGATTGGGACGAGGAAGGTGATGATGTAATAGGATCACTTGGTACATTGTGAAGGATTTGCTGAATGTTAGAATTGAGAGCTCTTGCAGTGTCTTGCTGAGGCTTCCAAATATTAACTATTTTCTTGAGAAACTAGAATGTCAAGAGTATTCAGGGCAAAAACGACGATTTGCTAAAAAGGAACATGGTTCAAAATTCGTAAGCTACACATTATTTTGATAATTATATATAAGCCGGTTTGTTTTGTAAAAATAAGACCGTATTTGCATATAATATAATCGCTAAAATACATTTATAACGATAGTGATTTGGTTTTATGTTTTGGTGACAATGGCGGTGTGGGGAACTTGCAACTCATACATAATATATAACATAAATATACATTCACACATACACACGCATTTAACAATGCAACGCAAATAACACAACATCATACTTACCAGTTGGCCGACGCTCATAGGTTCGATCCCGGTGGTGTCATCGATTCATTACCATATAAGGTGCTATCTCGTGAGGCAACGGCTACAAGCGGTTGGCGGGAGCGCAACGCCTCCTTGAACCTTGATCAGTCAGTTACGTACTACGACGGAGAGAGGTTGTCGCTTTAGCTTACGGACGCTTGCTATTAAAATATTTACGTGTGTAATAAATCCTGGTAACTCTTTTCTCTTAAGCTTCTCTTCGCTTTTCTTTATATCTATAAGCTTGTTTCTTCTTGTAAGTGTTGCATTCTCCTTCTGACTATATAATTAGTGGTGTGACTTTGTATTTCTGTGCAATAAATGTGTTAGTGTACGAAGTGTTGAACATTATTTATCTATACACATAACAACAAACTCCACACCCACAACATTGGTGACCCCGATTGAACACAAAAATGAGCAACGTCGAGAACAAGTTCGAAGATGCTAGAACGTTTGCAGGCGACCGCGCCCATTCTCGCTTAGCAACTACAGAGACGCCGCAAAATGAGCCTACATTAGAACTATGTAAGGTCGGAGTTCGTGTACCACCATTTTGGCCGGAGGAGCCAGAGATATGGTTTACCCAGGTGGAAGGTCAATTTAATATATCCGGCATTACAAGTGATGCAACTAAATTCAATTACGTTATTGGTCTGCTGGATAACCAGTACTCAGTGGAGGTAAAAGACATTATAATTAACCCACCAACTAGTAATAAATATGACAAGCTGAAGAACGAGCTAATTAAGCGGCTGAGTGCGTTCAAAGAAAAAAAGCTCACACAGTTATTAATGCACGAAGAAATGGGTGACTGAAAACCATCACAGTTTCTCCGTCACCTGCAAGGTCTTGCTGGCATACAGGTCTCGGATGATTTTATGAAAACCATTTGGATCAGCCGTCTTCCATCTGGCATCCAAACATTTTTAGCAGGCCAACCGCATACATCCATCGAGACACTAGCGGACGTAGCCGATAGGATTCACGACCTGGTACCATCATCGCCCCAGGTGGCATCAACAAGTCGTTCTCATAATGAACCGGTGTACAACGACCTTGCGAAAGAAGTTGCAGCGCTTAGAAAAGAAGTACAAGCGCTTACTCTAATGCACAGCAGAAGTAGACCACGATCACGCTCTAAACGAGATACTCGTAAAGGTCGCTCTTCATCAATGTCTCAGTCCAGCTACAGAAAATTTCCTTTATGCTGGTACCACTCCAAGTTCGGCGATAAGGCAGATAAATGTGTACGCCCATGCGACTATCGGTCGGAAAACTCCAAGGGCAATCGGTGATGTCGACCGACGATTGCCCCTACTCAACTGGTCGTCTATTCGTAACCGACCGCATCTCGAAGACTCAGTTCCTGATCGATACAGGAAGCGATCTCTGCGTCTTTCCTCGGTCGTTGCTACGTGAACGTCGTGCTCAGACTACATACCAGCTAAGTGCAGCCAGCGGTTCTCTTATGGTTATGTACATTTAAACTTAGATTTTGGCTTACGTAGAATATTCAAGTGGCGTTTTGTAGTTGCAAATGTAACAAAGCCCATTATTGGTGTAGATTTTTTAAACTATTATAGTATAATTGTAGATTGCCGTAATAAGCGTATTACTGATAGTACAACATCTATGGTAGCCACTGCCTCACAAGTAAAATCAACCAATATTTCATCAATTAAGGTTTTAACTGGTAACACA
Source organism: Parnassius smintheus behrii (assembly GCA_036936625.1). Lineage (NCBI taxonomy): Eukaryota > Metazoa > Arthropoda > Insecta > Lepidoptera > Papilionidae > Parnassius > Parnassius smintheus. The sequence goes on along the minus strand of JAUPFT010000015.1, from coordinate 22,611,959 downwards.
AAATACCACCAAATTTTAACAGAATTTTCGGAAATTACCCGACCAGCTGGTATACACCGCACTATACAGCATAACACAGTTCACCATATACGTACGACACCAGGACCTCCAGTTTCTTGTTCACCTCGTCGCCTCGCTCCAGATAAACTGAAAATAGCCCAACAAGAGTTCCAATCCATGCTAGATAATGGGATAGCTAGGCCTTCTAAAAGTTCTTGGTCTTCGCCACTCCATTTAGTTCCAAAAAAAGATAATGGTTGGCGTACTTGCGGGGACTACAGAATGCTTTACGCTCGAACAGTGCCCGACAGATATCGGATCAGGCACATTCAGGACTTTACACATAGTATATCTGGTTGCAAAATTTTTAGTACATTAGACTTAGTTAAGGCTTACAACCAAATACCAGTTAGTCCTGAAGATGTAACAAAAACTGCAATAACAACGCCTTTTGGACTCTTTGAGTTTTCATTCATGGGTTACGGTTTACGGAATGCTGCACAAACGTTCCAGAGGCTTGTGGACGAAACGATAAGGGGACTCGACTTCTGCTATTGTTATTTAGACGATTTTTTAATTTTTTCAAAGGACGAGGCACAACATGAACAGCATTTGCGTGCAATTTTTCAAAAACTAAAAGAATATGGTATGCTAATTAATACATCTAAGTGTGTTTTTGGTGCTCGAGAAGTATCCTTTTTGGGATATCACATCTCGGCATCAGGCACCAAACCGTTAGACACTAAAGTTGAAGCCATAAAAAACTTCCCATTGCCCACCAATGTTCGTCAACTTCGACGATTTCTGGGCATGGTCAATTTTTATAGGCGATTTTTATCATGTGCTACGGAAATACAAGCACCGCTTAACGCCTTGTTGGCAGGCGTAATAAAGAATAACCAGCCTATTACATTATCTGGTGAGTCTTTAAATGCATTTAAAATATGCAAAGAAAGCCTTTCTGAGGCAACGTTATTAGCGCGTCCAGATTGCCAAGCAAAATTGGCTTTAGTCAATGATGCTTCGGATAATGCAATTGGAGCTGTCCTACAGCTGTTAAAAGAAGACGTATGGCAGCCACTAGCATTTTTCTCCCAAAAGCTGAACGCTTCTCAGACAAAATATTCCCCTTACGACAGGGAGCTCCTAGCAATTTATGAGGCTATTAAATATTTTCACTACATGTTAGAAGCAAGACATTTTACAGTATATACGGACCACAAGCCAATCAGTTTCGCATTTCATGCAAGGAAATCCAACTGTTCGCCTAGGCAGTATAGGCACTTAGATTACATATAGCCCAGTTTACTACTGATATCAGGCATATTTCCAGTAAGGACAACGTTGTTGCCGATACACTTTCGCGTGTAGAGGCATTGGAGGCGCCTATTGACTTAGAAGCATTAGCTAAAAGCCAAGCTTCTGACCCTGAGCTTGAAAAGATCATAAAAGAAGGCTCTTCACTACGCCTAGAAAAACTTACTATACGCGGGAGTCGAACCCATTGTACTGCGACGTCAGTACACCGACTTCCCGGCCATTTGTAACCAAGTTTTTCCGAAAACAAGTTTTTAATACTTTACATTCGCTCAGTCATCCAGGCGCTAACGCAACCGCCAGATTAGTGGCAGAACGTTTCGTGTGGCCGAAAGTTAGAAAAGACTGTCGGGAGTGGTCAAAAACGTGTTTAACATGCCAACGTTCGAAAATTTATGGGCATGTTAGCTCACCTATAGGCACGTTTAGAATACCGCGTGCAAGCATTGTCGGATGGCTACCGTTATTGTCTGACGTGTGTTGACCGCTTCACAAGGTGGCCCGAAGCTGTTCCGATCGCTGATATGACAGCAGAAACAGTTGCGAAGGCTTTGTTATCTTGTTGGATAGCTCGATTTGGCTGCCCCACAGACATTATAACTGACCGCGGTAAGCAATTCGAGTCAAACCTTTTCCAACAACTCGCCAAAATAGCCGGATTCCAGCACAAACGCACGACGGCTTACCATCCGGCAAGTAATGGACTGGTGGAACGATTCCATAGGCAGCTTAAATTTTCCATAATGTGTCATACACGAGAAAAATGGACCGAGTCACTGCCATGGGTATTGTTAGGCATACGCAGTTCGTTCAAAGAGGACTTGCAATCATCCTCTGCTGAATTATTGTATGGTGAACCTTTATCTTTGCCCGGAGAATTTTTTGAGCCCAGTGCCAGTGGTACAACGGACATAACCGAATTTGCATCCCGCATTCGCGCGTTTGCTCAAAAATTACGTCCAGTGCCTATGTCTCACCATAACAATAAAAACGTCTTCATTTTCAAAGATCTTGCCCACAGCAACCACGTATTTGTAAGTGAGGACGCTTGCAGCCTAAATACAGCGGTCCTCACAAAGTCCTCACTAGAAGCGACAAAATATTTAAGGTCTTGGTTAACGGGAAGGAAGTTACGGTTACAATTGATCGCCTTAAACCAGCCCATATACTATGTGACGCATCAGATAAACTTGATGTTAATAATGCTGTAAAAACCACGAAAGAACACATAACACGTTCAGGACGTCGTGTAAAATTTACCGATTTTTATCGCCCTTAGCCAGGTCTCTGGAGGGGGGTGATGTGGGGAACTTGCAACTCATACATAATATATAACATAAATATACATTCACACATACACACATGCATTTAACAATACAACGCAAATAACACAACATCGTACTTACCAGTTGGCCGACGCTCATAGGTTCGATCCCGGTGGTGTCATCGATTCATTACCATATAAGGTGCTATCTCGTGAGGCAACGGCTACAAGCGGTTGGCGGGAGCGCAACGCCTCCTTGAACCTTGATCAGTCAGTTACGTACTACGACGGAGAGAGGTTGTCGCTTTAGCTTACGGACGCTTGTATGTGTGATAAATGCTGTTAACTCTTTTCTCTTAAGCTTCTTTATTCGACTCGGTGCCCCATACATGGCTAAAGAGAGTCCTCCAGCTGTACAAAATTGACTGTACAGTTGGAGACTTCCTCGAGCAGTGTATGAGGCAATGGAGTAAGATCCTTTGCTATCTGGGCGAGCGGATGATGGCTGCGGAGAACCACATAAGGATAAGAAGGGGTATCTTCCAGGGCGATTGTGTGAGTCCAATCTGGTTTTGCCTCTCCCTGAACCCTCTCAGCACTTTACTGGAGGGCTCCGGGAGGGGATTTCAGCTTCGGAAAGGAGGTACAAAAGTGACCCACCTTTTCCATATGGATGACCTCAAGTTATTCGCCTCTAGTCGCTCCCATCTTATGCAACTGCTAAACATCACTTGTGAATTTAGCAATTCTATTGGAATGGAGCTGGGAACGGATAAATGTGCGGTCCTCCATGTTGAAAGGGGAAGGGTTGCTAACTCTGAGGGCATAGACTTATCTATGCCCGTCAACTTAAGGACCCTTTCCGAGGCTGAAACATACCGATACCTGGGTATGTCACAGAACATCGGTATCGATGAGGCTGGTATGAAACAGTCAGTTTGCGACGTGTTTTATGCACGCTTGACCAAAGTGCATAACAGCCTTTTGTTCGGTGTGAATAAGACACATGCATATAACGGTTGGGTCATGCCTGTCCTCATGTATACCTTTGGCATACTCAGGTGGACCCAGACTGAACTTAACGCCCTGCATAGAAAAGAAGTCCGCACTACCCTGACGTCCCATAGGATGCATCATCCGAGATCGTTGGTAATGAGGCTGAACTTGCCGCGAAAGCATGGTGGACGTGGTTTTCTGAGCGCGCTCACCATGCATAATCGCGAAGTGTGCAGCCTCTGTGATTACTTCCTGGGCGAGATCGGATAATCCATTCTATAATGACGTCATTTCTAGTGATAAAGGGCTTACCCCTCTATCCTTAGCCAACGAGCATTGGCAGGACCCAGCAGTACTTAGCATTTCCGACCGGGAGACCGTATGGAAGGAGAAGGAGCTCCACGGGAGGTTCTACAAAGCTCTACATGAGCCTTTCGTAGACACCTTAGCCTCCCTCTACTGGCTACGCTTTGGTGATCTCTTCGGGGAAACCGAGGGTTTTGTCTGTGCAATACAGTATCAGGTTATTAAAACCAACAACTATCGGAGATACATCCTAAAGGATGGCACCGTGGACATCTGTCGAGCTTGTCGCCATCCCGGTGATTCACTTAGGCATGTCATCTCCGGTTGTTCGGCGCTTTCTAACTCTGAGTACTTGCACAGGCACAACCTAGTAGCCAGAATTCTTCACCAGGAGCTCGCTCTGAAATACGGTCTCGTGGATCGGAAATTGCCGTATTACAAGTACTTGCCGGAAGCCGTGTTCGAAAATGATCGCGCCAGGCTCTATTGGGACCGGGCCATCATCACAGACAAGACTATTCTTGCGAATAAGCCTGATATTGTGCTGATGGACCGGGCACAGTCAAGGATATTTTTGGTCGACATTACCATTCCGTATGACGAGAACCTCGTGAAAGCCGAAACAGACAAGCAAACAAAATATCTGGACCTGGCTCACGAGGTGACCGACATGTGGGGTGGTCTGCCGATCGAAATTATTCCTGTAGTCGTCTCTGCAAACGGGCTAATCCCAGTCAGCCTCTCGGGTCATCTGAGGCGACTGGGACTACGTGGCGGACCGCTCCGGGCTCAAATGCAGAAGGCGGTGCTCATCGATACCGCCCGCATCGTCCGCCGGTTTCTTTCCCTTTCCCCCTAACCCTCGGCCGTTTGGTCTCCCCTGCCGAGGGCCTCCATCTGGTTGGGCTTTTATTTATTTATGTATTTTTATATTTATTTTATGTTATTGATATTTATGTATATTTATCTTTTCATTTTCATTTATAATTATATATTTATAGAACCCAACCAGATGAGAAAACTATATAGATACCCCAATAATAATAATTGGTCGTAAGAAATGTACGTTGAATGTGATTAGCAGTGGTCACAAACAACCACCGGTAGGACAAACTCCGCCAATCGCTGGGTCCGCATACTCCGAGAAGCATCGAGGTCTCCGGCCCCTAGGCAGAATGCTTAGGTATTCAAGCGCGTTCCGTGCCTTGTGTGTCAATAGCATGTTAGAGCACTTCCACCAACCCTTTCGTAACGAATACGCAGGCAGTTTCCCAAAGTGTTGCGGCCACACCATCTCCCGCCCCCTCATCCCTCGCGTCGAGGAGACAAAAATAGATTTCCCGAATATTACACAATAAAAAAATTGAAAAAAGAGAAGAAGAAGAAAAGAAGAAAAGTGGGAGCTAGCCCCCTGTTAGCGTCGCAAGCCTAAAACTTATTGTTTATATGTAGAAAAGCTAAGCCCTGAACCTTAAGACAGTGTGTGAATGTGTAAATGATGAATGACTGTAAAGAAGTATGAACGATTTTATAGTTAATTCAAATTCATGTGTTACGTAATAATCGAACACGTAACACGAGTTGAGAGATTAAAGAATTAAAAGCAAATTTTATTATAAAAAATAAAAATAATAAGTCAATTTTAAGCAAAATTATTTATAACATTCGGCATTGCCTGATAAGAGCTTCTCGTCCTCTCGCCTTAACAATAGTTATCCTTGTCATTCTAAACATATATCTCTACTACTCTAATAAGAAACGATCTCTTTTCTTTGAAAGCGGTGGAATTGCTGTCGAAACCTTTAACAAATAATATTTTTGAATAATTAGTGATACTTAATGTCGGACAAGGGGGAACCACCCCTATCGCGCCGCAAACTACCGGACAGGCAACCGGACGTGCTTGATAGTCCTCTCATGGAGGCTGACCTCTTCGCTCCAGAGAGGTCACGAGTGCTATCCCCTATTGAGCCAGATCCCGATGAGAAAAGGGAGCCCACCGGCCACTGGTGTCGTGCTCGGTGCTAGTGGAGCTAAGCCTCCACCCTCCGCCGAACTGGCACCACTACCTCGCCGGAACCGCGCTTGCGGAGACGGACCCCCCCTGGAAATAGATGACGAACAACTACAGGAGGAGAAAAGGCTGAAGGCCGGTTCGCACTCGGTATCCGAATCGGCTTCGCCCTCAACCACCACCACCACCTCAACCAATACCCCAACACCACCGCAAATGCAGTCGGTGACGAGACATAACTCACCACCTAAATCACCATCTCTAACTACCCTCCCAACCGACATGCAAACCGAGATGCAGGATTTCGGGGAGCAGGACCCAGAGAGGGAAAAACCTTCAGACAGCACTTCATACGCTACCCTTGTCCCAATGCAAGACGAAATGCAGTTTGAGCCTACACCTGGACCATCCTCGGCACCGGATAGCTATGCACGGATAGCAGCCGCGCCGAGGGCAGCCCCACCTTCACCCATACCGGCATCTGTTCCAAGGTCGCAGCAGCCTGCAGCAGTGCAAACTAAATACCCCGCCAATTATAGTAGAATGCTTCCCAAATCGGGCGAGGCATTTCAGAGCCTTACACCAACTCCTTGGCCATGCCCCGAACGCCCGCCCATTCGGGAAGGGAGTTAAGTTCCGGCTGCAATCAGACAATGAATATCGCATAACCCGGAAGTACTTAATAGGGCGTAGCAAAGACACCTTTGCGTGGTATTGCTACACTCCAGCCACAAGCCGCCGAACAGCCGACGAAGGTGGGGCTTAGAGGGCTCCCTGCTGGTACTGATCCAAAGGAAATTATGGAGGCCCTTATCGAGAAGAGATTCCCGGTGACCTTTGTGCGCTCGATCCCCCCCAAAAGAGACAGGCCTGACTGTCTCTTCCACGTGAAGATGAATCACCTCACATCAGACGAACTCAAACGTCTGTACGCAATTGACGAGTTACTGTACATGCCCGGCGTCTCCATAGAGGGCTGGCAAGGCAGAGCTGGCCCTCCATAATGCCATAGGTGCCAGGGGTTCGGGCATGCATCGTACAATTGCTACAGACCCATCAAATGCGTCCGCTGCGCAGGCGATCATGCCGCAGCAGAGTGTCGTGTCGTGTGGTGTAAATAATATTAAAGTGTTAATTTAGGTAATTCTATCGGCAATTTTTACTGTCGCGAACCGCAAGCTCGGAACATTATGTTATCGAGGTTTAAGTTATCAAGGTTCTACTGTATAACCATCTGGTTACGTACCTTTGATTTCGGCACACTGAGGAACACAACGTTTACTAGACATGGTAAAGTCACTCAGGAGCACTTTAGTGTCTTAAAAGTCTCTGTCTCGAACAATACTAGTACAAACAATTAACGTTTATCGGAGGAGCAGGGTTCGACTCAACGAATTCACGGAGAAGCACTATGTTGATGAAAACACTCGACGTAAACCTAAAGAGCAGAAATTACGGAGATTCGGAAAAGCACTGGGTTGTAAATGTTTGAATTTATCAACAAAAACGACCGGCAGTTATTAAACACGGATTCATAGATTACTAACTATATACTAGATATAGTTCATTTCAAATAGGAATGCAGGATTCCACTTGAGACTTAGCAATTACAGCTGTAATGTTAATCTATTGTAGTGTGATTATTTTATTGCTTTAACACTTGAAGTTAAGCATCTGTTGATAATACTGAACCAGTATAGCTGGAATGACGAATTTTGGTACTTGAACATTAAAACAAATTAAATTGTAGATAAAAAACCTTTATTACTTTTAACTTAACTATTTTAAATACTTATAACAACTTGTTAATATATTGTTTAATCAATCACTCTGAAGAACATTCATCGGTATCTGTGTCCTCACACGTATTTATTATAAATGGTTGTATCCAATCCCTCGAAAATTCGTTTTCCACTCTTATGACATGGTCACATTCTTCCAAAAAATGGGATTTGTAGAATTTATTACGTTTCGTACACTTTGGATTACATTTTCCCCTATTGTAGACGTAATGTTTGACTTACAGACAGTTTTTTTTTTATTTGACTCCACATTAACTCAATTGGGTTCAATATACAATAATAAGGTGGGAGTCTCATTATCTCATGACCAGCCTTTTGTGCTAATTTATCGACCACATATTTTTTTTCAAAATAAATGTTTTTGACGACTTCCAACAAACTTTTAATTGTTGATTTCTCTGGCACAGAAATGTTATGACTTCTTAAAAAACTTATTATGTCACTTTTCCTAGTGTTTGTGCTGGGAATTTATTCTATTTGTCGGCTGTGGTATAATGCGTTATCCATAACAATCACACTGCTACTGGGAATATTAGGCAAAAGCTGATCAGTGAACCATTTCTCGAATAATCCAGAATCCATATCTTCATGGTAGTCTGCACTAGAGCTTTTCAAATGTTTGCTAGAGATCAGTAAAGCCCCTGGTATACAGCCCTGTTCACCGCCTGCGTGTAATATTATTAAACGTTTACCCCTAGAACATGGAGCTTTAGTTGTACAACTTGGTGAATTCTCTGTGTACCCTTTTTTTAGAGTATCGTGAGTGTCAAACCATGTTTCGTCTAAATATATTATATTTTTCCTGCCGACCTTCGTAAACGTATTTCATTAAAAATTTTTCCCTTAGTAATAAAAGTCGGGGACTTTCCATTACAGTTCTTCTTTCATCTAATTTTCCATACTTGAATCCAAGTTTATTTAATAGTCTCCAGAGTGTAGTTTCTGAATGTTCAAAACCAGCTTCACTTCTCATCAATGATTGATAAATCTCACGTAACGTTGGAATCTCATTGTTGAGGTAAAAATTGTAAATAGTTCTCCTCACATGTTCCTCTGTAAAATTATCAATTCTTTTAAAACTTATCTTGGTCCGTTTACGAGGAAAATGATTAGATCCTGCTGACACTATTCTACAAACAGTTCTTATAGGCACGTTTGTAAATTCCGATGTCTCTTTAATCACTCCCTTATCACCCATGTGTTTCAAAAGCTTATTGTAAACACTCAAAACTATGTCTTGAGCGTCTGAACTTAAATGTCTTTTTCTACGCTGAACACTATTTTCATCACTTGTAGATGCACTATTTGATATTTCCCATGGTCGAAACATGTGTATTTGTACGTCTGTGTAATAACGAAGTTACAAGACGACTGAATTTTTGACAACAATGTCATCGTGTATTTAACAAAATCATCAAAATTGTTTGCTGCCACAAAAATACCACGTCAGGATAAGGTCTTCCCAGGTATCGGTTGTAAATACCACTTCTTTTGTTATCGCCTAATGACCGCTTCAAGTACAATCCTGCCATGCTATTTGAAATGAACTATACACGGATTGATTGTTTGACAGCTTGCTTTTTGGTTAGCGTCAGCGAGCGACATCTGTATTTACAAACCTTAAATAAATGACTTTATAAAACGACATAATTAAAAAGGCGCTAAGAAAAGGTCATGTTAGTAGATTACGGTACTCCATCAATTTGGTATCATTATTTTCTACTAGTTGCATGGTAAAATGTTCTAAGATTGTACTACCTGGATATATCCTATAGGACATAAGTTACAGACGACAATTTTGTTACTGATGTCCGGTCTATTACTACTACCTATTTAAATGTCTTTGATAAAAATGAAAACGTGATATTATTTACTAGTGTAAGCGTGAATAAACACTTTGTGATTTGTGAATCAGTGTAAATGTGTAAAAGTGAATTTTTGATGAATGTTTCGTACACATATCTGATTTTTAAAGATTTTAATTAAATTCAATGATTTCAAAAGGAAGGATAGGCCCATCTAAATATTTTACTCATAACTTTTTCGTACATGAAAAAGTAGCGCATCTGTCATAATACAAACGTCATATCAATACACGACGTAACTAGGGTCGGATTTCGTAGTATAATTATCCTAATTGTACCATTATTTCATAGTTTGTAGTATATAGTATTGTAATAATACAAAGCGAAAATACCATAATTTTACCTAATGTATTATTGTTGAGTCCTTTCACATTTTAATATTAACCCTACGGTATCGAAATTTTTTGTATTGTACATGACTACCGCGTCTTTTAATAAAATTAGAATTAGCTCCCTTTCTGGTCAATCAATGTTCGATCGATGCATTTTTGATACAACTATAATGAGGGGCTACCACGATAAAAACTCTATGCTCCAGAAGCAATCGGTTTGAAAACAGAATTTCAAATTATTTTATGAATTAGATTTTCAGATTCAATTAAGCAGATATGTTTTCTTTTGTACTCTTTTCGTTTTACCCTTATTGAATATAAAATATATAAATTACCAATATTCAAAATTTAATTTACACTAAGTTCTTTAGACAAAAATTATACAGAAATAAAAATAAAATCGTCTAAAAACGAAACGTATAGATAAACTAGATGAAAGAAACGTGAAACGTCAAACGTGATAGGTATAATTTTGTTTTAAATAGTATAATTTTAATTTACATGTACAATATTTTTGAGGTTCTGAATTCAACCCTGGCCTAACCTTGGTAACGTAACTAAACTAACTGCAAATAAAACTTTAAAAATGCATTTTTATAATAATTTAACTGTAACAAAATTAATATAAGGTTATTTATCGATGATACGATATCCCCTTTTTTTAATCTTTGTTTAGTAATTTTTGAATTCTTTTACCATGCAACTAGACATATTTATGACAGGCAAATCTGTCCTGCGCGCGCACTACTGTCGACCGATTCGCGTTGGTCCTAAACTGTAATTTTAGGGCGCACTGGTCCGTTTTAGTTATTCGGTCGGCCCGGTCCTTACGTTAGTAATATATAAGTCAATGATTAAATTATATATTGTAACTTCAGGCTCAGAAGGGCTAGTACCCAGAATCGTAAAGCCAGTTAACATAGATTACTGACTATCATGAAGTTATAGATCTATGTACAGTTTAATAAAAAAATATTTGTCTATGATTTGCGTAATACAAAATTAAAACAAAATCTAATGAATTTCTTGTGGTCCTAAAATAGAAAATAGCCTGGTGTAGGACAATAATTATACTTAAACTTTTTAGCCTGGTGATCCAAGTTTTTGGTAAAATTATTTTTCCTAATTTTTACTATCCCGTTAGTTCATGGTATTTTCATATAAAACAACTGAGTTCTTTCAATTTCAGATTTTTCGTTGAAAATAGGTATACAACACCGGCTAAAATGGAAGGAGATGGAGGTGATACTTTAAAGACATTTTCAGGGATTCCGGAAGCTGTTTTTGTTGTAAGTCGGTATTTCATTCGTTTGATAATTGCAAGTAACATTTAATAAAACTACATTTTAATGTGAGAGGTTATACTACTTGGCGCATCTGGTGCATTAAGACCCTTTTTAATTTTATTTAAGATAAAGGTTCAATTGTGCAAAGTTTACAACCGATTTGTAGATTCGAATTTTCATGAGGGATAAATTTTATTTTCATTAGTCATATCCTAACATATAATATTGAGGAAACGAGTAGATTTTCGATTTGTTGACACTTGTGGTATTTGATGTGAATCGGAATAAGTTTATACGATCTATAAATTTTTTATGAAATTGTTACATTGTTTCCATTTAAAATATCTAATTCACTAGGTAGTTAGCTTTTTCTGCTAACAAATGTCATCAAAACAAAACAATGTTGGGAGTGCGACCACAGAAAATTTTTCATACAACTGAAAGATGCAATTGCATATTGTCTCATTGATGCAACCTATATTTTTTTATAGAATAAGGGTGACACTAGCACACAGTCCACCGGATGGTAAGTGGATTCTGTGGCCCATAGACTACATTTATCCTCGATTAAGAATCAAAAATGCAGTTGCATTGTCTCCCCTGAGGACTAAGATGGAATGCCTCATTTCCAGTAAAAAAGGGTCTTTGGATCTCTACACTCACCTTATAAAACACAGCAGCATTAATGACTTCTTATATTTACGCAAACACTACACATTGATCAAAACTACTTTTATGGATTTTAAATGTTTTTTAATTCCCGACATTTCGGGTGCTTTCCAGCACCCATGGTCACAGGGACTGAGGTGACTGACATCCCTAAGTTAATGTTAATTCAGTTTAAAGAACTTTATTTCTCATTAAGACAATAAGTCACTTACATGAGAACAATAACATCTATATTATAATTCTAGTGCGTGTGGGTAGTAAAAAAATAGATAAAAATTATACCGGTCGATCGTTAACCAAGAAGCGAGTTCATTGTGTTCCTATCAACTATAAGGCGGTGGTCCAAGTATAATTTTAATGCATAGTTTCATCATTATAAATATATTCAAATAATCTTCTTTTAAAAATATTGATTGAAGTCGCTTCTTTCACATGTTTTGGAAGTTGATTGTATAACTGTGCTCCCCCAAATGTTATGTTATTTTTTCCATAGTTTGTTCTTACGGCAGGTAACACAAAATTGCTGGCTCGGCGGGTTATATATTTGTTTATTTGACTTTTTGTTGTGAATGTTATGTGTGAGTGAATAAGCTTGTGAGTTATCTTGTAGATAAGTAGACATGTATTATACGTAAAAAGTTGTTTAATATTTAAAATTTTTGTGTTTTTGTAAACCGTTTTCGATAGTGTTAAGAAGTCATAGTTGTGTAAGATTTTAATTATTTTATTTTGTAATATTTGTATTGGTTTTAAATTACTTTTAGCTGCAGTACCCCATATTTCGATTTGATACAGTAAGTGAGGCTTCACCAACATATTGTATATTAAAAGTTGAGCATGTTTCGGTATACATTGAACTATTTTATGCTGTGCGCCCATAAGTGAGGAGAGCTTGTTGTGAATATATTGCAAGTGAGCTTTGCATGTAATGTTTTTGTCCAGTGTTAAGCCTAGGTATTTTTCTTGGTTAACTTGTTGTAATACCTCACCGTTAATGCTAAGTTTAGGTCGATCAGGCATTTTTCTATTTTTGGAACTAAATATTATGTATGAAGTATTAATTGTTAATAGATTGTATTGGAGTCAACAGTGAAGTATGTTTAGATCCTCTTGTGCGCGCATCGTTATTTCTTTGACATTGCTCCCGAAATAAAATAAGCTTGTATCATCTGCGTAGAGAGCAAGGCGACCCTGTAGTCCCGCTTGGTGAATGTTGTTTACGTAGATCAGAAACAGCAATGGGCCAAGAATTGAGCCTTGTGGCACGCCACATGTTAGAGGCTTGCGACTACTCTGATAGTCTCCAATTTTTACAATCTGATACCGATCATCCAAATAAGACTTTAGCATTTTGTACATGTTTCCAGTAATGCCAATAGGTTCCAATTTTTTCAGTAGTATGGAATGGCTGACCGTGTCGAAAGCCTTTTTTAAATCAACAAAAACACCTAAAGCAAACTGTTTTTGATCAATTTTAGTTTTAATAGTGGTTACTAAATCTGTAGTTGCGCCAAGGGTGTTAGATTTGGGCCGAAAGCCATATTGTTGGTTATACAAAAAGTTAATTTTAGTAAGGTATTTGTCCAATCTCATGTAAATAATTTTTTCGAGAATTTTGGAGAGTATTGGCAGAACTGAAACTGGTCGATAGTTTCCGGGATTTGTTTTTGTACCGGACTTGTACACTGGTGTAACTTTAGCGATTTTTAAGCTTTCTGGGAAGACTCCTTCATTTAAAAGTTTGTTAAGGCAATCAGTTAGATTATGAATTATATAGTTTTTTATACACTTTACGACTTTAGTACATATATCATCAATACCTGTGCTCGTATTTGAATCCAAGTCATCTATGATTTTAGATACTTCATTAGCTGTGCATGGGGAAAATCGGGATAGCTCATGATGAGCAATTGTTTGGTGCAGATTAGGTAATGTGTGTGTATCATTGTTATGGAACTTGTCTGGTATTTCATTTGCTAGTTGTATACCTATGTTAGCGAAGAAACGATTAAAGGTTTCACATACCTCTATGGGGTCCGTGGTCACTATACCGTTTTCATCTGTAAGGTTTGGGGGAACACAATTACTTAAAATTTTGTTATTTGCTAGATTATTAATTAATTTCCAAATTTTCTTGGGGTTTTTTGTACATTTCATGAATTCTCCGTAGAAATACTTCTGTTTTGTATTCTTAATCGTTTGTGCCAGCATGTCTCTCTTAAATTTAAAATCTAGCTCGAGGTTATTATTTTTAGGATTTTGTTTAAATTTATTCCATGATATATTCCTTTCATTAATCTGAGCTATTATGTTGCTATTAATATTAATTTAGAGTACCTACAGCTTTTTAATTATTGTTTATGGTCCGATCTATGCAGAATTAACTTACTTGGTCTTGAAGTCTTGCAGTGTTATGCTTGGGTTTAGTTTTATTTTATTAATTACAGGGTCCCAAATAGGTGGTAGTACCCAGCTTCCTTCTCTATTGAAATTAGGATGTTATTTAATTTCAATAGCCTCACATATCATTCTTGGTGGGAATCGATGTTCTTTCACAAGGATTTGTGGTCTATCAAGTCTGATATAATGATTGTGGCTGCCTAGGATATGCTGACAAACTGCAGACTTCCCAGAATGTTGATGCTTCACTTCAGCTATATGTTCTTTTATGCAGGTTTTAATAGATCTTTTTGTTTGCCCTATGTATGAGAGACTACATTCACAATTTAGCTTGTACACTCCAGCATCCTGTAGAGGAATGTGACACTTGACAGATGGTAAAAACTGACTAATCTTCTTCGGTGGCTTGTAGAATATTTTAATAGAAGCTCACTTCAAGATGTAACCAATCTTGTCTGTGACACCTCTGACATATGGTAGTACAGCAGGCACACGCTCGACTGTGGCCAGCTTCACTCGGTCACTGTGATGTAGGTGTGGGACCCGAAGCTTGTTGTCATGCAGAACCTGCTTGACGTGCTGAAACTCGGCGGCCAGGTGTTTGCTGTCACATCCCTTGTGCTCTGTGTAACAAAGATTTGCCCACAGTATCTAACTGTGAAGTATGGTGGTGAGATTCACCATTTAAATATCGGTTTGTATGAGTCTTTTTTCTAAACACAGTGTGACCCAAGGAGTTGTTAGGATTTCGGATGACTAACACATCTAAAAAGCTAAGGAATTATTTGCCTCTAACTCCATAGTAAATTGGAGTTTAGAGTTCATGGAATTAAGATGTTCTAAAAATGCAGTTACTTTGTCTGATGGTAAAATTGCGAAAGTATCGTCTATGTACCTCTTGTAGAACCTTGGGGTAACAGATGCAGTAAGGAGGAGGGCTTTCTCTTCAAAGTCTTTCATGAATATATCGGCGACAATGGGAGATACAGGTGAGCCCATCGCAACACCATCTACTTGCTGGTAAAACTCTTCCTTCCTCAATAGATAGCCAGATGTAAGGCAATGTCTGAGTAGTACTGTATATTCTCCTGGCATGTTATTTTCCTATAGTTTCCTAGTTGTATTTGAGATGCAGTCTGCAACAGGTGGGCATGTAAATAGAGATTGAACATCAAAACTGACCATGGTTTCATTGTCAGTAAGACATAGGTCTTTTATCTCACTGACAATATGGTATGAATCCTGTGTGCTCTTGTATGTCCTCTGAGTGGTGATAATATTTTGGCTAGGTGTTGAGCCAATCTGTAAGTTGGCGAATCAATCTGACTCACTATTGGACATAATGGAGCTTTCAGTTTGTGTATTTTTGGTAACCCATATAAATCACAACATGTGCCAAACCACCGAAATTGTATATATATATATTTCTTACCAAGGATGATACATGAGGATATTGAAGTTAAAAAACACCCTAATTTCAATAGAGAAGGAGGCTGGGTACTACCACCTGCTTAGGACCCTGTAATTAATAAAATTAAAACTAAACCCAAGTTCGAGTAACCCGGGTTCGATCCCCGCCGGCACCAATGAAATTGTTAATTGCAATTTTAAGTGCTGATTTACCACGTGCTCGGCGGTGAAGGAAAACATCGTGAGGAAACGGGCATGTCTGAGGAATAAGAAAAAAAATATTTCGAAGACATGTGAAGTTCGCCAACACGCAATGAAGCAGCGCGGCGGACACTTCCTTGTCCTTAAAACCCTCTCAGAAATGAGTGGAGGCATGTGCCCAGCAGTGGGGTGTATATAGGCTTTAACTTTACTTTACTTTCATTTCATCTTACTCCCTAGAGCCGACGATGCACCTATAATCTCCTTTCTTCAAACAAAGTGTTCTTCTTAAGTGGTACAAGAAAGTTCCTTTGCTAATGCAATTTTGTAAAAAAATACATAATATAAGCATTTACTATATAAAATTTATTATTACTTTGGATCTGGATGTATAAAATAATTGATGCCTAATTAAGTTTTAATCTCCAACAAATCTTTGACCCAGTACCGGTATGCAAATTAATTTCTAAAGCCTCATTTACATTCAGCCCCAGCCACTACTCCTCGTGCTGCCGGCAATACTTCGCTAAATATTGCCGTAGCAGGATCGAGAGCAGTGTGTATTTACATTCTGCTCCACTACTCACATCACTTTCGACTATGGCAGACGTCTTCTTGTAATACAAAATTGTGTTAATGATTCAAAAAGATATCGTATTCAAAAGATGATAGATAGATAGATAGAAAATTTATTTGCTAGAATACTAATCATCGCCTGAGAGGCCGCGCGCGGTCAGTTTTTTTCCGTTATTTTAAAAACTCGCCCGCGAATCAAGTTGTGCTTTCGCGCCAATTCAATATACCTCGTACCGCGGTGGGGAGCAGTTGCGGGCTCGCTGGGGTCTCTCCGTTATCAAAATATAAGCGGTATACGGTAAGTTTATTTTTCGTTACTTATTTTGATTTTTGCTTTTTTTTAGTATTTAGCCTTGTTATTATAACTTAGAAAATATTTATTTTCTTTTTAGATGAGTCTCAACGAAGAGCAAATAGCGGATCTTTTGCAAAATGAGAACTCCGATAGTGAAATCGAGGACAACTTGGAAGTCGATCCTTAAGACTCTGACGATAGCGCAGCAGATCCTTCTTTCGTGCTATTTCGACTGGAAGACGACCTACAAAATATTTTAGTAGACGATTCTGAATCCCCAAACATTTCAGTACCATATCAAGCCACTAGCAATGTCATCAGATTCATTAGTTCCTGCATCACAAGAAGAACAAACAGCGGAAAATCTTATTATTTTGCCTTCTGTGTTGACTGTGAGAGGTAAGAACAATTATATTTGGTCTAGAGAAACATATAGCAGGTCACGATCTATGCGAACCGCTGCCAGTAACGTAGTCCATATTTCTCCCGGCCCAAAGCTGGATGGTAGAGATGTCATTAGACCATTGAACTGCTTTGAAAAATTTTTTACTTCAGAAATGATGGATGAAATTCTCCTACGCACTAATGAAGATATTTTAGTCAAAGCCAGCAAATATAAACAGCAAAGTTCGACCATATCAATGCTAAGCATAGAAGAACTTAATGCACTGCTTGGTCTTATAATTTTCAGTGGTGCTATGGGTAATAACGATTTACCGACCAGAGAGTTTTTTGATTCCACACTTTGTGGTTCAAAATACATAGCTTCAATGAGCTTGGAATGTTCCGAGTTTCTCTTACGCTGTCTTCATTTTGATGACCGCAGTACCCGTGAAAACAGAAGACAGAATGACAAATTTGCACCCATCTGAAACATCTGGGAGATATTTATACAAAGATGTAGAGATCTTTACAAGCCATGCGCCTACATAACCATCGATGAACAGCTGCTTGCTTTCAGAGGTCGATGTCCATTCAGAATGTATTTACCGAATAAACCAGCCAAGTATGGCATAAAGATAGTTTTGGCTTGTGATGTGAACAGTAAGTACATGTTAGTTTAGTTTAGTTTGCGACGGGCTGTTTTCCGCAACTCCACGTCTATGCGCGTATTTTGCGTGTGGGCAGGAATAATGTGATTATTCGAGCCATGAGATCTCCCCGAAGAAGCTCAACAGTCCCTTGATGTTGCATGCAACTTCGGGGAGTGATCCCGGCGTGCCAAGATGTTTAGCCCTGTACGTAGCGACCTCCGGACATTTCAGTAGCACGTGGGCCGCCGTTTCTTCCTCCCTCATACATGCCCTGCACAGGGGACTATCTGTAACACCTATAGTAAATAAATGTTTGTTAAAGGTGCCGTGTCCTGTGATAGCACTTGTTACTATCCTGATCTGCGGCTTGTTCAGTCTCATTAAAACTTTGGTTAAGCGACTGTTTATTTCAGGTAGGGCCTCCCTAGCTTGTCTACAGTCTACTAGATTTTTCCAAAGCTGAGTGTGTTGATTAGTGAAGTGTCTACGTACCAGTGAACGAACGTTACCAAAGGGGATTGGTATGATTGGTTCCGGTCCTATAGTGGCCAGAGCCGATCCTCTTCTGGCCAGTTCGTCCGCTGCATCGTTGCCTCTGGATCCACTGTGTCCCTTTATCCATTGCAGAGTCACATTGTTGTTTTTACATACCTCATTTAATCGTTGATGGCATTCATATATTAGTCCCAAGTTCACCCCATTGCAACTCAGAGCTTGTAGTACCGCCCTACTGTCGGTCAGTATTGTGATGGGGAAGTCATTAACCTTCCTAGCATCTATTGCTATGGCCGCTTGAATGATACCCATACATTCCGCCTGAAGGACCGTGTTATAGGTACCCAGCGGTGTACATATGTGAATATTGAGATCTTCAGAGAAAGTTTAGAACCTACACCTTCATTTGTTTTAGAACCATCGGTGAAAACTCTAAGCTCTTTTGGGCTTAATCCTTCCGGCTGGCTGTTTTCATCTAATTGTATCTTGTATTTCTTATCGAAAACAAATTGTTTAGGAATCCTATCATATTTGGCTTGTAGGATAGGAATTTCTGAGTGAATTTGTGTTCTGAGTGAAAACTCAATTATGCCTGTATGAGGGACACTATTCTTACTCCAAAGATTTAGGGTCTTGAGTCTGATGGCAGCTAAAATCGCTTCTTGTTGTATATGTAGATGAAGAAGAGTTAGCTCCAGCATCGCTTCCAAGGCTGCTGTTGGCGTAGTTCTTATGCAGCCTGTGGCAGCCATACATGCCAGTCTCTGGTAGCGCTGAAGCTTCTTAATTGTGGTGGCTTCATTTGTCTTGGTCCACCATACCAGAGCGCCGTATGTGATCATGGGCTGAATTACAGTTTTGTAAAGCCACAGTTTTGGCGTCAGTCCCCATCTTTTGCCAATCATGTTTCTGCATTGCCAGAAAGTTATACTAGCTTTGTTGATTTTGTTTTCTATGTGTTTATTCCAGTTAAGTTTGCTGTCTAAGGTAAGACCTAAATATTTTACCTCAGAGGATAGCTGGAGTTTTGTGCTGAAAAGACTTGGAAGATGATAGTTATTCAGCATTCGTTTTTGTGTGAACGTTACTAAAACCGTTTTATTTGGATTGACGGTTAAGTCGTATTCCCTGCACCATCTCTCCACTATACGGAGAGCCGCTTGGTCAGGTCGCACACTATGCTTGCTGTCTTTCCCGAGACCAGTATTGTCAGGTCATCAGCATAACCTACTGTATAGAAGTGATTAGTATTTAATTTGCTGATGAGTTCATTAATGACCATATTCCACAGGAGAGGTGAGAGAACCCCACCCTGCGGGCAGCCTTTCTTAATTTGGATTGGTTGAGATTCACCAGCAATCTTTATTATTCGTGTACTGAGCATGCAAACTATCCAGTCGATCAGTGCCGGTTCAACTTTATGTCTACTGAGTGCACCTTTTATGCTGGAGAAGTTCGTTCTGTCAAAAGCACCTTCTATATCTATGAAGGAACCTGGACATATTTCTTTGTTTTGGATGGCCTCTTCAATCTTTGTAATTACCTGATGAAGTGCCGATTCTGTTGATTTGCCTAGACTGTAGGCGTGTTGCTTGTCGTGTAGTGGTAAGTTCATTAGCGCCGACCCCCTTAATTCCCTTTCACACATCCTCTCCATCGTCTTTAGGAGAAAGGATGTGAGGCTAATGGGCCTGTAGGATTTAGGGTCAGTGTAATCGCTCTTACCTGGTTTGGGTATAAATGTGACTTTCACTTCCCTCCATCCCCTAGGAACATATGTATTTAAGAGCCAGACAGGCTCTCATTATGGCAACAAGTCTGACTATTAGGGCTTACCCCCCCCCCCCCCCCCACTGTAGGAGTGCCGGGAATATGCCGTCAGGTCCTGCCGCCTTATAGGGGAGGAAACTGTGAATGGCCCAATGGATTTTGTCCGTCGTTACCACTCTCTGTGCTAAATTCCAGTCTTCTACTGTTGGTGTCAGTATGTCGTCATGCCGGTTTGCCTCCTGGGTTACGCAGCAACCTGGGAAGTGCGTTTCAATTAGGATGCGTTGGGCTTCATCCGGCGATGTTGAGTAGCTACCGTCGGGTTTCTTTAGAGACATGGATCCCGACGTGTTCTGTTCAGCTAGAATATAAGTACATGTTTGATGCTTGTCCCTACTTAGGGAAAAACGCTGAAACTGCCCCGGCCGAACCTCTTGGTACTCATTACTGCAAGCTGCTTACGAAGACTATTTATGGGAGCAACCGTAACGTCACGGCAGACAATTGGTTCACATCGGTACCTCTAGCTGAGCAACTTCTGTAAGATCCGTACAATTTGACATTCATTGGAACAATAAAAGCCAATAAAAAAGAAATATCATGAGAGTTCAAACACAATCCATCAATGTCGTGTCGGTACATCTATGTTTGGTTACACAATAAACTCACACTAGTTAGTTTCAAACCGAAATCCAAAAAAACAGTTCTTCTGTTGTCTACCATGCACAATGAACCGGTAATAGATCCCGTAACGAAAAACCTGAAATCATTTTGTCTCACAACAAAACTAAAGGCGCTGTGGATACATTCGATCATATGTGTGCGCTCATTTGACTTGTAATCGCAAAACAAGACGTTGGCCGCTGTGCCTATTCTATGGGATGATCAACATGGCTGTATTGAATAGCTGCATATTGCATGTATCCAATTTGAAGACTCGCGGGACTAAGCCAATGAACAGAAGAGAGTTCATGAAAGAACTGAGTACTGAGTTATGTCGACCGTGGTGTGAATTGAGAGGTGGAGAGCGACCGAAAATGAGAAAACGAGTTAGAGACGCTATACAAGAGGTTTTGGCTCCCGAAAATCATCCAACTGTGACTGAACCAGGTATAAAAAAAGGCAAAAGAAGTATGTGTAGTTATTGCCCAGCCAAAAAACGACGTATGACTGTTTATTACTGCGCTAAATGTAAGAAAAACTATTGCTTAGAACATCGATCTCCAAACTGCAGTTCCTGTGACAAAAAATGAAAGACTGGCTTCAAATTAGAAAATGTGATGTAACCATAATTTTAATTTAGTGTTTTATAAAGTTTATATATTGTATAATAATATTTATGCCAAAGAGCAAAAATATAATAGTAATTTTTTTATCAGACTGATGTAAGAGTGTTATGTTTCAAAAAAAAATGTTTGTTATTGTAAGATTTAAGTCTTATTTTAAGACTAATGTTGATTATAAAAAATAATTTTTATTTTAGTTTTTAAAAGGGTAGAAGTTTGCCAAATAATTAATATTATTTTTATGTAATAAATAACCAATATAAAAATAAGTGTTTTTTAAAAAGTAGCCTCCCAAGCGATCATTAGTATTAAGCTGTCGTAAATTTATATTAGTATTCTAGGGTAAACATGGTACATAAGATGATCAATGATTTGGAACCGACATGTTTTGCCATAATTGGCATGCAAAAATGATATGAAATACAGCTAATTAAACAAACCCAATGTTATATTTTAAAATTATTTCATTGCTTAAAAGATTTTTCTTTGGAATGTGTATTTTCTCTGTAAGTGATTTGTAAATCTTTTGAGAAAATAAATGTCTTAAACCATAAATATTATGTATGATTAAATACTTATACAGATCCACTCTAATTGAATTCTTATACAATAAATTGTTCATAAATTATTACGTTATTGTTACATAAATAATATTAAATATTATATGAGATTAGTTAAGCTATTATTATTTTAATAATTACACTAAGGTATAAATTAATTTATAATTTACAAATCTCAGGCTATTATGCCAATATTACCCTTTAACTTAATACATTATTTTACATTTTAATAAATAAATAATCAATATATTAACAATAATAATATAATAATAATAGCTTTATTTCTCTACACTTTTACAGAGTTATCAAAATTATTAATGTAGTCCCTCTTGGGTAAAAGCCTCCTCCAATTTGAGCCATTCTTCACGGTTTTTGGCAATTTGCAAGAATGGATGCAAATAATCAATATGACTTACTAATTGTATTTAGAAATAAAATGTCAATGTTCATTAATTTCTTAAACTAAATTTCATATTAATATAATAAATTTGACGAATTTGTAATTAATTATGTACATAGTATATGTATAGTATAGTTATAGTATTATGTTATCTCAAAAAGAAAATTTGTTTTTGTTGAAGATGATGAATTATGGTTTTTATCGTTGAAATCCCATATAGTTTTTTCTGATTCCGTCAGTTCTAAAAACTTTATTGTATTTTCATTATTCCACTCGAAAGGCATTTTGGCAGATCATACGTATTTAATAACAAGACGGCACGCACGTCCGTTCATCCAGGCGCTTGGCGCGAAGTGAGCGATGGAGCTGAATGTGAACACTCACTGCCGCTCGCGCTGCCCGTCCTTTGACTTCCGCACGAAAAACCGACATTTGAGGGAGCGTCGGGCAGTGGCAGTAGCAGCGGCAGTGTCAGCGCGAGTAGCCTGTTAACATATCTACTGCCCTGCCCACTGCCCTGCTCTCTTCCCTGCCCAACAGGGCTGAATGTAAATGGGGCATTAGGCATTACAATGTAGTTCTTATTCCAAACATTTATTTTATGTATTGAATATACTTTTAGTATGTAGTATAATAATTTGTATGAATATTTTTTTTTAGGATAATGTTGATGAATTTATGAATCTGCCTGAAAATTCTGGAGGTGTTGAAAAAGTTTTAATGAAACTTGATGAACAACATTCAAAATATAAATTTATGGAATATACCTTAGCTTCTAAAAGAAGACGCTTAAGGCAGCAAATACCGGATCTAGCTAGATCATTGGAAATGATAGAAAAGTTGAAAACTCAAAATGATGAAATGGAAACTCAGTTTCTTTTAAGTGACCAAGTCTTTGTAAAGGTAAATATAATTTATCCTCAACTTATAATTTATTCTCAACATAGCTTTTTGATGGTAAAGCTATGTAAATAACATTGAATTTAGTGCTATATACTTTTATTGCTTGAAAATATATGAGTCATTTTTGTTAATGGCTCATGTGTATTTGGTTGGTTCCTGATCCAGTTTATCTCATACTAGTTATATACTCACAACATTATTCTCCCTGCTTGAATGATATGCTGTTAAATCCATGTACTCCTCAGTTTATGAGTATGTATGTTCTCAATTGCTTCTTTAGAGAGTTCGAATGTTACTGTCACTTCTAGTCACTCTGTGGAACTCCTTACCTCTTCATATTTTGGTGTAGATATTTTGAACTTCATTTAACAGTGTAACTCAAATCACACTCTTTATTTAATAAAATTGTCTAAATTTCATTATATTTCAAATTTTTATTTCGTTGTCTAATGATATATGTATATTTATTTCATTCTTATTTACCACTTTTACTGAAAATAGGCTTGTCCTATATTGTGATGGATTTTCTATAATCTTCACATGTGACAGGTGTAGTTTTCATCACATTATTCTAAATGCATACAAAAACAGGAACTGGATAGTTATATTACCATATATAGAAACCTGTCTTGGGACAAATAGATCAACAGACAAGTTTTACGACATCCATTGTAATATGAGATATGGTAATAGATTTTCTTATGGTTCCCCGAATACATATTATATCTGTTCTATAAATCTATTAGAGGAGTCCATCTCCCCATGCAAGGAGAATATTCTGTTAAACGGTCAACTGTCCACAAGCTGATGAAAAAAAAGGGGTAAGATAATTTGAGTTTCTGGCATTCAAGAACAAGAACAAATCCTTGATTGGTTTATGATATGGCAAACACAATTGTTATTGTTAACCAGTACAGTTTTTATTTCAGGCTAATATTGCACCGACAAAAACAGTGTATTTGTGGCTTGGAGCTAATGTTATGCTAGAATATTCCCTTGAAGATGCAGAAAAATTACTGACAACAAATATGGCCACTGCGAAAAAAAACTTGTCTTGTGTGGAACACGATTTGGACTTCTTACGGTAATATTGCGTTTTTTCCTTTTATTCTTTATTAATCCACTATTGATACCTATCAAATATGCTGAGCTGCATAACTTCACTAGGTTAATATGTCAGACAATTGTCACCGATTCTTTGTGTTCTCTGAAAGAAATGTAACAAAACACTAATAACAATTAAATGAATAATCCTCAGAGTTAATCCTAGGGTAGGCTTGATAGGCTGTAATGGTAATGGAGATAGAACATGAAAATAAAAATCTCCGATTTAAATAAACAGTTACACTTGCGAACTCGAATACACCATTGTCTATGATCGGAAATCATCGCAACTCAAATCGCAACGTAGTCACTAAACGCGCGCGCCTTGCAAACGTCCGTCTGCTTGGTTAGTTCGAATTAACCTATTGGAAATAATTCGGAGTCCTTAATTGAATTATTAGAACGAGTTTCGGTAATGGCGAACAAATTCGCTTCATGTAAGCACACGGACACCTTCACAAAATTCCTCTAATTTTCTTCTAAGGCCACTTATGTTTTGGTAATAAACCTCAATACACTTATTAAATTATTGACTGGCCTGCAAAATCACTCCCGTAATGCACTAATATCATTTTATAGTCCACCTTGTCGTAAGTACCTAAGCACCTTACAGTAAGCTACTGCAGCAGCGGATGCGTGACCTCTGAAGACTAAGATGTAATGTCTAGTAACCTGTGATTATACTGGCTCTCTACTATGTACATGAAAATGCCATTTAAATCGAAATACAGAAACCACCTTAAAGGGATACTATGGGTACCGAAATAATGAAGTTGAATGAGGAGATAACACAAGCTCATTAGAAATCCAAAGAACGGAGCAGAAGAAATATTAGCGTAGAATACTACTAAAGAATGCGTAGAAATGCATTGTTCGATAGTTCACCACTTGGCCACTTCAAAGTTATCGTTTAATCATGAATTGCCCAAAACGCATTCCCTGTGCTTTACAAATGAAATTCTGTTAAGAAAACACCATCATAGCACTCACTACAATAACACAAAGTCGTACTAGTTCAACAGGTTACAAAAACCGGGTTAAATCCCTGCTGGCGCCAATGAAATTGCTAATTTTAAGTTTTGACTTACTACATGCTCCACGAGGAAGAAAATAATTGTGAGGAAAACTGTATATCTGAGAAATAAAATATGTCGGGGGCATGTGAAGTACTGGGGCAGCACCCTTATACTGGAAACGAGGCATTCCATCTTAGTCCTGACGGGTGACAACGCATCTGCATTTTCATTTGTAATAGAGGATAGATGTACATGTTTTTGAGCCGCAGCAACCACTAACCATCGGGTGGACTGTGTGCTCTTTTGTCACCCTATCCTATAAAAAAAGCACGGCCACAAAATTGCTTCGTAATCCTCTCGGAAACGCGAGGCTAGTCTTTGTGGCGTAAAATATAGACCGTTACTTTAACGTTACGATAACAGAATTACGATGAGGTGGTAGTTAAAAAGTGTCTTTATTTTAGGGATCAGTGGACGACAACTGAAGTAAATATGGCCAGAGTTTACAACTGGGATGTTAAAAAGCGTCAAGCTGCTAAAGCCTCAAGCTAACCTATGTTCATCAAAAACTGCATATGGAAGAAGCAAAACAAAACACCGACCTCACTATTTGAAATCTAATTTTAGTCTAAATTATTTCAGTACTAAATAAATATGTTTACATTAACAATTTGCTTACTTTATGTATATTCACGATGCCACAAAAGCAACTTAAAAATAAATTTTCTCACTCATTGCAAAAGTGTGTTGCTAGATATAAATTTAAATTTTGTTAATAATTATAAGCTTTACTCCTCCTGATATTTCTCGAGAGTTATTATGATCGTAATTACCAAAAAAGTTCCAAACGACATACAGGTTAAACATGAATTATGATTACAGTTTATATATTTCCATAGAAAAATACCAGCAAAGGTCGCTGTCTATAACAAGCAAAATTACAAACAAGTATAAGCATACCATTACATGAATACCAGTCCAAACTTCAATGGGGATTAGCTTTTCGTGGGTGGATCTTTTTTGCGTAACTACGATTTGTCTCTTTAGATAAAAATGTATTTTATAAACACATACAATGATATCCTGAATTAAAAATTTAAAAAGATTATTTTGATTTAATTATTATAATTGAAGTTTCAGGATCAGGCCCTCTTGGTACTTTCCCGTCCATCAACTCACATAAAAGCATATGTGCTGCGTTCATTTCCCTAAAAGATATCACAGGCCCTTCACGACCTCTCATCCAATTCGGCCTTCAACCACTCTACATGTTAGGTGTGTGCGTGCAAAAGTTCTATGTTTTAGGGCATAAAAAATATGTTAGAGTTTACTGAGAACTTTATACTGATTAAAATATTGTGTTGTCATCGGTCCTTGATACGAGTAAAAAATTTTCAAGTTAATCAGCCATCTAAAAGTTGGTGTAAATTACATTAAAAGATTCCGTTACAGTCCGTATGGATGAAGAATGAGTTTGGAAATGGCGGCTCGAATCGAGCCCGTACCTTCAACATGCACAGTACCAATAGCGAAAACCTGCTAATAAAGGTGTAACGTTATATTATTCGGTTAATTGGAAATGTTCTATTAATGAGAATATATTCGAAAAGAATTGTACGTAAATAGGTACATTAATTTTAAAATAACAATTATAACTAGTGACGCGCTTTGTCCCCTTAAGGTACCGTGGACATGTTGACATGTCCACGTTTTGTGACCGCTGAGTACAGAGGACATGTATACATGTCTGCATTACGTGCTGCTATTTTCGTCATTAATTGATATAAAAATACAATATATTTTCGATTGAACACTATTTCATTCGATTCTGAACGAACTAAAGAATATTCTGAAGCATTATATTCACTCGGTTACATAGACAAAATATAATAAGTTACATAGACAAATATAACAGCCATTCGCTTTTGCGTGCCGGTGCGCCTAGTTGCGTAATCGTTGAAGTTATGTGATTGTGATTTTAGTTAGATTTTCTTTCAAAAAAGCTGTAAGTAATGTTTTTTATCTTTACTACGTAATGTTTTTGAATGATTTAAGTTACAACAACAGTAACTTTTTATGTTTCAATTGATAAAAAAGTAGAAATAAAAAACCTCTACGCGAACAACAATTTCTAATAAGATAATAATAGTATATTTCTTATTGGAATACCATAGTAAATACTTTTACTAGGAATTGCTAAATGTTATATATATATATATATATATATATATATATATATATATATATATATATATATATATATATATATATATATATATATATATATATATGATTGTATAAGAAAAATAAAGGATATAAAATATATACACAAAAAATTTTTGAAAATGAGTTTACAAAGCGTGCGCAAACTGTCTATTGTCGAATGGCAAATGTTTGCAAGTGAAAAAGTAGAATTATTATAATTATTACATGCATAATTTCGGTTCATTTAGGAAGAATATGTTGTATTGATTGTAAGGACATAAAAATAAAATAAAAACTTACGATATTTCATTCATAAAATAAAATTTATCGTCAGTAAGTACACTTTATCAAGATCTGTTAGAAACAAAGAGCTGTACAAAATAAAATAAACATTTAAGTGTTATGGTTATTGTTTCTACTTATCGAAAATCTTATCGGCTTTAAATAACTGTAACTAAAACCTCTTTAAACATAAACGAAAGGTCGTGAGAAACATAAATGTTTATAACAAGTGCCGCCAGCTGAGGTGACGACAGAGGCCCCGGTAAAAAGCTGTTTTTTTATTATGGCGGGCGCAGTGAGGGATAGGTTAAGGCCGAATACGAAGAGAACTGGCGAAATTGAATGTATTTCTCTTCACTACAACTTTGACCTAAAGTAATTCTAAGCGTTAAAACATTTTTTGTAGGTTTGTTCGGTTCCTTCACAAGGTGCCCGCAGTTTTATATTAAATGAATATACCAACAAATAAAAAAATGTTAAGAAATGATATTTAAAAATGATTGTTCTTCCAAAACTCTGTGAATTTTAATTTAGGAAAAATTCTTTTACGTAAAAATGTTTGTATTGTGATTCCGAAGGTGCCTGCCGTCTTTATTTTCGATACAAAATATTATTTATTAACATAATTCGTTTTAATTAAAAACACCAAATAATAATATCGTATATTGCCAGATAAAAGTTTGCCGTAATAAATTACCAGGCGCTTCGACGTGTGACGTAAGGTAACAACAGTCGATGTGTCTGTAGCGAAAATCGTTAATTTATTGTTTTATACGCGTTTAAGTGTCTATAAATGTAAATATGGGTAGGAAAAGAAATAAATGTTACCTAAGTGGTAAAACAAAGAGAGTTTATCGCATGAACGCTGCTCGAATGTTGTATTTTGAGGTTAATACTTATATTTTTGTAAGGTAATTTTTTGTTTGAGGCTGCCTAATAGGTTGCATTTTTACTCATTTACATTAGCCAAACTGATCGCTTATACTTTTCCAGTTTCAAGGGAGAAACACTAAAAATGTAAATATCAAGACCGAGTCGGAAAAGAATGTACCATGGGCATGCAACTTAAAACATTATTTTGAGAACAAAATGATATTTTTTGTGCTGCCATCTACATTCCAAATCACTAGACTAAACTTGACGCACCACCCCACTACGCAGTTAATGGCGGTCACTGGTAGTTGAGGTTAATTTGATATTTAATATTAATTTCAAATTATTCTGATTTCTCGTTTTTTATGTGCTTTCTTGTATTATAATAAATATTTGCGACCCATTTTTTTTTTAATTTGTGCCAAAATGTCACGATATCAATGTGTTTTTAAATGTGATCAATTTGGTAAGTACTTTTCGCATAATTTCCATTTTTATTCACTTGTAAACAGCTAATACCTAAGAAATTGAAGGTTCAAGGCGTTAGCTGTAGTCACCAAAAGTCCACTGCTACGCATAGACCTCCACGGATTGCCTCATAGTACTATTTGCCATAGCTTCAACGCTTGGCAGGCGGGTTATTGCCCATCTCCTGTTTCGGTTTCCCTCTCTCGCCTCGGAATTAATGATTATATTTTATTATTCCAGATGTTTTACACTATTTTCCGAAACCAGAATACCCTTCACTAGAAAGGTTTCAGCAGTGGAAGAGGATAGCTGGAACATATCTAACAGATAAAACCGATAGTGAAATTTATTATAACTACCGCATTTGCGATCGGCACTTTGAGGACCGTATTTATATCCTCGCTCTAAAAGACTTGCAAAAACAGCTTACCCCAGTCTTTACCTTGGTAAGTCTTTATTAAATACTTTCTCATTCTAATGTAATTAGCAATTGTTTTAGTAGTGCAGACTAAAGAAACTCACTTTTATGATTGTAATATTAGTAAAGGTGGTCAAGCAAACTTTTGGTTTTTACTTATTATAGGTATGTCAGTGTATAGCTTGACTACGACAACTACTAAAACCCCACCTGATGGTCAGTGGTTATAAAGCCATAGATAGTAAAGCACTGTCTTATCAATAACTAATTAAGGGGTAGGAATAAATTCTGTTAAAGTAAATGTTATTGAAGAACTTGAAAATAAATATCATGATTGGCATAAAATATACACAGAAGATCAAAGAGTGCTAAAGTTGCAAGGAGCAGCTTTCTTCGACCCATCTCAAGCAGTTTCTAATTCTTATAGTTACAAATGACATTTGTATTATGACCCTTGAACTCATTGCAATATCTGAAGCCCTAAGGTATGCTGCAAGCTATAACAGGAACTAAATTATTATATACTCGGACAGCAAAACTGCTATCCAACATTTGGCTCGATCCGCCTTTGGAATCGGAGGTGTGCATACTTTCCCAAATATATCAGTTCAGTTTACGCAACATATGTGCAAGAGTGCAGTGGATTCCAGCACATAGACTAACTATTGGGTAATGATAAGGCAGATAGATTAGCGAACTCTGCTTGTATAAACGGTGTAGAGTATAATATTGACCCTTGCTACTCAGAAGTACTACCAAAATTCAAAAATTCATATATCAAATTGAAAGAATTTTTCAATTAACGCTCTAAAACGAAAGGTGTTTGGTACAAAACGATACAGAGTGAACCACCTCGAGTACCTTGGTTTATAGATACGAAATTAAATAGAAATGCTATTAAATTAATATTTAGAATAAGAACAGGTCACATTCCATGAAAAAAAATTCTTATTTGATGAAAAGAACTAATTCCACCTAATGTGAAACTTGTGGAGTGATAGAAAACTTACATCACTTTTTGATGGAATGTGAACGGAAACTAAGGGAATTATTTGGAAGGACATATAAGATAAATGTGGACAATATAGTTATTACGCAGGGCATCCTACATGCCCCCACCTTGGATATGGCATTGAGTATGTGCAGATTAATAGCATATGTATAGATTTTAATAGGATTTACATGTTAACTAACAAGAATCCCTAAATTAAATAAGAAAAAAAAGCTTATTCGCTTTTAAATTAAAGACAATGGTATGTAAGTATATAGCTTGACAACAACAACTACTACAACTCCACCTACCTACCTACCATCTACACATACTGTCTTAACAATAACAAAACCTTACTGACTTTTACCTTTAAGACAAATCATTTAAAAAAATATTTTGAAATTTTAGGGTTCCATATTTACACACAACAAGGAACCCTTATAGTTTCCCCATGTTAATCCATCCGCAGTTTTACTCAGAGACACTAAGTGTCTCTGAGTAAAACTTACAAATTTGTAATTTGGCATAGTTTATAGGCATTAATCATGTCTACAAAACTGTGAAATAAAATCTTAAAAACATTTTTATTTTGGGTACACCTCCTATGCAGGTAAATGAATGATGATTATTTATATCCATATATTCCATCGTGTAAGGTATTGTTGGATGGGTCTTTCAAAAACATTGCGAGTATGGAAGAACACATTTACGATTCAGGGGTTTGTTTGCGAAATATTAAGCTTTAACCTCTTGAGACCCAGACCCCAAAAAGTTGTCTAATTGTCATGAATTTTATCGGTCGGGCTAAGTATAATACAAACAACTAATAAAAAATGCAAAAAAATCTATCCCTCTTATTTGCACCAAAATGGGGGGTGTCACTATGGGTTTCAAAGACAATAAAACAGGTTTAAATTATTGAATGTTTTTATTATATTAAAGTAAGATAAATTCCGTGTTTTTAGATTCAAATTGATCAACAATTAAATATTAATAGTATTCAGTATGTGGGAGGTTTGATTTTAATTATTGTGAAGTGTGAAAACAGAAAAAACAATTACGATTTACATTGAAACATAAAAATATGTTGCAGTCTGAACATTTAACAAAGGTTTGCTGGTTACACGAGCTAAGGCGACATTTTGCCCTACCGCCCTTCACAAATACGGGTAAGTGTTTTGCTTCCTTAAGTCTCTTCTCTACGTGAGGAATTGATTCAACAAGTCTACGTTTTCGCTAAGTCTGCAGAGCTTCAATGTTTAATTCGTCCAGTTCTTCAGAAGGACTATCACGAGCAACGCGCGTCTGGACAGGACTGAAACGAGTATCGCGAGACAAAAGTGAAAGCGAGGGACTACTGCGCGTGACTCGCGACTGGTCAGGACTGGAACATTGGGGCGTAACCAATATTTGACTTCAAAATACCAAATGTTTCGCCAGATCCATTTTAAAGTCCAGATATTGTTTAATATCTTTTCTTGGAAGGCCACTTTTGATAGCATCTTCCCGATGTTGAATCCACGAAGCAGCTGCAGCAAAATAGAAAAAATGCAGAATAGCGCGAACGGTCCACTTCCCTGTTCGGCCGCGCATTGGGTATTTGCCAATTATGCGATCCAAAAGGTCAATTCCACCCATGTACCGGTTATAGTTTTTGATCGCTACTGGCTGTGGAATGGCAATGTACTGCTGCTCCTTCTTACTCCATCGCCGGCATGTCCCCAACGGTTCAACAGCATTTTCTGTCGAGGCAAGATGTATAGGTTTGCTGTCTAGCCATTTAACAACAGCAATGACCCTGTCTTGCCTGACGATACAGTCGAAACTTCCCCTTCCCTCGTTCACTAGTGATCTATCACTTTTCAGCAACGATTTACTCCTGTTTCTATTATTAGGCCTTTGATATTCAGGAACTCGATCCTTCTTTAGAGTACGGTCGCATAAATGTTTCTGACTAATAAAATGTCAAGAAGGGGAATAGAGGTAAAATATCTATCAAAAATAGATTGAAGAATGTTTAGGTAAGGTGTCTACGAATTTCAACACAAATTGGCCGCCAAGATCAAGTTTCTCTGGCATTGGATGAATTGCTGACTCCACAGTGGTCCCCCCTCCTTGATATAAATACAAGTCCAAAGGAAGGCCATTAGGATTCGCTAATAAAAAACCTTTGATACCTTCATGATTCGGTTTTCCCCTTACGACCTGCTTCATTTTACATTTACCTGTAAATGGTATAATTTGCTCGTCTATGGCGTTATTTTGGGATCTTTGGTTTTGTCTACAGCTGGCTTCGATCGTTGAAACTAGTGGACGAATCTTCCAAAATTTATCTATAGTTTTCATAGAAGGAGATACTAGCTGATCGTCAACGACTTTAATGTTGCTTCTTAATTGAAAAAATCTATTCCGTGTTATTGCATTAGCGACTATTGCTGCTCTGGTTTCGGCAGCCCAGAACTTACGCATTCGAGGAAGCCCTAACATACCCATAACCATTGAAACTCCTACAAAAGGCATTTCTTCTAAATTTGTATTTAAAGATCTTCCAGTTCTATGGGTGCTGCAAATATTAGTACAGTGTGACATTTGCTCAAAGAATTCAGGTTTGATGTAATGGCAAAAGTATTCATGGGAAAGTTTGCAGATTGTTGGTTCAACTAATGATGGATCCTCATAAATATTGCTTGGAGAGTTCTGGAAGTTATTTGTACGATCCCATCACAGCGGTCGATTTGTTAATCTAACTCACTGTAGTGAAACAAGCGGCTCTTCTTCTGAAGACTCCCACTCACTACCATCAGGTGACCGGGGCAATACTTCTTCGGGAATGTCTTCCTGCACTGTAGAAAAGTTTTCCTCCTCCTCGTCATCAATGTCTTCAAAATCTGACTCGTTAAAGTTAAACAACGCCGACTCAATGTCACCATCGGCCAATCCTTAAAAAATTAATATTTTAACTCATGAGTGCCGAAAGTGTCACCGGTGACATTCGAAGAAAATGTCGAAAATAATTGACAAAATAGAAATATTTTGAAATATCTTTCGCAAAATCCGTCAGTTCTATGAACATAGCACACAAAAAACACAAAACAATTACAAAAAACATCTTAAAAATAATATTTACGAAGGCAAAAACACTCGCGCGAGCCGCAACCACCTTTTAAACATTATCTACACTATAATATTATAAAGAGGAAGGATTTGTTTGTTTGTTTGTTTATTTGAATTGAATAGGCTCTTAAACTACTGAACCGATTTGAAAAATTCTTTCACCATTAGAGTCCTACATTATTCCTGATGAACATAGGCGATAGAACGTTTTCAAAAAATTTAGGGATCCGTATGAAAACTTCGTTAATGTAACCAAGGGTGTGAAAAAAATACCAAAAAAAACCTTATATCGCGTACGCTGCGGAAACTATTGACAGTAGAGCAAAGTGATGTGCTTTAGTTTTATGGAGGACATCAATATCTACATAAAAGTCTGCAATACCATATGTCTAACTATTATAGTTATCTCACAATAACTACTTTTCCTTGTTAAAATATTCAATAAGTACCGTCGAAAAATCCTTATATCGCATACACTGCCAGCACCATGCGATGCGGGTGTCACTGGGGTGTGGGAGGGGAGTCTATGTCAAAAAATATATAATATATATAATGTATTATACTATGTAGTTGTTTGCTATTCCTAATAAAGAGAAAAAAAATAAACAATGGTGAAGTGGGCATAAGAAGTCACTTTTTAAATTATTTATATTTTTAAAAGGTATAGTTGTTACACACATTTAAAAAAATAGTTATGTTACTATAATATGATAAAGTTATCAAGTACATATTTTAAAGATTAATAATGCTGCTCCAAAATGTATCTTTTTATATTCAAGTAAAGATGCACCACTATTAAAAATTAATTGATACTAATTCATGAAATTTTGGAGGATGAGCAAAACTTTGGAAAGGATTCAAATACCAATGTGCTCTTAAATGGGAAGGAGTTTAGTCTTGTGGATAGCACCGTTTTTCTCGGTATTACTATTGGGCTCATGCGACTAACATTGAAGCCATTTTTGTTTTGTAAAATGGAGCCGTCGTATGGACAATTAATATCTTAAATTGTAAAGAGTCCCTTAGAGAAAAATTTAATGAAATAACCCACATTATGAAAATGTAATGTAAGTAGGTACATAAAAACATAAATAGCTTTCATAATACAGGGTGTCTCGCGGCAGAGTTAGGATTTTGAAATGAAATAAAAGTCAATTTGCATGTTTTTGTGAAAACATTTTTATTGAAAATTATTGAACTATAATGCGGATTTTATTTTTTAAAGATTACATCTTCCAGATGTCTTCCATTTCGTAGCACGTACTCACGGAAACGATTCATCGCATTTTGCATAACGCGCCTAAGCATAGCTGGCTCGATGTCGCGTATTTCTCGTTGGATATTTTGTTTTAGCTCAGCGAATTTTCCTCGGAGTATTGACGTAAGCTTTGCTCTTAAGGTACCCCCATAGGAAAAAGTCCATGGGGGTCAAATTTGGTGATCGCGGAAGTCACGCGATATTACCAAAGCGGGATATCAATTTTTGTGGCTCTTGCAATGTTGCAAGTGGCTCCATCCTGCTAAAACCACGTTCTTGAGCTGTAGGCTGGATGCTCTTGAAGTTGGGGTATAAAATAATTGGATATCATTTGCCGATACACCTCACCAGAAACAGTTATTGTAGCACCTGTCGCATTTTCGAAAAAATACGACCCGATTATTCCATTGACCGAAAGAGTACACCACACTGTCACTTTCGGGCTCTGCAGCGTTCTTTGATGTTTTTGTCTGGGATTGACAACTGACCAAAAGCGACAATTTTGTTTGCTAACATATCCATTTAAATGGAAATGTGCTTCGTCACTCCAAAACACAGTATTCAGAGTGTAAAATCTCTCAATGATTGTCTGGAAAAAACTTTTACGTAAATTGTAGTCATTTTCATTTATTTCCTGCACTATCTGTATATTATAGGGATAGAATTTTAAATCACGTTTTAAAACCCGCTCTACGGTTGATTTGGTAACGTTTAAAGCCGCCGCTCTTTGCGTATTGACAAGCGTGGATTGCGACGAACGCTAGCTGCCACTTTGTTTATTGTTTCTTCCGTCCTTGAAGTTCTGCTTGGGCCCGGGCGCGGTTGATTTATAGCGGAACCGGTAGCTCGAAACTTGATAATCCATTTACGAATCAAATTTTCGCTTGGTCAATCGCGTAAACATCTGATATTGTAGTGGGAACAAAACTGTCTCCGAGCCACAACGTACGATTCTCCAACTTTCAAAAACGCTTCGATAGCGAACGTGCGGTGCTCACCCGACCACTGCCACATCGTGACTAACGAATCCGCACGAATGACGAAGCTACTGCGCTCCTCCCCCCGCGCTTACTTGCAACGGTTTTTTAAATATTCAAATTTAAAATCCTAACTCTGCCGTGAGACACCCGGTATATAATAGGAATAAAGATGTTCATACTTTAAACATTAGGAATAAACATAGCTTTTAATACCAGTTACTAGACTCCATTGAACCAGTAGTTCTTTTAAGGGGCAATGTCTAAACGTTTTTACAACAAAATCCCAGAAAATGTACAAAATTTGTCATTTAATAAGTTTATATGTTTTATTAAAGGAAAAATGTACAAAAAGTGTTTTATAATATCAAAGAATACATCAATAAAAATAACCTCTGGGAATGAGGTGATCGCCACCATGCTTGTTCTATTAAAATTTATTTAAAAAATACAAACAAAATTATTGTAAAGTGAAATATGTTTTAAAAAGAGTCGGACCAGTTGTAAATAAAACATGACATTCAATAAGTTTTATGTAATAATCAATATTGAATAAAAATTATACTATGTATTATATTCTCTGTAATATATCAATTAACCAGTAGGGACATTGTATAAAGAAATCAATTGATATTGTGCAAATATTGGTAAATTTAACACATGTTAATCAATAACTAAGCCAAGAATTTTTAAACAGTAAACATTTTAAAAAACCGGCTTTTATTTTTGTAGCAGAAACTAACAATTAGCACAATAAACATAAACAATTATTAATTACATTCCACGACTTGTGCAGTGTGATTGATGGTTGTATATAAAATAAAAATTGTAAAGTGCGTATAACGGGCGAGCTTAAAGCACTTTTTATTTAGCGCCATCTGTTATTCAAAGCACGTATCAGTAACGAAAATAGAATTTGAGTCGCACATCTATCTAGTATATACACAGTAATCTATGGAATGTACAGAGTAGTGCAAGCACAGAGACCGCAAATAATGTCATAGTCAATGTATTGTCCGAACGGGTAAGTACATAATTGAGCAAAACCGAAACACTTCGGATGTGAAGTGATTGAACAGTCGGAGTAGTCTTGTTAGAATTTACATACACAGTATCTATCCCCACTATGGGGCAATCACCGACTTTTTATTTTTTTTCTTTATTATTTATGCAATTTGCATTACGGCATCTTGTAAGACTCACAAGAACAAACACTTTCAGTTATATGAGGTTCTTTACGTACGATGCACCAGTTAAGAAAAAAAAGATCAATATCAATTCAATAACTTCGAACAATATTTTATAACGAATAAAGTACAGAACTTCCTAGGTGGAAGTTTGTCGACTAAATTGGCGATATACTAAAAATGGGCCAAATTAAGAGTACTCTTAACCGACGAGCATGTATGCGTAGGTATATGGATGTGGAAGAGACGAGGGAGGTATGTCAGGATCGTGCTAAATGGAAGTCTGTAGTCTCTGCCTACCCCTGTAAGTGACAGACGTGAGTGTATATGTTATTTTAAAGTACAGAATTTATAATCTATAGGAACTAATATAAATAAGAAAGATTTATTTAAGAAGTAAGCAATGCTCTTTGTGTTGTTCATTACTCTGCATACTGAGCTTACATGTCTATATAAACAAAGCGTACGGGTAACACACGTGATGTTCGATAGACGGCGCGTGGTTTTCTGCGAAACGAGCAAGGTCAATCGCGTCGTATTCGGCCTTAATGTGCCGTTATTTAGACTTAATATGATAATCATTAAAAACCATTTATTATAACATCAATATTTTTAGTCTATTTTTTGGATAATATTTTGTCTAGATCACTCCTGGCATTACTCTGTATTTGTTACTAAAGTTTTATTATAATCCGTTCACCCATCCGAAGATTAGCTCGGACAGACAGACAAACTTTTATAAGTTATTACTTATGTCTCAACAGAATGTAATTATTTTATACAAAAATATTAACAAACAAAATCAATAATAATCATGAATAAAACTCTCTGAACGCGTCGTCGGAGCTCACAAACTAGCGAAACAAGACTGATTTTTTTTTGATGTATGGTATTTTGTTATCATTGATTCCAATGAAAACTTAGACTTGAAGTTACAAAACGTACAAAAAACACAGATCGCAACATATTTTTTTCAGTCTATCGGCAGGTGTGTGAGTATAGATATAGACAGTGTGGAAGCGAGAGTTAGATTCGACGCCGTTTTCATTCCCATTCTTTAACCGCACGGTGGACATAATCAACAACACATTGGATACCTTGAGTAGCATTTTAACGAATGTTCGGTGATTTAACCGAATATTCGACCGAGTACGAATATTCGGTAAAGCTGCCGAATACCGAATATGAAACGAATATTCGGCCCATCCCTAGTCCTCAGCCACCTGCATCCATCGACTTCCTGCATGTCTTACTAGGTCGTCACTTCATCTAATGGGCGGCTCCTTACACTTCACCTACCGGTACGAAGCTGCCACTAGAGAACATTTTTCCCTATCGGCTATCGGTTCTTCCAGCTATATGGTCGGCCCATTGCTACTTCTGCTTACTAATCCGTTTGGCTATGTCGGTCACTCTGGTTCTACTACGGATAATCTCATTTATAAGTTTATCACGCATCGAAACTCACAGCGAAAATCGAAGCTGAGCGATCTTGAGCTTCCTCATACGGGCAGCAGTAAAGGACCATGTCTCAAATCTATAAGTCATCACTGGTACACGCACTGGTTGTGCAATCTCGTTTGGTTTCACAAGGGTGTTGTTTGTTTGTCTCGTTGGGGTCACAAGATGCGACTACAAATGAGACTTCATTATGACGATCGAGCAACAACAGTTCAATGATCACGAGCTTGAAAACTGGTAGCAGTCTAGTCCGTCCGTGCCTCTTACTATTAAGAGGCACACTGAACCATAACATGAAATAAAAGTGGTCACGCTAAGTCGACACACCACCGAAGAGATGTTGCATCTCTTTGCATTTTCTTTCGCGTATACCATGGGGAGTTCTCTGAGGAATTGTTCGGATTAATCCCAGCCACCAAATTTCATGAACGCACTACGCGGCAAACGTCCCGATACCATCCATACCATATGGATGCTTGGCGGTCCACCACTGTACGTTTCAGAAGGAGTTTTCTTCCGCGTACTACCTCTCTGTGGAATAGTTTACCACCAGCGATTTTTCGGACCGATACGACCTGGGGACCTGACCTTCAAGAAAATAACTTACTCCTTTCTAAAAGGCCGGCAACGCACCTGCAATTCCCCTGGTGTTGCGGTAGATCATGGGCGACGGTAGTCACTTAACATCAGGTTAGCCGCATGCTAGTTTGCCCGTCTTCTATATTAGAAAAAAAAAACCCTCCTCGTGGTCTCATCCAAAGTCCCGATTTTTCAGTTTTGCAAGATTTGCCTCAGAAGAACTAGTATCCTCTTAGTAGTCTGTGCAGAAGAACCTAAAAGCTAACTTTGCAATCACATTCTTAATCTCTGGAGTGTTAAACAAGAAATGAAATTGCAGTATTTAACAAATGCTATGACATCGTTCAGGCAACTGGACGGTATATCCAAATCGATCCGACGAGACTTATGCAACTTCAGTGGAGGATTGTCCTTAAGGAGATACCTCGAAAATTTGGCGGTTTTTCTATTGCTCATATTTTTGAAGTTTTATAGATTACGAACCAAATTTTTGGTATATGATTATTGACTATATGAACTTGGATTTCATAAAAAGAAAACACGGTAACACGTAATTTTCTCGATAGAATAAAATTGCAAAATAGGCCCTAATTAGTTACAAAAACGTACCATAACACCAAAATATTTTTACGAATAAGTTCATGGAATTATTTTTAAGGCATAGTAAATAATAATATTGTTACGAGCTTGAGGTTCGTGACAATAAAAATTGCCGATAGAATTACCTAAATTAACACTTTAATTCACTTTACACTAATTAAAACTTAAAACACTAACAATTAATCATACTGATTCACTTTATTTCGCTCCGAAGCTTCGCTTGTCTCGCCGAATTCAATACTTCCCCAATCGCACCTTGCAGCGCCTATAAATACACATTAGTACCGAATCATCCAGAATATTCAAGTAAACACGCGCAAGGTACCGAGAGTTCGAGTTTCAACTTCAAGAAGTTTAGTTCTT
This sequence comes from Parnassius smintheus behrii, assembly GCA_036936625.1. NCBI lineage: Eukaryota > Metazoa > Arthropoda > Insecta > Lepidoptera > Papilionidae > Parnassius > Parnassius smintheus. The sequence continues at coordinate 22,571,882 of JAUPFT010000015.1, read as the reverse complement.
CGGTTCGAGACTAGATGGTGCGAGTGCCGTCGACTTTGGCGCGTAGCACTGCCCGCTCCTAAGACATGCTCGCCCCGAGCGTTATCGGCCCCATAATAACGCGCCAGGCGATCCATATGGACGATCTTAGGAGTCCCTCTTGCGCCTTTCTGTAACGGCTCCGCAATGTCAAGGGCTGTCCCATCACATGGTGCACCAACATTGTACAATTTCGGTGCTCTTCTACTACGTGTCTGAGGTCCCCTCACGGCCGCACAACTTGTACATGTACGACACCAAGCCTCGACATCGTCACGATAATGGACCCAGTAAAACTGTTCTCGGACCTTCAGTAGAGTTCGTTTAACTCCCAGATGACTCTTGAACGACCATTATGGCACAGCTGTAGAACATCCGGCACTTTAGCTTTAGGGACAATCATTTGCAAACGACAGCTGTCTCCTCGACCATTGTCCCATTTACGGCACAGGACTCCATCCTGAATCAGCAAGCTGTCCCATTGGGCCCAATAGCTTTTCGTGGTTGAACTCATCGCTGAGACGTCCCTCCACTTAGGCTTGGTAGCACGGGCCTTCATCCCTTCCAAAATTGGCTTGATGTCCGGATCTTCCTGCTGTGCATGTCGTAGGCTGTCCTTCCACCCGTTGCTGAGGTGGTCTGTCCTGAGCATCCTCACGGATACCACTTCCTTACTCTCTTGCCTACTACAATGGTTGCAATCTTCAGGACAAGGTCTTCTTGACAATGCATCTGCGTTGCCGTGAGATTTTCCGCTGCGATGTTCGATCTCAAAGTCGTATTCCTGCTGCTGCTGGGCGGTGCTGTTAGCCGCACTTCCTTTCTGAGACCGTTCACCTTCCCTTCCTAGGGTGTGCTTAGGGCAGCTGGACCGAAGATGGCCCCTTTCCCCACAGCCATAGCACCTAGGGCTGTATCCTTTATTGTGGTCGCGAACCGTAACTGCTGCAACCTCCCTGACGCGATGGGAGCGAAGATCCTGCCGCACGGCTTCCACCTCCAGTGCATGGGCCAAGGCGTCCTTAAGCGTCTCGTGGTGTCTGAGCCTCACAGCAACTCTGACTTCAAGGTCGCGGATTCCGTCGATGAATCTCTGAACCAGGTTCCCTTCAATGAGCGCAGGTACAGACTGGTATGCTTTTCGAACCATCTTCTCCACCTCAAGGGCCCACTGCTGCAGGTTTTCGTTGCTGCGTTGCACGCGATCTTTAAGCTGCGCGCGAAACACGTGTTCCAGGTGAGCGTCACCATATCTCGCCTCCAATGCCTCAAGGAGCTGCTCGTAGGTCACTTTCTTACCGAGAGCTTTCAACACAGTTAAGGCTTGGTCGCGCAGGCCTAAGGTGAGTGCAGTCATGGCCTGGCTTTTATTCCAGCCGTTTGCTTCCATGACGGCCTCGAACTGTATTTTGCAGGCCGACCAGGAAGAAGTCCCGTCGAACGGTGGTACCTTGAACCCACGTAGCGAAGGTGTAGTAGCTACTGCGGGGGCTGCAATTCCATCTCCAAGTTTGAGTTCATCCAGCGTTTTCTTAACTTGGTTGATTTCGGTCTCAGCTTCCGACAGGCGGTTATCATGTTGAGCAACCTTATCCTTCACCTCCCTTATCTCTTTCCCGAAGGTAGCGTGAAGGTCCTTCATGAGAAGCATCTGCTCTTCCCTATCGCATTTGAGCTGCTCTTCTAAGCGATGGGCCTGTTCCTCCTGTCGGCGGGCCTGTTCCTCCTGTCGGCGGACCTGTTCATCCTGTCCACCCCGCAGCTGCTCTTCCAACCGACGGACCTGTTCCTCCTGTCGGCGAGCCTGCTCCTCCTGTTGGCGAGCCTGCTCCTCCTGTCGGCGAGCCTGCTCCTGCAGCATCACCATCAGAGCACCTACGTCAGATGTAGGAGCTACCGACGGGCCTGCAGCCGGTGGCTGGCCCTCCGACGTCTGCGGCGTTGCACCACCAAATCTTCGTTGGTCTCCTGCTGGCGTTGACTTCGGGTACGGACACCCTCCGTTTCCTCCTTAGGTAAAATCGGCATGATTTTATCCCACTTCTGACACCAATTGTTACGAGCTTGAGGTTCGTGACAATAAAAATTGCTGATAGAATTACCTAAATTAACACTTTAATTCACTTTACACTAATTAAAACTTAAAACACTAACAATTAATCACACTGATTCACTTTATTTCGCTCCGAAGCTTCGCTTGTCTCGCCGAATTCAATACTTCGCCGATCGCACCTTGCAGCGCCTATAAATACACATTAGTACCGAATCATCCAGAATATTCAAGTAAACACGCGCAAGATACCGAGAGTTCGAGTTTCAACTTCAAGAAGTTTAGTTCTTCGGTTCGAGACTAGATGGCGCTAGTGCCGTCGACTTTGGCGCATAACAATATCTAAGTACTCATAAACCATTTTTTTTAATTCATAATGGCGCTTACTTAGTTTTTTCCTGAACGCGTACTCGATGTAGCTATCTCGTAATTTGTCTATAATGAATTATGAAGTCATTGCATATATGGAGTGTAGAGGTAAGGGGAACAATCTCTCATAGGAGAATAGTTAAAAAGTGTCCATCTGTAAGAAATAAATAACAGTTCAAAAACTCTCCACAACAGCGTTGGAGTGGCTACAGGAAACAACTACATGAAATGAACTTAGCAGTTGTCGACGGTGTGAAGTGTGCTGCTAAACTGCTCTGTAGTAAATATAACCTTGAAAAAGTCGTCTATCAAACAAATATTTTTCGACGCGTTCTTTAAAATTTACCCCATAGCAATAGTGGCGCCACCTATATTTAACGGTTTTCCACGGACACTTTTTAATACACAGTCTGTACTGTACTCCTTGCCTCTACACTCCATAATTGCAATTCATTTTGATACTCCCTCAGTCGTCCGTGACATAATAAAAATAGAATAGTAGGAGGATAGAATAGAAAATCCCGCGCCGCGTAAGACTTAAATGCCTACGTTGTTGCAGGGTTGTCACTGTATTTTTTTACAGCTAAGCCTCATTAAGTTTTATAAGTAGTACCTAACATTTACAAACATAATACTACATAATACATACGCATATGCAAAAAGTAAAGTAAAGTTACAGCCTATATACGTCCCACTGCTGGGCACAGGCCTCTCATTTCTGAGATGGTTTTAGGGCAAGGAATAGTCCGCCGCGCTGCCCCAATGCGTGTTGGCGAACTTCACATGTCTTCGAAATATATTTTTTTCTTATTTCTCAGACATGCAGGTTTCCTCACAATGTTTTCCTTCACCGCCGAGCGCGTGGTAAATTAGCACTTAAAATTGCAATTATGAATGTCATTGGTGCCGGCGGGGATCGAACCCGGTTTGCTCGCGTACTGTGAAATTTACAGCGAGCGCTAACCATCTGAGCTGCCACGGCCCACGCCATACGCATATGTATCCTCTCAAAAATCAATGTTTGTAAAAATAATTTCAGCTTTACATTACAACAAATGCCAAATAACTAAAATACGAGTAAATTAACACCGAGCATATGGTGTCAGCTCAGATTCAATGTTTAAATTTAATTTGATCTGATGTGATATGTTAATAAATGTACCTATGAGGTATTTAACAGTGGTAGAGCCACGCGGCAGCTTTGCTGTTGCACGTATGGGCCGGCTCAAACCGGGGTAGTACGTCGTGGTACTACCCTACCTCACAAAATACCAGCGTGAAGTGGAAGCCTGCCCCTGGAGAATCCCTTGCTGATCATCCACGACCATGTTACTCCACTCCTGAGCGTGGGTGCTTAGGCTGACCCGCGTATTCGGGGAGGGAGGGGGCGAAATTCCGCTCAAGACTACAACTGCTCGGGGAAAACGGAGCAATTAGACCAAGGCCACCCCTGCCACGCTATCCGTGAATTTATGCAATATCAGGGGACTTCACTCTTCGGCCGGCTCTGCTCTTTCTGACCGAGACGTAGGTCCTCTCTGGCTGAAGTCTCGTATCTCTCCTGCCCAGGGTACAAACTGTAACACTCCTTTGTGCCTCGGGCTGGAGTTTGCGTTTACTTCAGAAAGGACACCTGATTTGACGCCTTGACAGTCTTGAGGCCGGGACTCCACCAAAGCGGAGACGAGACGAGCGGAGAGGAGATGTTTTTTAAACAACCAATAGAATTGTGTTGTTGACACATCTCCTCTCCGCTCAGCTTCGGTGGAGATCGCTGTGCGGAGATGTGTAAAATTTGTATGGCGCGATAGAAGCGGAGATGTGAGCTGTGCGCGGACGACGCGCAGTGGAGACGAGAGATGTGAGCGGCGTGCAGTGAGCGATGTCACCCTCTTCCCTCTCGCCCGCCAGCAACCCACAGAGCTCCGCGCGCGCGCGCGCGCCGTCCGGCCATCTTGCTAGTACCGTGTACGCGAGCACACGCTTTTACCGTGAATAATTTGTGCAGTTTATAGTTTTCAACGTAAACAATTAATTTAAATTAAATATAATGGATGAACAATTTATTGAATCAGTAAAAAAATATCCATGTCTATGGAACACATCAATAGATACCTATAAACTTACTGACGTCAAAGATGCAGCTTGGGAGAACGTTTTGAAAGAAACTCAATTATCTGAAGGTAAGTGCAAAATATTTAACTAAGTATTTCGTTGAAGTAACATTGGAATACGAGTGTCTTGCCATGGAACGGCGCCCTCGTTGTTGAAATAACTACAGAATTTTTCTCGAACTTGATAGGCATCCATATTGTCATTCGATAATAGATTCTCCACGTTTGTGTTGTTAAACATAGTCGTGGCCAAACCCGATTCATTATTATCTAGATAGCCAGGCATCTTGTCAATTAAAAAGTTGTGTAGAAAACACGTTGCCTTTATCACTTTTTCCACTGTTTCTATTTTTCATTCAAATTCTTTACGGTATACGTACCATTTCCATGATAATACACCAAATGTAGCTTAGACAATACGACGAGCTCTTGAAAGTCTTTAATTGTATGTTCGCTTTTCGTTATTTAAATTATCGCGTGAATATGGTCTCATTAAGTTAGGCATCAAAGGGAAAGCTTCCAGTCTGCAATAAAAATAAACGGTACAGGTTCTCCATTTTGGTACAAGGGTTGTGGCTGTGATAGATTCAGTGTGTTTTCTCTCAAACGAGTTCCGAATATACTATCAGCAAAAATACCACCATCGCTGAACCTTCCCATTGAACCTACATCTATCATAATTATTCTTCATCTTCACATCATTACAGTTGAAAACCTGTGTTTATAACAGTAATATGAGGAACCAGATTTTGGGGGTGCAAACATGTACAAATGTTTGCCATCAATGGCCCCGACGCAGTTTTTGAATTGCCAGATTTCTTCAAATTGCTTTGAATTTTTTTTACAATCATTTTCATTAAGTTCTGGCATAACCAAAGGTTGTAATACTGTCCACAAGGCATCGCAGACATCTTCTATAATTCTTGGAACAGTCGATTTTCCAATCCTAAAATTTTCAGCTATTTGAGAAAATTTTGAACCAGTCGCCAAGTCCCTGTAATAATTATAATATAGATTTATATTTATGTGTCGTTGTTTCAGTTAGAATAGAAGGGTAATTTCAAAATAATATCTTAATCAGTGTCGTGTTCTTTCCGGAACTATAAAAGAATAGGCTTTACTGAAATTATGTATTTACAGAATTTTCACTCGTTAAAAAGTTATAGCCATTTTTAAATAATGGAAAAAAAATACAATTAAAAGAAAGATCTTTTTTAAAGTCTAAGATTCACACAAGCACTACACATTGAAATCAAACAAATAAAACGGATTTATCACTTGTTTTTTTTTATTAACATTTCAAATTTCGACGCCGCCGTCTGCCACCAGAAGTGGACAGAGTGGTAAAGAAATTCGTGAATGGAAATATGAGAAGGTTATGGAATTTTTGATACCATATATGACGAATAGAGACAGGACTACAAATTATACCTCAAAAGCAAATATAAATGAACAGGAAACAAATTCATTGGAAAATAATGTAACCGATGAGTTTTTTGAAACATCAAGCAATCATACAAGAAGCACTTCAGAAGATCGTCCATCTGTATAACATTCGCCGTCACCGACATCAAGCTTCTCATCCTCGGCATGCAGAAATACAACAAGAAAATCGGATGAAATAAGTAATTTACTTATACAGCACCATGCGAACCGTGAAATAAATACGCCAAGAAAAACTAGAAATACAAACATTGATAGAGAAAAATAATAAATACCCTTGACGTAATGGACACTTTTTTTCTGTCGATATCAAAAAGTGTAAAAAAAACTTTCTCACTATATGCAGCTTCAGGCTAAACGTAAAATTTTCAGTGTTCTTCTAGAATTGGAAGAACTTGAGCTACAAAACACATGGTATAACACAAATGAAAATAATTGGTATTCCCCCAGTTACACTTCAGCACCGGGTCCAAGTTCGAGCCCGGGTCCTAGCTCAACACAGGCACCGGTTCTTACATTAACACAGGCTGGTGGTCCTAGCTCAACACAGGCACCGCGTCCTAGTACAACACAGACACCGGGTCCAAGTTCGACAAAGGCACCTGATCCAAGCTTGGAAGATACCTATATATGAACAGATAGAAGAAGCATTCAGAAACGAAGAAGACATAATTATATAATAATTTGTAATTATATGAGAAAAAAAAACAATATGTCTCATGTGATACTGTTATAATTTTTTTGTACGTTATGTTTCTAATAACCTTACGTTTTTTTTGCTACTCCCAGAATGGCAGTTGATATTTTTTGTTTTCGTTATGAATAAATAAGATAATACAAAAATATACTTGGTTTTTACATAATATGCATCACTCCAGTCTTCCGGAGGGGTAGAAAGAGACAACGGATCTCGATTTCTTGTAATCCTTACATACCTCAGTTCATACAATATTATTCATGTATTCTCGTACTTCTCGTTTCTCGTTTCGAGTACTTCTCACTTAGCCCTTTTACATAAAAAACAAACACTCAAAAAAGACTGATCACATTCAAACACAGATAACACACATTAACAAAAAATAATTAGGTAGGTACTTACTTCAAAGCTTCAAACATATATAGCTAGCCGCTCTTGGGTACAGATAGATCTCCTGTAGTTAGTATCTTGCTTAAATATATGCGGTTTAATTAAATTATGTAGTTCGTAGAATATATTCTCGGTAGTCTGTAAGACTTGGTAAAACTTTCATCATCTAACTCATTAAACAGAGTAAAAAATTCTCCATGACTGGTATGGTAATTCAAGTGACTTCTTCTCCAAAACCGATGTTTTCTTTTGTTTAGGTAGTATAAAGCTATCAATTCTGCTTCTTCAGACTGTAGGTCTTCTTCTTCAAGTAAAAGAAGATACTTTTTTTGTAATAATAGCGACATCGTCTACCTTTCGTGTCAGAATGCGTACTGAGCACTCAACGCCTCGCACCCGAGCTGAAAAACATCTCTTCTCCGAACAAAAAAGTATCATGTATGGATTTTTATGCGTATCATATGATGTTGCAAGAAAATGATTTTAACCTCTTAGCCCGATGTAGACAATTATTTCATCAATTTTTGGTAGACATGTATGTGAAGGCAGAAAGTGAACGTCTCCGTTATATATCTTTAAATCAAAAAAAGCTGCGCGTTGAGAATTATATACATTTACAAGATGCAGTTTCTAGTGACGCCAATGTAAACCCCAGAGATTTAGGTAAAATGGTAATTCTGCCCTCATCATTCGTTAACGGTTCCCGCTACCTACATGAGTACACACACGCATTGGCCTATGTACGAACTTACGGAAGACCTGATCTTTTTGTTACTTTTACTTGCAATCCCACATGGAAAGAAATAACCGAGGAGCTAATTCCGGGCCAAAAAAGTACTGACAGACACGATTTAGTTGCTAGAGTATTTAGATTAAAAGTACAAAAATTAATGTATGTAATTAACAGAGGGAAAATTTTCGGAGAGGTGCAGTGCTTTATGTATTCAATTGAATGGCAAAAAAGAGGATTACCGCATGCCCACATTCTAATATGGCTTAAAGAGTAATTGCGGCCCAGCCAAATAGACGACTTAATAAGCGCCGAGATTCCGGATCCTGAGCAAGATAAAGAATTGTATGATACCATCGTCCGAAATATGATTCACAGTCCATGTGGAGCACGAAATTCAATATCGCCATGTATGAAAGAAGGAAAATATACAAAGAAATTCCCTAAACGGCTATTAAAAGAAACAGTGCATAATGACAATGGCTACTCTTTATACAGACGCAGAGCTCCCGAAGATGGTGGCAGGAAAGTTACAATCAAATCTCGCTCTGGAGCGTTCGAAACCTTAAATAACAGCTGGATTGTCCCGTATTCGCCCATTCTATGTAAAATGTTTAATGCCCACATAAATGTAGAAGCATATAGCTCTGTCCGCGCAATCAAGTATATCTGTAAGGACATAAATAAAGGAAGCGACCAAGCAATATTTAATCTCAGGAGTGAAGGTGAGGCAAATCCCGTTAATGAAGTACAGACCTTTCAAGCAGGGCGTTATGTCAGCAGTAACGAGGCAGCGTGGCGTCTCCCTGGCTTCCTTTACACGAAAGGCACCCAACAGCTACTCACCTTGCTGTGCACTAAGAAAATGGAGAGCGTGTATATTTCACCAAAAGAAATTTCCAAGAAAGAATTGCATCACTGCAAAAAAACTACACTAACAGCCTTCTTCCAACTTTGTCAAACCGACCCCTTTGCAAAAACGTTGTTATATTCTGAAGTCCCCCGCTATCATACTTGGAATACATCTAGGAAGGAGTGGAAATGCCGTATTCAAGGCGCGCCTGTTGCAAATTGGCCCGGTGTAAAGTCATCAGATGCCCTTTTTCGTGTGTATACCGTCCATGTAACTAATTTTGAACGTTTCTATTTACGATTGCTGCTGCACCATGTTCGGGGTCCTACAGGATATAAAGACCTTAAAACTGTCAACGGTCAGGAATGCGCAATTTATAGAGAAGCATGTGAAGCTCTGCACCTTTTAGAAAATGATAATCACTGGGATGAAACCATGGAGGAAGCTGTGCAGTGCCAGTCACCAGCCAAAATTAGGGATCTTTATGCAACTTTCATATCATCTTGCGGGCTATCTAATGCACATGAATTGTGGGACAAATATAAAGAGTACATGGCGGAAGATATTTTGCGAAGGTTACAGCAGACACACGCGAACATGACATACAATGAACACATTTATAATGAAGCGCTTGGAAAAATTGAAGATAAAGTAATGGCAATGGTAGGCAAAAAATTAAGCGACTTTGGAACGATAAGCCCTCAGCGAACAACCGAAAATGAACTAAGTGATGAAATTATACGTGAAACAAACTACTATATACCAGCTTTGCAGCAGCAAGTAGCCGAATTTGTACCCCGCTTGCTTCCCGAACAAAAACGAGTTTTTGACAAAGTATTAGGAAAAATTGAATCTGGAAATGGTGCACTTTTCTTTTTGGAGGAACTGAGAAGACATTTTTGTTAAATTTATTATTAGCGCAAGTACGGAATGATGCTGTGGCCGTAGCTTCCTCCGGTATAGCCGCCACGCTGCTAAGCGGGGGCCGCACTGCACATTCTGTTTTAAGACTCTCTCTAAATCTAGCCCAGGAAGAATCGCCGATCTGCAACTTTAGCAAACATAGTGCACGAGGTATAATGCTACGAAAATGCAAACTTTGAGTGTGGGACGAAAGTACAATGTCGCATATAAAAGCTGTAGAAGCACCAAATCAAACGCTCCAGGATTTGCGCATCAATACCGATGTAATGGGAGGAATGGTGGTTTTACATTTTTTTTAAAAAAAAGTCCCGCTGGGTTTCTTGCTGGTTCTTCCCAGGACAGAGGTTTTTTTTTGCGAACCAGTGGTAAATTAAAAAAGTGACGTTCAATAAGTATTTTTATAATCTACATTGAATAAAAAAGTTTCTATTTCTATTTCTATTTCTACTGGCTGGTGACTTTCGCCAAACTTTACCTGTCATTCAAAAGGGCACACCTGCAGATGAAATTAAAGCATGCCTCAAGTCGTCTATTTTATGGCACAAGGTGACAAAATTCAGTTTAACTACGAATATGAGAGTGCATTTGTATAATGATATCAATGCTGGAAACTATGCTGACACACTATTAAAAATCGGCGATGGGCGGTTGGAAACGGATGCTGAGGGCTGCGTTAAATTGACGAGAGATTTTTGTAATTTAGTACAGAGTTATTCCGAATTAATTGCGAGCGTTTATTCAGATTTAACGAACAACATGCATGAAGACAAATGGTTATGTGAAAGGGCGATTCTTGCACCAAAAAATGAGAGCGTTAATAAAATAAATTCAGATATATTAAGCGAAGTAGCAGGAGAAATAACAGAGTATTTGTCAGTAGACATAGTTATGGACACAGAACAGAGCACTTCATATTCCGTAGAGTTTCTAAATTCTCTAAAGTTGTCAGGTATGCCCTCACATAAGCTTCAATTAAAATTAGGCGTCCCAGTCATGCTAATGCGAAATTTAGATGCTCCTCGGTTATGTAACGGGACAAGGCTGCGTGTGACACATCTTAGACGGAACATAATCGGTGCTACAATTTTGACAGGCGTAGGAAAAGGTGAAAATGTTATTATACCACGGATCCCTATAATTCCCACAGATCTTCCTTTTCAATTCAAAAGGTTGCAGTTCCCTATTAAGCTTAGTTTTGCAATGACAATTAATAAAGCGCAAGGGCAAACGTAACAGGTAGCGGGGGTCAACTTAGAAAAACCGTGCTTCTCTCATGGTCAGCTGTATGTAGCATGTTCGCGTGTGTCAAATGCCCAGAATCTCTACGTTCTTTCCCCGAATGGAAAAACATATAACATTGTGTACAGTAGCGTCTTAAAATATTTTTTTCCAAAATTCCCACAATCAGTTAATCAGAATTCCAACAGATCTTCACTTTCAATTCAAAATTTCCTATTTAGCTCAGTTTCTTTTCAATTCCAAATGCTGCACCTCTGACGGACCTATTAAGCTCAGTTTCCTTTCAACTCAAAAGGCTGCATCTCTGACGGATCTTTTATTTGGCTCAGTTTCCTTTCAATTCAGAAAACTGCATCTCCGACGAATCAATTTAGCTCAGTTTCTTTTCAAAAGTCTGCATCCCTGACGGATAATTATGCTCAGTTTCCTATAACTAAAAAATATCCCATTTCCATTTGGAATAAACAGGCTATTTTCATGCTTTCCTATACGCTGCGTTTCAAAACATTTAAATAGGCTGACGAATCAATTTTGCTCAGTTTCCTGTTAATGGCTGCATCTCTGACAAATCTATAAAACTCAGTTTTCTTTCAATTCAAAAAGCAATGGATAGTTCATTTCCCAGTGACCACGCGGGCGAAGCCGCGGGTAACAGCTAGTTTATTATATAATATAGTTTAATAATATAAATTATCTAGTGTCCTACATTATTAAACTCATAGTGTAAGCGATGGTCTGAAACACGGATTATTCAACCTAGTTCAGGCAGGTAGCTAATATTATAAACGTAACTTTTCAATTTTTCTTGTAGATTCCACATTATTAAGCTACACATAGTTTTAATTTTTGTTATTGCTTGTTATTTTTATTAGACATATTGTTACTTTATTTAATTGTAATCGTAATTGTTCCTGTACGTAAACATGTGTAATTGGAAATGAAATAAAAATTATTATGATTATTATTACAACGAGAGAACATATGTAAACAATGGAACAAGTATGAGAGCATTAGTGATACGGGCCAATTCAACTAAAGCATCTCACGTGACCAGTCCAATGGTGGCCACACAAAACGGCCACAGTCCAACGGTCAGTTAAAGACATCAGTCGAACTGATATCAGTTCGAACGGATTTAATCCAAAGAAATTTCCACAGACATGATTAGTTCAACGGATCATTCCAACTGATTTGTCCAAACTAGGACTGTGATATTTTTTAAAATATCGTATTTTTGATACATCGATAATTATAAATATATCAATGTTGGAGTTTTATATATCGTAAGTTAATATACAGTAAGTTAATATCGGAGTTTTATAAATCGAAAAAAATATCGATATATTGGCTTTTTTTTAAAAAAAAACAACCGTAAGTCATTTTGGTTTAGTTCATTTATTATATTTATTAAGCAAATTAAATTATAAATGTATGAAAATGTTAGATTATAGTTCTTATTAATTATTGTTAAGAGTTTTGAAAAATACTCGTTGTTTTATATGTTCTGCTGTTAAATATGTTTAGAAGCACAGGTGCAACAGATGTAGCTGACGAAATCAAATATTTAACAGCTATTTAGATAGAACGGGAGTAAACTGTCTACCCAACAGACAGTCGATGACGACAGTAACTCAAGTTCAAAAGACGCCTAACCTAACCGATCAAAGTAACTTGAGATTTATATTAACATCGAAGCACCTGTTTCGTCATTTTCTCTAATAGTTTACACGCGCAGACACTTAAATCACAAAATCGCATCACTTTTACGAATCAAAATCTACTTCAAACCATAGTTTAAGCGATAAAACAGAAGCAAAAATCCGTCGACGGTCAAGTTCCCGCCAAAACACACAGTTATTAAAGTAGTTATAAGTTTCGTAGATTGTAGTAATTTTAATACCACAAACATATTATACTATACAAAATTACATTTATTTTTAAGATAATAAGCAAATAAATAAACTAGGGAAAAATAATAGAATAAAATAAAGTGCAGAAAATTGGGTAGTAGTAGATTAAATGATTTACGAGACAAAATAAAAAATTAAAACTTTTTATTGCAAAAAATATCGACGCGATATTCATATTTTAACGCTTAGCTCACTGCGCGACTATGGTATCGCCCTGCCTCTGCGTCGAGCACTAATATGTTCTTATAAATCACTATATACTTCTGTATGTAATATATGCTACTATATATATTATATACTTCTTTATATATTATATACTTCTATTTACAAAACAGCCCAGATTGATTGCTGCGACGAGAATGGCTGTATTCTGATTGATGAAGTGTTGAGCCTAAAGAGGTGGAAGGAATATTTTGAAATTAGTGTGAACTAAATGAAATAGAAATTCCGAAAGAAGATGAAAGAGATAGGGAGATAAGTATAGATGAAATAATGAAAGCAATGAAACGCATAAAATAGTTAAGGCAGCCAGATACGATAGATATTCACTCGAAATTGCTAAGGGCTGGAGAAGAAGTGGTGGCAGGCCTGCTGAACGCCTTGTTTAATTTATGTTTGTAACTAAAGCGGGTACTGGGAGACTGGGACACGACTTTGCGTGAAAGTCCCAATATATAATAGAAAAGGATCTCAGCAGGACTGTAAAAACTACCATGGTATCAGCCTTCTTATTATTATGGGATAACTGTATGGTTTTTGAAAGATAGGAAAGTAAAACGATATGTGAAATAAGAATAGAAGGGGAGATGGTCGAGCAAGTAGAATTTATATATTTAGAATATGTATAATTGTCAAAATGAATTGAAACTGAACCAGAGCCTGAGCCTGAACACGAAATGTGAAAATAATTGTGAAATGTATAATTGTGTAAAGTCAGAATGTGTCAAAAAAGGTACGTATGGCAATTCACAATGCTGTATTAGTTCCTACTTTAACGTATGGTAGTGAAAGTTGGGTATGGCAGAAGAAGCACGAGAGTAGAATAAATGCAGTAGAAATGCGGTCGCTAGGGAGTATGCTAGGGCTGAATCTGAGTGACAGGGTGAGAAACTGTGTGATAAAAGAAGAGTGTGGTTTGCAGGATGATGAAGTGACCAGGATTAATAAAGGAATGCTTCGGTGGTTTGGTCATGTAGAAATAATGAATGAGGAAAGACTGACAAAGCAAATATATATTGCAGAAGTGAATGGAACAGTCGGAAAGGGACGTCCTAGGCGAAAGTTTGTCGACTGAATTGGCGATATATTAAATATGGTCCAAATTAAGAGTACCCTTAACCGACGAGCTTGCATGCATAGGTATATGGATGTGGAAGAGGCGAGAGAGGTATGTCGGGATCGTGATAAATGGAAGTCTGTAGTCTCTGCCTACCCCTCTGGGTTACAGGCGTGAGTGTTTATGTATGTTATATGAAGTATAAGTATATTACATACTTATATAAATATATATATATATATATATATATATATATATATATATATGTATTTGTATATATATATATATATATGTATATATATATATATATATATATATATATATATATATATATATATATATATATAATCGGAATCTCGGAAACGACTCCAACGATTTTCATAAAATTTTGTGTGCAGGGAGTTTCGGGGGCAATAAATCGATCTAGCTAGGATTTATTTTTAGAAAATGTCTTTTTGTCCGTGGTTTTAGGCAATGAAAAACTACTACAATATCGTTAGAATAAGAAGGTGAATTTTGACTGTTTATTAATGATTACAAATAGCTTAATTGGTATATTGGGCGGTCACAAAATCGTAATACCATGGTTCGAGCCCAGACCGACCGACCGACTTTTTTTAATTTTTTTTTCAAGTTCCTTTCTTTTTTGAGAAAATCTATTTTTTCGAGCCCTTTTTTTAGTATTTTTTTAAAAACACGAAAATTTAAATTAAACTAAATGCACTAATGATTTTTTATTCAAATAACCAGTTCAGTTTTTTCTATTATGTCGATAAGATCAAAAAATATTATTCGTATTTCATCAGTATGTAATTTGTATCTAAATATAGTTTCCAAAACACACGAATTAAAAAAAACCGAGCGAAAAATACCGTGCAAAGCGTGGTCATCCGGGTACTATATATTTATATTACTTACTTATATATATATATATATATATATATATATATATATATATATATATATATATATATATATATATATATATATATATATATATATATATATATATATATATATCTTCTAAAAAAGCCCCTTAGGACCTGGATTTTAACAGCTCTGGCTCGATTTTTATAATATTTGGGATGTATCGTAAAAATAATTTTAAATAGGGAGCGTAAAGACATGTTTTAATTATTTATGAGGTTGTGATCTCATTTTATGACAATCTAAACACTTACGACCTAATCCATGCTTTGCTTTATCCAACATAATTAAAAAGCGTAAAAGACGTAAAGGTCGTTTGTTTTAATGTCCTTTACGTACTTACTTTTATTTTTCTGGACAATTATCAGGGCGTTGTTGTCTGCAACTGAACCTGAAATAAAGAAGATCACTTTGACTACCCCTATTGACAAGGTGCTAACCACTGACGTTATTCAGGACATACCTCTGGGTGATGTTGTCTTTGCGCCTAAATCTGCAATAAAGAGATCACTCAGACTACTCCTATTGACGAGGTACTTACCGCTGACGTTATCCAGGACATGCCTCCGGGTGATGTTGTCTTAGCGCCTGAACCTGAAACAAAGAAGATTGCTCAGATTTATCCTATTGATGAGGTACTTACCGCTGAAGTTATTCTGGACATGCCTCCTGGTGATGTTGTCTTTGCACCTGAACCTGAAATAAAGAGATCACTCAGACTACTCCTATTGACGAAGTACTTACCGCTGTCGTAATCCAGGAAATGCCTTCTGGTGATGTTGTCTTTGCGCCTGAACCTGAAATAAAGAGATCACTCAGACTATTTCTATTGACGAAGTACTTACCGCTGACGTTACCCAGGACATGCCAAGATTGCTCAGACTACTTCTTCTGACGTTATACATGAACCACGGACGCATCATTCCCATGACATTTCTTGCACTGAAATAGTTACAGACAACGTTGACCAATCTACATTATGTCAACAAACTCAGGTGTGCACTTCTTTGAAAACCGTGGTCTTTGAGCACGAACGTATGGATATAGAACATAATAAGGGTTTTCCTTCGCTTATCAATATTTTTGATACATCTTTTTTTGATCCAACAACCGACACCAGTGATTATGATATGAATTCCGAACACCCTAAACCTAGTAATAAATTTCATAATATGTTTTTCCATCCCACGTTGATTATCTTTCTGATAATGAAGACTTTTCTGCAGGTAGGTTGGTGATTTTAATATTAATATCAGGAAAATAATAAAATCACTGAAAAGTTGCATAATCTCTTAAAATTTTTTAATCTAACGTCAACAATCGACCTACTAGGTTGAACTCCTGTCTTGACCTTATCTTTAGTAATGTGAATAATGTCACTGCAGAGTTATTACCACTTGCTCTATCGGATCATGACATGGCTCAAATTCTACACGTTCCTGTATAAACACAGAAATACCACTCCTAAAGTACTATATTATAAAATGAAACTATTGTAAAGAAAATGTTAATAAATTTAAATACTGTAAATATCTAGATTAACGTTTTCTGATGTTTTAATGAATCAAATTTGGATATAGCTTTCCAAAACATTTTGATTTTGATACTTTTATGTTATTTTATGAGCTATGCTTTCCTAAAATTAGGATATGTATTAATAATAGAGTTCGTCGACCTAAGTGGATATCAAAAGGACTTAGGAAAAGCTGTACAATGAAGAGGAAGCTTAGGTTTAACTATTATAAAGTAAAATCGAACCAGATTAAAATAAGGTATAGGATCTATTCCGTTGTACTAAGACGTTGTATAAATCAAGCGGAAAAACTTAATAATGATAAATATATAGAGCAATCAAAAAATAGATGTCGTGCTTCCTGGAATATCATAAAAAGTCAGACTTGTTGCATAAATAATAATTTAATTCAAAAAGTTTGTATAAGTAACAATTTTTTGACAGATCCTCAACAAATTGCTTAAGCTTTCAACAACCACTTTATTGAATCAACAAATATCAATAATAACAGTAATCAGTGCCAAAACACTAATAGTCTAAGAGTATATAATAGCATGTATTTAGAAATTTATACTGGTGGAGCCACGTGTTTAAGGCTGCCGAAGTCTAGTTCCCCGGTCGAACCTTAAACCTACTACGCGAGATATTAACTAAAGTGGACTGTATATGCGGTTGATTCTACGCTTACGTATAAGCGACTACTATAGAATGCGGTATAATGCACTTGCTCTTCCCTAAAAACTAAACTACTACGGTGCCAAATCGCTGAAAGGGGATCCTGCCTTATTAGGAGAACAACAAAATTGGAGCGGGTTAAACTATAAGGCAGTAAATAAAGGAGTGTTGACTCACCGGGGTTTCTTCTATCCTGTTGAGCACTATAGCTGCAACTTCTTCTGGAACACTCCGGAGAGAGGCGGTGCGCGACTATATCTCACCCGAGGTGAGGGAACTTCTTCTAGACAGACACTCTGGGGCCCCAGGGGTGCGTCGGGAGAGAAGCGTTGTGGTTTCAGCGACGACTGCGGTGGAAAGAGGCCGCGCAACGGTCGCGCGTGCCTTATATGTCCTCGGCCCCGATGATTACGTGACATTCTAGAATCATCTTCTTGCCCCCTCCCACCCCACCACCCCGATGTGTCGATGGAGGATAGAGGAGGGTATGAATGATATCGTTTTGTCGGAAAGGAACAAGCGGCTTGGCACCTCTACCGTCAAATATAATAATCCAATGGTTTTTTCCGCGCAACCATCTCCCCCGCCCTTGAAGGATTTCCTTCAAATTAACTAACACAACTAGAGCTAAGATCAACTAACAAAATAACTAACTAACGCTAAGATTACTTAAATTCAACTACAATTTAATCTAGAAAGCTAATTTAAATTATGGAAGAGGCAGGGGGCACAAACGGACAACCGGACGCAAGTAAGACCCAACCGTGGTCTTAACGCGAGCTATCCTAACTACTCCGTCGGAACCGGGAAAGACCTCTTCGACAATTCCTAACGGCCAGTGGAGAGGCGGCGTATTCTCTTTGGTGAGCACAACTACAGTTCCTACAGCTAAAGGCTCAGTTGCTGTGTTCCATTTTTGCCGAGACTGCAAAGCATGCAAGTATTCCATCCTCCATCGTTTCCAAAACGATTGCACTAACCGATCTAATAATTTGTGGCGTGCGGAAATGCTAAGTCTGTTCTCATCCATATCTGCGGCTGGCAAATACTTTAAAGGCGTTAAATTCAAAAAATGTGCTGGAGTTAGAGCCAGCGGTTCCGAGGGGTCACTAGACTACGTACGACAAAGTGGGCGACTATTCATTACGCATTCAATTTGAGCGAGCACCGTACTTAGCTCTTCGAAGGACAAAATTTGATCTCCTATTACTCGGTATAAATGACTCTTTAGACTCTTGATATTAGTCTCCCAATTGCCCCCAAAATGGCTCGCGGCTGGGACGTTCAGAGACCACTCAATGCGGTTCTCGGCTAGAATGTGAGCGAACTCCGAATTATAGTACTTGCTAGCTAAGAGCTCATGTAGTTCCGATAGAATACGTTTTGCACCGACGTAGTTCGTACCGTTATCCGAATACAATCTACTTACAGGGCCACGGCGGGAAAGAAATCTTTTAAATGCACCCATAAAGCCTGCTGTGCTTAGATCACCAACGAGTTCTATATGCACCGCTCGAGTAGTTAGACATACGAAAATGCAGACGTAAGCCTTTGTGGATCTTATACCACGCCCGCGAGTGAGCGTGACCTTAAACGGACCAGCGAAATCAGACCCGGTGTGCGTGAAGGGCTTTACTGATTGTATTACTCTACAAGATC
Source organism: Parnassius smintheus behrii (assembly GCA_036936625.1). Taxonomy (NCBI): domain Eukaryota; kingdom Metazoa; phylum Arthropoda; class Insecta; order Lepidoptera; family Papilionidae; genus Parnassius; species Parnassius smintheus. The sequence goes on along the minus strand of JAUPFT010000015.1, from coordinate 22,553,095 downwards.
TAAGTTCCGCCATTTCCGGAAATGACGGTTTGGGGCGTGCCCGAAAGCAAGCTATACATCTGTGCACCCGATTGCGTATTAAACTACGTGCAGAAAGAATCCAATAATTCTGACGCAAAATCGACATCAACAAGTCGGGGCCAGCGTGAGAGTTCAATTTATGATGGTAGTCGACTAATAAGTTCATGATATGGTCTTTACGCGGTAAAACAATAGGGTGCCGTTGGTCGAAACTCAATTGCGAGTTGGACAAGCGTCCACCTACCCTTACAATCCCATCCTGTAAAAATGGCTTAAGGCGTTGAAAGGCGCGACTACAAGCTCTATTCGATTGTAATCTTCTAATTTCTTCAGAGAAGTGCGCACGTTGAAGTTCACGCAATACTAGCGACTCGGCATAGTTGTAATCGGATGCTAAGACATACGAACAAACACTACTTATCGACTTTAAACTACAAAGGCTACACTGTAACGACAAAAATGATTTAAATATAACACAGCGTATTGCTGTGGCGCGGCTAAACTGTACTATTTTATTTTTAATTTTACGGAACACCAACAAGCTAAACAAACACTAAGGAAATACCAATATATAATTCTATCAACGACAAACTAATATTTAAATAATAAACTATCCAATCACAAGTATGCAATTTCTAAGCGACTAAGCTATAATTATTAATAAGCGGTGAAACAATGCGATGAACGCTTCGGAACAACACTGCATATGGCTTGTTGCTCGCGAAGTCTCACTTCCTCCCGCCAATCAAGATTGGTCTCAGCAGGTCTCTTCCGTAGCCTCCAGTGAGGCACGCTTTCTGTCGCAGCGGCACGGTGTCTCCATGCGCCGCGACCGTGACCTCGATCCGCGCCGCGCGCGCTTCCGCTAACTAGATCGATTCGAGCACTGAATATGTCACCTGACGGGTTGCGGGGCGATCTAATCTTGCTAATATGGGCCTTGTTCGCGGTGTCGGTAAACCTAGCTCCAGGGCTATCCCTACTCGGCGTTCCCTTCGGCTGCGACGAAACTACAACAGGTTTACTAACAACAGACTCTAACGTCTTGCTTCTCGACCCTTCGCATAATTTATTACCCGAGCGCGGGATGTTCCCCTCCCCTATTTCCCGAAAATTGCGAGTCAATAATTCGGGAGGTTCGACAGCGATGGTGCAACAACAGGATGTTGCCGAAATGCTATCTATGATGGGGCGGAGCCAAGGATAACATATCCCAATACGGTTTCCAGTGCGTAAGGCGTGGTATGCGAGGAGTTGCCCTTGACCTTATTGTTTAACAAAAGATGAGGGAAAAGCGATGCCCCAATGAGCATGTCTATGTTTCCAGGAACGGCGTAAGTGTCGTCTGCTAGAGTCAAATTTTTAAATTCAATCATTGCCGAGGTGTCAACCGAAACGGTTGGCAACCGTTCAGTGACCCTATCTACTACTAGTGCATTTATATCAAAGTTAACATTACGATCTATCCGAGAATAAAATTTTAAATTTATATATCCCTGTGTCGCTTTACTAGTACCTCCGATGCCTTTAACTACAGGACATGAAAGTGACCTATTTATTACTAAGCCTAAGCGCTGACAACATTGTCGCGTTATAAAGCTATTTTGGGCTCCGCTGTCCAGCAGTGCACGGACGCTTTGTTCGTTTCCACGCGAATCCCTAACCAAAATACGCGCCGTACCCAGTAACACAGTTGAAGGAGGTTGTGCTCCCATATTTGCCAATGAGCACAGAGCGACATCACCAGGTCGACCGCTAGAATCGTTGACCTTAGTAGGGGCGAATTCCTTATCCGCTTTACTTGACGCCGCTATATTGCTATTTTCAAAATGTAATAGCGTGTGATGTTTCCTGGCGCACTTGCTACATACGGAATTCGAATTGCATTTTGCAACTAAATGCTTATCGCTTAAGCAGTTCAAACATAGGTTGTTTGTCTTTACTAACTTATAACGTTCGCTTGGTGAATATTTACGAAAAGTCGCACAGTTATATAAATTACCGTGTTTATCTTTACATACTAAACAAGTATGCTGGAGTGATGTTGGCGTAGCGGTTACGTAAGTTAACGACCCTGCTATTTTAGATGGTTGAGTCTGTCTACGGTCGACGCACCTTTTATTGTCCTGTTTAACGTTCGGAGAGCGCTGCATTACCTTTATTTGATCTCGCACGAACGATGCTAATGAATGAAAGGAAGGCATCTCCGAGCTACGATGCTCCGTTTCAAACGCACGCACGGTGTCGGGGTCCAACTTCTTCAGTGCAATATGGAGAAACACCACATCCATAAGATCATTAAATTTCAAATTCTTAAGTGCAGCCACCGATGCCACAAATTTATCTAGAAATTGCTCTAAGCCGTTGATGTTCGCGGATGATATAGGTTTAAGATCGAATATCTGGTTCAAATATTCGGAAGCTAACATTCTCCTATCTTCATATTTAGTTTTAAGCGTTTCGAATATTAATAGGTAATTGTTTGCTGTAGGTGTAAAACCAGAGCAGATCGACTGTGCCCTGCCACTAAGTTTACTGATTAAGTAATATAATTTTTCGGCGTCCGATAACGATGGGTTATTGTGTATATTGTTTTGAAAACTACTGTAGAAGAAGGGCCACGTCTTAATATCACCATTAAATACCGGAATATCTATTGGCGGCAACCTAATCGAGTCGCTTGGACGTACCTGTTTTTCCGGCTTTGCTTCGTTTTGAGATAGGGATCTCGCAATTCTCTTCACGCGACACAACATATCTTCGAATGCCAGCAGCGGTTGGTAGTTCACTATGTATTTCGGGTCGATTTGTAATTCCAAATGATTAATTTGGTCTAATATTTTTTCGTAATCTATTCGTAGAGAATTTATCGTTTCGATTTCGGTCAAAAAAGTTTCCCGCACTGCTTCTATATGAATGTTCTTTATATAATCACTTATATTCTGCATACGCGAAAAGAGTATGTCCCTCTTAGCATAAAGCGTTTTAATTTTGATTTCACTTCCACTAACTGCCATTTTAAACTATTATAATAAAGTTATATCAATCACAATTAATCTCACAACGCACAAACAATAAAGGATGGACACACTCGGTATGCCGTATTACGTAATTAAATCGAACACCTGCGCAGCGAGTCGAGGTGACGCGTCATTTGCTAGACTCAATAATTTTATCAAGATTGTGGGTAAGCGTATCAAACGGTTCCTATTACACTGTTTCAATTATTTAATAGGCTTTAAATTTAATCAAATACGAGCGCTATAAAACGAATAATTCTGTTTGCGAGTACCTAATCAAAATTTAAATTTAAACGAACACTATTTAAGTCTATTCTATCTATTGGAGTGCATTATCTAATTAATTAATTCAACAATTCGACCAAAATCCGGCTCGAAGGACCATAAAATGGTGGAGCCACGTGTTTAAGGCTGCCGAAGTCTAGTTCCCCGGTCGAACCTTAAACCTACTACGCGAGATATTAACTAAAGTGGACTGTATATGCGGTTGCTTCTACGCTTACGTAAAAGCGACTACTATAGAATGCGGTATAATGCACTTGCTCTTCCCTAAAAACTAAACTACTACGGTGCCAAATCGCTGAAAGGGGATCCTGCCTTATTAGGAGAACAACAAAATTGGAGCGGGTTAAACTATAAGGCAGTAAATAAAGGAGTGTTGACTCACCGGGGTTTCTTCTATCCTGTTGAGCACTATAGCTGCAACTTCTGGAACTTCTTCTGGAACACTCCGGAGAGAGGCGGTGCGCGACTATATCTCACCCGAGGTGAGGGAACTTCTTCTAGACAGACACTCTGGGGCCCCAGGGGTGCGTCGAGAGAGAAGCGTTGTGGTTTCAGCGACGACTGCGGTGGAAAGAGGCCGCGCAACGGTCGCGCGTGCCTTATATGTCCTCGGCCCCGATGATTACGTGACATTCTAGAATCATCTTCTTGCCCCCTCCCACCCCACCACCCCGATGTGTCGATGGAGGATAGAGGAGGGTATGAATGATATCGTTTTGTCGGAAAGGAACAAGCGGCTTGGCACCTCTACCGTCAAATATAATAATCCAATGGTTTTTTCCGCGCAACCATATACTGTTGATGAAGTATTGAAATTAATACAAACATTAAATAATACGAAGTCGGAAGGTTTTGATGGCATTTCAACGGATGTTATTAAAAGTTGTTGTACGATTTTAGGTAGAGTATTAACTTATCTAATAAACCTGTCATTTAAAAAACTACTTTTCCTAGTATCTTAAAAAAGTCAGTTGTTAAGCCGATACATAAAAAGGGTGACTCTAAAAATTTAAATAATTATAGACCGATTAGTATAGTCTTGAAAAGGCAATGGCTAAACGTATTGTAGACTTTACGACGAAATATAATTTAATTAAAAGTGAGCAATATGGCTTTCAAAATAATAAATCTACAAGCCTTGCTGGATGTGATCTTGTTGACTCAATTGTTAAGGCTATAAATAATAAGCTAAGAGTTACAGCAATCTTTTTTGACATGTCGAAGACCTTTGACTTTGTATCCCACAAAATACTCTTACAAAAACTTGATAATTTGCGGTTTCAAGTCCCTGTCCTAGATTGGATTGCTAGCTATCTAAGAATACGATACAATTTGTAGAAGTAACAAATATTGATAATTCACAGACATTAACTTCTTACAAATCCAGTGATAGATTAAATTCATTTGGAGTTCCACAAGGTTCCGTATTAAGGCCAATTCTTTTCCTTTTATATATAAATTACTTACCTGACTCAACTTTATATAAATGTATTTTATTTGCTGATGATATTTCAGTTATTGTGACATCTAAAAAGACATAGACATAGATATCTATGAATCTAATATTAATAATACTATTGACAATATTTCAAAGTGGGCGACATATAATAATTTATGCATTAACGTAGAAAAGACATGTTATATTCAATTTAGTAGTTATGGAACATTGAATAATAATCTCAATATATATTGCAATGGACAATCTGTTAATGAAATAACTGAAACAAAATTTCTGGGAATATTATTGGACAAACATGTGAACTGGAAAGCCCAAGTTGAAAAAGTCTGTTCTAAAATAAATAGTTACATTTTTCTCCTTAGCAGACTGAGAAGAATTACATCTCATGAAACTTTACTAACGGCGTACTATGCATACATTTATTCTGCGCTTGATTATGGTCTTTTGCTTGGCGGTAACAGTACAGATGCTGTTAAGGCCTTTACAGCCCAAAAGAAATGTATTCGAGCTATGAATTGTTCGGCACCAGATTCATCGTGTAAACCGTATTTTAAAAAATTACACATCTTGACGCTACCATGTATGTACATCTTAAATTTTGTTATGTTTTGTTAAAAATAATATACTTTTGTTCACAAAGTTAAGAAATACTGCACAGAGAAACTTGAGGCATACTGAAAGATTCACACATAGTGTAATACCAAGCCCTAGCCTCTATAGGAAAAATTGTTCAACTACGTGTATAAAAATTTTCAATGCACTGCCTACAGAGTTTCAATCACTCCCAAAAGTACATTTTCGTAGGATTGTCAAACAATGGCTTGAGGAGCAATGCTTCTACTCTGTTGAGGAATATTTAAAATTTATGATTAGGATTAGGCATCAGTATTAAAATGAATTTAAGTAATTACAATCATATTATTTTAATTAAATTAAATGTAATAAAATTATTATGATGAATTTGAAAACATGTTATTTATTTTATTAGTTGTGAAAATGTAATTAATGTATTAGATAAACATTTGTATGTCAACATTACGACAAAACATGCTGGACTTAAATAATTTATCAACCTGTAATGTACCATGTTTTCTGCAAATAAATTGTGATTATGGTTATGATTATGATTATCATTTTTTTTATTAAATATTTTGGTTAACAAATAAAAAATATTATAAAAATCCTTCTATTTCACTTAGTATGTATTACTACTATTACTCGGTATTACTTAAGTAGATCCTTAGTTTTTTGTTCATTTTACCCCCTTAAGCTCTGATTTAATTGACTTGGATTACCCATTGGTGATCAAGATTAGTCCTTTACTACACATCTGACTTTATCATAACCTATTTTTCGAGGCTGTAAAGTACGTCGGTTTGATTTCTGTGGGCTATAAAGGACTCTCGCTTTCGTCAATAATTAAGTTAATTTTGTTAATTTATGGGGATAGAACACGAAAAAATAGTTGGGGTCTCTTTTGACATCATGAATATACTTTGTTTGAAAAAGTTATTAGACAAAACAATGTAATTTTTTGTTTATTGGCTCTACTGAAAACTCGTGTTTTGTCTTTTGCGACAATTGAATATATATATATATATATATATATATATATATATATATATATATATATATATGTATATATATATATATATATATGTATATATATATATATATATATATATATATATATATATATATATATGTATATATATATATATATATATATATATATATATCGTCAATATTTATAAATCGCGATATATCGATATTAAATATTTATCGTGGAGTATCATATTCGTATTAATTTCGATATATTCTAAAATGTTGTATTAATCGACAAAACATTAAGCAACAAAAGAAGCTACAAAAAAAAATCGTTTTTTTTTCATCATCTATAGTTTCAGCCCACTATATGTCCCACTTCTAGGCACAGGCCTCATGCTCATTTCTGAGAGGGTTTTAGTGCAAGGAATTGTTCGCCACGCTGCCTCAATGCGGGTTGGCGAACTTCACATGTCTTCGAAATATTTTTTTTCATATTTCTTGAACATGCAGGTTTCCTCACGATGTTTTCCTTCACCGGAGAGCACGTGGTAAATAAGCACTTAAAATTGCAATTAATAATTTCGTTGGTGGCGGCAGGGATTAAACCCGGTTTGCTCGCATACTCTGAAATTAACAGCGAGGGCAAACCATCTGAGTTACGACGGCTAATACCATCATCCAACCGTCCAGTAATTCCATTTTGAGTCTTATCGTACTACACTATGCAAAACATGACGATATATCGATATTCATTACGTGAATATATCGATACAGGTTAAAAATATCGATACGATATATTTCGATAAGTTTCCACTTGTCCATCCCTACCCGTTGCTATTGCTACATGAGTAGATAAACGGAATATTGCTAGCAGCTAGCCAGATACGCGGGAGACCCCGCGTGCCGATCTTCTGCCCGCGTCTGCTTCACCCCCTTAATACCTACCTGACCACGATACGATTACGTCTCAAAAGTCATATTTTCGTAAAATACCAAGTGTTGCCAACATAGTTCATGAAGTGAAAAATAAGCTATTTTAAAATAAATGTAATTTACAACACAAAATAAATATATTAACGAAAATTTATTTCATATCAACTAAATAGTTTGTGATGAATAATAATCATTACATTAAGATGTGCAGTGGATTTTGTCAAATGATTTAAATATTCTGCTCAATTTCAATACGATTCTGAGTATACACTAATTTAATATAATAGATAACTAGTCTTTATCAAAATATTATACAAAATAAGGGCCAAATCAGTCAAATCGAAACTTGCCGCTATGTAACATATTATGTATGCAATTTTTGTAAAATTTACTGGTATCACTGCAACCGAAAGTATGGCAATGTAGAACTTTAGCTATCGATAAGCTAATCAACCCATTCGGGTTTGTCTGCTAAACAGGATTTTATTTCTTGTTTAGATTTTATAATAAAGTATTACAAAAAGTAGTACGTTTTACATTACATTATTTCACATTGCTTAAAAGAGCTTCAGTATCATCATAGCTCTTATGAAATAGCCATTTGGTTAGAACATATTTACAATTATGGTAGTTAAGGTGATGAATTTCTTTGCTTATTATATATTAATGGCGTTTCATAGAGTCGCTGACTGTTTTATTACCTCCCAACTAAAACACAACAGCAACAGCTATAGCCACTACGGTTTTTATTCTTTTGGCTACAATACAACGGTTAAACTTTGTATGTACCTTTATGCAATTTCAGAACAGAATATAAGATGTACAGTTTTCTAACAGTAAGTACATTACTTATAGCATAAAGATCTTCTGTAGGGAATCTTTTTGGATGAAAATGCACACTTTTTAGTGAATTTCTCTGTGCCCTTTTAACTTCTAGAAATTTGATTTTTGTAGCTCCACCCCATACAGGAATACAATATACTAAAATAGATTGAGCCAAAGCAATACATATTTGGAAGAGTAACTTTTTCGTCTTAGTGTTTTAAATATCCGTGTAAGTATCCTAAGTCTATTCATAATTAATTTAATGTGTCTATGCTATGACAAATGTTGATCAACTATGACTCCTAAATACTTGATCTCAGAGAACTTACTAATTTAATAAACAACTGCAACTATTACTTAAGGGATCACAGCACATGTGAAGTTTAATTTGGAAATTAATATAAGGCTGAGTTCGAATATAATTTGTAAAACATTTACTTAACTAGTTTTGAAAGTACTTAAAGTAAGTAGGTTAATGTTCCGCCACTTAGCGATCCTAGCATGGCCTTCTTCAGCAGATCTACAAACAGAATCCCAGGAGTAACCAGTAAAACAAAGTGCTTCTTTCGAAGTTCCCTTCCTATGGGCTTCCCGAGAAATTATGCAATTGGATCACCAGCTTTCTTGCAGATCGGAGCATCATGGTCGTGTTGGACGGTGCAAGCTCCAATTACAAGCCTGTTAATGCTGGTCACAAGGCTGCGTGCTATCCAACGCTGTTTCTTCTGCATATCAATGATATATTGCAAACCGGTAACATTCATTGTTATGCGGATGACAGCACTGGTGATACTCTGTACACTACGTGACAATATTTCTCGGGAAAACGTCTCCGAGTACCGGGATAAACTTGTGTCTGAAGTAGAGTCTCTGCTTTGCCCTTTTAACTTCTAGAAATTTGATTTTTGTAGCTCCACCCCATACAGGAATACAATATACTAAAATAGATTGAGCCAAAGCAATACATATTTGGAAGAGTAACTTTTTCGTCTTAGTGTTTTAAATATCCGTGTAAGTATCCTAAGTCTATTCATAATTAATTTAATGTGTCTATGCTATGACAAATGTTGATCAACTATGACTCCTAAATACTTGATCTCAGAGAACTTACTAATTTAATAAACAACTGCAACTATTACTTAAGGGATCACAGCACATGTCAAGTTTAATTTGGAAATTAATATAAGGCTGAGTTCGAATATAATTTGTAAAACATTTACTTAACTAGTTTTGAAAGTACTTAAAGTAAGTAGGTTAATGTTCCGCCACTAAGCGATCCTAGCATGGCCTTCTTCAGCAGATCTACAAACAAAATCCCAGGAGTAACCAGTAAAACAAAGTGCTTCTTTCGAAGTTTCCTTCCTATGGGCTTCCCGAGAAATTGTGCAATAGGATCACCAGCTTTCTTGCAGATCGGAGCATCATGGTCGTGTTGGACGGTGCAAGCTCCAATTACAAGCCTGTTAATGCTGGTCACAAGGCTGCGTACTATCCAACGCTGTTTCTTCTATATCAATATCAATGATATATTGCAAACCGCTAACATTCATTGTTATGCGGATGACAGCACTGGTGATACTCTGTACACTACGTGACAATATTTCTCGGGAAAACGTCTCTGAGTACCGGGATAAACTCGTGTCTGAAGTCGAGCCTTTGATGAACAAAATCTCGTATTGGGGGCGACTAAATCTAGTTCACTTTAACCCTCAGAAGACACAAGTTAGCGCGTCAACCGCTAAAAAGAACCTTTGTTGCCTCAGCCAGTATCGGAATCCTTGGCGTCGACATATCGGGTGACGTGCAGTTTCGTGGTCACTTGGAAGAGAAGACCAAATTAGCCTCTATAGAACTTGGCGTGCTCAGTAGAGCGGAACAGTATTTCATGCCGGCGCACCGCCTGCAACTTTACAAGGCGCAGGTTTGACCTCACATGGAATACTATTCTCATCTCTGGGCTGGGGCTCCCCAGTGCCAGCTCCTTCCACTTGACCTCATCAAGCGCAGAGCCACTCGAATCGTCGAAGACCGAGTGTTTTCCGATCGGCTCGACTCACTGGAGCTGCGAAGAGAGGTACATCTCTTTGTATTTTCTTTCGCATCTACCACGGGGAGTGCTGTGAGGAACTGTTCGGCTCGGCCGGTTAATCTCAGCAGCTAAATTTCATGAACGCACTACGCGGGAAAACCTTTCGATATCATTCACACCATCTGGATGCTTGGCGGCCCACCACTGTACATCTCACTACGAGTTTTCTTCCGCGTACGACCTCTCTGTGGAATAGTTTACCACCGGCGACTTTTCTGGAATCGATACGACCTAGGGACCTTCAAGAGAAGAGCATACTTTTTTCTTTTTTTATTTATTTATTTTAACAATAAGTGACAGTATAAAGAACACATGTAGCTGTGGGTCCTGAACTAAGCGCAGCTTGTATCGCAGGACCCTGGCATGCGATACAAAACGGTTTGTCACTGGACCTCATTTACATCGAGATAGTGTTAATATTACGTGCTTGTCATCGGCCTTTGAAATTAATGTTTCTAATACAAAACGAAGGAAGTATTGTTTTACCACATAAATAAATTTAAAATAAATAATAGCACCTGCAAGAGATGATTCCGCAATAGTTGGAATAGGAATGATTACGTCCGGGTCTGGTTTTGTGTGTGTTATTTAATTAGCTCTTTAGTATCATTATATGTAAGAGTGTACAGCATGTTCTTTAATAGGGTTTTGACATGAGGAAAGTGGCCGGTCTTTAAGGTCAATTATTTTTAATATTTTGTTGTAGACGAATGGATGTGTGAAGGTGGGGCAACGTTTGGCCAGGTTTGACTTTACGATTGGAACGGGGATTCTAAAAGTGCGTTTACTTTTTAATTCATTGTAGTCCGGGCGACATCTTACAGTTTTGTGCACTTTGAGTGTGGCATTGTAAGTAAACAACTGTCGCACCCGTAGTACTTTAAACTCTTTATATAGAGAATCGATGGGGTATGTGAATGGCTTACTTAGCATTACTACAGAATGGCTTACTTGATTAGTGCACGTTGAGCCCTTTCCAATGTCATAAGTGCAGTCCTCCCAGCGCGGCCCCAAACACAAATGCAATACTGCAGTATAGATTGGCAGAGTGCAAATTATACCTGACGTATTATATCTACGGGAGTGCAAACGCGCAATTTTTTCATGAAGTAAATGAACTTTCACCACGGGAAGACAAATTAGAAATTTGAGCATCAAACGTTAGGTTTTCATCTATGATAATTCCAAGATATTTGGTTATTCTAGAGCGTGCTATCGGTTCACCTGTTGTATCATCTGCGTAAGCAATTACATTTGAATAAGGAAAGTTTTGTAACAGGATATCATTCCTGTACAGAATGAAGAGAGTGGGTGCAAGGATACTGCCTTGTGGAACGCCAAAATGAACATCCAGTTGCCTACTAGTGTAATTTCCTACTTTTACACATTGTTTTCACATTTTTAGGTAAGTTCAAACCATTGAAGTGTATTTCCCCTTACTCCAGCGGCTTCTAGCTTTTTTAAGAGGAGAAATACCATAAACCAATAGAGACTGTGTCAAAAGCTCGCGACAGTTCGAGAAAAATACCTATGCGACATTGACCATTCTCCACGTGTTGTGATATCTGATCAGCTAGTGTTGCTACAGCATCCTCGGTCGATTTTCCCTGACGAAATCCATATTGCTTATCTGAGTTTATCCGATTTTTATGTAGAAAACGGACAAGTTGCTTATTTACTATCTTCTCTAGAATTTTCGATATTATACTAAGTACAGAGATTGGTCTGTAATTTTCCGGCAAGGTTGGAGAACTATTTTTGAAAATAGGTGACACTACTGCAGTTTTCCAGGATTCTGGAAAAACTCCCGTTTCTAGGCTTAAATTAAATATGTGAACGAGGGGAATAATAATATTATTGCAGGTATTTTTAAGCAGTGTAACAGTGACATGGTCTAATCCTGGAGAACTGTTGGTTTTTAGGTTATAAATAATTCGGCTCAGTTCTTGTACATCAGTAGGGTGCAGATAGAAAGAGTTTGAGTTAGATTTTGAACATCTGTGATTCTTGATTAGTAGGTCTTGAGACGTGCCTAGGTTTTTTAAGATTTTTTTAGCAAAGACCTCCCCTACTGTTGCGAAATGGTGATTACATTGGTCTAAGGATGAATTTGGGTTGTTCAGTCCTTAATGAGTCTCATGGAATGGTAATCCGACGTAGAATTATAGCATAGACTGTTAAATTTATTCCAAAGGTTACGCGCACTGTCTTTTTTTTCGTAATTTCCTTTCTGTTATATTCAGCTTTAATATTCCGTAGCAGTGTGTGAAAAAGTTTCTATACCGCGTGTAGATCAGTAATTTACGTTGGTTATTCGGATCAGCTGAGTGATCCAGCTCTTTGTGTTGCTCTTTCTACGACCTAATTTAACTTCCTGCGTGTAATTATTGATGGCGTATGTCATAACATCGTTACATTTGTGTGAGGCGGTGTTAACATCATTATCGCTTGTTATTTCTTTCTTTATTCTTTATTCTTTATTGTACACACAATAAGTTGGTAACAATTATTAAATATTTAAATAAATGTACAAAGGCGAGCTTAACCCTAATAAGAGTTCTCTTCCAGCAAACCTATTTCGTTCCAGTTCAGACTGTTAATATATAAGGCAACCGACTCCCAGTCTGTTTTCCGTATCGTGCGTATTTTACTTTTATGCTGGTAGATTTGCAAAGGAATTTCAGCCAGGGCTAAGTCATGATCTGTAATAGATGATTTGCAAACGAGACCGGAAGATATTGTCTCAGATTTTATGAAGATGTGGTCAAGGCATGAGGCTCCTCTAGTTGGCTTTGAAATCGCTGGATATAGACCATGAGATGCCATCAAGCATAAATAGTCCCCACTTGTGCATTAATTGGATCGTTTATGTCAATTTTTTTTAATTTATTTAAGGCAACAAACAGTCATGTAAATGGATAGTAACATGGATAAATAATAATATAACTTAAGACCTATAGTGCCTTTTACTAAACTTTTACAATATTTTAAACTTATTGAGCCACTTTTAGGACTAAAGGACATTATAAATTTATTTATTTATTAATACTCGTACACTAAGTTCTAAGATGAGGTAACTAGTTAACATTTCATGTGCAATAAAGGGAAAAAAGCCTATGTTAAAAATATGATTATTATAACACTGACAAATTTAGTTCAGATTCAATTAGCGAATTGAGTGCTGCAACATTTTCAGTGAAGGGTAACTAGATTATTCACAAGCCGAACTTTGAAAGAGAGCAGATTTAAGCTTAGATATTGATGTATTAAATAAATCTGTGAATTTTTTATTGTAAGTGTTAGTGGAACAATACACAAATGAGTTTCGTGTATAATTTTTATGATATCGGGGATTTACGAAAAGTGGTTTTGGATGTGAGTGGCGCACAGGGACTCGGGAAAGGAATGACAATCTGCTAAGTAACAACGAGGAGTCGACTAGGTTATTAATAATTTTGTATAGAAATACTATGTCAAACATTTTACGCCTATTACAAATAGAAAGTAAATTGTATTTTTTTAGTGAATCGGTGTACGACTGATTTAAAATATTTTGGCGATAAATCCCTAAAGATTTAATAAACAATTTTTGAACTCTTTCTATTCTCCTAATATGAACTTCATAACAAGGGCTCCAAGCCGTGAAAATCAAGGAAAGATCTGACAAAAGAGAAGTATAAAATTTTTAGAGTTTCGGGACGTTTAAAGGGTTTACTTATTCGTAGTATAAAACCTAGATTTTTAAAAGCCGAAGCTAATATGTGATCAATATGTGGAATAAATGATAAGGTCGAATCCATGATTATGCCTAAGTCCCTGATTGTGGTTACTCTATTCAAGGCCTTCTGATTTATGTAGTGGTCGAAAGTAACGGGATTTTTTTTGCAAGTATACGATATTATGTCAACTTAATGTCATCAACATACAAGAGATGGTGACTATGTTTCAGGACATTGCCAATGTCATATATATAGACTGAAAACAGTAAAGGCCCAACATGAGACCCTTGAGGCACACCCGAAGGTACTTGAAGAAATCGTGACGAATAACCCTTTACAAAGACTGCTTCACTACTATTACTTATGTAGAATTGGATCCATCTAAGGAGGCTGCCATGCACACCGGCCCTTGCAAGCTTCTTTATTAGCAGATCGTGATTTATTTTATCGAAAGCTTTAGAAAAGTCGGTGTACACGGCATCCACCTGTAGGTTATCATCCATGGCATGCAACAGAAGGTCATTAAAAGTTAACATATTGGTGTCAACGCTACGGCACTTAAAGAAACCGTGTTGTTCCTGGGAAATGTGATTACGAATAGAGTACGACATTTGAGCGGTTACTATCTTTTCTAGGATTTTGCCAAAGATACAAAGTTTCGATATAGGTCTGTATTCGTCTATACATTCACGTCTCTTATTTTTTGGAATGGTGGTTACTAAAAACTCTTTCCATAAACTGGGAAATGTCCCAGTTTGGACAGAGAAACGAAATATGATTGTAATGGGTGTTGCAAGTTCTTCGGCACATTCGGATATAAGAAGAGGATGGATTCCGTCGGGCCCTGCACCTTTATGAATATTTACTTGTTTCAGTTCTTTGATAACATTATCGTGGTAGATGTTAATAGAATGTATATCTACGGGTGAACTGCGTGAGTAAGAAGTTGTATTATCAGAACTTTGTCGGTTTAATGAAAATAATCATTAAAAGCCTCGCATATTTCACGGCCAATGGAAATAATTTTCGCTTTATATATCATTTTTTCGGGAATGCAACAAGAAGCCTTTTTTGACTTTACAAAAGATCAAAATAACTTTGGACAGGCTTTGATATTATCCTCAGGAAGTTCAATAAATTTTTTATAACATTCTGCCTCCATCTTCTTAAACCTCTTCTGAAGACAAGAGAAGGTCTGGTAGTCTCGTAAGTTGTTATAAAGTTTCCATTTCTTACGATATTTAAGATTTTCCTTTTCTAGTTTTATGAGACAAGAAGTAAACCACGGCGGGCCTTTATTTGCGCTACAAAGATTTTCAGTAGGTATGTATGTGTCTATCAAATTGTTTAAAATTTTATAAAAATAACTCGTCATTAAATCAATATCCGTCATGGTATTAAAAACTTCTTCCCGGTTAACAGTGTTAAGTCCAGTTGTTATCAAGCTAAAGTCAGCATTATGAAAGTTTTTTTTTTCTTAATTTCTAGGAATTTGTGGTGCACGTCCTCGGGTACTAACGGAAATTCACGTTGTATTACTAAAAATTAAATCTAATAATATATTATTAATATTAAATTGATTGTTGTACTGTAATAGTGACGATATATTCATAAAATCGGTAGTAAGACATGCGAGACTATTAAAGTTTGTACGTATTTCCATGCAATCACTAGAAGAATTAAAATACCAGCCAGCATAAGTGACGTTAAAGTCGCCCAGTATTAGATAAGTATTGTCAGGATTTGAGATTATAAAATCGCTTACTCTGGTATAGAACGATGTCAATTGTGATTCGTGGTTACAACCGTATAAGTTGCTATAATATGTAAGCGGAGCCGGCGATCGAGTATTAGACTCGTGCGGTGACGTCACGCAGCTCACACGCGACAATGTTTCAATTAATGGGATAAATAACCAAATCTCTTCTGCCTGCGTCGGCGAGCACTCGTGATGGAGCTGCTACGGGCGTAGGCTGAGCCGCACTGCGATCAGTACGCCGCCACCCATCCCGCGACCGCTAACCCTAAAGTTGCGATCACATCGGTAAACCTCGTATGGACTGTCGAAGTATTCACTGTCATAAAAATTACTATTAAGCCATGATTCAGTGACACATACCACATCATAATTGTTACATAGGACATTCTTCAGAAAATCGTGCGATTTTGTGCGTAAGCCCCTCACGTTTTGGTAGTAGATAAACATTGAGCTATTATGTACTACGTACTAGAGGCGACACTGCATTCAGCTACTCTGTTCCACTCAACTGCGGTGCACACACCGCACTTTAATCAGTCACTCGCTAGGCTCTTGTAGAGTATTCACGTGTTGTGTTGATTTAAAAAAAAATCTCTTGATAAAAATATGCCTTCATTTGTACTTAGATATTGCACAAATAATTCAAGAAATGTCAGTAAAAACCAAGGAATTACTTTTCATCGGTTAATAAGATACTTAATCAATAAAAAAGGATTATAGAATAATAATAAAACAAATTATTCCTAAGACGCCATCTTGTGTCACGGAATATAGATTATGATATTAATCTGTTTAGATGCGACATTTCTGTGGGTACTTAAGTATAGGATGAATATATTATTATACAATATTTTTTTTTGTAGAAACATATACAAGTTATTATAATTAGGCAAAATTTTTCATGTTTAAATCTGCTTATTATTCTTTTATTTTATTTTTAGTTTTCCACATCAAAGTCAAAGTGGTATAAATTCGTCCATTTTTAATTCTCGCGTGCCCAGCATTTATGAACGACTCTTATTCTAATTTAAATAAATATATTTGTAATTTAAATGTTATGTTAATAAGTTTTGTTAAACATACATTTAGTATGTTTTTTTTATATTAGACATAGATACTTTTATAAATATTCAGGTTAAAATATCATAAAAATGTAATTGTGATATAATATTATATAATATTATATTAAATAAGCAAATATAATATACAAAATAAATGACAAAATTTAAATATTGTTCTCGATTTATTTACCTATTTAACAATACAATCTACTATTACCTACGGATCATTCTACCTATGTTTATTCTATGATAAAAAAACCAACCGCGCGAACACAGAGTAGCGCAAATTTTTTGTTTGAGATAGCTGTTCTAGTACGTAAGTATATTATTACTTCAATATAGATAAACAAGTTATTTTTATAAACCACTGTACAGAATATACGGCAAAGTAATATCACAGTATGAAATACTATAGGTTCCACTAACATTCACAAATAATAGAAGACAGCAACAACAGTATTTAAAGTTTCGTGAGAAATATATTTTACAACACTTTTTAATAGGTAATGTTGTCTTAATATGTAAGTATTTGTAACAAAAAAAAATTCTTTTCAAGACATTAAAATAGATAACGACATACAGTGATTTAATTTTACTAAGATCCGCATAACATGATATAAGTTGAACTTTAGACGTATCATTTTTACGCAATAAAATCTTACAGTCAGACAACCACACGTATTTGTATTCTTTCTGTTTGGCAAAAAGGCGTGTTTGTTTGTATAATTGTTTGTTGTGCGGCGCGAGGTGGTCATTGACGTAGATGGGGCTGGTGGGCCCGCTTAGACCCGCGTTAGCAGTTGTTAATCCTCGTCGCGCGCGCACGGCAGTCAGCAACTCATTCTTGCGATATCTTTGTGAGAATCTGATGATGATGTTCGGTATGGAAGATAAGTCTAGAGAGGTACTGAGGTAGTCTAGGTGTTTGGTAGGGATTTCGTTCCTCTTCGAGTTGAAACGTCGGACACGGTGAATGTAATCAATATCTGTTGGCAATAACGTAAAACCGACCTTTGTAGCGATATTATGTATAATATTACTTAAATGTTCGCTTTTTAAGAGTGGTATCCCAGAAATTTCCACGTTATTAATCCTCCCAAGCTGCTCCTTAGCTTTCAGCTGGTCTGTAAGATTAGTTGTTATGGATCGCAGCTCGAAAATCTCGCTTGAAACTAGATCAACACGCTGGGTAATTAAACCTGTTGTGGAGCTCAACTCGCAAACATCTTTTATCACAATAGCTTGTTCGTCAACCAATTTTTTTATTGAAGAGTTTACATCACTAATTTCTTTCTTACATGAATTGATGTCCTCGCAAATGCCATTCAAAACACCCTTTATGGTATTGTTTTGAGAATCCAGCTTTGCTGTTAGCGTGGTCATCGTTCTATTACAAAAATCATCCATGAGTTGCTGTTGGTTACAGTGACAGTCGGGCGTTTTCCTCTTTCTTGCAGTTATATTTAGGAAGTCACCATCACTTATCTTCGATAAACCCGGCTGTGAGTTGGTTATGGTTAGACTCCTTTGTACGCTCATCTTATCAGGTGTTGCGATAAAGGAGGTAGGTAGCAAATCCAAGCGAGGAGTGTGGAGCAAACACTAAAGGTGGGAATGAAAAGTATGCACACTCGTCACTTCTACTTCGCACGATGTCTGTGTCGAAGACCGTCGAAAACTTCCGACAGAGCAGAGATAGGGACGGAGGATCGGTCTTCTCAAACGTCACACGCGATAAGGTCTCAAGCGAATTTCACCCACAATGCACAATTAAAGAGAATGCAAAATTATTTAGTAAAGTAACTCTAAAATCGGACAATATTGCGGCACACGTCCAGCCTAGAATGCGCTCATAATAAGACTGTTAATATTAATATCGCCTGCAATTATGAGAGTTCGTTTGCATTGTATGTCAGAGAGTACAATATCTAAAGAGGAAATAAATCGATCTGTGTTTGTAAAGGAAGGGGAGCGGTAAATCCATAAGACTGTGATGTCGTTATTTATATTTATGAGGAGACTATCAGCATCATTCAATTTTTGTGTTTGAGGTGCAATTTCACTATTCCATGAGTGTTTGACGTATACGACGATCCCACCGCTTTTGTTGATTTGTGATAAGGATTGATAGGTTTTGTAACCCTCCAGTGGTTCAATAATGATACCGTCATACAGCCAACATTCTGTCAATACAATAATATCGATATCCAGGTCTAAGCGTTTAAGAGCTAGTTCGAAATCCTCAAAATTACGTTGATAACTTTGTATATTGAATGTCAGAACTTTTAGCCTTTTCTTATTATTATAAAGAATACTCTTGCATTTTTCCAAGAAGTCCATACTACGACAGTCTATAGCCAGTGATTCGTCTATATCATTAGTAATGCTAAGTAAATCCATGTCTTATTAATATAAATATTAAGATAGAAGATAATATTGTTCTATTTTTGAAGATACCTGCAGCTGCAAGAGTGGGAATGTTATTAATTCGTGAAAATAGCTTTAATTCTATATTGTTCTGTAATTCTCTGCGAGTGTATGTTATGTATAGTATAGTGAGTTGTGTGTTAAGTTTGTGTGTGTATAAGATTAACCCGGAACTATCTTTTCGCGAATAATTTGAGAAGATTGATCAAATATAAGAATGAAATGGTAGCTTAAAACTAGATTAAATATAAAACATAAAATATGCGTAACAGCTGGTGTAGTAAAAGGAAAGTAAACAACATTTTGTGAATTATTAGACGTCTGCTTGTGGTTGAGGAACAGGGGCAGGCGGGCAGTGACGCAATAAGTCGGAGGAGTTCCGGATCGTAATTGAAGGGCTTCCCTCCTGTTTACGAATACTGATAGCTCCATTTTTAATCCAGCAAAATCTGAAGCCACATTCTTTAGCCCTCTGTCTTGAAATGCGAAATAACTGCCGATTTTCTTTAGTCAGCCGCGTATTGAAGTAAATATTTCTCGCACTGCTAGGTAAGTCTAGATCCTTACTATTAAGGTTGCATCTATCTAGACGCAACCTTAATATTTTCCTGCGAGTAAGAACTCATCCCGCTTATTCCGACGTAAAAATCTAACTACTAATGGACGAGGTTGCCAGTCCACTGGTGACTTATTGGCACTGTTTATTGTGTCGCTGACTTTTTGACGGGAGTCCACTCGCGTCACGTAGTCTAAGTCGTTGGCGTCGAGGTTGATCCCAATTTTTCAGCAGTTGTTAAAATAATGTGCGCCGGATTTTCGTTGGAGGTTTCTGTTATGCCCATGATTTCGACTTCGTTCTTTAGGTGAAATTGTGCTTGAGTGTTAATTTCCTGGTTGAGCTGTGCAATAGTGGAATTCAAACTAAGGACCTCCGATTCGTTTTTCTCAAGTGCGCGGATTTTTCCTCTACACGCGATAACTTGATTTCATAGTCATCGAGTCGTATATTGCACTGCAACAGGTGATCGGTCAGTGACTTGAGGTGGGCTTTTAATTCTCTACGTCTTAGCCAATTAATTTTATTTCCGAAGCCAGCAAGGATAACTTCTTTCTAAAAGGCCGGCAACGCACCTGCTATTCCCCTAGTGTTGCAGTTGTGAACCGTATGCTCGTTTGCCACCTCTCCTATATAAAAAAATTACTGCAGTATCATCTGCATAGGAGATTATGTTGCCCTCGTTAATATCCATGTTGGTTAGATTATTTATGGTGGATTTGGCGTTGGCCTTCAACCACCAAACTGCTGGTTCAAATGTATTAAATAATGTTATGCGGTGCGGCTATTAATTTAAATAGAATAGTGGACTGTATATTAGCGCGGTGCGAGCGGTGAATGGAATTTAATTTATTCGTGATACTGCAAATCCCCTAAATTCGGGATATAGGAAGGACGTGAAGGAATGCATGTGCACCCACCTGGACTTCCGCTGATCTGCCTCGTGTCTCGATGGCTGCCTGCTGTCTTCACACTTATCAACTTCACAGATAATCACGAAATATAGCGTTATTGCAAATGTCTATACTTTTTACTATATGCTTGTATAATTCAATGTCCAAATTACACAAGGGCGGGAGCGATGATGCGAGATATAAGCGGTGCGGTTGGTTGCGTGTCTTCTCAACTTGTGTGCGCCCGTTAAAGAATGCACATGCTGGGCATAGAGGGCGGTAGATAGGAAACCGGAAATGGGCTTTGCAGTAATTTTATTGGATAATAATTAACGAATCCCTTGAGCGTTAAGCGATAGTGCAAGTGGCGCGAACACCCCCCCCCCCGGCCTTGAGGTATCCTCAACTAGCAAGTAAAGTATAAAAATATAGATATATATAGATAAATACTTATATAGTAGCGAAATGAAGCGACGTTATGACCTAAGAATTAAACTAAATATATAAACGATAATGCAAAATTAACTATATTAATCACTGTGTTGGTAAAGGATACAGTTTGATAAGAGGGCGTTTTAAAGTGGAATTCTTAAGTTTAACTTGCGCAACGCGTACTACACCATCCTTACCGGGAAACAATTCGGTGACAACGCCTAGAGGCCACTGAAGCGGTGGAGTATTATCCACGTCTATTAGAACAATCGTCCCTACAGAAATGGCGGTAGAGTTCCTATTCCACTTCACTCTACTCTGTAATGTATGTAGTAGTATTCGAATCTGAAGCGTTTCCAAAAGGACTGAACTAAAGAATCTATTAAAGAAAAGCGTGATAACAGATTAATACGTTCCTTGCTTAAATCTGCAGCTGGTAAGCATTCAAGTGGTTTTAAATTTAGAAAATGTGCGGGTGTAAGTGCGGTAGGTTCCGATGGATCACTGCTTAATACATAAAGCGGGCGAGAATTTAAGATACACTCGATCTGACAAAGAGTAGTAAGCATTTCTTCATACTACTATTACGCGAAACAAATGGGTTTTTACAACCTTAATATTGGACTCCCACAAACCCCCAAAATGTGGAGCGCTTGGAGGGTTGAGTTTCCAAACAATGCGATTATCAGTGAGCACCTGACTGAATGCCTTATGATATTCTTCTGATTTTAAAAATCCATGTAATTCATGTAAATATGAACGCGAGGCGACAAAATTAGTACCGTTATCGCTGTATATAAATCGACACGGACCTCTACGAGAGATAAATCTCTTAAAAGCGTCTAAAAACCCCGCCGAACTTAGATCAGACGCTAATTCTAAATGCACTGCCTTAGTAACGAGGCATATAAATAAACATAAATAAGCCTTCTGGCTTCGTATACCACGTTTACGCGTCAATGTGATATAAAGTGGGCCCGAAAAATCCACACCTGTGTGTGTAAACGCATTACACTGCTCTAGGCGGCAAGCAGGCAAGGCAGACATCATGGGGTAAATAGGTTTGGGTTTATGTCGAAAACAAATGTTACACCTATGAATGCGGTATCTCACTACACGGCGAGCTGATAATATCCAATATTTCTCCCGTAATGCAGCAAGTAAATACTGAGGACCACCGTGGAAATGTTTATAGTGATAATAATCAATTATAAGATCAACAATATGCCCCTTTTTTGGTAGCAATATTGGATGTTTTTGGGAATCCGATAAAGACGAATAATCTAACCGACCACCTACTCGAAGTACATCGCCCGTGATAAATGGCGATAACCTTCGTAATGTTGATGAACATAGTTGTCCTTTTTTAATATTTTTTATATCTTCGGCGAAAGCGATGCCTTGCACAATTTTAATAACTGTGATTTCAGAAATCTCTATGTCGGATGCGGTTATAATTTTATTTATGCGCGGTAATTTGTTTAAAAACCTTAAAACGTAAACAACGGATCGTAAATACTTATTCCAATTAGAAAATTTTAAGCTTAACAAGATAAATGGGTTTTCTTCCATGTCACTGACTCCAAGCGACACAGTCTTTTCTTCTGGTAAACTAATATGAGTTGATGCGAACCTTTGTACAGGCCATTCTTTACACGGCAAGGAAACCCACGAAGGCCCATGTAACCAAAGGTCACAATTTAAAATTTGTGAGGGTAACAGTCCACGCGAAATATGATCTGCAGGATTTTCCGAGCCGGCGATGTGGTAAAAGTTATCCGGTAATAAATAGGACTGTATTTGCGAAATACGGTTAGCAACAAAGGTGTTGAACTTATGCGGTGAAGAACACGCCCAACAGAGCGCGACTTCCGAATCTGAATTCGCATAAATGTTGTCGATCGGATGCCTCAATGACAACGAATCGTAAACGGTGCGTACTAACTAAGCGAGCAAAACCAAGGCACACAACTCAAGCCTGGCTAAAGTTATAACCTTTAATGGGGACACCCGAGATTTAGAACATAGGAGCGTTATAATTGGAGGATTATTTCCGTTAACAACATGTGAATAGATGACACACCCGTAAGCTTTTTCACTAGCGTCGGCGAAGGCTAGTAGCGACACATGGGATTTTTCATTTACGCCGATATGACGTGGAATCTGTAAATGTGAGATTAAAGGTAACTCTGATATATATCGCTGCCATGTATTGACAATATTAGTGGGTGGAGTCTCATCCCAGTTAAGTTTAAGAACCCACAAGGCTTTAATTAATAATTTGGCGTAAAGTATTACTGGACCGACAAGTCCTAAAACATCGTACAAGCGAGCGGTTGCGGAGAGGATAGCGCGTTTGGTACAAGTGACCGGTGGCGGCGAAACAAGAAAGGAAAACTTATCGGTAGCGGGATACCAACGAAGGCCTAAAATTTTTAAAATGTTATTTCATCAAATGATACCGAGTCTTGTTGACGTTGTGATGCTGGTATATGTTGTAAAAGCTCCTTGCAGTTACTTGTCCACTTAACCAAATCGAATCCACCTCGGCGAAACATTTGGATAAGTTGAGTGGCGGTGTTGATTGCGTTGTTGACGCAAGACGCGGAGGAAACGAGGTCATCCATATAAATATCCCTTTCCACTACAGAAGCAGCAAGGGGATAGGACTCCCTTTCGTCAGCGGCTAACTGGCGTAAAGTGCGAAGTGCGAGGAAAGGGGAAGAGCGTAATCCGAATGTGACGCGATTAAATTCATATGTTCGTATAGTTTCTTCTGTAGAAAACCGATATAAAATACGTTGAAAAGCGCGATGGGATTTTTGGACTTCGATACACAAGTACATTTGCCTAACATCTGCAAAGAAAGCGATGCGATAAACTCTAACGTTTAATAAAATATCAAAAATGTCTGTTTGTAAATTTTGCCCGGTGTGCAAAATGTCATTCAAAGAAATATCGCTATCCGACTTAGCACTAGCGTCTAAAACGATGCGCAACTTCGTTGTACTTTTATCATTCCGTACGACAGGGTGATGCGGCAAATAAAAAGAAGGCTGTATACAATCATTATCAGAAACAGCGGATAAAATACCCTTATTAATGTATTCCCGTATAACAACATTGTATTGATCTCGAAGATCGGGATATTTGTTAAAGCGTTTTTCTAAAAGTAAGAACCGTTTTTGTGCATTCATTAAAGAGTCACCCAATATGTCGGGCCTTTTTTTAAATGGCAGGGCGACCACATACCGTCCGTCGTTTTGGCGGTAAGTAGTAGAAGTATAAATGTCTTCACATTCCTGCTCATCACGGCTCAAATATATTTTTTGCGGAAGTTCTTCAAGTTTCCAAAATTTTTCCATTATATCATTAAGACGATTTTGATTTAAATTTGTATCGTAAGAACAGGAAACAAATGAACGCGGGGAATGATGTGATATAGCGACTTCAGCATCACCCATAATAATATATCCGAGTGATGTTTCTATGGCACTAGGCCATTGCGAATGAATTAAGTTTTCAGGCGACAAATGTTCTATGTAGGTATTAACCCTCAATAAAATATCTATAGACCCAGGTTGATAAAACTGATCATCTGCTAAGCGTATTTTATCTAAATAGCGAATTTTTGAAACATCTACTATCGAATCTGGCAACTGACCCGTGATGATCGGAACAACTAATGGTTCAATATGATAAAATTTGTTATCATTAAAACGAGACGTGAACTGCAGTGAAATGACACCTAAAATCTTCTGGGACACACCACCGATCCCGTGTACTTCGGTAAAACGATTTTTATTCGAAACGGAAAGAAATAAGCGTGTACAACAATCCTTCGTAATATAGTCGCTTTGGGATTCGGGGTCAACTAAACACCGAATAAAATGTTCATTGTCGTATTTATCTACGACCTTTATTTTTGCAGTCCCCAATAAAGTAGTATAGCGCGGGAGAGTACTATAATCGCGAGAAATATTACATGAAGAGGTAAGTGTTTTTTTTTTATTTTCCTCCGTATTCGAATTGTGAGCGACAGAAGAATTTACCTTGTTATCGTTAACTGCGCGGTAATTAATCGAATGCGCGCTGCATACATTAGTGTTACGCGTCTGCACAACCTCTGAGTGTAACGTATTGCTACTACGAAAAGCAGTCTTAGAGCCATTCCGATTCGGGTCAGAATGAATTAAAGAATGGTGGCGCCGCGCGCAGTATATACACTTACGCTTCGATTTACAAAAAGAAGTCGAGTGTTTATTACTTAAACAATTAATACAACAATTGTTTTGTTTATATCGTAACGTGATTGTGTATTTAATTTAAGAAGCGTGGACAAACATACAAGTGTTCATGATCATTTGATTTGCAAAAGATACATGAATGCGAAGGATCTGTATTAATAAATGTTTTACTAAATTTATTTGAAAGTGATTTGTTTCGATTATTATTGGATGTAGATAAAGTATGCGAATTATTAAATGTATGGCATATAGCCCTATTCTGTTCGTATAAAAATTGTACTAAAGAGGCGTAGTTTGGTATGCTAATTGTGCGACAAGACATTTCAAATGACTTAACAGTGTCATGATCTAATTTTCTAAGTGCAATATTTAAAAACAAAAAATCAGCTAAGTCCTCAATTTTTAATTGCTTTAGAGCATTAATTGAAGCATCAAATTTGTCCATAAATTTATGATAACCTCCTGTTGTGTTTGCGTTCACCTGTGTTAAATCCAATATTTGGTTAATATACGTAGATGCGAGTGTGCGTTCGTCATTATATCTTCCTAAAAGCGCATTCCAAATAATGGAATAATTTTCTGCGGTAGGGGCTAACCCGGCACAAACTGATAACGCCCCGTCACTCAATTTGTTAACCAAATAATAAACACGTTCGGCATCAGTTAATTGTAAATTGTCGTGAATTAATGTCTTAAATTGTTGATAAAACATGGACCACTGGCGTATGTCACCGTTAAATGACATTAATTCAATTGGCGGAAGTGAAGTTTTAAATTTAGTAGGAAATCTATTTTCAAACGTAACAGTGGAAGGCGATGTGGATATTTTCGTAATTTGGCACTTAATACGACTATATAAATCTTCAAATGAGTTCCAAGCCTCGTAATCAACGTCTGCATTAGGGTTTAATTTTAAATGTTTAGTATTATAGTTATCTAGAACTTCTTGAAACTCACTACGTAATTGTTCTATATTCGAAGCGATGCTAAGAAATAAATTCTGCTCGTCCAAGGAATTAAATGCGCCCTTTGAGGTCTCGTAAATTTTTTGTAATCGTTCGTAAATATAATTACGTTTAGCGATAATAATTTTTAAACTAACTTCTTCATCCGAAACCAGTTTAGATTCTTTTCTTCTCGTCGTCATTTTCAACAAACAAATGCGGACTAAAATTATTGCGATAAGTGATGGTAGAATTAGTTTAACTGGGGAACGAAGCAATCTCGCGTTACTAGAAAGATGGCGGTTAATCAACAAGAAAAATATCATTAATGGAATAATGAAGCGGTGTGGTATGCGTTACAAAGGTATTATAATACGTGTAATAAGCGATGCGGGACAAATAAATATTGTAGTTAGTATAATTAGAACTACAATATATTATGATTTAATAATATATACGTATATAATTTTTTGTAATATATAAAAAAATGAATTTACTTCTCCGGGCCTAAAGGTTAATTTAATCCCGGCCGAAGTGACCAAAAAATATTAATTTAATCCGGCCGAAGTGACCAAAAAATATATGGTGGATTTGGCGTTGGCCTTCAACCACCAAACTGCTGGTTCAAATGTATTAAATAATGTTATGCGGTGCGGCTATTATTAATTTAAATAGAATAGTGGACTGTATATTAGCGCGGTGCGAGCGGTGAATGGAATTTAATTTATTCGTGATACTGCAAATCCCCTAAATTCGGGATATAGGAAGGACGTGAAGGAATGCATGTGCACCCACCTGGACTTCCGCTGATCTGCCTCGTGTCTCGATGGCTGCCTGCTGTCTTCACACTTATCAACTTCACAGATAATCACGAAATATAGCGTTATTGCAAATGTCTATACTTTTTACTATATTCTTGTATAATTCAATGTCCAAATTACACAAGGGCGGGAGCGATGATGCGAGATATAAGCGGTGCGGTTGGTTGCGTGTCTTCTCAACTTGTGTGCGCCCGTTAAAGAATGCACATGCTGGGCCTATGCCCTCTATAGGGCGGTAGATAGGAAACCGGAAATGGGCTTTGCAGTAATCTTATTGGATAATAATTAACGAATCCCTTGAGCGTTAAGCGATAGTGCAAGTGGCGCGAAAAATTTATGTAGATTAAAAATAAAGTTGGACACAGGACACTGCCCTGTGAAACTCCGAGTGTTATATCTGATTCATCGCTAAAGTATTCACCTGCCTTGACTTTCTGCTTGTGATTCTTAAAATAGATATATTAGAATAAATCTAAGTAAGTATATACTTATGTCCTCAAACCCGTGCACAAAGATTGATTTTACATATTTTCAAGAGATCCTCTTAAGCGGCAGACTTGGATTGCAGCGTGTAGCAATCATGAATCTTGGATACCCAAACGGACTAGCACTATTTGCTCCGAACATTTTGATAGATCACTCTCCAGTTGGTTGAATACTCAAAGGTATACAAACTGATTAGTGAACGTAAATAGAAGAGGTAATCTCAGAGGTCAGGCCGTAGGTACAGAGCCGAAATAGCTTGCTACATATTTATTTATTTATCTATGCTTTTTAACTTCTTATTAGTTTGTGGTTGGCCCAAAGGCTTAGATACCAGGCCATAACTCCAAAAAAAATATTAGATTGTGGTACACGACAGACGTAGGTTTCTTATATTTATAACCTCCTTGGTCTACGGAGTACGGACAGACGTCATACGTCATAGAATCTATTTACTATTTATGACAGACGTGGAATTACGATTTGTGACGTTTTACTTTTACGTTACTTTTATTACATTTCACTAATTTCATTTTACTCAAAGATAACAATATCATATATTTTTACTCAAAGAGGCAAGAGATTAACAACAAAATTAATACAAATAAAGTTTCAAAAGTAAAGAACAATCAAAAGTAAAAGATATGATTCCTATCGTATGAGGCGCATTATTCCGCACATTTATCATTGTTACCAATACTTTATTTTCTAGAATGGCTCCTTCTACGGATTGGGATGAAATAAAAAGGCTTGCAGCAGATTTCCAAAAGGCTCAGTTAAGCTCTACCTCTCAAAGGTAAATATTTGTATATTTAACTGTCGTAATGTTTGTTTAAGTGAATTTGTACATGTAACTGCTTTTTTCCACGCAGATTGTCGGAGCGAAATTGTGTTGAGATTGTCACAAAATTAATTGAACTTAAACTTATTGATGTAATTTTTACTACAGATGGTAAAGAGTATTTGACACCTCAACAGCTTGTGAGAGAAATAAAAGATGAACTGTATGTTCATGGTGGACGTATTAATACTGTAGATTTAGCAAAGGAATTAAATGTTGATTTAAGTCAGATTAATGCAAATATTGGTGAAATTATAAAAGGAAAAGAGGTTCAATTAGTTTCCGGGTATTTAATAGCACATTACTATTTAGAAAAGATTGCAAGAGAAATTAATGAAAAATTGCAATTACAAGGCCAAATATCTGTTGGTGAATTAACTCTGCAATATGATCTTCCTGCTGAGCTCTTGCAGCACAGTGTTTTGGAGCGATATTTAGGAAAAATAATTGTTGGCAGACAGGATACTTCAGAACCAAGAACATTTTACACTGAACAATATATAAATAGAATAAAAGCTAAAATTCACGGAGCCTTAATGGGTCTTTTGAAACCAACTCCAATAAATGTGATTTTAAGTTCTTGCAACTTACCTGAGAGATTATTTATGTCATTATTTGATCAAGTAAATGCACCAGGTATTCTTACTGGCCGTCAAACAGGAGCGCTTTATGTTCCATCTTGCTATACTAAATCACAAAATGAATGGGTGATGAGCTTTTACAAGCAAAATAATTATCTTGAATATGATGCTTTAACTCGCTTAGGAATATCAGACCCTAAAGGTTATGTAAAAAGAGTTTTACCAAATGAAGATTTGACTTTTCTTAGCAGTTGTGTAATAGGGTCACAAATAAAACAGCATTTGGAAACTGCTCTAGAAGAGTGCATAGCATCAAAGAGTTACTTAGATGTTGTTTCATTATTACCATCCATATTATCTGAAACGGATATTGAAAATGTGCTTGAAACTTTGCTTAAATTATCTGCTAAATCAACCATTTTATTTGATAATACAGGTACATAATCATGATTCATATTTTAAAAGTTTTTTTTTTTCAATATATATGGTAATGTTTAATTCTTCCAAGTTTTAAGATTTTACGTGTAAGATTTTTGTTACAAATTTGATGTTTCTTGAAATTATAATGTTGTAAATTTAGTTACACAAAACATTTTTAGGGTTGGCTTCAGAATTATGCAGCACCACCTAACTGATAATTTTAGTCTTGATAGCAAATAAAAAACTATTACTTTCTGCAGTGGGAGCGGGATAGTAGAGATAGAGGGTCACTCCAGTTACTCCTTGTGCCACATAATGCTAAAGCGGTACCTATTTTAGTAAATTTCTAATTACAAGTCATATGTGTTTTCTTCTATTAGTTTTCAGCAATCATTTTATTGAAAATTTAAAAAACTCCTGCATGTCTATGGCCCAAAAGCATGCTGAAACAGTTGTAAAATCAGGAAAATATCAACAATTTTATCTTGAGAAGCAATTAGCAAAGACATCAGATTTTGTGACACCGACTCATGTTGATCATAAGGCTGAAAGACGTGAAGAACGTAGAAGAAAAGCTGCATCTGGTAAAGGTGGTGGAGGAACACAGGGTCGGGAAACCAAAACGAAAGCAGTGAAAAAGCACCAGAGATCAAAGCAAACAACTCATGAGTCCGATTCTGATGAACAGTATAATGTTGGAAAAAAAGGTCCTAGTCAATTAGAAATAGTCACTGTTGAAGATGTTGAAAATATTATAAAGGGAACTTTGGAAAATGAAGGTCTAGATGATTTACTAACCCAAATTGCGGAGTATTTACAAGGGTGTGTATTTTTATAAATTCATGTAGCAAAATCTTTCTATACACAAATTAATGCACAACTGCATGGTCTAGTGGTCACATTACTAAGCTGAGGTTACTGGGTGAAAATCCTAGCTGGAGCCAGACATTTACGCAGACAGTAGGTACATGTAGGCTAGAATAAAACATTACCTCAGTGTTTGTACATAGTCAGGTGACTCCATCTCGTTACTTAGTTACTTCATTTAGCTTACAGCCCAACGGACGATGGTAGGTGGCTACTACAGCACCTTAACCAACTGCAACTAACTTCAAACCAAAATGCTCAAGATCATCTCTGAGAATTAAGTTGGAATGCCTCACAGAATGTAATTATACTGCTTACCTTTATTCTTCCGATCTGAACACAGCAATTCATGCACTGCTGCTTGGCGGTAAAAACAGGTAAAGAAAGGAGTACTACCACCTTATGACAAATATGTATTCCAAGCATCATCTTATGTATCATGTTAATGTCTAAAATGTCAGGAAACTCAATCTCCATCTAAGGCAGCTCTTTTGATTGCACTCGTATTTGAGCCATTCCCGTAAGCAATTTTCTCTTCATAATTTGTTGCTTCTGCTTCTCTTCAGTGTGTAACATTCCACTGCTGGACATAAGCATCTTCAATTATAAGAATTATCGGCCATATTATATAGCCGTCTCACCTCCATTCATCTATACAACCATTCTCACTAGATTATGTATTCTTTTTAACTATCAATTGTCATATTTTTATACATTTAATTTTAACTCATATTTATAAATAAAATTTATTAAATATAAGTTTTAACTTTTATGAGACTTAGATGTTTTTGTGTAATCATTATTACATTTTCAGGTCTTTGAACCAAGCAGCTTTAGCAGTGGCCAAAGAAATGGCTGATAAGCTACTTCAAGATGCAAATCAAAATAGAAAACAAACACATTCATCAGCTCAAGAGAGAATAAATATACTTGTGAATGATATTAAATTGTATGAAAAAGGTCTCAAAGTATTACCCACTGATCAACAGCCACAGTATATCAAATACCTTTTAAAAACTTTTGGGGGTGACACTTTATCTGAATTTTGTAAATATGCTGGAAATCAATGTAACTTATCAATCCAAGTTGACATTCTATCAGTGGAGCAAAGAAATAAAATTATAAATGATTTATCAGATGAATATATGAAGCCACTTAGAGCCTTAAATGCTACTTTGTCTGATCAGAATATGGATTTATTTTATCAAGCTGTTGATGCCTGTCTGTCAGTATGTGGCATGATCTTGAAGAAAGTAGATAAGAAAAAGGATAAGTAAGTGTATATTTTTTATTTTCTTTAAAAATTTTAGAAAATGTAATGTCTACAGTGGAATCTCTAAAACTCGAACCTCGTTAAGTCGAAATCCTCAGTAAGTCGAAAAAAATTGCTATTCCCTTCCACTGAACCCTAAATATGCGATATCTCGAATTATTTAGACAATGTAGCTCGAACAAAATGTTATTTTTCTACAAAGTATTGATAATACATATTTATACTCTATAACTCGAATTTCAAAAAGGAGACTCCGTAAGTCATAGTTAGTAAAATATAATGACGTCTTAATTGGAATTCCCTGAAAGAATAGCAATAAAATCCAAAATGAATGTTCGGGTTTGAGGTTTTTAATCTATTGTTTTTGTCTTATACATGTGCAATGAATGAATATATTCATAAAACTTTCTAAGTAACACAACTATGAATATTATGTTTGTTCCTTGTCGACACAGGACATAATAATTTGTTCTAATATGTAAAAAATATATACTATAAAACTTAAGTTGAATTGTTGTTCAAATTCGACTCTACAAATTGAAAAAAGTACTTAGAAATCACACCTCTGTAAGTCGAAAACTCGTTAACTCGAATTTTTTTGCATTTCCCTTGACATTCAAGTTATAGAGATTCCACTGTATATGCAAAGTTTGCTACATACTCGTTTATAAATAGGCAAATTTAAATATTAGATGCATGTGTGTAGCTTATATTACATTATTATGTTCTTCTTTTTACTTTGGTTCTCAATAGAATTTTGCCAATGTCATAGTCAAGACATCTTTCAAAAGTCGATACAGATAGGAGTTCACCAAAGCTTATGCTAAATTGACCAATTACATTGAAATTAAGTATAAATTACAATTTGTTGAAGCTAGTATATTAGTGACAATTACTGTTATTGTTTTAGAATAACCATAATATTATAGAAAAATGATGTGTCATAAACGTAAGCTGAGTGACAACATTGTGTTTTTGAATAACTGAAACTTATAATGTAATTCTGCCTGTTTGGTTTATTAATAATATGGTTCCGAGTTCGAATCCTGGGTTGGGTGAAAATCTGTTGTTGGGTTTTTGTATCAAAAAATACTAAGCAGCAGTCTCAGTCAGTCAGAGTCAGGAAGTTTGCTGTGTTTCACACCTTTGACTGGGGAAGCACTTTAAGCTGTTGTTTCTGTCTCTGTTATTATCTATATTATATTTATCTCTCTATGTTAGTCTGACATTGAGAGTGAGGGTACAGAGAGTGCACCTGTGTTTGCACACACTTCACTCTAAACCTATCCTGCAGTGATGGCTAGTTTACGTGGAGACAGGCCACCTTGACCGAAATTCAGTTTGAAAGAAATTAAAACATAATAGAGTTGTATACCATTTTTGTGTAATTATTACATTGGATGGATTTTGAAGCTGTAGCACTCATTAAGATTTACTAAACATTTATCTCTTCTCTAGTAGTTAAAAGTTGCCATAAATGCTACACTTGAACCTAACTGATTTCTTTGACTCTATTCCCCGTCACCTTGTCACATGTCTAGATATTTTAATTCTGTTATATACGAAATGGTATATACTCTGCCGGCCGTATGAGGACGCTCAAGGTCGTTCAGTAAACTATGGGCTATGCTCTGGGTTTCTTATAAACTTAGAAATGAAGATATC
The DNA here is from genome assembly GCA_036936625.1 of Parnassius smintheus behrii. Lineage (NCBI taxonomy): Eukaryota > Metazoa > Arthropoda > Insecta > Lepidoptera > Papilionidae > Parnassius > Parnassius smintheus. The sequence continues at coordinate 22,519,926 of JAUPFT010000015.1, read as the reverse complement.
CACAGTAGAACCAGAGCGACCGACATAGCCCAACGGATTAGTAAGCTGAAGTGGCAATGGGCCGGCTATATAGCTCTAAAAACCGATAACCGATGCAGAAAAAAAGTTCCCGAGTGGCAACCTCGTACCGTTAGGCGTAGTGTAGCCCCCCCCCCCTCATAGAGTGACGACCTGGTAAGATATGCAGGAAGTCGATAGGTGCAGGTGGGACAGGACCATGCTTTGTGACATCCCTCGGGGGAGTCCTATGTTCAGCAGTGGACTTGTGAAGAGAAGGGAATGGACCACGTTTCATACCCATGGGTTATCAATGGCAACAAGCACAGTTTGTACAATCTAGTTTTGAGATTTTTAGGTATGCCTGATGAGATGTCGTAATCTTCTCCTCATGCACAAGCTGATTTGCGTTTTATATGTGGTAAAATGCATTGTCCCTTTGTGAAGTATCCCCACATCTCTTCAAGGACAACTAACTCCCTTTCAGCTGCTTTGGCTCTGAACTTAATGTGTCGCCCAAAGCTTAGGTTCGAGAAAATTTCAACCTCCAGCAAGTGAAGCTGGTTGGTAAATTTCAAATTCATCTTTATCTAATTTTATCTAAGATAAAAAAATTTTTTTTGCCACTGATATCTAAAACTCGATCTTTTTTTATAGAAGAGGAGGCAAACGAGCACGCGGCTCACCTGATGTTAAGTGACTACCGCTGCCCATGATCAACCGCAACACGAGGGGAATTGCAGGTGCGTTGCCGGCCCTTTAGAAAGGAGTAAGCTCTTTTCTTGAAGGTCCCTAGGTCGTATCGGTCCGGAAAAATCGCCGGTGGTAAACTATTCCACAGAGAGGTCGTACGCGGAAGAAAACTCCTTCTGAAACGTACAGTGGGGGACGGCCAAGCATCCAGATGGTGTGGATGGTATCGGGACGTTTGCCGCGTAGTGCGTTCATGAAATTTGGTGGCTGGGATTAATCCGAACAATTCCTCAGAGCACTCCCCGTAGTATATGCGAAAGAAAATGCAAAGAGATGCAACATCTCTTCCAAGCGGCAATGAATCGAGCCGATCAGAAAGCACTCGGTCGTCGACGATTCGAGCCGCTCCGCACTGGATGCGTTTAAGTGGAAGGAGCTGGCACTGGGGAGCCCCAGCCCAGAGATGGGAACAGTATTCCATGTGCGGTCGAACCTGTGCCTTGTAAATTTGCTGGCGGTGTGCTGGCATGAAATACTGTTCCGCTCTGTTGAGCACGCCAAGCTTTTTTTTTGCCAATTTGGCCTTCTCTTCCAAGTGACCACGAAACTGCACGTCACTCGATATGTCGACGCCGAGGATCCCGATACCGGTTGAGGCAACAAAGGTTCTTTTTAGCGGTTAACTTGTGTCTTCTGAGGGTTAAATTGAACTAGATTTAGTCGCCCCCAATCTGAGACTTTGTTCAGCAAAGTGTCGACTTCAGACACAAGTTTGTCCCGGTACTCGGAGACGTTTTCCCGAGAAATATTGGCATGGCCGGTGTACAGAGCATCACCAGTGCAGTCATCTGCATAGCAATGAATGTTGCGGGCTTGCAACATATCATTGATATGCAGAAGAAACAGCGTTGGTGATAGCACGCAGCCTTGTGGAACACCAGCATTAATAGACTTGATATTGGAGCTTGCACCGTCTACAACTTGCATGACGCTTCGATCTGCAAGAAAGCTGGTGATCCTATTGCACAATTTCTCGGGAAGCCCATAGGAAGGGAGCTTCGAAAGAAGTGCTTTGTGCCAAACCCGATCGAAGGCCTTCGCAGTGTCCAAACTAACGGCCAACGCCTCCTCCTTGAACTCTACTGCCTCCACCCATCTATGAGTTAGCTAGACCAGAAGATCACCAGCTGATCGACCACGAGGAAATCCGTATTGGCGATCACTAATCAGCTGGTGATCCTCAAGGTAACTCATGAGCTGGCAGCTTACAATGGACTCCATTGTTTTGGAGAACAAGGAGGCGATGGCCATAGGCCTGTAGTTGGACGGGTCTGAGCGGTCGCCTTTTTTAGGGATCAGGTGGACGAAAGCCGTATTCCATGATTTTGGGACTATGCTTAGGGAGTAGGAGTACCGGAAAAGACACGTTAAAACCGGTGCCAACTCTGGAGCACACGTTCTCAGCACAATTGGGGGGATTCCGTCAGGCCCACTCGACTTGTGGATGTCCAGAGAGAGGAGTGCTTTGTGAACCGAGCGCTGTGTGAACTGCACCTCCGGCATGGAGCACTCACACCGCGGGATGGTCGGTGGCGTACTCCCCCTATCATCGAGAGTCGAGTTGGACGCAAAGAAAGAGCCTAGCAGATCGGCATTCTCCTTTGCGGTATGAGCCAGTGAGTCGTCCTCCCTGTGCAGAAATGGAAGAGATGGCTACTTCGCCCACGCGGATTCCAGATGGGGAGGATCATGCACCTTCCCTGTTGGACCTTCTGCTGACCTCTCACCCGGACGGATATCAGATTTCCGTCGACGCCCCTTTAGGCTCTTCGGACCATTGTCTTGTCCGGAGTGTGGTACCACTCACGCTGTTCAATGTATGAAAACAGTACTAGTTCTTAGCTTTTTCACGTTAAGCTTTCTCTTGCATTCTCTAATACACATAATATTATTCTTCTTTCATTTATATTCCATTTCATTAGGATATGTCAGCCAGTTAAATAACTGTTTAATGGACTGGCAATAACTTGAATTATAATTCAAGCAACCTAAGTATTATACTTTTCCGCATATTACTAATAATATGAATTTTGTATCATTTCTAGACTTTTAATACAAAATCATCGAGAAAAATTAATCTCCGAGCTCGAGAATTGTAATGATCCAGCATTAGTTTTACATATAGCTGTTTTGGCAATATTTACTATTGTGACCCAAAGTATGTTACATGCTTCTGGACGTCAAGTACCCTCAATAATATTATTTTTGAAAGCACAACTGAAAGAAGAAGATTTTGCGCAAATACAGCAGTATCATGGTAAGAAAAACAAAATAGTTAAATATAATATGTAAATGCTAGCAGGAATAAAATGCCAATATTTTCTCCAAGTTCAGCCTCACCTGCATATGATGTCTCTCGCTGAATGACGGGCAATACTCTCACTACGTAGAGATAAAAAAATATACAAATTTACTTGTATTCTCTATATGTTATATATTCTCTATCTCTACATAGTGTATTTTATACGTGGTAGAGTTTAGAGCCATGCTGTAGTTATATAGTAATAGTTTTAGCATGAATGGGTCAGGTCGACCAGAGAAGGACCACACTCTCACAGAATACCAGCGTAAAATAGTAGCTTAATGCTGCTGTGTTTCGTATGGTGAGTGTAGAGAACCGGAGACCCTTTTTCCTATCATATTCTCCTCACGCATCTGCATTTTGACTCGTAGTCGAGGATAGATGTAGATGTCTATGGGCCGCAGCAACCACTTACCATCAGGTGGACTGTGTGCTAGTTTGTCACCCTATCCTATAAAAAAACAGTAACGGCGGGGGCATTGCGGGGCAGAGGCGACGCGACCTTGTGGCAGTGCACTCCACTAATCGGCTGGACATTAAATTTTATATGTGATAGAGACAATATATCGATACAATAACTATCGATACTTTTTTCACTTGTCCATCCCTATGACAAATCAGGGCGTAAAATCAGGGTAGTGTAATAACTGACATCCCAAATTAGGGGCCACGCCCACCCTTAATTCAGGGCAAAATTGTGTTAGTACTTTTTTGTTAGTTTGTGTAGGTACTACTAAAAATTAAAAAAGATAGTATCTTTCGTTCTGATTATCTAATATGCGTAGACTATTTTTTTGACTAGAAAATATTTTTTTCATATGTTTCAGAATTGGTTTCTAAGTATTTAACGGCTAATGAAGAAGACAAAAATGAAATTGAAGATAAGCTTAAGGAAGAAATGCCTAAATTAAAAAATCTAGTCAGTGAAATAAAAAAATACAAATAGTGACGAAACATTACATTATCTACCTATTTGTTGTGTTCTGAATCATTGTAATAAAAAGTATGACCTTGAATTTTAATTGTTTTATTTGTTAAATTAGATATATCAATCATCAGCATCAACATTATTACAGTCTTATCGAAAGACTACTACTGAACATAGGCCTAGATTCTAGACGCAGCCGTGAGCTGTGCCAGTGAAAATCTGGCATTATTATGAACTAAACCTATCGTGGTCGAATTTGTATCTGTCCTTAAGAAGGAGAGTGTATTAAAATCTTTTAAGACTTATAACAAATCTCGAGATCGATCGAAATCGAGTGAAAAAAACTTAACACATTACTTCTGAAATTTGATGGCCCTTCAGTACCTATTTTCAAGGGTAAAAGATTATTTTTCCTCGCTCGCAACTTTGCTAAAACACATGGGATATGCTTTCTGTTGGTCATCTTATGGAAAAATATACTTGCGGAATAAGGAAGGAAGCCCACAAATAAGAATTTTTTGCCCACAAATAAGGAAGGAAGCCCACAAATAAGAATTAAAAATTTCAAAAAAAATTTATCTCATAAACCGTAAGTTTCCGCAACCTAAAACTTTGCAAAACGCTTTCTTTTAGTGAGTACTATCTACAAAAATATGGGCTTTGAAATCGATGGTCCATATTGGAAATATTAACCTTTATATGCATTATAAGCATTTTAAAATTTGCTGCAAACATAGGTAGGTATCTAAACTTACGAACTCACGACAGGTCATTGACTTATCTACATTACATAGGTAAGTACTCGGTACGACTTTCCATTGTCGTCCGTCGAATTGGAGGTGGGAGGGGGATGGGGGGAGGTATACTACTCTCCCTTAAAAGGAAAAGTTGCGGAGCGCCCCCCCTTTTTGAGTTTTTTGAATCTATCTACAAAAAATATGGGCTTTGAAATCGATGGTCCATATTGGAAATATTAACCTTTATATGCATTATAAGCATTTTAAAATTTGCTGCAAACATAGGTAGGTATCTAAACTTACGAACTCACGACAGGTCATTGACTTATCTACATTACATAGGTAAGTACTCGGTACGACTTTCCATTGTCGTCCGTCGAATTGGAGGTGGGAGGGGGATGGGGGGAGGTATACTACTCTCCCTTAAAAGGAAAAGTTGCGGAGCGCCCCCCCTTTTTGAGTTTTTTGAATTTTAATTTTGAGGAAATTTTATTTTTTTATTGATAAATATTAAGTGTAAAAAACCATGGGGTCCTCTTGGGGGGGAAGGGGTACCCCCTAAGGAAGGGGGAACCCCTTCACCAAAAATAAATAGAGGGACTCATTCAGAGGGATTTCTGTATCTATTTTGAGACTGCAACGTCTCTGGCGCTGCGGGAAGAGCAGCCTCTACGCCTTTGCGTAACAAATCGCAGGCATCCAGCCTCGCCTCCGCAGCTTCGGCGTGTTCGCCGAAGGCGACCAGCCTCAGCCGCTCCGGCTCGTCCGATGCCTACGATTTGTCACAGCAGGCGGAGGCTGCTCTCCCTACGCGCCTCCGGCTCTTTCCATTCTAGGGGTAGGACAGACTAGTACCACGTGGAGTCGGGGTCTATTAATTCGGTTCCTTGATATAAGTTGAACCTAACCTATTTAATTTGTTATCTATATATATATATATATATATATATATATATATATATATATATATATATATATATATATATATATATATAGGGCACTGTTTTATACAATTTTATACACATATTGCTTTAATTAATTCTTAGAAATCGTCAGTTTTACGTTACGTCCCACAAGCCGGTAAAAAACGGTAAACACTACACGTTTTATTTTTAATAGCTCATAATGATAATAATTTTGTAATTTAAATATAAACTGTTAAATATATTTGTATGCATGAAAACTATTTAAATGAGTACAAAATATAATTATTTACGTAAAATGTACAATAAAATGCGACCGAACGTATGACAACTTAACTGTACGGAAAACGAACGTTCAATGGCGAGAATTCGATGTAATCTGTGGTAAGGATTGACGTAAATATTATAAAAATAATTGATTTTCAATAATTTTTTTCTCAAAAAGTATGCGTTTCCGCATGTTGAAATTTTGCGTGTGTGTTTACAATAGTGTAACCTTTCTGTAAAAAATATCATATACCTAATCTGAGATAGGGATTGACATAAATATTGCAAAAATAATTGATTTTCAATAATTTTTTTCTCAAAAAGTACGCTTACGTGTGTGCTTATATTAAATATAGTAGGTTTGGCCAAAGACAATTTTTTAAATGAAGGTAAATAATAACTTAGAGTCATTACCATATTCTTATCCAAAAATAAAAATTATCAACAATTAAAATATCGAATTATTTGTATGAAGGTCACGTGAGCGCTAGAGAAATGATTGTAAGACATTGTTGACAAATAAAATGTTTAATGAAATAGTACAGTAAAAATAGAATTTAACATTGCACGAAATTTCCGATTCAATTTTATTTTTTATATGAGGTTTAGGATCACTTATTCAGCATAAAATCATAAAATGCCGACAGATCCAGGTGGCGCTTCAAACGCAATCTTGAAAAAACGTTTTCAGCCGATATCTCGGAAACAATGCACTTTAAGGCAAAAGTTATACAAACAATTATTGTAGAAAATAAAATTTCGCGTCTTTTGTTTCCAGCAAACTTTTTTGTAAAACTTACCGTTTACGATGTATGGCCCATTTAATGAACAGGTGGCGCTTCAAGCGCCATCTTGAAAAAACGTTTTCAGCCGATATCTCGGAAACAATGCACTTTAAGGCAAAAGTTGCACTAACAATTATCGTAGAAAATAAAATTTCGCATCTTTTGTTACCAGCAAACTGTTTTGTAAAACTTACCGTTTACGATGTATGGCCCATTTAATGAACAGGTGGCGCTTCAAGCGCCATCTTGGAAAAAGGTTTTCAGCTGATATCTCAGAAACAATGCACTTGAAGGCAAAAAATATATATACAATTATTGTAGAAAATAAAATTTTGCATCTTTTGTTTTCAGCAAACTTTTTTGTAAAACTTACCGTTTACGATTTATGGCCCATTTAATGAACCGGTTTTTCTATCGCAGCCAATAACTCTTGAAATATTAGATTAATCAATAAAATGCATAAATTTATTTTGAAAGATCAGTTTATTTTCCAAAACTTTTGTTTGAAATTTTTTTTCTAACATTCATACTTTTTGATTTATAGGACGTTTTATGTCACGCATAGCTGCCAGCGTCACCCGCCGAGCTCGGCCGACGCTCGGCAGGTAGCGCGGCAGCTACTTTATGATTAAGAACCCGGATTTTATTGCTATTATTTCGGGGAATTCCAAGTAAGACGTCGTTATTGTTTACTAATTACGACTTACGGAGCCTCATTTTTGAAATTCAAGTTATAGAGTATAAATATCTATTATCAATATTTCGTAGGGAAATAACATTTTCTTTGAGTTACAAAGTCACAAGTTACAAAGTCGAGATACCGCGTATTTAGGGGTTCAGCGGAAGGGAATGGCAATTTTTTACGACTTACTGAGGATTTCAACTTAACGAGGTTCGAGTTATAGAGTTTCCACTGAATATCATAACACGCATATAATTTTTAAGTAGAGCGTATCTATCAGCAACTTAATATTACCAAGTTTTTAAGTTTATATGTGAACTATATAATAATATAATTATATTTAAACGTTATTTATAATCTTATCTATGGTTTCGAGTAAACTTAGTGATCATATACTCTTTGGTTCTAAGGCGTCCCTCTAAATATTAGTATACTCTTTGGCGCGGTCTAACAAGGAGACATTGACGTCTCCATATGGAGACGCCGAGCCCGCCGAGCTTTCAAGGGTTAACTACAAACACTGCGACTCGAGTAGGTACCAACATACCTATAGTACGGCCGCTGAGTTATTACCGATTTGACAGATGATTCTTAAATTAATCGATATAACCTTGCACGAGCGACACATTTGCCGAATGATTTAGAATACCTCTTTAATATAAAACTTTATGTCAAAATGTCAGAATCAAGTAATTTTCCAATAAACTCTGTTTCAAAACTTAAAATAGTTTGTAAATAATATGAAAACATTTATTTTTTGTTCTTTGGCGCGCTTGTACAAAGTTACATCGTGCGTCTAGTTTTCATAGTGATGTGCTTCATAGTATTCGGTCCGAATTCATTGGAATAGATATGATATTTATTTTATTTGGATATTTTTATTTTACTTATTCCTTCGAGCAACTAGACTATAATGCTACCATTTTTTTGCGTCTCCTAATTGCACTGTGTTGCCAGTATCTCTATGATTTTTAAGATTTATGTGTGATTCAAAGACAGAAATACTGTTTTCTATGATTTAAAAATAAATACAATTAAAATGATTGTGTATAATTTTTAACATTCATAATATATAAAACAACATTTAATAAATATAATTTTCTCCCTCAATTAAGCAATGTTATAGGTGTATTTTTTAAGTAATTGGCGATACTATTCTGGCAACACCCTTACCACCGCTATTTTAATCTGTTTAGTCGTCTTCCGTACTCTCGTGCGCACAGACTACGTTCTCTTGTGTAACCGTTGTTTTTTGACTCGGCTTTCTCCTGTTTATCGTTGCGCTTTATTGGACTAATTTTGTTTGTGTTTGGTAATTTTGTTGAAAATGCCGAAACGAGGAAAAACATTGAATAGTCAATGTCGTGAGCTTGTACTAAAGCTACAGGATTACATTGAGCGTGAGTCACAAAATGGCGGCCCTTTGATTCCTGTCACTCAAGTGAAAGATCGGGTTTCACAAGCTCTTGGAATTGGTGGAAAAACACTATATAATATAAATAAAGAAAAATTTGGTGCTTCTGGAAGTGAAGATAATGTTTTACGCACTCCTAAGAAAAAACGAAGACAAAAGTCCGTGACAGGTGTTGATGTTTTTGATGCAGATGCAATAAGAAACCACATATATGGTTATTATACTAGGAACGAGTTTCCAACTAGACGTTTGCTTTTGGTCTCTTTAAAAGAAGCTGGCTTGTTTAAAGGCGGTAAAACGGCGTTGTCAAAACTATTGCACGAAATTGGGTTTGAATATAAAAAACGAATAAAAGGAAAATATTAATGGAAAGATTTGATTTAATAATTAAAAGGAGCGAGTTTTTAAGAGAAGCCAGAAAAATCGAGTCTTGGGACAACGTCGTTTTTGTTGACGAAACATGGTTAAATGCGAACTACACTGTGTCACGCTCTTGGGCTGACGAAACAAAAGCATCAACCTCAAAGGTTCCAATTGGAAAAGGATCGCGACTGATAATTTGTCACGCCGGTTCTGCTGGAAGTGGTTTCTTTGAAAATGGACTGCTGGCTTTCGCGTCAAAAAGTACTTCCGATTACCACGAGGAGATGGATACAGACACTTTTACGAATTGGTTCGAAAATCAATTATTACCCAGCCTGCCAGAGCCTTCTATCATAATAATGGACAACGTTTCATATCACTCGAAACAAGTGAATAAAGCGCCTACTCAGGCCGACAAGAAAGCTGATCTCGTAGCGTGGCTACACCAAAATGGAATTGAAACTACTGCCGAAATGCTAAAGTCTTACTTAGTAAAGTTGGTACGCGAAAATAAAACATCAAGAGTCCGTTATGAAGTAGATGAGATAGCTCTAGCACATGGACATCGGGTACTTCGAATTCTGCCTTATCACTGCCAGTACAATGCCATTGAGCTAATATGGGCACAAATCAAAGGTATTGTTTTTTATCGCATAAGTTATGAATATGAATAATTTGTACTATTATAACATACAATATTCAGCATATAAGTAAAAAGATACATAACTAAGAAATAAATATCTCATGTCCCTTACATGTAGGTAATTGTGTAACATTTCGTTAATTTAATGTAATAAATTAACGTTATTTAATGTTTACATTACAGGTTACGCAGCTCGTAATAATACGACTCTGCCATTCAGTACTAATAAAATGATGGGTCTATTAAAAGATGCTTGCAGCAAAATAACGAAAGAAGATTGGGTCAAGGTCGTCGAAAAGACTCGAAAACTAATAACAGAAGATAATGAACGCCATATAAGAGTGGACACCATTATAGAGAATGAAATTGTCATACAAGTGACTGATAGCGATGACAGCTCTGGCGAATCTGGTTCAGAGTCTGAATAATTGTTTTAATAAATGATAGGTAGTCATTTATTAAAACATCTTGTACCTACTCTATTCATTAAAATGTGTAACCGTGTTTACAAATTTGTTTTATTTTGATATGTCCTCGACCAATTATCTACGCCCATCAAGGATACTCCACCTAATAAAGAACCTGTGTCTTTAACTATTATTGTTTTGATTTTATTTAATTACACACCATACTAGAATATTTAAAAACAAACTGTTCCCAAATGATATTAGGGTTACTGGTTCAGTCACTTCACTAGTATTGTCAATTCGTCATGTGTCAAATCGGTAATAACTCAGCGGCCGGAGTATAATAGAAAGCATTTACTACCAATAACCAAGAGCTATCATGTAAAGATTATTATTATTTGAATACTTACATCGATATGTACGATATAATATGATACCGTGTTTGGTACTAAAGGATGTGCTCTTCTCCTAGCATTTGTCCATTTATTTCTGATGGTAGGGTTTCTAGGCACATTAAAAACAACTTTTCAGGTGTTTTTGTGGCCGTATTTTTACATTGAGACACAGCACAATATTTAATAGATGGTGTCATGTTCTATAATGTTTCTTGTTAAAAATATATAGCAAGTAAATCCGCGCGCGACGGTCACATTCGAGTAAATGTTTTGATTTTCTAAGTGCGCGTCGGGTCTCTCGCACGAAGATGCAAATCGTGACGTCATCAACGATGTCGCTCTCGGCCCGTGGCTTAGACCGAAAATGTTAACTTTGTGCCTTTATATCTCGGTGAAGAAAGAGTGTGGTTTGCAAGATGATGTTGTGACCAGGATTAAGAAAAGAATGCTTCGGTGGTTTGGTCATGTGGAAAGAATGAATGAGGTGAGGAGGAGTGACAAAGAAAATTTATGTTGCAGAAGTGAATGGCAAAGTCGGAAAGGGACGTCCTAGGCGAAAGTTTGTCGACCAAATTGGCGATATATTAAAAATAGGCCAAATTAAGAGTACCCTTAACCGACGAGCATGTATGCGTAGGTATATGGATGTGTAAGAGGCGAGAGAGGTATGTCAGGATCGTGCTAAATGAAAGTCTGTAGTCTCTGCCTACCCCTCTGGGTGACAGGCTTGAGTGTTTATGTATGTTATTCAAATAACGTATTGTATTGGTCGCGCCACGAAAGAAGAAATTAAAAATAGTCCACTGCGCATGTACAATCAAGCAGAAAAATGAAAATTTTATTTTGGCATTTTAATATGTAAAAAGTCAAAGGTCAACATTATAACTACACAACAAAGTCTCCACGAAAACGGAACGATATATTTATATATCATCGTTAGGTTTTAACTTCTTCTAAATAATATTCTGCATTTTATGTACACTTAGTTAAAGAAATAAAATATTTTGTATTTGTATTATTGTATTTGTAATTGCTGTTTAAACTATACTATGCGAAAGCCTTCGATTATAAGGATATTTTACATGCAATAATTTGCAAAAAAAATCGTCTTGTAGAAAATAACAAAATATTTACAACTTTATACAATATACTACGAATTACGATATTTTAAGTAGTATCAAAATAATTTATAAAGTAATAAATATTTGCACACTATTTGAAAATATTATAGAACAATATTTTTAAAAGTATTCGCAAAAATTAAAATTTTATAACAGGAAGTCGCTAACACTTTCGATATCAATAGTACACAAGACGACACAAGAAGGTGCGCGGGCGACGGGACGATGGGAGAAACTACTTGGGAGTAGCGCGTCGCCCGTTGCTATGGTTTCGCTTCCCCTCACAACTCACACCTAACCATGCCGACACCTATTTTTCGCTTCTACGCACTTTCTTCACTCGTGGCGTTGCCTTCACTAGCCTAGATTATTCATTATTTTATTTTGTTCTACACATTGTCTTTTTACGTTTTTATTACTTTACAGTCTACATGCTAACGATACTCCTTTATATTGTTACGAGATTAGGGTTCGTGATAATAAAAACTGCCGATTGATTTACCAAAATTAACACTTTAATTACCGAACACCAATTAAAACTTAAAAGACACTAATAATAAATCACACTGATTCACTTTATATCGCTCCGAAGCTTCGCTTGTATCGCCAAATTCAATACTGCCCCGAACGCGTGTTTGCAGCTCCCGCATTTGCAGCACCTGACTTAGGTGCTCTGATGGTGATGCTGCAGGAGCAGGCTGGCCGTTAGGAAGAACAGGCCCGTTGGTTGAAAGAGTAGCAGGAGGAACAGGCCCGCCGAAAAGAGTGCAAAACACCCATTTTGGGGTATCCTAATGCATGCAAGGAATTTATAGTTGACACAGATGCAAGTGATACAGTACTTGGCGGTGTGTTGTCTCAACGGAATGGTGATCAAAAGGTTGTGATAGCGTTCTTCAGCAAGTTATTGTCAGAAAGGAACTATTGTGTCACAAGACCAGAATTGCTAGCTGTGGTAAAGTCGTTGCAGCATTTTAGCAAATATCTTCTGTGGCAGAAATTTTACTTACGAACTGACCATGCTGCATTAAAATGGCTATTGCAGTTCAAACATCCAGAAGGACAAGTTGCGAGGTGGATTGAACTACTGCGTGATTACGACTTTGTGATCGAACATTGCAGCGGGAAATCTCATGGCAACGCAGATGCATTGTCAAGAAGACCTTGTCCTGAAGATTGCAAACATTGTACTAGGCAGGAGAGTAAGGAACTGGTATCCGTGAGGATGCTCAGGGCAGACCACCTCAGCAACGAGTGGAAGGACAACTTACAACGTGCACAGCAGGAAGATCCGGACATCAAGCCGATTCTGAAATGGAAGAAGGCCAGTGCTCCCAAGCCCAAGTGGAGCGACGTCTCAGCGATGAGTTCGACCACTAAAAGCTATTGGGCCCAATGGGACAGCTTGCTGCTTCAGGATGGAGTTCTGTGCCGTAAATGGGAAAATGTCACTTGCAAATGGTTGTCCCTAAAGCTAAAGTACCGGATGTTCTACAGTTGTACCATAATGATTGTTCCCGTGGCCATCTGGGAGTTAAACGAACTCTACTGAAGATCCGAGAACGGTTTTACTGGGTCCACTGTCGAAACGATGTCGAGGACTGGTGTCGCAAATGTACAAGTTGTGCGGCTGTAAAGGGACCTCAGACTCGTAGTAGAGGTGCATTGAAATTGTACAATGTTGGTGCACCATGGGAGAGAATAGCCATTGACGTGGCGGGGCCGTTTCCGGAGAGTGAAAACGGTAACAAGTATTTCATGGTTGTGATGGATTACTTCACTAAGTGGCCAGAAGTCTTCGCCATTCCAAATTAAGAAGCTTCAACAGTTGCAGATAAACTAGTTCATGAAGTCTTCTGTCGTTTTAGAGATTCACAGCGATCAAGGAAGGAATTTTGAGTCTCAATTATTCCAGGAAACTTGCCGAGTTATGGGTACTCATAAAACAAGAACGACTTCTTATCACCCGCAATCTGATGGAATGGTAGAACGATTTAATCAGACATTGGAGAGGTACCTAGCAAAAGTTGTAGACAATCGGCAACGAGATTGGGACAAGCACATACAACCGTTTTTGTTGTCAAATCGAAGCGCTGTTCACGAAAGTACATCAGTGACGCCAGCTTTCGCAAACTTTGGGAGAGAATTACGGCTGCCTGCGGACCTGATCACCGGGACCACCTGATGCTCCACGCTGTATAACCGATTATGCAAATGACTTGCGGAACAAAATGAATGACGTTTATGAGCACGTCAGACAATCGGGCCAGCAAATGTCTGAAAAGATGAAAACCCGGTATGACTGCAAAATGAACAAACAAAGGGTTCGACGAAGGTTTACTAGTGTGGTTGCACAATCCAGTCCGCAGCAGCAAAGGGAAATGTCCTAAGCTTCAAGCTAAATGGGACGGCCCGTACCGGATTGTGACAAGGATAAAAGACGTAACTTACCGGATACAAAAAGGTGCAAGAGGTACTCCTAAGATAGTCCAAGCGGATCGACTGGCGCGTTATTATGGGGCCGATAATGCTTGGGATGGGCATGTTTTAGGAGGGGGCAGTGTTGCGCGCTACAATTGTTGCATGTTACATGGCACTAGCGCCATCTATTATAAAATAGAAGAACTAAGCTTTTTAGAAAACTCCACACTTGAATTTTCTACACCTAGTTGGTCGGGACCGGTATTTGCTGGAACATTCTAGATGTTTCGGTGGAAAAGGCCTATATAAAGCCTTTTTAGGGCCACGACCGAGGCAGTATTGAATTGGCGATTCAAGCGAAGCTTCGGAGCGAAATAAAGTGATCAGTGTGATTATTTATTAGTGTGTTTTAAGTTTTAATTGGTGTTCAGCAATTAAAGTGTCAATTATGGTAATTCAATCGGCATTTTTTATTGTCACGAACTCTAAGCTCGTAACAATACGTAATACAGTAATATTTCTCATTAACGTGGAAGGTGTGTTACACTTAAAAATATTTAGAAACAACAAATCAACGTATAGATAATAATATTACAATATCACTAATAATCCCTATAATAATCAATTAATCGATCAAATGTTATTGCTGGTGTATTATATCAAGTGAATTGGCATTTATGTAATGAGTAATGGTCATATATTAGTATTGTATACTATAATTTTTGTTTCGATATAATTATTTATAAAAATATAACATTAATATAAAATTAATATATTATTAATTTGATTTATACTATTCTAAACTCAAAATGAAAACTGTCACGTCTGTGTGGCTGAATCTAACTACATCACAGACTTGGATTATTTTCGACCCTAAGTTTGTGTTTAAGCCTCCAGTTCTATTTTAAATTAAGGTTTTATTTTCTTTACTCATTACTCAGAATTAGTTTCTGTTCCTATTTCTCTAAATTATATCAACTGCATATTATAATAAATCTATTATACTACATCTAGGTTAGGGCACTTATATTCATAATTATTTCTATGTAACAAATAAAGTATAAACAAATGTATGAACAAAATAAGCATTAAATTACATTAATAGTACATATTTTAACAGATCTATCACAAAATACCATTTTGCTTTTAAAATTCATACAATTTTAAAAGCAAAATTACCACAACATTGTTTGATCTCAAAGCGCAAAATCATCAGAACTTGCTAATTGCTTAATTATAGTAGAATGTTGCTAGTTTTAACGTATATCATACACCCAAGTTCATACTGAACACACTCTCGGTCTTATTGCACTGAAAAAGACAAAGAAACATACGAGGTTTGGCGCGCAATATGACCGTGAAGTAATGGCTGAATTCAGTCAGCCCACAGACGCGCCTTTTTTTCTGTTTGAATTCTGTCACATAAGAGATGCTTATTTAATTATTATTTATTTTTATTAATTATTATACTCTTTGCTGGTTAACAATTGACATTTGACAAGTATATTATTCTCTATTCTAGTATATATGCAGTAAGATATTAGAGTTTTGGCGGGAACTTGGCCGTAGACGGATTGTCGCACCAGTTTTGTCGCTTGAATAATTGTTTAAAGTATATTTCGATTCGTAAAAGTGATGCGATTTTGTGAATTAAGTGTCCGCGCGTGTGAGCTATTAGATAAAACGACCTAATAAGTGCTTTGATGTCAATATAAGCCTCAAGTTATTTTGATCGCTTGGGCGCCTTATGAACTTGAGTGGCTGTCGTCATCAACTGTCCGCTGGATTGAGCTGCCGTCGAAATCTCCCAAGGACTTCGCAATGAAATAAAAATGAAGATTCCGAAAGAAATGATAGGCTCAGAAGGGTTAGAACTCAGAGCCGTAAAGCTAGTTAATAAAACAATCTATGATATTATTCATGGAGGTTAGAGAGCAGGAGAACGATCGCCGTAGAAAATGCGAAAATGTAAAAATGTAGGAAATGTGCTCCAGAAATATGGACACCATAAGTGAGGCGCAGCGATCGCTAAGTTCGCTCAATAAAAGTCATTTTCAGTCTATTTTTCCGATCAGATGCTAAACCACTTGCACATCCTCGCACAATACAATATTTCTCCATTTTTTAATGTGTCTTTTTGTCAAAAATTAAAAAAATTACGGAGCACGATTATTTTCTCACCAATGCCGCTAAGAAAATTTGTACATTATTCAACTAACTTCATCTACTTGTACTCATAAACAGCTAACTTCACAGCCACTACTCACCGACGGCAACGCCGCTATAAATTCTACAAATTTTCAAGGACAGGCGGACTATTCTCCACGACATTGGGTGCGTTTGGCAGAAAAAAGCGCTAGTAAGCGCTTGTAGCAAAACGGCGAAACTAAACAGTTTTCGGCCAGGGCACGTTTGCTAACTTCAATAGCGCTGACACAATCTGCCACTTTGTTTATTTAATTTGTTTGTTTTGAAGTAGAGTTTATAAGTTGTTTTGTGCAATATTAGTTTTAAGTAATATAATGACATGAATAAACATATACATGTTATTAAAAAATCATGATTGGTAAGTTTTTAATATGAATACTTTACAAACATATATTTAAATTAGGTTAGGTTCCCCGGTCAAAACCGACTTCGTGTCCTAGAGGAAAATAGCTACTTACGATTTGACAGCACTTACCGCTTACGATCGCCCTTTTGTTTACAAGCGCTTGCTAGCGCTTTTTTCTGCCAAAAGCACCCATTATTTATGATTGACATAGGGATTATCGATGTTGCAGAAACATCGACGATGACATCGATGTTGGTATCGATAACTTAACATCGATGTTCGATGTTTATCCTGCTCATAACATCGATGTTGGCCATTATCGATGTTTTTAGCACGTGTACTTATTTAATAGGTAAAAAAAGTAAATTTTTGTTTTTGCGCCCTACTTTCTGCCAAGGAGGGTCGCGTCGGTCTACGGCTTAAAGATCTCTCGTCAGATCGGTAAGCCAAACCCAAATGGTGGAGTTTAGTGGGTAAAAGTCTCCACATAACCACGCAGCTGGCTGCGTGGTATGCTATTAGCTTTCTCCACCTCCCTCCCCCGTTACAGGAGGGTTGCCCTTAGTTGCTTCGGGCGCAAAAAAAAGTAAAGTTACAGCCTATATACGTCCCACTGCTGGGCACAGGCCTCCCCTCATTTCTGAGAGAGTTTTAGGGCAAGGAAATGTCCGCCGTGCTGCCCCAATGCGTGTTGGCGAACTTCACATGTCTTCGAAAATATTTTTTTTTTTGCTTATTCTTCCGACATGAAGGTTTCCTCACGATGTTTTCCTTCACCGCCGAGCACGTGGTAAATCAGCACTTAAAATTGCAATTAACAATTTCATTGGTGCCGGCGGGGAACGAACCCGGTTTGCTCGCGTACTGTGAAATTTACAGCGAGCGCTAACCATCAGCTACCACGGCTCTTTTCTTCTATTTAATAGGTAATAAAAAATTTGTCATATGATTTATGGTTTAGTGTCTGAAATTTAAAAAATGGGAAGAAGTAAACAAACATCTAGTTCATTTGTTACAATATTACAGTCTGATATTTCTTGCCGATCATGATGAATTATGTATATATTATATTATTATTACTATTTTGATCTTTAAATGTTCTACACATTCACAAATCAGGTATGAAAAAATTTACTATGGGATTAAATTTACGACTTGGACTTAGTTTTTATATCAACTATTTTTATCGCGAAAGAAAAATTATGGTTATAGAGAAAAAATACCAAACCACGCAAAAACAAAATAATAGACTTCCGTTACCTTTGTCCACAAATTTTAGTCAGACAACCCAAGCAGTAGGTATCCACACCCATTTATAAAATGCACTGTCGAATGCACTATGCAGTGAAATTGTCTATGCTCACGGTCGTTTAATGATCTATTTTCATAAACTTCAAGCAAGTTCAAGCAAAAAATAAACTCATTATAATAAGCTAAAAAATGCAACTAAATGTTATTGAATTGTGTAGCTACTTACATATTGTTTCATAATTATGTGGGTATAGACAGCAAGGGAAAAACAATTCATTTGAATATCAATTTACGTAGAATAGTTGTTAGGTGACAACCGACAACGTTACTACAAAATAACAAAGCGAAAGCAGTTACAACTGTGACATTACAATTCACACTTGACAGTGAAGTTTGACACACCATTTTGATATTTTTTTAGGTGATCGATGCATGATGAATTATTCTAAGTTTTAAACCTTTAATAGAAGATGCAAGATTTAGTTGATATAGATTTCACGGGTTCGCGTTTTTCATTCATTTCAGAGGTTCCTATTAAATAAATTATGGTTTATGGGTACATTGATATCGATGTTTGACATGTGGCAACATCGATGTTTCGATGTTTGACATGTGGTGACATGGATGTTAAAACATCGATGTTTTAATTTTTAACATTGATGATCATCGACATCCCTAGTTTGACATTTGTAATCATAGAGGAAAGTAAATCGTGTGAGGTGTGAACTGAACATGTACTGCGCAGTGCGCACATTTTTTCGTACAGTACGACTGTACGATTCTGCAAGTTAAATTGAAATTGAAACCCGGGGTATTTTTAAGGATTTTGTGATTGAAAGTTTGGAATGTTTAAATTGTTCAATACAACGAAACGTTAGTTATTTGTGCAGGCAAATTATATTTTTATTGAACTTAGTAATATATATATTTTTGTGTGTAGGTATTTATTCTTTTTAAATCTCATATAAAAAGTGTTGTTGTAATATAATATAATTTATTAACAAAATATAAAACCGTGTCTTTTTATGTTTTTAAATATAAAAGATAATTGTTTCGATAACATATCCTGATCAAATTAACTATTTTTGTCAACATGCTGAAGAATGGATATTTGTTTTGATGAATTTGTAATTGTAATTTTCATTATATTGTGAATTGATATAATGGACGCGGAACCTAAAGAGAGCACCGACTTGTTAGGCGCAAATAAGGCAAATGATATAAAATTTGAGCCAGATCTCAGTTCCTCACATGATGAAGATTTACAAGGACCTCCTGATGGTGGTTTTAGAGCATATTCAATATTGGTAGGATCATTCTTAACGAATGGTCTTTTATTTGGCGTTATAAATTCATACAGTGTGATTTACACAATACTTCAGAAGCAATTACAAGATGAAAATGTGCCAAATTCAGAAAGTAGAGCATGTAAGTATAATACATTTTGTTATTTTATATTATAAGTTACAAGCATCATATTGGTTTCTGTAATTAGTGTAATTAAAAAGTTATGCATAATAATATTATCTATGATTTTATTATAATTTCAATAAATAATTTTTATAAATGAAAGTATAGTAAATACAATAATATTAAAATACAATGTTTATTAGGACTCGTATTCAACAGAATTATCAATGAATAAAGGATGCCTTTCATTTTCTCGTCTCATTAACTCATAAGTAGTCTACTGTAGGATAGAGTTCATTCTTTCATTCAAACAGTATATTTAGGCAAATAAAATGTATTTTAATGGATTTGTTGATATGGTTAATAAGACATACATTATTATATACAAAACTGTTATTGTAGTGGATTTCATGAAATTAATTAACAAATTTCACAAAAAAATAATGGTTAAACATTCTTACATAGATACAGTCAAATCCAATAAGACCCTAATTAAGGTAAATATGTAACTATTTATAACAATATACCATATAACAGTATGTATTGTACTTTGATTGGCATACATTATGAAGTTTTCCTTTTTTTTTTTGCTGCTATTTAACCTGGCAAGTTGTAGCATGAATGGGTTTGTTCGACCCAATTAGCAACCTTTACTAATTCCAATGGAATTTCCAAACTACATGTTTTGTATGCAGCTTGTGGCTCCATTGAAAATAGGCAGGCAGCTGTAAATTACTTACTGATTTTTCTCAAAATCTTAGATTCATTTGAAAATATAAGTTACCACAAAACAAAGAATGTTCATTGTATGACGACTCTGTGACAAACTTGTAATTTCGACCTAGTGGTATAACATAAGGTAGCAAAGCTTTAAGTGAAAAAGAACAAGGATATCAGTGCCTTTTTTAGGGTTCCTTACCTTATATCATTTTGTTGTACCTTATTCTGTCTGTTGTCTGTCAAGATGAATTACTACAATAAACAGTCCCATGAAGATATAACAAATTCAAACTTCTAAGCAATCAAAGCAAAAAATTGACACAATTTAATGCCACAAGTTTCGATGCTTCTGAATCCACTCATCAAAAGCTATATGGTATTTTCTGTGAACGTAGCAATTTGAAATTTTGCAAAGCAATGTCTCGCAGAACAAATAATAGAAAAAGTTCAAAAATCGTTCATTTGTTATAGATCAAATGGAAAATATTTTTTGTGATTACAAATTTACGGTTGCAGTTTGAACATTGACCGTAATGTAGACTGCTCCGATTACAAATCTAGTAACGCTGGTGTTCCACAAGGCTACGTGCATCACCACCGCTGTTTCTTCTGCATATCAATGATATGTTGCAAACCGATAACATTCAATGCTATGCGTACGACCGCACTGATGATGCTTTATGCAAGGGCTGTGCCAATATTTCTCGGGAAAACGTCGCCGACTACCGCAACAAACTTGTGTATGAAGTCGAGACTTTGTTGAACAGAAGACACAAGTTGGCGCGCTTACTGGTAAAAATAACCCTTTTGTCGTATCTAGTTACTTTCAGTACCTCAGCCAGTATCAGAATTCTCGGCGTCAACATATCGAATGACGTGCAGTTTCGTGGTCAATTGGAAGAGAAGGCCAAATCGGTCTTTTAAAATCTTGGCATGCTCAGCAATGGGATAGTATTTCATGCCGGCACACCGCCTGCAACTTTATAAAGCGTAGGTTCGGCCTCACGTGGAATGCTGTTCCTATCTCAGGCCCAAGCCTTCCCAGTGCCAGCTCCTTCTATTTGATCGTATCCAGTGCAGAGCAGTTAGGATTGTCGGTGACCAAGCTCTTTCTGATCGGCTTTACTCACTGGCGCTGCGAAGAGATGTTGCATCTCTTACGTATTCCATAGTATCTACCACGGGGAGTGCTCATAGTAATTGTTCGGTCTAATTACAATCGCTCAGTGTCACTGTCGCATATCGCGACAAAACTCTAGATACCATACGTACCATCTGGATGATTGGTGGTGCATCACAGCGATTTACACGAAGTTATCTTCTTCGCACAACTTCCTCGTGGGATCGGCTATCACCATCGATTTTTTTCGGACCAATACGACTTAGGGACCTTCAAGAAAAGAGCCAGCTCTTTTTTTTAAGCAGACAACGTATCCGCATTTCCCCTGTTGCAGTTGTTCATGGGCGACGGTAGTCACTTACCATCAGGTGAACCACATGCTAGTTTGTCCCCCTCTCATATAAAAAGGCTTCATTATCATATTTTGTGGGTTGAATCATTTCTGCAAAACATGGTCACGGTCAAGTCGTCAAGATTCTAAAATCTTGAATAAATATAATTAATGTGTAGTCTCTCTTGGCCTTACTGTAATATAATATTATCTTAGTATAAATACGAGTAAATTACGTGTCACGCTGTTTGTCCGCGATGGACTCCTAAACTACTTAACCGATTTTAGGCAAATTTGCACGCCGTGTGCAGTTTGGTCCAACTTGAGAGATAGGATAGTTTTTTTGCCCATAAATGACCCACATATTTTTTTTGCCAATTTAAGGATTTTAATAGAACATGACAAAGAGTCGTCGAAAAGGGCGGAACAACGTCTGCCTGGCAAGCTAGTTTATTGTAAATACGATAGAAATGTACGATTACCTAAATAAAATAATATATATAAAAATCAGCAAAATGATAGTGAATTTGAAACTTACGGTATAGTTTAAATATGATTCATACTTAAAGATTTTTTCATTTAATACGACACTTTTAGTTCAATTTCTCTATTATGTATACTATAATGTATGATATTTAATGTTAAACACAAAAATATATAAATTTCGCTACTTCATGAAACACAACTGCTTGTATTATTTTGTTCAAATTATAGTTCTAGTTATAAAGATGAGCTCGCTAACGACACCTGTACGCACATGCGCGTTTATTTATTAGATCACAACTACAATTATTTCTCACCCGCCTTCGTGAGTTAAAACATCTAACATCTATAGTATAGACAAAAGCATGATGTATGGCAGAATTTCATACGTATGTGTGCAATTACTATATATAGTATAAGCTTCATAAAATGCCAAAACCAAATAGAATTTTTGAGATGTCAATCTGCAAAATAGTCTGATGTTATCTTACTTTTTTTTCATAGGAATAGGTGATAAACGACCACACAGTCCACCTGATGGTAAGTGGTTGTTGCGGCCCATAGACATCTACATCTATCCTCGATTACAAATCAAAATGCAGATGCGTTGTCACCAGTGAGGACTAAGATGGAATGCCTTGTTTCCAGTAAAATGGGTCTCCGGTTCTCTACACTCACCATACGAAATACAGCAACATTAAGCTACTATTTCACGCTGGTATTTTGTGAGAGCGTGGTCCTTCCCCGGTCGAGCCGACCCATTCGTGCTACAACTATACTACTAATATAACTGCAGCATGGCTCTACCACTTTAATGTGTTATCTTACTATTAGTAATCTGTCTATACATACAAATAAATTGAAGTGTGTGTCTGTAATATATAAATTAGGGTTTTGTATCGAGCTGAGAAGGTTATTCTAATGACTGAACTGATTTAAATAAAACTTCACGAATAAATACAGAGCTATACTAGAAGTGATCTAGGTTCTAGGCTATATTTTATTCGAAAATTTTAGAGATAACGAAATATTACTAAAATACTCTATAATTATCTTCTCTAACGCCACATAAATAGATCCTATTCAGGTTAACACTGTCACTTTCTGGTTTTGAGACACAATAGTAAGACAATAGGAATGACCTATATGTAGTGCACGGGACAACTAAAGCGTTAAGCCGGGGTGTGTGCTAGTGTTAAAATTTAAAGATTTTTTCAATTAATTCTGTTGTAATGTATAATGTGTCTTTTAAAGAAATGGAATGTTTTGAAAATTTGAGCTTATGAATATGATTACTAACATTGAGTTATATGTACTACGTACTAGAGAAACTGTTCCAAACAAAAAATATGCACTACTTTGTATCAGTAGACTCGCGCATGCGCAGTTGATATAAAGCGCAAAAATTGTCATAATAAATAATTGTCTATTTAGATTGTATTGTTAATCGAGTACATTTTTTTAAATTTTCGTTTATTTCGCATATGTGCTAATTTAATATAAAATTATTAAGTATTAGCGCCGCTCCGCACTGCATGAATATCGAAGCCACAATAACAGGTGTACGGATTGAAGTACAGTTCAGTTGAACGTAGTGAGTGTTCGGAATGCCACATCTAGTGCGTAGTACACTAATAACTGTATATTGTTAAAACATATAATGTTATGTCGTTAGTTTAAAATCAATAAGTACTATTTGTTTTGTCTAATCAATATTTCTATTTTAATATAATTTCTATTTTTTTGGTATAATTTATTTGTTCGTAAAGTTTCGGAATGGTTTGTTATTACAACCGTTTCAGCCATTAGAAAGATTAGTTTGGTTAGGACAAACGAAAATTTTAAAAATGGTTACTCATGTCTCAACTCTCAATAGTATGAAAATATTTTATTCAAAAATATTAATCAACAAAACAATAATAATAAAGAAAACTCTCAAAATGCGACGTAGCTTACAAATTAGCGAAAACGTACTGTTTTGTATTTTTTTTTGTAGTTTATGGCATTTTGTTATCATTCATTCCAATGACAAGTTGGACTGAAGTTATAGAACATACGGAAAACTCATATCGCAACGTAGTTTTTTTGGCAGTCTTTGCCGGCGGGTTTGAGTATAGATAGCGACAGTGTGCGAGTAAGAGGTGAATAGAGGCGACGCCATTTTCAATCCCATTTTTAACCGCACTGGAAGTACTTCAATATTTATTACATTGCAAACATACATTTGCTGAATATTAATGATGATGTAGACTTTTAGACCGATGTTAGCGAGAATATTTTTTCTCGCACTTGTTCGGGATTTTTTTTTTAAGTAGTGAATCACGTGTAGCTTAAACAATTTCTTATATCTAATATAAAATAAAACCTGGATAAGAGGAACAATGTTACAATATTATGAAATAAATTATGAAAATAATATATATAATATAATATAAATAAAAATATAATATAATACCTAAGATTTAGGTAAAATAGAACACAAAAATATTAACATGAAATGTGCAAGGCGTCCATGATTCATCTTTGCTAAATTGTCAATATTATGCATAGGAATGTAGACAATCAGTTGTTCACGCTATAAATAAATGATCTAGGCTTAATAATTGTTACTTGATCGTTTGGCGCCGGGCGTTTGCCTCATGCGTCGCTGTGAACGCTTGCGACGAAGGCCGCTTGATTGCATCAATAGGTATCATTTCGGTGGACGCAAAATAATTGCGACTATTTGACGCATTAACCGTATTATTTTTAACCATTAGTAACGTATGATTGAGTATAGCTGTCTATTTTTTTATTTGGTTTAAGTTTATATTGTAGTTATTTAAAAAGGACATTTTTTGGATTTAGTTTGATTTCTGCAAAATCTTCTCGGTTTTGATAAACAGTACTGATGGTACCTATATTATCGAGACTAAAATTCTATAAATTTTAATGATTATAACTAGGTTTCGTAATAAATACAGGAAGTTTTGAGAGATTGCACGCAGCGTGGTTTTACAGCGTGGGCCTGTTAGGTCTTAACTGTGCATTAATTTTCACAAATTAGTTATTTTTTCTTTTCGCATCGTATCATGCATTCGCTTGTTTGGTTTGTACAGAGGTATTAAAACAGTGAGTCCTGTTTTTTATTGTATGGAAATCCTCATAACACATTTGTCGCCACAGCGGTAGGTGCGTAGGAAATGTTATGTAGGATTTCTCCGGCTGCAACAACCCTACGGTGGTCATCATAAGCAGATACGGGGGGACCCGAGATCTTCGTTCCGAATGCCGGGTAGCCCCCACATTGCTTTGCTCTAGGTAATGGAAGCATCTCACAGCACCAGTACGTACTTACTACCTCCAACTCAAAGGGAGCCCTAGTTTAACTTGACGATTCAATCATAAGCCAATGATGCTGTAAAAACAATGCAAAATAGATAGATTCAAATGTCAGATTTTTTAACAAGATCCCCGAACTACTAACAAATTTCCTGACGTTCAAAATGTAACCATAATTGAATTATAATATTTTCTCACCTCGTTCTTTTTTATGAATTTGTCCCATTTTTGGTTAAAAAATAATTAATACAATTTTTAAATTTTTATCTGTTAACCTATTGAGCTGCTAATCTGGGGAGATGTGGGAACAAACCAAAGTTGAAGTCAATACTTATATAGGTATGTAATTAGTAATTACTCTGATAGTCGATACAACAATGTTTAGAATTTTCGCCTGTCTGTTATTGTTGTGTCGGTCTGTGTACACAGTGACAGCAATTATCAACTAAATTTTCTTTATTGTGTTCACTTAAAATCATTGCTTAGTTTTATACCTTATGTTAATTATATAGTAGCAAAACACCGAGGATTTTCTTCGCGAATTTGTTTTGCGTATTTCCTGTGACGTACATAAAATTGGGACTTAATGGCCCTTTAAAAAAATTTAATAAATTAAAAACAATATGATATTTAAACAATAGCTTTATTTGTTTAACACTATTTACGTAGATTCATAAATACGTTGAACGCAGTAGATTCAAAAATTCCTTGCACATTATTAATATTATAAGTTATGATACGTAATTTATAACGTAAAATGGAATATAAACAATAAGCTTATAAATAATAAAAATGTTTAAAAGCTTTAAAACCACTGCATATTTGGGAACCTATATCTAGGGCATCAGTGAAGCCTACTTTAAATCCGAAACATAAAATGTAATAACAAAAAATTAAATGTAGTTCCCTAATCAGTAAAACCTCCGCGGTCATGCCCTCTGCATTGTTATTGTTATTGTATACTAGCTGGCCAGGCAGACGTTGTTCTGCCCTTTTCGACGACCCTTTGTCATGTCCTATTAAAAATCCTTAAATTCGCAAAAAAACGTGGGTCACTCATGGGAAAAAAAAAACTATCCTATCTCTCAAGTTGGACCAAACTGCACACGGTGCGCAAATTTCATTAAAATCGGTTAAGTAGTTTAGGAGTCCGTCGCTGACAAACAACGTGACACGTAATTTATATTATTGTATATTATCAAGTAAAGAGATAACTGTACATTAGACTTGATATTATAAAAAATTATAAATCATTGGAACAAAGTATGACATGTAGTAATCAGCTATCTATCTTCACACGAAGATGGATATTAATCGACCTTGAGATGGATTGTAGTGTCTCGCGATGACCTAAACGATGATCATTCAATTTCGCCTATGGGCTGAAAATATTACCTATATTTTGAAACAGTGTATTGACTCTGCGAACTCCAAGACGGTTTTAAATTTAACATCGGTACTGCGTAATTCGTATATTATGTTGGGACAAAAACATTGTGTTTGAGGTTGTTTCATATACTATGATAAACCCCAGTTTAATGATGCGAAGACGAACGTATCTCGTGAGTGAAGTGACCCGATTAGATTAAGAGACATTGTGTGCCACTTGTCATTTATCTGACGGTTACAAATTTAGCATTTTGGTCTCCATTAACTAGGAAAACGTCTAGATGAGTTAAATCCGGTAATTTCTTATTTTTGCGCTTTCAAGACTGTACATAGACTTTAGAAGGAGAGTTGTTAAAGTTATATCAATGATATTAATTGCTTCGGTCCATACAACGTAATTGCACGTTTAAATACGGGCTAATGAAATTACTAAAAATTGCTAAATGTAAATAAAACTATACATCATGCTATTAGTTTTCTGATTCCTAACGGTATCGTTGGTGTTTTAACTAACTAGACATGGGACGAGTACTCGGTTTGGATTCGGTACTCGGCGGATTCGGCCTTTTTTTAGGGTTTGGCCGAACACCGAGTATTAACGTACCGAGTACCAAGTACTCGGCCTTAATTGTATTCCAGAGAAAAATAAAGACAAAAAATATTAGACACATTAAAACATCAGGAACATGATTATTTTTTGTATTTACGTGAACACTACACATTGATTAAAACTACTTTTACTACTTTTTTTATTGTTTATGATCCGACCTGTGCAAAATGAACTTACCATAAACAATAATTAAAAAGCTGAAGGTACTCCGGGTTTAACAATAACATCAGGAC
Organism: Parnassius smintheus behrii; assembly: GCA_036936625.1. Classification (NCBI taxonomy): domain Eukaryota; kingdom Metazoa; phylum Arthropoda; class Insecta; order Lepidoptera; family Papilionidae; genus Parnassius; species Parnassius smintheus. The sequence continues at coordinate 22,492,366 of JAUPFT010000015.1, read as the reverse complement.
GTCAGTCACCTCAGTCCCCCGTGACCATGGGTGCTGGAAAACACTCGAAATGTCGGGAATTAAAAATTAAAATAATTAAAATTAAAATTAAACGCGATAAAATCCGTAAAAGTAGTTTTGATCAATCAGGAACATGGGAAATATTGAGAACGTACATAAGAATCTATAATAAAAATTATTATTACTAATATTTAAAATTTAAGAGAGGAGTAAGATCGTGATGCAAAAACAGTTTTTGCTTCATGTAAAAAGCCGTTCACTGTAAATTGAACTGGCGAGTGTTGATAAGTATTGAGCCGCAACTTTTCCTAAGATGGGGTAACAGCCTTTATTAGAAACCCACCATTTATATGGATTTGCATCTCTTGCCTACTGCCTGCCCAGGAATTCTAAGGATCATTAAGTTGGTAACTGGTTATTGCGTCAGCAGCTTTTTTCTTCTTCAGAAGCATGTTTTGAATGATTTTTTATGTGATTCCTAAGATCGATAATTTTTCTAGATATTTTCTGTTAAAACGATTTCTATAAGCAGTGATTTTCGCGCCAGATAACGGAATCAATCTCACGAACATGAGTTATTTGACTAATAATCAAGTAATCACTCATCAACAGTGTCTGTGGGTGTGTGACTGATCTAGTACTGATACAAGTACTTTTCTTTCGATACTACTGAGTACTCAGTTTTGTTTTGTACAAGTATTGATACCAAAAGTACTTGGTATCGAAAGTAAAGTACTTGTATTTACTCGTATCGTTTCATCCCTAACTATGTGTAAGGGAAATAACCGCGCACCTCCCACTACCACTTTTTTTTAAAGCCGAGTATTCGGCCGAGTTCTGGGCCAAATCTAGGCCGGGTACTCGGCGAATCACTACTCGTTCCATGTCTAGTTTTAACTTTTAAGTAAATGCCGTTTTAATGTGCGACTTAAAGAAAACCGTCGTGTGTGCGACACGTCTGTCTTATCGTCAATTTGCGTGCGAAGACAAATGAAAATGAAGAAAGGGTCCCCTCCGTGACCATGGATGCTGTAAAGTGTTCGAAACGTCGGGTATTTAAAAAGTTAAATATACGCGATAGAATCCGTAAAAACTAGTATTATTTAAATGTGTAGTGTTAGCGTAAATACAAGAAATCATAATGAAGAAAGGCTTAGAAAACCATATGCCTTATCACAAATTTCCAATACATTACATTGTATCTTTGAATACAGAGGTGAACAATTTGGACATAGTGGCTTTACTGTACCTACTATGATTTTTATGTTGAAGTGAGTTACTGCTGCGCAATATTTTACTGTCCTCGACAGATGTGCTAGAGAGTTATAGGGGATAGACAGACTTTAGTATCGTTGTGATGAATCTGCAGAAATTTATGTTTTTCAAACTCTTTTGTAAACCCATTAACGTAAAATAAAACGTTGACGAACTCTTTCACTTCAACAAAATAGGTATTTCATTGTGCATCTTAATTTGGTAAGCTATTTATATAGGATAGAAATTGCTCTTATCTAATGCCGTTTAGTTAAAAGTTCAATACATCATGCATGCGACTCAAAAATTGAAAATTTAAGCAGACATTGCTTTTAAAACACTTATTACAAGAAAAAATACTACTTAGGGGGACATGTTTTGAAAAGGAAAATTCTAAAATGTTAAATATTATTGTAGATGTTACTTGAAACAATTTATACATTTCTCATTCAGATTTACGTGTTCTATCCAATGGCTCTGTGTTATGTAATGTATATGAGCATTTTCGAACTCCGGACAACTATTCTCTTAATTTTCATCGTAAGTATATCAAGTGACCTACTTTCGAACGTGTTAATTTGTTTCGTTCGTTCGTTTTTGAACGTACCTACTCCACTCAAAATAGACTTTCGCCTTAGATATGTGATTCATAGATTCATAGTGGATGACCTTTTTTAGCGTCTGAAAAAAAATGGGGTGTCACATGTGAATGGAGTAGAAGCCTTGGAACTAATATTTAAAAAAAATAAAAAAAAATATGATTTTTTTAAACAAGTTTTAAAAAACAAAATAAGTAAAGTTGATGAGAAAAACAAATGTTAACGAGTTAGGGTAAAAATTACAATAACACTTATACAAATATCTAAAAATTAAAGTGATATTAAAGTTGATTTTTGGTCGTTTTAAGATAATTCTGTTAAAAGTTTTTTCAATAAACAATTATAAAAAATTTGAATCTCAATAATAATAACATAGCAAAATTAAAGAAAATATTTTCTATTGTTGATTGAAATTGAGTTGATTTTCATAGCGGGAAGCTATAAACTTGCGCTGACCAATCGATTGGAAATACATGAAAATAGTTTATTGTGTAATATTATTTCATTCTTATTATTTATTACACAAGTAAAGCGCTTTTTATAAATAAAAAAAACAATTTTTAACAGCAAATTTTTACTTCTATGTCAACTATGGACTGAGTATCTAAGGAATATTACAATCTCAATTTCCTTTGAACAGTTGGCGTACATTACACGCTCATGCAGGCTGTCAGTTTTACAACAATCACGGTTATGATTGACGTGATTGACTCCTGTATGAGCGCTTAATGTACGCCTATCAGCCGCCATCCGTTTTTTAGGGTTCCGTAGTCATCTAGGAACCCTTATAGTTTCGCCATGTCTGTCTGTCCGTCTGTCCGTCCTCGCTTAATCTCTGTGACCGTTAGCACTAGAAAGCTGAAATTTGGTACCAATATGTGTATCAATCACGCCGACAAAGTGGTAAAATAAAAATCGGAAAAAAATGTTTTATTAGGGTATAGTGTAAAGTGGGAAGTGATTTTTTTTTAATTTCAACTCTAACGTGTGATATATTGTTGGAAAGGTATTTAAGAATGAATAGGGGTTTACTAAAATCATTTTTTGATAATGTCAATAATTTCGGAAATAATCGCTCCAAAAGTAAAAAACAATGTGTCCCCCCCCCCTATCTTTTGAACCATAAGTTTAGAAAATATGAAAAAAATCTGAAAAGTAGAACTTTATAAGGACTTTCTAGGAAAATCATTTTGAACTTGGATGGAAATAACAGTACCCACTACCGGGAGCAGTTGCAGAAGCACGGAGCGCTGCTGAAGCACGAACATAATGGATACCCACCTTTAAACTCATAAGTGGGAACACTTATTGTGACGGACGGGAAACTACGGAACCCTACACTGAGCGTGGCCCGACACGCTCTTGGCCGGTTTTTTTATCAATCATGATTGATGGAATTGACTGACGCCTGTATGAGCGTATAATGTACGCCTTACGTTAAAACTTCATCCGTTATTTTTCTACCCTTGGTGGAAAGTTTTCTTTAAAACTAACTGGGGCAACTCTTGAAGCCTGCTTATTAAAAAAATGAATCATCGGTTCTTAATTGGCGAAGACATCGAACATAAAAATTCATTCGAATAAAGACCCCTCCTTTTATGAAAAATTTGCATATTTTTCCGTAATTCAATCCTGTATTATTCGCAATCAAAAATAAAATAAGTTATAATGTAAAATCATATTACATTATCATTACGGCCTTTTTTTTACAGGATAGGGTGACAAACGAGCATACAGCCCACCCGACGGTAAATGGTTGCAGCGGCCCATAGATAGACATCTACATCTTTCCTCGATTACGAATCAAAATACAGATGCGCTGGCACCCGTGAGGACCAAGATGGAATGCCTCGTTTCCAGTAAAAAGGATCTCCGGTTCTCTACACTCACCATACGAAACACAGCCGCATTAAGCTACTGTTTCACGCTGGTATTCTGTGAGAGCGTGGTCCTTCCCCGGTCGAGCCGATCCATTCGTGCTACAACTTTACTTCCAATATAACTGCAGCATGGCTCTACCACGTATAATTCATCACGTATAAATCATTACGGCCTATTAAAAGTACACCGTGAGCTACCTCTTATTTTTATGTATGTCTTTTTAATTATTTTTATGTAGTTCTTGGATTGGGATCCACCATTCGACTACAGTCGTGAAATACTCCTAACATTTTAAGTGTGCCAGGAGTACTTAAAAGGAATATCAGTAATGTTACCAGCATTACTAGTATTTACAATATGGTATGGTAAAATAATAGCTCCCAACTACATATTTAGCAAAAATGAAATATTGTAAATTGATAATATTCACCTCAATTTCTAGTTACAGTTGTTAAATAACACTTAATTGTGTTTGTAAAATAAGTAAAAGTCATAAGTGTTTTTGTTTTGTGCTTCAACTAAAAGTAACAGCTGTAACGAACATCATTTGAACTTTCTGTAAGTTATTGTAATTCTTGTTATCCCTTTAATATTTTAAGATTTACCTTTTAAATTACTGCTGTTTCGGATTTCAATTTGAATTATTTACCTGATAATTTAATTTGAGATCTGTAAGTAGACCCATAGATCTAGATATTAGCTTACTCTGTTTCTTCGGTTTTCTTTCTTGTTTTCTTTTGCTATTTACACATAATAGTAAAATGAATACACGCAACGCCAAAACGCGCCAGATGGAGAACCAACTTCAAATGGTGTTTCTAGAACTTAAGGCGTCAAAGGAGCAGTGTGAGCTGTTGCTTAAAGAAAGGGATGACAACGAAAAGGAAATAATAAACATAATTGCCAAAAATAGTCAACTAAAAAGTGATATGGTTAATTTGCATAAAGACTTTATCTCCCTTTCTTGTAAAACACTTGTATAGTGTTTTACAAGAAAGGGATCAGCTTCAGGGAACAGTCGATGAGTTTGACCGATGCAGCAAAGAATATGAGGAGTCGCTCAGATTAATTGCTGCATTGCAGTCGCAGTTAGGTGAGGCTAATGAGCAGATTGTGCAATTGAAACAATACTTGGATGAATTCAAAGTGTCCCAAACTCAAAGTCTGTTCAATGAGCTCATAGAATGTAAATCTTCAAAAACATTGCAACTCTCCGCAACAATCGATTTGACCGGTGATGATTTTGTCACATCAGGAACAACAGAAAGGATTACATGCAGTAGAAGGAAATTAAAGAAATACATAAAAATTAATAAATATGTTAGGAAAGTACAAAAGTTAATTAAAACAAAAATCAATACAAAAAATTATATAAATATATGTAAGGAAAAGCATGAATTAATTAATAAACTTAAATTATATTCAATTGAGGTGGAAAATATGAAAAACTGTTATGAGACTGAAATAGAGTGTCTCAATTCAGAAGTTTTGTCACTTAAAAACTCCTTACAAATTATCTCAAATAAATATGCATCGGCTCAGGTTGAGATAAAAGAACACATATTGGCCATGAATGATCTTTTCAAGCCATGTAAATACAATGAAGAGCGCTTTGACTCCTTAATAAAACATCAGAGTGAGAATCAACGCTCCATACCATGTTCATCGGGGACAATATGTGTAAATAGCAATGACTCCTTACTTTCACCAACACTCTATGACAGTGCCATAACAAAGAATAAAACCTTAAAAAGTAGTTTAAATATTAAAAAAACATAAAGTTATTATGTATTGTGATGACATAGGTAAAAATTTGGGCATGATGTTAAATAACCATTTAAAAGGACAATTGATTAGTAATTATTGTATGCCTGGAGCATCCTTTAGTCATGTAATGAATAAAGTTTTAACTAGTACGTTTTGTCCTAATAGCACATTAATGATTCTTGTTGGGAGAAGAGGCAATGTAAACAAAAATCAATTATTAAAATATATTGATTACCTCAATACATTAAATGTACATAAAATAATCTTGTTTACATTGCCTTACATACAGGGTTGGCCACAGGAGAATAAAATAAGATATGATTTAAATTTATTAATGAATAATTTATCATGTAACAATAATTTAAATTTGACATTTAATTGTGACAATTATACCAATAGAATTAATTTAATAGATATTAATAATTTAATTAAGAAATTTTTGACTACAGATAGGAATTACCTATCCAAATATAATTTAAGACAGATAGCAAATGTGCTATATTATTATTTATATATTAACTCAGCCAAGGACTTGGCTACCCAGACATCTGCTCCTATTGAGCAGCATAATGATTTGACATGCAATTTGGAATCCGTTCCAAGTAATTTAAATTAGAAAATAAGACAATAGAGGTAATCTCTAGCAGTTATAATAATTTAAATAATTTAGAATGTAGCTTACAAATCCTTAATAGTTGCAATTGTATAACTCCACAAAATGATAATAAAATTGTTTAAACCTGGTGCATCAGAATATACAAGGCATGATAGGCAAAGAGCTAGAAATTGAATTGTTCTTAAATATCAACAATATTCATATTTTATGTATTACTGAACATTGGTTAAAAGCTCATAATTTAATGTAGTAATCACCAGTTAGTCAGTTCTTTCAATAGAGAAACAATTTTAAGAGGTGGCTCCTTAATTTTAGCTAGTAAATTATTATCATGTAAAGAACGTAAAGATATTGTGAGCTGTGTGTTGAGTTTGAGCACCTCATTGTTGTGAGCATTTACAGACCCCATGTTCTTTATATGATACTTTTGAAAAAATTATGGAGGAAGTTTTCGCTAAGCTTAATAAACGGAATAAATCTGTTGTAATATGACTTTAATATCGATCTCCTAGAAGCTTTCTCCACCAATATTGAATTTAGATCATTGTTTAAATCTTATGGTCTTTTTAATTTATTTTTGGAGCCAACACATATTGCTGAATCTAGTGCAACATGTATAGATAACATTTTTACAAATGTTAAGCCGTTCAATAAATGTATAATTCAAAAATTGAGCTCTGATCACTGTGGACAATTGGTTTCATTACCTTATGTTCACAAAAAGCAAGTAGATAAAAAAGTTGTGTTTGTTCCAGTAAATGCACATCACTTGGAGAAGTTTAGAAGTAACATAGTAAAAAAACTTCCATTACTTTCATACCAAATATATATCATCATCATCATCATCATCATTACAGCCTTTCACAAGTCCACTGCTGAACATAGGCCTCCCCCAAGTAATGCCACAAAGCACGGTCCTGAGCCACCTGCATCCATCGACTTCCTGCATGTCTTACCAGGTCGTCACTCCATCTAGTGGGGGGTCGCCCTACACTACGCCTACCGGTACGAGGCTGCCACTCGAGAACCTTTCTTCCCCATCGGTTATCGGTTCTTCGAGCTATATGGCCGGCCCATTGCCACTTCAGCTTACTAATCCGTTGGGCTATGTCGGTCACTCTGGTTTTACTGCGGATATCCTCATTTCTGAGTCTATCACGCAGAGAAACTCCGAGCATAGCCCTCTCCATAGCTCGCTGAGCGACCTTAAGCGTCCTCATACGGCCAGCAGTGAAGGACCACGTCTCAGATCCATAAGTCATCACTGGCAACACGCACTGGTTGTACAATCTAATATTACATATATATATATATATATATATATATATATATATATATATGTAATATTAATTAAATGCATGTTTATTGGGTAAAACAACATTATTTATGTATGAATTTTTGTTTTCCAGCTTTGGTGGGAGCACTGACGATGGGCACAACTTTTTTCCTGTCGCCGCTGTCCGGTGTATTGACCGGATTTCTAGGATTGCGCTCGACTGCAGTTCTTGGTGGGAGTATTGCAACAACCGGCTTGCTTCTGTCATCCTTCGTTGTGGACCACGTAGATGCTCTATGTTTCACTTACGGAGTTATGTACGGCTTAGGCGCATCACTCGCTTATACTCCATCACTAGCTATTTTAGGTCATTATTTTAAAAAGTACCTAGGCCTCGTCAATGGGATAGTCACAATAGGTAGTTCAGTATTTACAGTAATCATGCCTCCTTTAATGGAGTTTATGATAAGGAATTATGGATTACATTGGATGTTTAGACTTCTAGCTGTATTCACCGTTGGTATAGCGCTTTGTGGGCTGTTATTCAAACCCACTCCTCTAATGATAATACAGAAACCATTGCGCAAAGATAACAGTTTCAAGACTCTCTTAAAAAGCATCATTGACGTACAAATTTGGAAAAACAAAAAATACAGACTGTGGGCTCTTTCGATGCCATTAGCTTTGTTCGGCTATTTTGTGCCCTACGTTCATATAAAGAAATTTATAGAAGAGAATTTTTCTAATGTCAATGAAAACCTCCCATTGCAGTGTATAGCAGTCACTTCTGGTTTAGGAAGACTGACGTTCGGCTATTTGGCTGACAAACCTGGTGTTAACAGCATCGTGTTACAACAGATCTCTTTTTATGTGATTGGGACACTCACGATTATTCTACCATTCGTTAGATCTTTTAATCTCCTAGTGGCTATGTCCCTAGGTATGGGGGTATTTGACGGTGCGTTCATTGCACTTATTGGGCCAATAGCTTTTGAACTATGCGGAGGCAGCCATGCAGCACAAGCAATAGGTTGTATGTTGGGATTGGCTGCACCACCTTTATCTCTTGGTCCACCTATAGCTGGCTACTTCTATAGTATATATAAGTCCTACACTCTGCCATTTATTCTCGCTGGTATTTCCCCACTGGTTGGAGCTACCGTTATGTTTACCATACATTTCCATCGCAGGAGTTCCAAGCCAACTGAGATTAATAAGAATGGTCACACATACTTATCACCTACGGATGCCGGTGAGTTCAGATGATTTATTTTTCATGATATAAATATGGTTTTTTTAGCCAGATTAATGATGTCTTTATTCTCTGATGCCACCGTCGTTGCCATTCATTTTATTTAATCAATGTGCTATGAAATTAAACCCTTAGTATTCCGCTTAATTCGGCTTTAAGATCGGGAGTTAAAAAATGTTTTATATATACAGATATATGTCATGTTATGTTGATGTAGGTGTATAAATTTGGCATTTTATAATGGCAAAAGTTTTTTTTCTTGCGTTTAGTTACCCTTATTCTTTTTTAATTTCAGAAAAGGACGCAGTGTCTTTCTCGAGGTCTAATGGAAGCGTTAACCAACAATCTGCTTTATAACGCCTGTGGGTTTACAAGAGGAAAGTCCAGACAAATTTAGATATATTTTGGCATAACTCTTCATGAGTCATCATCAAGACAATATGATATTTTCTACTGTCTGTGAAACCGGTACTGCCCCACAAATATACTCGGTGGCCAGATGTGAAATTGAGGACGATGTTTTAAAATATACTATGTTCTATATCCCTATTGGGTTTGTGATTGTATATCTTCCGCTTTCGATAGACTAAGTATTTATTTAATTCAATATTATATGTTACGAAAACTGCTGCAACTATTAAGAGTGATGCTAGAAATGTTATTAGACATGTGACTGATAAGTTTTACGAAGGAGAGCCTACCATTATTATATATTTAACAATAACACTGATTTGATGTGTGGTTATATAATATCGACATCACTGCCGGACCAGCAGTGCGATAATGTAACTAGGAATTGTTGGTATGAATCACTCCGAAAATTGGTTATGTTTTTATTTATGATTACATTTTGTAACCTAAACTAAGATATTAATAATTAGGAGGAGCGAAGCGGATACAAGTGTAGTGTAGTTATTCCCGTTTGGATGGTAACAGTGTGATTAATCATAATTTTTTAAGTACCACGCAGTCTTTGATAAAATTGTCTTGTTTTTTTTTTCAATTTGGTATAAGATATTATATTACCAGCTTCGTAAGTTCCTACAGTCGTGTTTTAACTAGTATAAAAAAGAAATTGACATAATATAATTGATGACATTAACACAATAAAACGAAATCAAACTTCAAACTTCTTAACTATGGCAACCACGATTCCCATCAGGGTTATGCTATCGCACACTGATATGTTTTTAAAACAATAAATATTGTTATTTACTTAATACCAAATGTTAGTTATACGTGAGGCTTTTAATATTTATATTGTAAATGTTTGTAATTCATACAAACTGCCTTTATTTTAATGCATTTCCTACCTATATACTTTTTTAATAATGTTAAACCTGTTATAATATTAAGTACGTAGTTACCGTCGCATGTTCCTAATATTGTTTTATTGATGTTATATTGCATAATACTTACAATTTGTTTAGATTATATGTAAGTATATCAATGGTGCAATTCCTGCAATATAATGGATAAAATATCTCAATTTTTAAATATCTAAATACGTGTAACTTATTCGAATCTCAAATTATTCAAATAAATAATATGTACTCTGTACGATAACTAAAAGAGACTTTCAACAAAGAGCAGGGCGGCTGAGAAGGGCTGTAAAGATAATGATAATGATTATCATAAATATAATATCCTTGAATATCATGTTGTATAACTCAACATTTAATTTAAAATAATCCAAATGTTTTTTAACAATTGAAATCACAAATGTACCTTTTCAGTTCGCGCTTCTTACGTTTTCTTATACCACCCATTAAATAAATTTTATCTTTGTAAAAATAAAGCATGAATAACTTTCTTATTAGTTAGTATCCGATGTTAAAAAAAGATCACATAACTTTGTATCACAAACTAAAACAATCGTACAGGAAATGATAGTTATTTAATAAAAAAGAAAAATAAAATAGTAGGTAGTTTTTATGTGTGCGTGTATGAGTGCGTGCGTGCATGTGAGTGTGTATGTGTAGGTACAAAGGTCAATTAGCTATACATATTTAAAAATTGCGAGTATGGCGTGAGTAATGAGTAATGACGTTGGTGCATCCGCAGGTATTCAGTTCCTTTTATGAAATGTGTTGATTATAAATAAATTTCCTATTAAGGGCGCTTTTGTACTCGCTCTTATTCATTATAAATCCGTATTAGTGATAATATATTATGATGTATAGTGCTTGTACGGGGAATAAAATAATAGTAGATTGTAATGTGGTTCTTCATGCATTGCATCATTTTAATTCGTATTCGTGTTTCTTTATCCGTACGTAAATCTCATATTTATAAATGCTATTACAGTCTACAAATGTATTAATTTAAAATAAATAATTAAATAAGAATAAGAAATAAGATCAAGTTAGTAAATATACACGCTTTTAGTGGGTGGTTGTTTGTCACTTTTGAAATCGTATTTGTTCTAATTTATTAGTCATTTGTTAGTGCACAAACCGTGTGTCGTCAATTTTTGATTCGTTTTTATTTATTCGTAAAATATATGAATACGAATTGTAAACAAAGTTAATGCATAAACACCTTTATTTTTATGGAAATTAATATATCAATAGTATTTCTTACTCCAAATTTGTTTTGAAATTAAAAGAGGTGATTATTTTTGAGCAAAGCTTGATTGAAAAATATATCCGTTTGGTGAAAAATATCTGTGATAGACATACATTAAAATGAAAACTAATAAAATGACCTAATACATATATTTTATTTATATAATTATATTAATTAATCCTTTTTGACTACAATCGTTAACTAATAGGAAATAATGCACTGTCATTTATTATGCAAATAAGAGGGCAATCATTATGTCTTTTGCATTTTCTAGTTCTAAGTGTTTGTTTAAACTAACCTAATTTATTTGGATTAAGGCATAGAGTAATTAGGGTTATGATTAATAGGTTCCTGCCATAAATACGGTTTATTGGTGTTATCAATAAAATAAGTGTTAAATTTGTAATAAGGAACTGTTTTCTGAAAAAAAGTTATAAAATAACTAAGTCGTCGTATGAGGCAATGCTTGAATATTTCCCTGCATTGCCTCGCATATAATATTGAGTTAATTTTAGCATATTTTTTCATTGTGTCAAACCTAATTATTTATTTACTTTAATGAGTATAGTAATGAGATTATTTAATACATTATGTACAGGTTTCATACATTGAATTTATTTAAGTAAACAATATAGAATAATATTTTATGACTACTTATGTATTACGTTAAAAGATTATATTTGTGCAATTTGAGATTATATATTTATGTAATTTATATTGATAAATAGCATTATATAATATTTTAACTAAAATAAAAACATACTAACTGTATTTTTCCGCAGACAGACAGGTAAATTTCTATTAAATTGCTTTGTGCCAAAGCGAATAAATTTTTATTAAATATTACATTGGACAAATTTTATTTTTTCGTTACAAAAAATATTTTAAATATTTACGTCTGACCAACAAAAAAAAAATACACAGAGCGCTGCGAAAAGTTTGAGTGAGGCCGAAACCATGCCCAACTTTTTGACACGAGTCACGTATCTTTCTTTTTTCTTTATTTAGCTTGTAAATACCATACACGCTCACTTTAGCGACTAAAACTATTTTGTTGTTTGCAAATGAATTTGGATGAATATGTGTGCCTGAGTAGATATGTGTTTTTACAATATAAGTCTAGCATGGCATGGTTTAGTTAAGGCCTGGTTTCGCTGTCAATTGAAATGTACGTTGTACGCATGGACGTTAGGGTGAAGGAGAACGACCGCTGTAGGAAATAGTGTCTCAGAAATGTGGACAAAATAGTGAGGCGCTGCGATCGCTAAGTTGTCTCAATAAAAGTCATTTTCAGTCTATTTTTCCGATCAGATGGCTAATCCACATCCACGCACAATACAATATTTCACTATTTGTTAAAGTTTCTTTTTGTCAAAAATTAAAAAATTACGGAGCACGATTACGTTCTCACCAATGTCGCGAAGATAATTTGTTCGTTATTCAACTAACTTCACCTACTATAGTATTATGAGTACATCATAAACAGCTAACTTCGCAGTTACTACTTACCGACGGCAGAGTAGGGACAGGCGGGCTATGCTTTAGCATGTAGCGATCGTTCTCCTTCTCGCTAACCTCCATGGTTGTACGTACCTATCTGTTGGTCTGAGTCTTAGATTATGGAGAATAGAGGTCAATTTAGAAACAGATGGACACATTTTCAACAATCTCCCATAGGAGAATAGTTGAAAATGTGTCCATCTGTAAGTAACAGCTCAAAAACTCCATAACAGCGCGGATATGAACCTCTGATAAATCGCCCTAAAATATACGTTGAGTGTGATTTTGAACATAAAAATTTTGTAAGTAGTAAAAAGAATTTTGGTGAAATTATTGTGAAACTAGTAATTAGTGAAAAAATTATAAAAAGTTCTTTGAAGTTGAGACTACAGACTACAGTGGCACCACCCTTATTTAACGCTTTCCTACCGACACTTTTTTTTACAGGGTCTGTACTCCTTACCTCTACACTCCATATCTTAGATAAATAAATATGTAGTTTTTTTTTATTGATTAAAACTACTTTTACGGATTTTATCGCGTTTATTTTACTTTTAATTACTTTTATTTTTAATTCCCGACGTTTCGGGAATTAAAAATAAAAAATAATCGGACCAAAAATTAATATTAAAAAACTGAAGGTAGCCGGACTAACTATGACATTGGGACGTCAAACATCTCAGTCCCCCCCGTGACCATGGGCGCTGTAAAGCACCCGAAACGTCGGGATAACAATAAAAATAAATTAATGTAATTAAACGCGATAAAATCCGTAAATAATAGTTTTATTCAATACAAAAATTTTGTTTACAATATGCTAATGCGGTTATTTAAACGATAAAACAGGAGCAACAATCCGTCGACGGTCGAGTACCCGCAAGTAGTCATACCAATATCAGAATAAGTAATAGTACTACGTACCAAATACCAATATTAAGAATAGCACAGACTTCTTAGGTTTAGAATAATACGGTATATTTATCCCACATAAAATTAAAAAAGCAATGTACAGAAAAATACCTTTGAGCGTTTTATTACAAAACAGTTTATAATAAAAAAACATTATTAAAGTAGTTAAAATTACTAGTCTGAACTTTAAACTATAGTCTAAATAAAAATATTCGTATCTTTGAGTGAAAAAGATACATAAATGCAATTAGATTTAATATGTAAAGTGCCAATGGACTAACGGACTTCTTTCGTGACAGGTACGCATTAATAAACGTTTCTCAACGACGAACTCAAGTGCGTAATCATTTGATACGCCATCATTACGATATCAGGATCCTAAGATCATTGTTTATTAATAAAAACAAAAACATTATCTCAATTATAGCTCCTCAAGCCGCTGTACTTGGGATAGTACGAGGGGCGCACTGAAATGATTGGGAATAAGAAAACCACATGCACGGTATAGCTAAATTGTATTTTATTGTTTTTCGAAGTATTCTTCGTTCAACTTAATGCACTTTTCTATTCGTGCAAACCAATCATTAAAACAGTAATTCCAGTCTGAAGTTGATGTTGAAAAAAATGGCTGATTTGTACGCTTCCACAGCCGCTTCGGGGTCTTCAAACCGTTGACCGCATAATAAATCTTTCATTCTAAGGAATTTAAAGAAATTGTTTGGGCTTAGGTCAGGACTGTACGAAGGATGGCTCATCAGCTCAACGTTTTCCTGTTTCAAAAAATCATTTGTCTTCCAAGCCGTATGGGATCTCGCATTATCGTGATATAACATGATGCGACGTTTCGGGTAATTTTTTCGGAGTTCGGCTATTTCTAGCAAACAAACCGTGATATACCACTCAGCGGTAACCGTTCTGCGTTCCTGTAAAGGAATTGTAGCAACATGCCCCTTTTTCGAGAAAAACGTAGCGACCATTTTCTTTGACACGCTGCGGGAGCGAACCACTTTCGTTGGTTTGACCTCGTCTTCGAAGACCCAAACTGCTGACTGATGTTTTCTCTCAGGTTCGTATGAATAAATCCATGAATCGTCACCTGAGACGATATTATAAACGGCATTTAATTTCCCTCCGTTGAAGCGTTGCAGAGTATTCCGGCACCAATCTACACGAGCCGCCTTTTGCTCTTCGGACAAATCGTGGGGAACCCAGCGGGAAACTAGCTTTCTTACACGCAGCTCATTATGTAAATTCGACACAATTGCAGTCATTCCGATACTGACAACAGCCCGAATCTGCTCGTATGTCACATGACGGTCATCTTTTTAGGGTTCCGTAGTCAACTAGGAACCCTTATAGTTTCGCCATGTCTGTCTGTCCGTCTGTCCGTCCTCGCTTAATCTCTGTGACCGTTAGCACTAGAAAGCTGAAATTTGGTACCAATATGTGTATTAATCACGCCGACAAAGTGGTAAAATAAAAATCGGAAAAAAATGTTTTATTAGGGTATAGTGTAAAGTGGGAAGTGATTTTTTTTAATTTCAACCCTAACGTGTGATATATTGTTGGAAAGGTATTTAAAAATGAATAAGAGTTTACTAAAATCACTTTTTGATAATGTCAATAATTTCGGAAATAATCGCTCCAAAAGTAAAAAACAATGTGTCCCCCCCCCCTCTAACTTTTGAACCATAAGTTTAGAAAATATGAAAAAAATCTGAAAAGTAGAACTTTATAAGGACTTTCTAGGAAAATCATTTTGAACTTGGATGGAAATAACAGTACCCACTACCGGGAGCAGTTGCAGGAGCGCGGAGCGCTGCTGAAGCGCGAACATAATGGATACCCACCTTTAAACTCATAAGTGGGAACACTTATTGTGACGGACGGGAAACTACGGAACCCCACACTGAGCGTGGCCCGACACACTCTTGGCCGGTTTTTTTTATAGTATGGGGTGACAAACGAACACACAGTCCACCTGATGGTAAGTGGTTGCTGCGGCCCATAGACATCTACATCTATCCTTGATTAAGAATCAAAATTCAGATGCGTTGTCACCCGTGAGGACTAAGATGGAATGCCTCGTTTCCCGTAAAAAGGGTCTCCGGTTCTCTACACTCACCATACCGAACACAGCAGCATTAAGGTACTATTTTACGCTCGTATTCTGTGAGAGCGTGGTCCGTGGTCCTTCCCCGGTCGAGCCGACCCATTCGTGCTACAACTATACTACTAATATAACTGCAGCATGGCTCTACCACGTCTAAAAATCTAATATAAATATTTCGCACAGCTGCGATGTTTTCAGGCGTGACCGCTTTTCTTGGTCGACCTGCAGAAGAAACGGTGCCGAGCGACACACGACCGCGTCGGAACTCGGCATACCAGCGGTATATTGTCGTTTGACTTGGTGCTTCAAGATCTTAAATCGAAACAAATTCGCTGCGACATTTATCTTGAGATAAGCTGCGACCAAAATTGTGATAAATTATGGCACGGAAATATTCTCGCATGAGCTTCATTTCTGTTAACGACGTGTCAACTTTAAACCAACATAGTTTTTCTTTTTAAACATTTTTTTAATTATTTGAATGTCATTAAGATTCTAAGAGGCCAGTATTCAAAGTTTTTATATTAAAAGGTTTTATTGTAACTCAATCCGAAATATTCTATTCTCGATCATTTCAGTGTGCCCTAACGTATTGTGACTTGAGGGTTTATCTCTTCTGTTTTGTGTTGATCTCGGAAACGATTACGTCACATTGACAGAAGTTTGGATAATTATTAGCACATTTTACGGTTTAACTTTGTTTTCTACAAATGCATACTTTAAATTGTTAAAACTTTTGTGTATGTAATTTCTAAATATGACTTAAATGTTTACTACTCAACTCAATTTCATTAATTTCACTCAAAATACTTATTTTCAAACTTCATGATTCGTACTACCACAATCGCGATGTAAAATCACGAACCGCCTGCACACACATTTGAAAGTCTAGTATAATTTATTAACGTCACTCAGCTGACAACGTAAACCTAAGCCACAGCTTGAGGTATGTTTATTAATAAGATCATAACCGCAAGATTGTTCCTAAGTTTTTTTGGGCCCAGAAGTGAAATCTTACGAATTGGGTGAAGACTCGGCCTGGGCCGCCAAGTACGGGCACTTGAACTGAGGAACGTTTATTAATACGGGTCATAGACTCTTTTTTAAGCCCGAGACCAAAGTGTTTAATATAGGTACTCTTTGCCACAGACTCAATAAACCATATTTTGATACAGAAACGAGTAAGTTGATAATGTCCCGTTCCTGGTGAAATTTGGTCGAATTTCGACCATTCTGTTTTATTGCTTGTATTTTCATTTGTATGCTACTTTTGCTACTGAATGCTATGACGACCCACTCTTAATTTATTTTAATAAGTTCAGAAGTAACTTAAAGAGAGAAGATCTCCAAACCGAATTTCAGTCACGGCGGTCAGTCTCAACGGATACTATCCATCTGCGCAGGATAGGATTTTAGTGCACGAGTGTAGACGCTAAGCTACAGGTACACTACTCTCTTAGTAATAGTCCAAAGAAACGACAGTCCGACACGACCAAAGAGAAATCAGGCGCCTGACCACTAGTCCAACGAGGCGGTAATTTCTTAATTCTTAAATATTTTCATTACATAAATAGCAGTCTAAGATATATCCACCACCCCCATAGGTGTTAGAAGCGATATAAAGAAACTAAAACTAAACAAGCGCTTTCTTCCTAATCACAACCTAATAATATTAAAAATATTGCGCCTCGCAAGCGGTGTGAATAGCAGTGAACATTTTTGTCACTTAGAACTTGAAGAAACATGTGATATCTGTTAGCCATGTGCACAGTACAAACCTTAAAATCCAAGTGGTAGGGATATTTTCCATTTTATTTTAATAAAATTTCTATAAAAAAGGACATATTATTTTACTGTACATAATATTTTACACAAGTTTGTGAATTTTGTCACCAGAACTTATTACGTAAATATACTACTGAGTTATTCCAAAGTTTTTTAAATCCAATAGGCTGTGCTGGTATTCTTTCTACAGAAGTACTGTAAGTCGATGGATTTCGAATTGCACTGCCAAAAGAGTATATTCTCATTTCCACTTCCTCTTGAGAGGGTGAATGTGTCTTCTGAGTAGTCCAACGCAGGGGTTTCGATAATCTGTTTAACAAAATAAAAGTTTAATTTGTAACAACAAGGAATTTTCTTCTCCTTTATCAGCTTATATAGTCTAATTTTGGCTACTCTGCGATTTTAACGCTGCTGTCGATCTAGGTATTTCTTTAAATATCGGTTGATACTACTTTTATTTGAAAAAAAAAAAAAAGGTTTTGGCATGCTCTGATCACGAATCTGCGGTCCATTTTTGCGTAGGATGTACGGTTCCGGAGATGTGCAGATCAATTAACTCTTATCTAATTGATATCCGCTTCGAGCCTCAACCGTCATTAGCGCTCCATTGTCCTTATCTACTTATCTATTGTTGATTGACTACCGTCATTATCTATTATTCGTCGGCGTGTGGGTCGGCTTATGCTATTGTATTATACTCCTTTGTTCCTATCTACACTAATCTGACTCATTAATAAAACACATTACCCAATTTTGTTAAAAGTTTTATTTATAAAATACAAAATCTTATTACTTATTATCTATAAAATAGGAGCGAAACATCTCATCCACTAAAATATCGTTGTACAATGTGTTCCCTGTAAATATACTCGTAAAACTATGCATTGAACATCCCTGAAACTTATATAGCAAATACATTAAGCAATATTCGCCACAAACTGAAGTCCACTCATTCTGAATCCTATCAACATTCCAGTTCCATCTTTTACAATTTCTTTTAAAAAACTCTAGATGATATCGTACAGGTGCCCGTCCGAATGAATCAAAATATTGACCGACGTCATTCGTATCGATATATAAAGCTACCCAATGTGACCCTGGTTTATCATCTGTATCCAAATTGCATATTATATACGTTGGTACGTGGGTGTACATGGGTAGTTTATTGGCAGCATAAACATTATTTTCTAGAGTGGGGTGAATCTTTTTCAGATGTTGTTGTACATCTAGTGTATCCATAATATTACTGCTATTAGTAGATTATTACAGTACCAATCTACTCAATGACTAATATAGGAGTGATCAATTATAGTGATTTCTAAATATTAAATTGCATTCTTTGTGTTATACAAATCGTATTTGAGTCACCAATACACTGAACAAGACACGACAGGAAGGACGTAGGAATGTAGAGATAAGCAACAGAATGTAAGGTAAGCTTGTTGACGCATAAAGATACTATCAATTCTACTGCAGAAATTCTTTAGATTAGAATTATTACTCACTGGTACTATATAAGACCAAGCAACTGCAGTCATGGAGTTAGTGTATGGTCGTTTGACCGCAGTGGATCTATCAATACTACGTTTGTGTTACTTCAACGCATCAAAGGCCATGGATGTAAGTGTTTATTCTATTGACAAACTTACTTTTCTTTCTGTTATTTTCTTACGTGTGTATGATTTAGTGTTAACAAATTATATTTAAATATTATGTGTGTGTATATGGTTAAGCCGTGGTAGCTCAGATGGTTAGCGCAAAATGTAAAATTCACAGTACGCGACCCGGGTTCGATCCCCGCCGGCACCAATTAAATTGTTAATTACAATTTTAAGTGCTGATTTACCACGTGCTCAGCGTAGCCCTAAAACCCTCTCAGAAATGAGAGGAGGCCTATGTTCAGCAGTGGACTTTAATAGGTTGTAACTTTAGCTTTTTTAACTTTTATGATTAAGTGTTAACAAATTGATATTAACATGATAACTGTGTTGTTGCAGAAATCATTGAGCTTCGATGAAAATACCTATAAACAGTATTACTACTCGCCACTCTCCCCTCAAGAAGAGAGTGATGACATCGTCATTAATAATAACACATGCGATGGTGGAAAAAGAAAATCGCAATCGATTGATCATTTTTTTGAAGCTGAATCAAAAATAAAAAAGAGGAAGCTGTTATCATCAACCGTAGCACGAGCCGCTAGAGATGGTGTATCATACATTTCTACTAATTCTGACGACGGAGACCAAGCGACGCATCTCATCAAAATTG
Source organism: Parnassius smintheus behrii (assembly GCA_036936625.1). Taxonomy (NCBI): domain Eukaryota; kingdom Metazoa; phylum Arthropoda; class Insecta; order Lepidoptera; family Papilionidae; genus Parnassius; species Parnassius smintheus. The sequence continues at coordinate 22,472,575 of JAUPFT010000015.1, read as the reverse complement.
AAATGTACGATATGAAGAAGCTATCCAAGATTCCAACTACTGATCATTGGAAACATGCTTCCACGAGGATTAAATATTACGTAAAGACTAATAAGGATAGCATCTACGACAACACAAACGCCCTCGTATACAATATTACAAAGACAATAGCAGAAAGTGAAAAAGTTAAAAAATACTTTTTTAACAATGACAGTCATTAGCTGATCATTAGTGAATGTGATTCTGTTTACTTAAATTACTTCCGTGTACTCATTATATTCTATTTCTAATCCTTTGTTAGACTTAAATATCGGACATTATTTGAAATTTGGGTATCAGTTGGTCTACCAACACTGAACTGTTACTTACTCTGCTACCTATTTTCTTCTTTACTATAAGGATGGCAAACTTCAGTGAAGTGTGCACCAGTGCTTTCTTTTCCACAACCATGGAAGAGAATACGGAACTATTCAACAGCGAATTAAATCATGAGTTGTCTAAAGTTTGTGATGAAATGGAGAAGGATCAACTGTTCGATTCATCGTATGATGATGAGTTGTATAATCACTGTACGATGGTTGAAACACAGTTTAAGTAAGTAAAATAAACATTCATTTCGATCATAATTTACACAATGTCTTGTACAGTTTTTAATAAATTTAAACATTTTAGTAGTCAACCACTACAACTTGGAAGAGGAACGAAGCGAACGAGCAGCAAAGAACCCAAGATCATCAAAAAACCAACAACGGAAGCAGAAGCGCCTACCTCTGCAGGGAACAGTATCAGTAACGATGATCAAGTGGAATGTCTAACGTGTCATATATTTATCAAGAAACGGTATTTAGCTAATCATTTTAAAAGTAATGTTCACAAAAATAATCTTTTAAATTCACATAATTCTTTATCAAACGTTAGTGTTATTGAATCTGCTTTTGGAAATAGGATTTTAACTTATAAAATCAAGAGTAGAGTAGATAGTTCGACATTGGTAAATTTTGAAACTCCTGAACTATTTTTAAATTCTATTAAAGATGATATTTTATTTTTAATACAGGAGTGTATTCATCAACACATAATTTTTAAAGTAAACTTCATATTGCATGCTGATTTTGTTCAACAAACTAAAGATATTCATGATACGTTCGATTTTCAAACGCTTAACTATATTATTTGTCAAGGAGATGACTTAAATATTTTTTTTTTCATCTTTAAATGATACAATTACTACTAAAATTAGTGCATTTGAAAAAAAAGATAGTGGATGGAGTCTAAAAAACATAAAATCTATAGACATGAATGTTAATAAATTTAACCCCCTACGCGGTACTTCATACATAGATCTTCCTCGTGACATAAAATTAAAAAAGGCTGTTATAAATGTAAAAAGCAAGGATTATTTTTGTTTTAAATGTGCGTTACTCTCGGCGTTATATCCCGTAAACAAAAACGCGGATCGTGTATCATCGTACGTTAAACATGCAAATAAACTTAAATTTGATGGTATTTCCTTTCCAGTTAAAATTTCTGACATAGCAAAAGTAGAGAAATTAAATGATATTAGTATTAATGTTTTTGGGTTAGAATATAATAAAGAAAAACGATGTAATTCTATAGTAGGTCCATTATTTTTAACAAAGTGTCGTAAAGATAGACATATCAATTTATTATTTTTTTCCAAGGATACAAAAAATCATTATTGTTACATAAAAAATTTATCGCGGTTAGTTAGTAAACAAATTTCAAAAGATGGTCACATCATGTACATTTGCGAAGCATGTCTACTTCACTTTCCATCTAAGGAAAGTTTAAATAACCATGAACAATACGATTGTGCCCACATTTGTACAGAATTACCAAACAGTGAAACTTTTAAAAAAAAAGAATTGGTTTGGTCAACCTATTTCAAATGATAAAATTAAATTTGATAGTTATGAAAAAAAGTTGAAGATACCATTCGTAGTTTATGCTGATTTTGAAGCATTTTTAAAACCAATAGAATCATGTTCTAACGATCCTTCCAAACCTTTCACACACAATATTCAGAAACATGAAGTACATAGTTTTGGTTATTATATTAAATGTTCATATGATGATAAATTATCAAAATATGTAACGTATTGCGGACCTAACTGTGCACAAGTGTTTATGGAAAGTTTATCTAACAATCTCAAAGAAATAAATAGACTTCAAAAATATCCTCCACTTCCGCTAACAAATGAAGACAAAAACCAAATTTCAAATGCAACCATTTGTCATATTTGTGAAACAGAGTTAGCAGAACATTTTTATGATTTTGATTGGTACACCGGTAGTTTTATAGGTGTTGCTCACGAATCATGTAGCTCGAAGTTCAGAAAACCTCGTTATATACCAATATTTTTACACAACCTTAGTCACTATGATGCTCATTTTATTGTTCACGCGTTAAACTTTTGTGATGGTGAAGTCGAAATTATCCCTCAAAATAAAGAAAAATATGTATCCTTTTCCAAAAAATTAAAAATGAATAACCACGAAATTATGTTAAGATTCATAGATTCATTTAAGTTTTTATCATGTAAATTAGAAGAATTGGCCAAAAATCTCAGTAATGATCAATTTCAAGAATTACGTAGAAATTATCCTAATGATGAAGATTTCTTTCGTTTAAAACGGAAAGGCGTTTATCCATATGAACTTATGACTAATTATGATAGTTTAAGCCTAACATCGCTCCCCGAACAAAAATTTTTTTATAGCTCGCTCACAGATTCCCATATTTCAAATGATGATTACAATCATGCTAAAGATGTTTGGAAACACTTTGGGTGTTGTAATATGCTAGATTATTCAAACCTGTATTTAAAAACAGACGTTTTACTTTTAACCGATGTATTTGAAAACTTTAGAAAGTTATGTATTAATACTTATGATTTAGACCCTGCCCATTATTACACAGCACCCGGTTTAAGTTGGGAAGCAATGTTAAAATATACAAAAATAGAATTAGAACTTTTAACAGATTATGAGAAAATTGCATTTATTAGATCAGGTATCAGGGGTGGTGTATCTCAATGTAGTAATCGTTATGCTAGAGCTAATAACAAATATATGGGGGATTATGATGCAGGGAAACCAAATTCATATATCACATATTTTGATGCCAACAATTTATATGGTTGGGCTATGTCTCAATGTCTTCCTACTGGTGGATTCGAATGGGTAAATCCGAATACAGAATTTAATGTGTCTGAGACATCGAACTTCGGTTTTATTTTAGAAGTTGATTTGGAATATCCAGATGAACTTCATGATTTACATTCGGACTTTCCTTTATGCCCCGAAAACATTTGTGCAGACAATATTAATGAAAATAAACTAGTCCCAAATTTAAATAATAAAGATAAATATGTAATTCATTACAGAAATTTAAAGCAGTGCATAGAAATGGGGGTTAAATTAACTAAAATTCATAGAGTTTTAAAATTTAAACAGTCTCGCTGGTTGAAGATGTACATAGATCTAAACACAAAATTAAGAACGTTAGCAAAATCAGATTTCGAAAAAGATTTTTATAAATTAATGAATAATTCAGTCTTCGGAAAGACTATGGAGAATATTGAAAAAAGGGTTAACATAAAATTAGTTACACACTGGGAGAACCAGGGCAAAGCTTTAGGTGCTCAAGATCTAATCGCTAAACCACAATTTCATAGTCTTTCAGTATTTTCGGAAAACCTAGTTGCGGTTCAGTTGCGAAAAACAAAGTTAATATATAACAAACCAATTTATTTAGGGTTTTGCATTTTAGATATTTCAAAAACATTAATGTATGATTTTCATTATAACTATATGGTTAAAAAGTTTAGTAAAATCAAATTATTGTATACAGATACGGATAGTTTAATATATCATATATTTACAGATGATTTTTACTCTGATATAAAACCTGACCTTTCATCATACTTTGATACCTCAGCTTATGATGCAAATAATATTTTTGAATATCCAAAATTAAATAAAAAGAAATTAGGTTTTTTTAAAGATGAAAATAATGGTAAAATCATGAAAGAATTTGTGGGTTTACGATCCAAAATGTACGCTTTTAACTTAGAGAATAAGACTATAGCCAAGGCAAAAGGCGTAAATAAATGTATCACTAAAAAGATGACCATGGATAATTATAAGTCTTCTCTATTTAATAAAAAAGTGCAATATTATAGTATGCTTAGATTTAAATCAATTAAACACACAATTTTTACACAAAAAATAAATAAGATTGGTTTATCATATAATGACACAAAGAGGCATATTTTAGATAATAATATTGAAACATTAGCTTGGGGTCATTATAAACTGCGTTATGTAAGTGTTGATAGTTTTTAATTTTATGTCTGCATGTAAATAAAATTTGTATTGATTGTAAAATAATGATAATAGTATAATATGACGTAGAGTTTATTACATATTTAATCGTTGTTTTATTGTAAATAATTTAAGTTAATTGTTGTTTATATTTGCGTGTGTGCGTGTGTGTGTGCATTTATTTGAGATTGAGTTGATTGTAAAATTATGATGTACTAATTGTGTTAGAAATAGTATACAGATCATTCTGTTTTATATAATGTTTGCAATATATATTAATTGTTAACACCAACACTTTCATTTTTTATTTCACCCCTTAGAACTTTAGACGTGTATAATGTTTCACTTTATCCATCCGTTTACTGCTATTGTGGCGGGGCCAAGTGGATGTGGGAAGTCAAATTTTGTAACAAATTTCATAAAATCAGTTACAGAAATATGTAATTGTGATTTTAATCAGATCACATGGTGCTTTGATGAAATGCAACCTTTATATAATTTACCAAATGTTAACTACCATCAAGGAATTCCAAATGTTAATATGTTTGACGGTGAAAACCCACATCTTGTTATTATTGATGATCTAATGAGAGAGTCCGATGGAAGAATTGTGGATATATTTACAAAAGGTAGTCATAACAGGAATCTTAGTGTATTTTATTTAACACAAAATTTATTTCATCAGGGTAAAGGGCAAAGAGACATATCCTTAAACTCAAGTTATATAATATATTTTAAAAACCCTCGAGATAAAACTCAAATAAGATATTTAGCACGACAAGTGTCACCAGATAACCCAAAATTTATTGAAGATGCCTACAGGGATGCAACTCTAGAGGCGCATGGATATTTAATGGTAGATTTAAAACAGAATACCAATGATTTTTGTCGTATCAAGACAAATGTCTTCCCATTTAATGGTTTCTGCACAGTCTACGTCCCCACAAAAGAGTTTAAATACACCAAGAATCAAACATTTCAAATCATTGCTAAATGATGCATCGTCGACTCACAACGCATAAACATTTGCTAAACGCTTTGCATACGCTTAAACCAAAATATCAAAGAGCATTACTTAAAACGTGTGATGAAGAAGAAATTAACTGTATTTGTGAGTGTATTCATAACGTTTTACAAGGAAAAGTACCTCTTAAAGATCAAGATAAACAAAAATTGAATAAACACAAAAATATACTCCGTCAACTAGTGCGTAAGTGTAAACATAAACTAAGAAAAAATATAATTATACAAAAAGGAGGGGCTGTCTTACCAATAATATTAGGTGCAATATTGAGTGGATTAGTGAGTGGACTAGCCAGTTAACATGGAAAATGCAAAGAAAATGATACTTATCGAACCTGGATTGATTGAAAAATTAAAACAAGAAAATAAGGTTAATACGAGTAGTAGTTTATCTCGATTAGATATCGAAATGCAAAATATTATGAATAGTAAGACGGAAGACCGAAAGAAATGGATGTTATATTTACAAACACTGCAAAGATACCTTCATTTTACCGAAGAGGATCGTCAACCACTCAGATTACCAATTTATTCTGATACATCTAATGAAGATTCAAACGAGTCTAAAATTGGTTTTAAAAATAAAGATAGAGATCTAAAAACTTCAGTTGATGCTGAATCTTTGTTGGAGGAGAATCGATCCATCAAAAGTAAAGAAAATGTTGAAAATCCACTTTACACACCAGCTCAAATACTCAGTTTAATACCAAAAACTTATAATAAAAAAGGACAGTTATTATTAAACTTAGTTGAAACAAGTAGAGGTAAAATACATTGGGATAATGAAGGTACAGTCACAATTGATAATGAAAAAATTCCTGGAAGTAATATTGTTGATTTAATAAATGATTCACTAAGACCCTTAAAAAGAAGTGATCCAGTAGGTTGGGATAGATTTGCTGAAGCATTAAAAGATATTAAAGTACCACTTACTTATATTGGAAATCCAAAGAGATGTGAGTTTATTAACCAACTTCAAGCAAAAGATCTGAACAAACCCTCTGAGATTGAATTTCAAGAGTTTTCTACACCGAGCAGTAGAGATAAAAAGTCTACAACTAAAATACGTAAAAGGCTTGAGTGGGAAAAATGGACCCCGTACTAGAAGAAATTAACAGGATTTATTATGATCCATCTAATCCCGCTGGTTTTGGTAGTATTGATAAATTATCAAAAGCCATGAAGGGTAAAATGAATAAAAAGCAAGTAAAGGAATGGTTAAAATCACAAGAAACATACACATTACATAAACCCATTCGAAAAAAATTCCCGCGTAATAGGTACATTCTATCAAATATTAATGAACTGTGGCAAGCTGATTTAAGTGATATGCGAACTTATTCTCAATATAATGATGGTTTCAAGTATATACTTTGTGTTATTGATGTATTTAGTAAATATGCTTTTGCAAGACCAATGAAAAAGAAAAACTCAGAAACAACTAAAGAATGTTTTGAAAGTATATTTACTGAAAGTAATTTAACACCTACTCACATACAATCTGATAAAGGTACAGAATTTGTTTCAAAAGATGTACAAAAATACTTTAAATCCAAAAAGATTAATTACTATACCACTAACAATCCTGACATTAAGGCCAGTATTGTTGAACGATTTCAAAGAACACTAAAAATGAAAATGTGGCGTTATTTCACTCATAATAATACTTATAGATATATAGATGTTTTACAAGATTTAATATACTCTTACAATCACAGCTTTCACTCTAGTATTAAGATGTGCCCATGTGATGTAAATTCCAACAATATTATGACAGTTTGGACTAATCTTTATGATAGACGGTCAAACAAACTTTCTTTAGAAAATCCTAAACCAAATTTCAATGTGGGTGATTATGTTCGAATAACTAAATATAAACATGCTTTCCAAAAAGGATATGAATCAAATTGGAGTGATGAAATATTTATTATATCTTCAATAATTGATAGATCTCCATGGGTTGTTTATACAATAACAGATTTACAAAATGAACCAATAGTTGGTACTTTTTATGAAAGAGAATTACAGAAAATCACTTACAACCCCACCTCACAATATAAAATAGATAAAATAATTGACACTCGTTACTCAGGTAACAGAAAAGAAGTATTAGTGAAGTGGAAAGGTTATCCAGATAAATTTAACAGTTGGATTTTAGCTTCTAGTTTAAAAGAAATATGAATAAAGAAAGTTTTTATTTAACTTTGCTCAGCAATAGTTCAATGGAATATTTTCCTGATAACAAGACCACAAATTTTTCAACGAAATTACCGAAAGCTATTAAATTAGAAGGTGAATGGTCGGTTGGAGTTGTCGAGTTTCAATATCCATGTACCATGTTTACTGTTCAAGATCATGAAAATGTTATATACATTACAAAATCTATGTTAATGCCTAATGAAGATAAACCATCCACAGTGTACTACAAAAAACATATTCCAGCTACCAACTATGATAACGTTGAGCATATTTTAAGAGTGTTAAATGGTATCGGAGAGAACTTGAAATTTCGCTATGATGAAATAACAAAATTTGTGTCTATTTCTGTTTTGGATAAAAATATAACATCCGTAACATTATCACCCAAATTAAGTTTACAACTAGGTTATGAACCAAATAAAAATCTCCTAGAGAGAAATTTTGGAAAGTGTCCTGCTAATTTACACTTAGGGTTACCATCTCAACTCTTTCTATATTGTGACATTATCGATCCTCAGATTGTGGGTGATGTTATGACTCCTTTACTAAGAGTCATTTCATTAGATCCTACAAAATACATTTATGGTGCAAATAAAATGCACGTTTTCTCTCAACCTCACTACTTACCTGTTATGCGAAGAGAGTTCGATACGCTGGAAATAGTTATAAGATCGAGCACAGGACAAAAAATACCATTCCAGTTTGGAACCGTGTGTATTAAACTACATTTCCGAAAATTATAATAATGAATTCCCTTCGTGATCATCATAAATGTCCATATGAAAATTATTATACACATCAAGCTGGGTCAGGAGTTGGAGTAATTTATAAGGGTGCACCATACCAACGCGGTCATGGTATTGGGAGCTTCTTAGGGGGGTTATTTAGATCAGTTTTACCTTTACTTTCAAGTGGTGCTCGAGTGATTGGTAAGGAGGCATTAAGCGCTGGAGTAGGACTTTTATCGGATATGGTTCAAGCGCGTCCTATGGAAGCCTCAATAAAAGATCGTCTAAAGCAAGTTAGTACGAATTTAAAACGAAAGGCTGATGAGAAAATTGATCAATTTAACATGACAGGATCTGGGTATAAAACTAAAAGAAAACAATTGACCTCGTTCATTCCACCATTAACTGCTAAAGTGAAAGCTGCGAAAAAACTTGGTCTAAAACCAAAAAATAACAAAGATATATTTTCAAATTAAATATGTCTTTCCTTCATAATCATTCTTGCGAGTGCGTTAAGTCAGAATTGGATTTGTTTGCACTACCGTCTACACAAACTAGCATTGAAAATGGATTGTGGATTCATTATAAACCAATTTCATCTCTTGGTGATGATGGACCTATCGAGTTTCAAGTTCCTGGGACAGGCGATGACTACATAGATTTGTCTCATACATTACTCCACATAAAGGCAAAAGTATTAAATCAAGATTCAACTAACTTGATATCTACTACAATAGTAGCACCTGTAAATAATTGGCTGCATTCACTTTTTAGTCAACTTGATGTTTATTTAAACCAAAAACTTGTATCACCACCTAATAATACCTATGCATATCGAGCATACATGGAAACCCTTTTAAACTATGCTCCTGCTGCTAAACAATCTCATCTTACTTGTAGTCTTTGGTATGATGATACAGCAGGAAAAATGGATTCTACGGATGGTAAAAACATAGGATTTGTTAAAAGACAGGAATTGATTAGTGAAAGTAAGGAAATAGAAATGATTGGTCATCTTCACGGTGACATTTTCAACCAAGATAAATTTTTAATTAATGGTGTTGAAATGAGTGTTAAATTGGTTCGATCTAGAGAGAGCTTTAATTTAATTGCTGGGTCAAACGATGTAAAGTTTAAAGTTTGCATTACGGATGCAACTCTTATTGTTCGACGAGCACGAATTAATCCAAGTGTATTACTCGCACATCAAAAAGTTTTAGCTTCTACCACTGCTAAATATCCTATTACTCGAGCTGAAGTAAAAGTTTTAACAATTCCATCGGGTGTTCAAGGAAAAACTCTTGATAATATATTTTTAGGGCAGGTACCCAAAAGATGTATAATTGGATTTGTGAACAATTCTGCATTTAATGGTTCCCTTACTAAAAATCCATTTAACTTTGAAAACTATGGTATTAATTCTTTCAGCTTATATATTGATGGTCAACAAATACCTTCAAAAGCTTTGCAACCATCTTTTAATAATAGCATATTTACATCAGCATATCATACTCTATTCTCGGGAACTGGTATTCACTTTCTTAATGAAGGAAATGGAATCTCTTGTGAACAGTATGCCAAAGGTTACTGTCTATTAGCATTTGACTTAACTCCTGATTTATCAGCCAACTCATCAGCTCATTGGAATCTCATAAAGCATGGTAGTGTAAGATTAGAAGTACGATTTGAATCCTCACTAATACAAACAATTAACTGTATAGTTTATGCTGAGTTTGATAATATTATTGAGATAGATAAAAACAGAAATGTTACTGTAGACTATAGTAGTTAAGGTTATAATATGTGTTGTGTGATAGATTTTATGAGTTATGTGTAATGCATTTTGTGTGTATGTAACTATGTGAAACATTATAAAATTAAATAAAACAAATTGTATGCAATATATTATTTTTTTATTTCTTTATAAATATTCTATTTAATGTAATACAAAACTCTGTTCGAGTTTAAATTTTACATAAGCACACTGACTAAACCACTGAACATGCTGCTGCCAAGGATCATCATCATCTTCCCAATCTTTTAAGCCACCACCACAATGGAAACACTTGGTCCTGTCTGCATGGCCAGTATAAAAGAAACCGGCTTCTGCAAGATCTTCAGGTTTCTGTCGCATAACGAGAGGCCAGTTTTCGAAACTGAGCAACCGGCTAGATTTTGAACTGAAGAATGGATATTCAGCTCTTGAGTACTGCATATTCTTCTCGTTTTCATCTCCACTCAGTGTTGTAGTTTTGTTCTTCAATGATGTGTTCTGTACACGTATGCCACACTCATCTCTTTCTTCTGCTCTTGTCTTCCTGTAATTTAAGTAAACAGAATCACATTCACTAATGATCAGCTAATGACTGTCATTGCTAAAAAAGTATTTTTTAACTTTTTCACTTTCTGCTATTGTCTTTGTAATATTGTATACGAGGGCGTTTGTGTTGTCGTAGATGCTATCCTTATTAGTCTTTACGTAATATTTAATCCTCGTGGAAGCATGTTTCCAATGATCAGTAGTTGGAATCTTGGATAGCTTCTTCATATCGTACATTTCAATTTTGATGAGATGCGTCGCTTGGTCTCCGTCGTCAGAATTAGTAGAAATGTATGATACACCATCTCTAGCGGCTCGTGCTACGGTTGATGATAACAGCTTCCTCTTTTTTATTTTTGATTCAGCTTCAAAAAAATGATCAATCGATTGCGATTTTCTTTTTCCACCATCGCATGTGTTATTATTAATGACGATGTCATCACTCTCTTCTTGAGGGGAGAGTGGCGAGTAGTAATACTGTTTATAGGTATTTTCATCGAAGCTCAATGATTTCTGCAACAACACAGTTATCATGTTAATATCAATTTGTTAACACTTAATCATAAAAGTTAAAAAAGCTAAAGTTACAACCTATTAAAGTCCACTGCTGAACATAGGCCTCCTCTCATTTCTGAGAGGGTTTTAGGGCTACGCTGAGCACGTGGTAAATCAGCACTTAAAATTGTAATTAACAATTTAATTGGTGCCGGCGGGGATCGAACCCGGGTCGCGTACTGTGAATTTTACATTTTGCGCTAACCATCTGAGCTACCACGGCTTAACCATATACACACACATAATATTTAAATATAATTTGTTAACACTAAATCATACACACGTAAGAAAATAACAGAAAGAAAAGTAAGTTTGTCAATAGAATAAACACTTACATCCATGGCCTTTGATGCGTTGAAGTAACACAAACGTAGTATTGATAGATCCACTGCGGTCAAACGACCATACACTAACTCCATGACTGCAGTTGCTTGGTCTTATATAGTACCAGTGAGTAATAATTCTAATCTAAAGAATTTCTGCAGTAGAATTGATAGTATCTTTATGCGTCAACAAGCTTACCTTACATTCTGTTGCTTATCTCTACATTCCTACGTCCTTCCTGTCGTGTCTTGTTCAGTGTATTGGTGACTCAAATACGATTTGTATAACACAAAGAATGCAATTTAATATTTAGAAATCACTATAATTGATCACTCCTATATTAGTCATTGAGTAGATTGGTACTGTAATAATCTACTAATAGCAGTAATATTATGGATACACTAGATGTACAACAACATCTGAAAAAGATTCACCCCACTCTAGAAAATAATGTTTATGCTGCCAATAAACTACCCATGTACACCCACGTACCAACGTATATAATATGCAATTTGGATACAGATGATAAACCAGGGTCACATTGGGTAGCTTTATATATCGATACGAATGACGTCACCGTCACGTCACCTGTACGATATCATCTAGAGTTTTTTAAAAGAAATTGTAAAAGATGGAACTGGAATGTTGATAGGATTCAGAATGAGTGGACTTCAGTTTGTGGCGAATATTGCTTAATGTATTTGCTATATAAGTTTCAGGGATGTTCAATGCATAGTTTTACGAGTATATTTACAGGGAACACATTGTACAACGATATTTTAGTGGATGAGATGTTTCGCTCCTATTTTATAGATAATAAGTAATAAGATTTTGTATTTTATAAATAAAACTTTTAACAAAATTGGGTAATGTGTTTTATTAATGAGTCAGATTAGTGTAGATAGGAACAAAGGAGTATAATACAATAGCATAAGCCGACCCACACGCCGACGAATAATAGATAATGACGGTAGTCAATCAACAATAGATAAGTAGATAAGGACAATGGAGCGCTAATGACGGTTGAGGCTCGAAGCGGATATCAATTAGATAAGAGTTAATTGATCTGCACATCTCCGGAACCGTACATCCTACGCAAAAATGGACCGCAGATTCGTGATCAGAGCATGCCAAAACCTTTTTTTTTTTATAGGATCGTGAATCGACGAACGTCGTACTTGTACAACTTCTGACTCAGTGCGCCAGAACTGGTAGTACAACCTCTCTACAAGTGAGCCAGAACTGGTACATCGTAACTACTTCCGGTCATCACTTACACTGCGTACATCTGCCTACCTACACCGTACATCACTTAATACCGTACATCACTTAAAACCGTACATCACTTAATACCGTACATCACTTAATACCGTACATCACTTAATACCGTACACACTGTTCAAACTTTGCTGTATCTGTATTGGAAAGAATTTAGTGACGTAGTATATTTACTGAGGAAATAAGTAAAAGAAACTAAAAAGGGGTGTTAAGAATAACGAAAAATTATTAATACAGAGGTTTTTATAGTAAGTGGATGCTCTGGCCCATAGACATCTATATTTAACATCGATTAAGAATAAAAAATTAGCATTGTCACCCCCGGGGATTAAGATGGAATGCCTCGTTATTAGAAAAAAGGATTTTCGGTTCTCTGCAATCACCATACGAAACACAGCAATATATTCTGTAAGAGAGCCTGAGGGCGAAGTCTTATCCCGATCAAGCCTCGACCCATTCGTGCTGTATCTAAGTATACCTAGTTGTATACAGTGGCTGCCCTGGGGCGGTGCGGGCGGTGCGAGCGGTGCGAGCGGTGCTGAAATCAACCACCGGGCACCGACTACCAATCCACTTACTCTTGTCACTAACATTTCGTTTTGTTGACGCTAATTGGGAAGTCAAAGCACGAGTATTTTATTGCTTACAAGCCATTATGTGACTGTTCGTAAAAAGGACTTACTGGTCTCTTTCCTGATGCAATTGTACAAGTGTTTGACTTAGACTTGTTTGAATGATTGTCGAGGTTAGGGGTATAATAATGGTGCGAACATGGCAGGAAAATTAAAGGTATTCAAAACAGAAGTTGACTCAATATTCTCAGGTATTATTTAAACCATGTGGTTGAAGCACAGAACACTTAATACAGCTAGTAGAAATGTTATACGAGCCGGGAACGCGCGCCGTGTATATGGCTTAAAAGCCAACTACTAGAATTTCGTGACTCAGTTCGAAACAAACCGTCGTCACGTGTTAGTCGTGGTGCAAGTGGTTAAAAATGGTCTATTGCAGTGTTTCGAACCGTTCAAACTGTTCAGGAAAGGGTTATTGTTCTTCTAAAGCAATTTCTTATCATTGGTGAGTAAAATAATACATTTTTAAATCGATTTTATTGAACGATACTTTGCCCTTCAACGCATCGTAGTATGACCGCTGGTCCCAGACGTCAATTAAGGATGTGCTTAGATTTTAGTTTATCGACGCTATCGATATTCTATGTCTTGTATAATCAATTCTAGTGGGTTATTTTTAGAAATAAATTTTGCTGTTAAATAAAAAGCGTAAGTTTTTATTTAACAATAAATACTTTTTCTTATTCAATCAATATTCTTATATTTTTATAGTTTTCCGATAAACCCAGAAATTAAGGAAAAATGGATTTTGGCGACAGGGAAAAAATTTGGTTTCCTTCTACACGTAGTAAAATATGTTCTGCACATTTTCAAGAAAAGAATTTAAACCTACAAGAAAACCCCGTGTTCTTTTGGATCATGCTTATCCGACTATTCACGTTTGGACAACTTTTGAAAATGTAAGTATCTTCTAAATAAATTAAGTATTTTAGTAAAATACAAACCATCCCGTGGCTCTATTATGCAAAACAGTAAAGAAATTATGTGGCACCACTAGTACATTTTTGATACTTTATAATTCGAAAACGAAACGCTTTATGACATTTTGTGTAATTATACTGAAATGAAGTCAGTCTTGCTGTCGCACGGATGGGCCGGCTCGAACCGGGGTGGTACCATGACCTCACAGAAAACCAGCGTGAAGTAGCGGTTTACCTCTGCGTTTCGCTTGGTAAGTGCATGTGCCCGGAGGCCATTTTTATCTATATATTGTATATATATGTATATATATATATATATATATATATATATATATATATATATATATATTTTATCACCCTTATCCTACAAAAAAAAGTCAAAACAAACAAAATTCTATCTATTTATGATAGTTTCAGCTCGCAAATGATTGGTTTGTTTTTGTTACTGTAACTTGTTACTTCATTGTAACTGCTCACAAAATACTCGCAGAAGTCGATTGATGTTCTAAATATAACTAAAATCATTTCTATTTGCGGCGCTAATGTGCGTGTCGTACCACTTTAAAACCCTTTTTTGAGAATGATGAATGGGAAAATGTTTGTTAATCATTATGTTTTAATTCTATAATTGTCACCTTGCTACTTTTTGCAAAGTAACTATTAAGTTACCAAACATGTTATTTCAGGTCTCAGATATCCAAGTTAACGTAACACCATCAAAATCTCCGTCACCTTCTATGTCATCCAAATCTGCTAAGCGAGAGATACAGTTAGATCCGGACATAATGGAAACTCCCAGAAAAAGAAAAATGCAACACATTATAAACGAAAAGGAAAATGTTATAAAAACTCAACGATCGAAAATAAAAAGTTTACAAGGTAAAAACCGGATATATACAAAAAAAATATAGAGTTGCAAGAAATAATAAAGGAATTACAATCAAATAGATTAATTAATAGCGACCAAGCCTTTTTTTTTAGAAAACACCAACGTTAACACAAAAGAGTTATTTAAAAGATGTGAGAAGAAATTAAAATCTTAAAAATTAACACGTGAAAAATACTCACCGAGCCTTCGGAGTTTTGGGATGACGCAACATTTTTTTTATTTAAAGTTCAATCTACACGATGGCGATTCGTCAGCGCATCGAATGGGATAGGAAACGTATGCATGGTTATGTCAATTTCGTAAACAATTTAAACGATGGTGGGGATAATTTGTGTGAAGCTAAAGAGTCTTAAGTATTCCTTGTTACTGCAATTAATGGTATGGACTATAGAAAGGTATACAGATATTCGCCTTCACCATTTGATGAATACCTCAGCACAAAAAGTATCAAAAAGACAACTTTTAAATAAATATTCGCATTTTACAGGACAATAAATAAATAAATATTTCAATAAATATTTCGTTTTTGAAATGATGAAAATGTATTAATTTTTTTTCTATTTTACTGTAAAGTTTTACTCCTTGTAATTAATTATTTTTTCTACTTTACGTTTTTTTATAGCATTAAGTTTATTTCATTAAATTTACGTTTCATATTATATCATTATACTGTTTTATTTTATCACATACTTATTACCTACATTATTCCGTGTCGATATTTTATCGATAGTTTTTTGTCAAGCACTGGCGTATATGAGTTGAGTGTGTTAACTACCTGCAAGGAGTGGGGAGACTAGTGGCGGCAGTGGTACCGCAAGTAAATTGAAACAAAGGCATTTCTATTCCGCTATATTAGGTGTTCTGTGGGTTGAAGTTATTAGAACTTAATTTGCTCATATTCGCGTAATAAAATAAAATGATGTGTCCTACTCAGTCTGCAGAGCACCTGCCACCCCCCATCCCCCCTCAATTGCATGCACTATCCACGTAGCCACCACTCCCAGTCCCAGTACCACCACACTAGGAACGACATACCACTCTCGATAATACAATACGTGTTTCGCCTCTACACGGGGCATTCACAGGTGAAGAATTCGTGCCTAACGCCCCTTCGTCTTTATTTAGACCAGGAGGCGACGGCTAGCTTTTATAGGATTAACAATTAAGGAAACACCGGTCTTATGCATGAGCTCAGATATAATGCGTCCACTATACATAAACATAAACACCGCCTGTCACTCAGAGGGGTAGACAGAGACTACAGACTTCCATTTAGCACGATCCTGACAAACCTCTCTCGCCTCTTCCACATCCATATACCTACGCATACATGCTCGTCGGTTAAGGGTACTCTTAATTTGGCCTATTTTTAATATATCGCCAATTTGGTCGACAGACTTTCGCCTAGGACGTCCCTTTCCAACTCTTCCATTCACTTCTGGAACATATATTTGCTTTGTCAGTCTTTCCTCATTTATTCTTTCTACATAACTAAACCACCGAAGCATTTTTAATCTTGGGCACCGCATTATCCTGCAAACCACACTCTTCTTATATCACACAGTTTCTCACCCTGTCACTCAGATTCAACCCTAACATACTCCTTAGCGACCGCATTTCTACTGCATTTATTCTATACTCGTGCTTCTTCTGCCGCACCCAACTTTCACTACCATACGTTAAATTAGGGACTAATATAGCATTGTGAATTGCCACACGTTTCCACTATACACTTTTAGTAAATATTGTACAGTGGAACTACGCCCCAAATTCAAACGTAGTATAAATTAGGGTAGATTCACGTCTATCTTCCAGGCAGAAATTTTCGTCATACTTCAGTGTGCGGAAATCAATCTGCAAAAACAACACGTCAACTATATGATCTATGTAAACTCTGACAGCCCTATTAATAAACACAGACTTGAGCAGGATTAACTTTACTCCGAGTTTAAAGCTTAAAATATCTAATTTCAGTATTAATAAACATAGAGTAAGGAGGGAGTAAACTAATCCGAATCTACTCTCGGAATAAAAGTTAATCCTTGGCGGTACCTAGTTTAACGACTGAGTAAGCATAGACTAGTCGCGTATTTTGACATTTTGTAAAACTTTACGTTTACACGCGTTGTTACCCATGTTAAATTCATAAGCACTAGTAACAAAAACAGCATAATGGATTAAAATGCCAAGAAGTGATGTGGAGCAGAACAAAGTTATTGCAGGTTTTTATACATTATGTGGATTTAGACAAGTGATTGGGGCTATTGATTGCCACATATTCGAATCCCGAAAGTCGCTGGAAACATCGGACAATACTACATAAACTGGAAAGGATACAGTTAAATAAATGTACAAGTAGGTAAGTTTTATAGCACCTAGCTAGCCCATCTTTGCCATACAGGTACTTAGTTATTTTCTTAGATTCAATAAAATCACCTCAATCCATTATTTCATATTAAAGAAGTTATGAGTGTTGAATAAAACTATTATTTACGGATTTTATCGCGTTTAATTACTTTTAATTTATTTATATTATTACCGAAGATACACAAACCAAACGCTCCACTACGTCCCATAGTGAGCCAGATCGATTCACCAACTTATAAGCTGGCACAATACTTAGCAAAAATACTATCACCACTAAGAGGACATACCAGAGCACACACAAAGGATTCATACCATTTTGTGAGTGAGATAAAAGACCTACATCTCGCTAACAATGAAACTATGGTCAGTTTTGATGTTCAGTCACTATTTACATGCCTACCTATTGTGGACTGCATCTCAATTGTAACTAGGAAGCTAGAAGAAAATAACATGCCTCAAGAATATGCAATACTACTTGAACATTGCCTCACATCTGGCTATCTATTGTGGAAGGAGGAGTTCTACAAGCAAGTAGATGGTGTGGCGATGGGCTCACCTGTGTCTCCCATAGTCGCCGACATATTCATGGAGGACTTTGAGGAGAAAGCCCTTCTTACTGCTCCTGTAAATCCAAGGTTCTACAAGCGGTACGTAGACGACACCTTCACAATTTTACCATCTGACAAAGTAACTGCATTTTTAGACCACCTTAACTCCATAAACTCTAAAATACAATTCACAATGGAGTTAGAGGCAAATAATTCTTTAGCTTTCCTAGATGTTTTAGTCATCCGAAATCCTGATAACACTATTGGTCACACTGTGTATAGGAAAAAGACCCATACCAACCGATATCTAAATGGTGAATCTCACCATCATCCTTCACAGTTAGCTACCGTGGGTAAATCTTTGTTTCAGAGAGCACGAGGGATCTGTGACAGAAAACATCTGGCCGCGGAGCTTCAGCACGTCGAGCAAGTATTGCAAGACAACAAGCTTCGGGTCCCGCGCCTACGTCACAGTGAACGAGTGAAGCCGACCACAGTCGAGCGCGCGCCTGCTCTACTACCATATGTTAGAGGAGTCACGGACAAGATTGGCTACATCTTGAAGCGAGCGTCCATTAAGACATACTACAAGCCGCTGAAGAAGATTAGTCAATTTTTACCATCCATCAAATGTAATATTCCTCTACAAGATGCAGGTGTGTATAAGCTAGATTGTGAATGTGGTCTCTCTTACATAGGTCAAACAAAGAGATCTATAAAAACCCGCGTGAAGGAACATATAGCTGATGTGAAGCACCGACGCTCTGGGAAGTCTGCAGTCTGCGAACATGTTCAAGATCGTCCCCACCATTACATTAGATTTGATAAACCACAAATTCTCGCAAAAGAACACCGATTCCTACCAAGGATGATACGCGAGGCTATTGAAATTAAAAAACATCCAAATTTCAATAGAGAAGATGGTTGGGTGCTACCATCTGCTTGGGATCCTATAATTAACAAAATTAAACCCAAACCCAAGCATACCACTGCAAGACTTCATGATACTATAAGCTCGTTTTGCGTAAATCGGACCAAAAATTAATATTAAAAAACTGAAGGTAGCCGGACTAACTATGACATTGGGACGTCAAACATCTCAGTCCCCCCCGTGACCATGGGCGCTGTAAAGCACCCGAAACGTCGGGATAATAATAAAAATAAATTAAAAGTAATTAAACGCGATAAAATCCGTAAATAATAGTTTTATTCAATGTGTAGTGTTCGCGTAAATTTAAGAAATCATTAAGTTATGAGTGCTTTGTTCCAGGTTGTGTCAAATGCAAATTTAGAGGTCATTGATACAGTGGCATATTGGCAAGGCAGCACACATGACTCGAGAATATTTAATGAAAGTCAGAATTTAAAGGCAGACTTCTCGAAAATTCTGGTTATGCTTGTACTCCTTATTTAATCGCTCCTATTCCGCGTCATAATAAACAAAAGGAAGGAATGTAGTCGGTCGCACATCTGGTCCCGTAAAACTGTAGAACAATGCTTTGGTGGGAAGCAAAGGTTTCGGTGTTTACTGCGAGGACTAAATACTAAATAAGAGCATACAAAACTATATACATTGCAATGCAAAAACAAAATCTGCTTGAGAATGTAGTATAAGGAGATGATGAAAATGTACCAGTCACACAATTAGTAAATAACTCTGTTACAGGAAATTCTGTTCGGGCAGCATTTATTAAAGATTTTTTAAAATAAATATACAATAATTACATGTACGAAAGGTTTTATTTATCCCCCAAAGAACAAAACAAAATGTTTAATTAATTTTGCCCTTCACGCTCTTTTCTTAATTCTAAAATTTCGTTACAAATATTAAAAGTTATTATATTTAGAACTTAGTTTTTCCACCGAGTCCGAAATCAACACGAGGAACAAGGAACAACACGTAACACGTATCTCTTGTCAAACTCAAAATATTGCCTGACACTGTCATTAATGTCATCATCAAGCATTGGGTGCGTTTGGCAGAAAAAAGCGCTAGCAAGCGCTTATAAGCGCTAAAATAGTTTTCGGCCAGGACACGATTGCTACTTCAGTAGCGCTGACACAATCCGCCATTTTGCTTATTTAATTTGTTTGTTTTGAAGTAGAGTTTATCAGTTGTTTTGTGCAATATTAGTTTTAAGTAATATAATGACATGAATAAACATATACATGCTATTAAAAAAATCATGATTGGTAAGTTTTTAATATGAATACTTTACAAACATATGTTTAAATTAGGTTAGATTCCCCGGTTAAAACTAACATCGTGTCCTGGAGGAAAATATGTAGCTACTTATGATTTGACAGCGCTTACCGCTTACGATCGCCATTTTGCTTGCAAGCGCTTGCTAGCGCTTTTTTCTGCCAAACGCACCCATAGAATTCATTCACCAATCATTCACTGACTCACTTTTTTTACTTTTAAAATAAGTGGGTTGCCATAGCGCAAGCGTTAATCCCGGCGTAAGGAATGTATAGTTAGTCCGAGGTTACTTCATGTTTATTAATAACATTGTAATAAAGAAGTAAATAGTCAGTTACTCTGAGATTAGCTAGTCCAAGTGTAACTTCGAATTAAGCTTGGAATAAGCAATTTTTATTAATAAGACAGTGAGAGTCAAGCAGCACTGCTAGCGCTGAGATCATACTTAGTGAACTCGAAGCTATTTGGACACCGAACAGGCTTTTCATTATGTTTGTATCTTGTATATTGTGTCATATTTTTTTAGGTAAATGTCATCCGATGCAATATGATGTGTATATATTTTACTTTTTTTCATTGAGTTATACAAGACTAGAGGAGCAAACCACATTGCCGCGCGTCGAACAAAGTGTAACCACTATCCAAATGCGACGACGTAGCTTTGAAATCATTAAAATTTTTAAGTAAACATATATCTGTCTCACTTACACAAGTCGCGGAAAACAATATCGTCCCTAAGATTAGATAAAGATAGACACACAAACATGCAGTGGCGGGTTGGTGTTGCATACTTTATGAAATTTTACCCAAAATGAGCAATATAAAGGAGTTTTTTTTTAAAAGTTGCAGTAAATTGTTTTTATTTTAAATTTGTATATTTTCTTATTAGATGAACAGAAGTAAGCATAAGTAATGAAATAAAATATGTTTTTATATATTATTTTTATTGTACTAATAAATCAAACAAAAAATAAAGCAAATAAAAAAAACAATTTTAGATTTCTTAAGCGAGATCTGTGTTGAATATGCATAAGTTGTGAAATCATATCTTTTTTATTTTATTTAGTCTTCGTGTGGATACAATTTTCAAACGGTGAATTATTTTTCTCATTTTGTGCTTTCGCGGTGTTTCAGTTATTTCATCTATCTCTTCATCGGTTTCCATAACATCAAAATCCATATTTTCTTCTATTAAAAGTTCTACCGGCTTTTCAAAATGAGGTTCGTCCTGAAAAATATCCATTAATTATTGTAGTCAAAATAGCATTATGATTAACCTGATAACTAAGAAAAACATTTAGTTTGCATTACACATTGCTATAAAAGTTTTAAATAAATAAATAAATTATTTATTTGCCACAAATCTTTTAACAATTTAAATGGAACCCTGGCTTCTAAACTAGTTGTAATAACTGTATGTGTGAGAAACCAGTACCTGTACAAACCAGTGCTTTCAATAAAATTTGGTTAACAATTAACTAACATGCAGTAAACGAAAATCAAGGAATGAGAAAAAGCATTAGTCGTGTGCACAACGTGTGTGTGTGTGTGTGTGTGTGTGTGTGTGTTTGAATGAGTGAATATTGAGTTTAAGAAAAGGTATTTTTGACAAATATTACCTATGTTGTGACAATATGAATTAACTACCTTATTAAACATTTACTTACTACAATTATTGGAATTGCTTCGTTAGACAAATGAACACGGCCGCAATCGCTTTTTGGTTCAAGTATGTCTTGATTCCGGAAGTGCTTAGAACAAATGACAGTAGATTTAGAAGGCACCCAGTCAGTCTCCTTTCTTAACAACCTTATTATTTCCACCCACTTCTTACGGCGTGCTGCATCTTTAGGTACACTGCAAATTTATTAATATAATATAAAATAATAAAATATAATTAATAGACCATTCATGAATAAACTAAAATAAGAATAATTACTTTGTATAAAGGTTGAAACATAGTTTTTATTTTTAAGCAATCAATTTTACTTGTTTATTTTAAAACAAAATTAACTTATTCCATAAATTATACAGTCTCCCATTAATGTGGAAAAATCACAAAGGCGGAAAAGTGGCAACATTGAACCTAAATTGCAATATTCGATATTTTATTTAATTTTTTAGTGTTTTAAACGTTAATATGAATATATAAATTAAAACTTACGTATGGAAAGTGATTCCGCTTGATTTATTATGTTTTTGTAACCTTGAAACGCATTCTTTCACTACGCATTTACCCATTTTTTGTTGTGAATCGTTCGGCTTAACTCGGACGGCGTCACCTTGAACACTGAACCGACGTTCGCTGAGTATAAGGCTGTGGCCTTATGTGAAGTGACAACGCTTTGGCGCGGAAATTACTTATCTAGTGTAACATATAAATCAATGCTTTTTTTACTAAAACGAAATTCCTCACCCGAATCTTATTTGCAGTTTATGGATATAAAATGGGTCAAGAATGCAATACAACAATAGTTAATTCCTAAAGTTGGAGTATATGAGTGAACTAAAAATAATTGTAAAGTAAACAAAATAAGTTTGTTTAAGTACTAATACCTACTCGGAAAAATAGTCCATGTCTTCCATAACATCTGGTAGTTCTCGTGCGTCTACATCAGGAATGATGTAACATAATGCTGTCAGTACGAACGTAGCTCCCAGCTGTATTAGGACGAGCGCTATGTGATCTGCGGCGTCAAGAAAAAATATGAGGTGGCATATTATAGCGCCAAGTTGTCCAGTGGAGTGGCAGCTACCAAATATTGTTGCTCGTATATTAATAGCAAAAAGACGTGGTGTAATATTTAGAAGGATCGTATGTCCTATCAATCCAGTACCCAGTGCTGCTGATTGTACAAATCCAAAATTTTTGCCCTGAAAATGCATTCTCATTTAAACGGTCTTTCTTTTTCTTCATAATATACCCGGTCCGATGACATCTGAGTCTGTCCGTGGCAGACTAATAAGGAACCTTATGTCTCATATATTAAAGAACACTAATTTTCTAAGTTACTAATTTGGTTAGCGGATTGGCGCACTGTGTTTATAATCCCGTATGTCTAGCGTGGTGCATAGAGTAAAATCTTCCAAGAAAAGCCTGCTGGCACATTTTTAAAAAGGTAACAGTGGACTTAGTAGCATAACATGAACTCTCACCTTCTGTCATCTAGAGGGGAAAGTGGAGCGATTTTGACATTCCTCTCTTGCTTTTTTCAAATTACTTGGTCCATTTTCAATATGTCGCCAATTTGGTCAACAAACGTTCGTTTAAGGCATCTCTTGTAAATTTTGCCACTTTTCTACAGCATAAGTTACTTTTTAACTCTTTTTGTAACTCTTTCCTTATTATATATTTTTACGTGTCCAAACTACTGATGTACGATGTGAAAAAAAAATAAAGTAACATACTAATATGGCGTATATTATTAGTATGTAAGTTTGGTACAGGTACCCACTCATATCTGAGAGGATTTTTAGGGCAGGAAACGCGCTGCCCTAATGGGTATTAGCGGATTTCACATGTCCTTGAAATATATACAACTCCTTAGGATTAGTTCACACCGAGACTAGACGCGACGCGACGCATCGCGTATTTTTTAAGACAGTATTTTTAAGGCAGTGATTTAAAATACAACTTTATTTACTACACAAAAAGATAGACATTTTATTGAGACCATTAGAAAACGCTCCGCGGCTTCCCGCTACGCCTTGCTGCACCCCGAGATGCCTATAATGGTCTACTATTACTATAATGGTCGCCCCCACACGGTCATTTCAACTGATCATTTCAACTGATCGGTTCAAACTAAAACTTTCGATATTTTTTAAAATATTGGATTTTCGATATATCGATAAATAAACTTATATATAAATCTCCGATATTGATATACAGTGTAAACTCCATGTCACTTCACTCTATTTAACGACAAAAGCGTCAAAATCACTAGGTTTTGTTTGGTTTAGTTAGTCTTCCATACAATAATTGACTCTTTATAGCATTACACCAACTCTTATTAACGACACCAATTAAATAATAAAAAGTACTTTTTTAAGTTGCAAATATTAGCAAAAATAAAAACTGCTCACCTGTGTAGGTACGTTCTTTTATTCTTTTGTCGCTTTATTATCTTAGCCCGTAATTAGCTCGACTGTCGGCATCATACATACCAAACTCTCTAAGAAATCTGTTGCTTAGTTTACAAATTAGGATTGCTTTAGTAGGAGTCATGGATTAAATATACGTTATCATTTTCTTAGTTGCTTACAGGCTTTCAAACTGTAAACAGGGCAAGTAAGAAAAAATCACTGTGTATTGACGAAAAAGTGTTTCAGATACAGATTTTTCTTCGTTCCACTTAACAACTACTTTTTATAACGTCAAATTATGCACAGTCTTGAGTGTCGTTATATGGAGTTTACACTGTATTTATAATTATCAATATATCGAAAATTCAATATTTAAAAAATATCAACAGTGTTAGTTCGAACTGATCAGTTGAACTGACCGCGTGTGGCGTCTATTAGGCGTCGCGCTGTCAGCAATTTGACGATGCGCCTCGCGACATCGCGATGCGTCTCGCGGCGGTGCGCTGGGCGTTGCGAAACCACTGTTCTTTTCAAGCATCGTCGCGTCGCGTCTCTGTGTAGGTTGCCCCTTAGACATCAGATTTCTTTATGATGTTTATCTTTACTGACGGCGGGTAAGTAGTTAATTAGCACTTAAATTACAGTTACATTTTGATTGGTGTATCCACCGGTTCGTAACATTTATTGATTTGTTATTTTGTAATGAAGTTATATGATCAACGACGCAGTTGATCTGCCTCGTTGATCTAATGGTCGTAAACGCGATTGCTGATAATGAGGTTCTAGGTTCGAATTCTGGGTCACGTCAAAATATCAGTTATTGGGTTTTTCTGTTAAGAAATTCTCAGTAGCAGTTCGGAGGCGGGAAGTTGTTGGTGTTTCACCCCCATACTTCGGAAAGCACATAAAGCCGTTTGTCCTGCGCCTGGTCTCTGTCTGGTCGTGTTGGGTTACTGTCCCATTGGACTATCAGAGTGAGAGAATAGAGAGTGCACCTTGCGTATACACTTGGGCACTATAATCCTGCCCTACGCACAAGGCTAGTCTCCGTTGTGAGTGACTGAAATTCGGTCTGCAGGACATTTTTATCATACCACTATTGTGTTGTGAACAATGCAGTTCTTTGTAACTTCAACATTATATAAATAATTACTTACCATTAGATGTATTCGCTTTATAATAAACATACCGGTTGTTAGAGAACCCATTATAGATACGGTAAATAAAAGAAGGTGCCTTAATTTAAACTTCTTGAAAAGCACTAGGGTTATGCATCCAAAAGCAGCAAAAAATCCTAAAACTTCGCTTAGAGATATTTCTCTTAAGTCACTATACGTTGTCACATAAACAAAAGTCCATATAAAGTAATATAGGGCTAGTCTCCGTTGTGAGTGACTGAAATTCGGTCTGCAGGACATTTTTATCATACCACTATTGTGTTGTGAACAATGCAGTTCTTTGTAACTTCAACATTATATAAATAATTACTTACCATTAGATGTATTCGCTTTATAATAAACATACCGGTTGTTAGAGAACCCATTATAGATAC
This sequence comes from Parnassius smintheus behrii, assembly GCA_036936625.1. NCBI lineage: Eukaryota > Metazoa > Arthropoda > Insecta > Lepidoptera > Papilionidae > Parnassius > Parnassius smintheus. Next base: position 22,446,625 of record JAUPFT010000015.1, on the reverse strand, counting down.
GGTAAATAAAAGAAGGTGCCTTAATTTAAACTTCTTGAAAAGCACTAGGGTTATGCATCCAAAAGCAGCAAAAAATCCTAAAACTTCGCTTAGAGATATTTCTCTTAAGTCACTATACGTTGTCACATAAACAAAAGTCCATATAAAGTAATATAGGGCCCAGAATATTAAAGCGCATACAACAATAAGTCTCGTATTATGCGTGTAGCAAACACTTAAACACGTTCTATCTTCATCTAAGCAGTTGTAGGCCTGAAAATATTTCAATAAATCTTAAATATTTCTGTGGATTTTACATATCGAGCCAAGAAAAATGTTCTTGGTAAGGTTTAAAACACGATAAGGATGCGAATTATTTTTTTGTGTACGTTGATTCACGTCGTGTTTGTCTCGAATTTCGTATCCTTACTCATCACGAACGATATGAAACTGCATTGTTGTGATTCAAATGATAAAACGATTTAAAAGTTTAATAATATCGTGTTAATTTGATATCACAGGTTATATCTATTATGAGAACAATTGCCTTTACATTATACTATGAATTACAAAAAGATTATAGAGTTAAATTTATTGCCATATTGTTGGCAAATCGTAGATAGATAAATATTTTTCAAAACGATATTATAAGTAATTCTCTAATTTTTAGTAGTAAGACGTTAATCATTGTTCATTGTCGAATGTGTGCTCGAGGATCGTCAGCAAATTACAGTTTTCACGTAAATTGTAAGTATTCATTTAGGTAATTAAAATTCACGGTGTCCATTATATAGCTATCGTTATACAGAATTGAGAAATAGCTGAATCTGTTGTCTATATTGTTAGATACATCGCAACTGTAGCATGCCATTACAACCTAGGCATTTTGATTCGCCTGATTTGCAATTGGAGCGTTTTTATAATTTTGATTTGTTAACAGGAAGATGCTGCTGCGTATTTCCTGTTTCAGCTTCTCTTTGTCGCCTTTTACGATAGCCACGGACGATATGGGATAGTAGATATTCTTGCACCGCCGCTGCACAGTGACGGACGTTTATAAACGTTGGTACAGATATTAGAGATACAGACAACATACCTGGTGATTAACTGGTCGTATTTTAAAATCGCTACATAATTTTATTCTATTTTTTAACGCCGCTTTGGAAAGAACGATTTCAGCTAAGGCAATTTTTCGATTGTACAGCAACCATTGGGGTGATTCTGGAAGCCACCTAAAATTGCAATAATTTAATTGTTTTTTGTCTTTTTTAACCAAATTAAAGTGACAAGTGAAATAACAGTCCACTTTATCGTTCGTGAACAACTGCAACCAATTTTTACTTTCTTACAAGGTAGAGCCATGATGCAGCTATATTAATTGTATAGTTGTAGCACGAATGGGTCGGCTCGACCGGGACCACGCTCCCACAGAATACCAGCGTCAAATAACAGCTTAATGCTGCTGTGTTTCGTTTGGTGAGTGTAGAGAGCCGGAGACTCTTTTTACTGGAAAAAAGAGCATTCCATCTTAGTCCTCAAGGCTGACAACGCATCTTCATTTTGATTCGCAAACGAGAATAGATGTCGATGTCTATGGGCCACAGCAACCACTTACCATCGGGTGGACTGTGTGCTCGCTTGTCACCCTTTTCCTATAAAAAAATAAAATAATACAAAGTATTCTACATATTCGTCACCACTGTGGACTAAGATAGAATGGCTTCCAGTCTGTAATAAAATTGGCTCTCTATACTCTTAGAACGGAATAGCAGTTCATGCACTACTCTTAGAAGAGCTAGACCCCAGAGCCGTAAAGCCAGTTAATAAAAAAAATGCTCGCGCTACTGCTTAGCGGCAGGAATAGGCAGAAAGTCCTTTTTGGTCTAGGAGCCCTAGGTATTCCACTTACTTAGCGGATTTCTAATCGGAGTAGTTCTACCACCTAGTAAAATTAAGTAAGTAAAAATGTTTGTTCTCTAACACATATTTTCTTTAAACGCCAAACATGTGACAAAGCAGTTAAAATTGAAATTAATGAAATTATTATTCATTATTTTTGGGGCCCGCGGGACTCGAATTTGGTTTATTCGCTTACTATAAAAAGTTAAGGTAGGTAAGCGCTTTTCTCCTGGTCTATTATGGCTCTTTCATTTTAATTTCATATCCTATACCTTTGAACGAGCAATTCTTGTATATATATAATCGGAATCTCGGAAACGGCTCCAACGATTTTAATAAAATTTAGTGTCCAGGGAGTTTGGGGGCAATAAGTCGATCTAGCTAGGATTTATTTTTAGAAAATGTCCTTTTGTCCATGTTTTCAGGCAATAAAAAACTGCTACAATATAAGAAGGTAAATTTCGATAGATTCGTTATAACTCAGGTAGGATGTCGGTCGGGCGTAATATCGGAGTTTCGTGGTTCGCGTCCTGTCTTTGGTCTAGTTTTTTTGCTTTTTTTTTCAAGTTCCCTTCTTTTGTGAGAAAATCTATTATTTCAAGCCCTTTTTTAGTAATTTTTAAAAATAGGGGTACGACAATTTTAATAAAACTAATTGCACTCATGATTTTTTATTCAAATAATCAGTTTAGTTTTTTCTATTCTGTCAATAAGATCAAAAAATATTATTTAAGTTTCATCAGTATGTAATTTATAAATGTAATTTCAAAAAAAAAAACCGAGCAAAGCTCGGTCATTCGGGTAGTATTTTTTAAAGTGACAAGTGAGTTACTACCCACCTGTTGTAAATGGTTACTGATGTAGCTCAATGACACCTGCAACTGTATTCAACTTCAAAGAGTAAAAGATGCGTTGTTACTTCAGACGACTAACAAAAATTAAATATATATACCTGTATAAGTACTTACGTTATAGTCTTAATCAAGTATATATGTATGTAAGTGTCTATGGGCCATAGCATCCACTTACCATCAGGTGGACTGTGTGCCCGTATGTTACTCTTATTCTATAAAATAACTTAAAATTTACTTTACAATATCACATGTCTATTAATTTTATATAAATGTGAATTTTAACAGTTTATCAGTAGCCAGCCTACTGGCAAGTTCGGATTACCTAAGGGTTATTTTCACCTCAATCCTCCTCAATATTTCAGTCTATTTTTAGTAGGGCTTCTATAATTGAATTTCTTTAACTTGTTTTTTTATTTATATCAGACTGTTGAACTACATTTTAGGAGATTTTATAATAAACTTTTACCCATTTATTGAGAAAGCTTTTCGAGTTTTAGCCAATCTATATTAAAATTAGCCGTTTTATATGCAATTACTGCCATCTCGAAGTAATCGGAATACACTATCCAGAACTAGAACTTTCTCAAACCAACGCGGAAATTTCGAAATATTTAATTACAACTAACGCCAACTGTTAGTGGGTAGCCGAAATAGATAGTACGTAGTACAATACATAGTATTATTACTCGCCACTAGATATCCTTAAGTGTAAGTGTGTAGGTCGCGCACTTTGAGACTAGTCTAGAAATATAGTTAAGGACAGAAAAATTTAAACTGTTTTGGCCCTTGGAACATACTGAAAAATCATTATGGTCCTAAGGCTTCAAAGTTTAGAGACCCCTGCTCTAGCGGATCACTCGTTCCGTTGTATAGGAAATATTCCGTTTTTTATTAATAATTTAAATAAATTTATATTTTGCCATAACTACATAATATTTTCAAAAATAAACAAAGATGGAGACATGGTGCTGACAAAGTAAGTAAATTAGTAAATTAGACTAATTCTGTTGCTGTTGCGTCAATAGTCAGTTAGTTATCTTATCCATCTCATAGCGAAAATTTATAAATATAATTCGAAAGCTAGTTTACCAATACCCAAAACTTGGAATCAACAAAAATTCCGAGAAATACAATCGAACTTTCAAAATCCAAACTGGGTAAAGAACACATGAGTAAAGAACTTCACGCATGTGCTGATATTTTGTAACTCAATTCGATACAGGATTCTGCAACGTAAATTGTAAAAATTGATATAGACAGTTTAAAATGTAAAAAAAAAATATGTTTATTTTCCCCATTAGAAGCAAATTATTCGCTACAAACCATTTGGAAACAACATCCGCTATTTGTTTGGTCAGTTCTATTGTAAAACTGTTTCTCCTAACTTTAAATAACAATGCAATATCATCAGCAAAAGGAACTATCTCAGATTTTTTTAAGGTATTGCATAGCTTCTATCGCGGGCCTTGAGCGCGGGGACCGAATCCAGAAATTTATTCCGTAACGAAAAAACCTCACGCTCCCCACACCGATGGGCACGGAGGTGTGGCTTGAAGGCCGTGCATTGTCTAACGATGGTCTAACGTCGTTTCTTTTCGGCAGTCTTCGACACGGTGTTTGTGTATAAAGTGTTTTGAATATGAATGAACAAAGTGCATTTGTTATTAATGAAGAAAGTCACGAAAAAATAGTGAAAGAAAATGAGTGAGTACTCTATATACATACATTTTATTATTATCACAAATGCAGTACTAATTTTGAATTGAAAATATAATACTGCTGCTATAAAGATAACCTAAATTTTTGATATTAAAATGAGCGATATTAAAAGTAGCCCTCTTTATATACACACAAACACACACACGCGTATAGTTTAAATTCTCAATTTAGATTCTCAATATATATATATATATTAGAGATGGGCCGAAATTCGGTACAAGAAAAATAATACCTAGTTGCACTTATTTTAACTGAAATATAAGGTGCTTCTAAACTACAATATGTCATTGCTGCAACTGGTGGTTCTACTCATGATACTGTACCACTTTCCCCAAGGAACCCATAGTCAATTCTCGAAAAAAAATTGCACTTTGTATGGAAATCGGTCATTTGATTGGCCAAGTCTCTATACAAACAACCGTGGCATATATTTTAGAAGCACCTTATATAACAACATTAGATACTGTAAAATAAAAGATATTTTTGATTCAACATTCATTAACCTCAAGTATTTTTATTACAATTAAAGGGTATTTGTTTTCAACAATCGTATTAAACCAACTTTTCTTATCTATCTAGTCATATTTAAAATTTACCAGAGTCAGGTTATGGTGCAAAAACACCAAAGATCTGCCTTATCTGGCAGAAGTTTGTTACGTTTTTTTTTTCGTAGGTATATGTTTCCTGCGGTGTGCGGGCGGGGTATTTGAAGTAAATGCGTAAACAAGTCACGACGCGTCGCTCTCAAGAAAGCGAAAATGAACCGAAGTTCGGCCGAAGTTCGGATTCGGTTCAAATCACATTCGGCCCATCTCTAATATATATATATATATACAGGGTCATTTTTAATTTACTGAAGACCTTTGGGGAATATATTATTTACACCATAACAACAACATCTGTAAGAAAAAAAATATATTTCTTCAATTTTTATTTTCATACAAAAATAAAAATATTTTAATTGGAGCTTCTAAACGGTAATAGTCCTAGTTAGTCAGTTAGCAATAAAAAGCGCGTGGCGAGGGAGGGGTGGAGGGGTGTAGGAGGCGACGATACTCATAAACTTGACCTAATTAGTAACATGTGTCGTCAGTCGCTTTTGATGCGCCCGCGACGCTTGTCTTTTCGTTGTGAGATTACCTATTGTGAACGTTACCTTGTTACTATGGCATACCGATACTCAAATGTTAAGTATACCGAAATGGTGCGAATTTTAGCAATTTGCAATGATAACGTTAGTGAAGCCTGCCGTGAATATTCAAGGCGATTTCCCAACTCACGTGCACCGTGCTACGCTACGATGCTAGGCGCTACACAGCGATTGCGAGATTACGGGCAATTCCAGCCTGTATCAATCGATCGTGGTCGTCCGCCGCGGCGCACAGTACGTGAGCAGGAAGACATACTGTAGTTTTTTGAAGAAAATCCAGCAGCGAGCACTTATGAAACAGCCCGACAGTTCAATGTGTCACAATATTACGCATGGAGTGACATACACAATGAAGGAAAGTACCCCTTTCACCTGCACCGTGTTCATGAACTCAGCGAAGCTGACAAACCTGCGCGAGTTACATTTTGTAATTGGTTACTAGCTGCTGAACGAGCTAACATTTTATGGACTGATGAAACACGATTTGGCAGAATAGGGCTATTTAATACGCACAATGAACACTTGTGGTGCTATGAAAATCCACATGAACCAAGACCACATAGCTTTCAACACCGGTTTAGTGTCAATGTGTGAGCAGGCCTTATTAATACAACGTTACTGGGCCCTGTTTTTATAGAAAGATTAAATGGTGAAGGCTATCACCATTTTCTCACCGACACGCTGCCGGAATTGTTAGAGGATATACCTACCACTTGCATCTCTACGCAATATTTATTATCAACTTGACGGGGCACCGGCGCATTATGCTCGTCAAGTTAAGGATTAATTAAACAGAGAATACCCTGGACGCTGGATCGGACGTGGCGGGCCTTGTGCATGGCCTCCCAGATCGCCAGATATCACACCAACGGATTTTCATTTGTGGGGGCATGTAAAGACATTAGTGTATACTGGTCGCACACTCGAAACCCGCGACATGTTGAAAGAAAAAATAATTTGGGCATTCGATCAAATCAAAACGAATACCTACTCAACAGTTAACTTTTAGGTGTCACCTATGCATAGAATGTGGAGGCGTTTATTTTGAACGCTATGTGCGCGATACTCACCGCCATCCGCGGACTAGTACCTCTAATTCTATTTTAATATTTTTATTGAACCCTTTTTACCTAAATATTTTTATTCAATTACTGTTGTAAAATGTGTGTTAATATCTGTATTTAATCGTTATAACTATTTTATTGTAATATTTGTAATTATTTTAACCCGCATCCATTTTTTAAATAAAACTTGCATTTAATAAATAAAAAATAGCTATTTAATACTCGACATTTCATTTGCACGTGCTGCGAACCGACAAGGGCAGGCGGCGCCTTTGATGACGCCTGTATCGACGTCAATGTATACCTTTGGCTTGGCCTTGGGCAGTGATCGTAACAAACTACCTAATTGTTTATTAAAAATGTCTATAAATTCGTAAACAAATTAATAAAATAATCAAAGTCAATCAAATTGCTTTATGCAAAAAAGGAGTATATGAAAAGTTAATGAAAATTTGTCATTTGGAGTGGCGCCCTGGTACCATAGGCACAGTGGTGAATAGTTTAGTAGGCAGTGTAAAAAAGTACTCTGTGAGCCGTAGGCACTTGCGACACAATCAGCTGAGCGCTATTACCTATTGCTCATTTTAATATTTGTGATTTTTTTAATGTTATTTGCCTACCTAATTATGTATATTGATTTTTCAACATGATGTGTGATACTGATTCTGAAATTGTTTAGGTACTACAAAATACAGACTTAAAAGGAGTCAGACATGACAATAAAAATTTAAAAGTAGCTTTTATGTAAATGTATTACATTCTGTAAAGAGTGATCTCGCTAAAATCGTTTGTAATTATGCCACCATTATATTCCCAAAAGGTCTTTAGTAAATTAAAAATGACCCTGTATATATATATATATATATATATATATATATATATATATATATATATATATATATATATATATATATATATATTGATTCTATCAACAAAATTTACCATATATCGATAAACAAATATTCGTATATTGCCAGACGGAGGGAAACCAATCAGAACTCCCTTCCGTATTACAAATTATCCAGAATCCCCGTAATATACATAGTTTTTAATTCATTCTCCTGCTTAAGGTGACACTAGTCGACATTATTTACATAGAAATTTCGGAGGGGTTTTACTCCGCTGTTTGACAGTGTACATCAACAGTACATACAAGTGACAGTTAAACATGATATCGTTTTGTCTCATTATTAATTTTGTCTGTACGGAAACAGAATAGTAAAATAAAAAGTCATTAAAAAGTTACGAGCTATCAAAGATTCGTTTTTATTGCCAATTTTAACACAACTTTGGGCGTAAATTAGTAATAAAAGCAGTGTAAAATTTCCAAGACGAAGTCGGTACCGACACAGCTCAATTATCGAAGAATTCAATAAATTTTATTTGTAATTGATTTATGCAGTGGTTTTTTCATAAAACCCCTTCTTCCAAAGGCCTTTTCGTATTTTTTACGCGCGCGTGTTTATATGAATTGTCGTGCATCTCACTGAATAATGTTTCTCCCGGTGAGGTGCGGGAGGACGACACTTACACACACATGCATGCGCGGTGACGCGCGCTTATTCTAGTTTTATTCGACTCAGTCAGCTGCGGCCTCCGGCCTGTGACGTTCGTATGACTATAACCATACCTGCGCTCTAAATTACTACGCTACATTAACCCCTGCTTGAACTTTGGATTTCGATACTACTCTGTTTGGCATAGAAATTGATATTATTGAAAGAGATGATGCGTTTTGGACGGCAGACAAAATTTTAAAATTAGATAGCTTTTATCAGAAATGTGTTTTGCCGGAGCTGATAGATACCCGTTACCCTCGCAAACTACAATTTAGAGATCGAATGTAAATCAAATTGATATAAGCACAGACAAAAATAGCGGAATATAAATAAAATTTTGAAAAAAAACGATCTCAAAATTTTATTAATGTTCCGCTAATTTTATCTGTACTTACCTATGTCAATTTGATTTACATTCGATTATAATTATATTCTCAGACGTGCAGGTTTCCTCAATATGTTTTCCTTCACCGCCGAGCACGTGGTAAATCAGCACAATTGCAATTAACAATTTCATTGGTGCCGGCGGGGATCGAACTCGGGTCTACATGTCTGAGAAATTAAAAAATATGTATTTCGAAGACATGTGAAGTTCGTCAACACGCATTGAGGCAGCGTGGCGGACATTTCCTTGCCTTAAAACCCTCTCAGAAATTAGAGGAGGCCTGTGCCCAGCAGTGGGACGTATATAGGCTGTAACTTTACTTTTTTTACTTTTATAAATATATTATTTTGCCGACGAAAATTTTAAAGAAAAATAAAAAGTAAGTACTGTGATACTTATAACGAGCGCTAACCATGTGAGCAACCACGGCTCTCAACGACATCGTTCCGTTCGTGTACAGCGCTGAAGATAGCAGAGTAAAAAATTAGAGATTGTGGTGTTTGAAATTTGTTATCTATGAGAGTGAATTTTATCTGTGTACTCTGTAACAAATAACTATATAGAAAAAAAATGTGAAAATGACATTTCGCCATTTTTGTTTGTGTACTGGTTAGGAACTCGATCAAAAATTTGATAATTTCTCCGTTTTTATACGTTATTTCTAATGTTATTTTACATAAAATTAATTGTGAAGATATTTTATTTAAGAAATATGTATCATTACGACGATTCAAAAACGTTTACATATAATAATTTACCTAGAAATTCACTATACGCGATTATCGTTTATTGATTATATGTTGTTTAAAAAGTATTCTTATCAGTTTTTTGTGTTAAATGGATGCTAAATATAAAAGAATGCTTCAGTATTGATAGCAATTTATTAACGAAATATCTGTTGAGATGTGTCTAGAAATTATTAATACTTATTTTTTTTATTAATTAAATAATAAATAAATAAAAATAAGTATACATTTATCTATATTGAGTAATAGTTGTTCCCCGCGATCTCGCCCGCGTGGAATATGGATTTCATGGGTTTTAATTTTTTTGCGCGGAACCCAAATTCTTTTTCTAAAACAAAAGTAGTTCAAGTTATTCCTTATATCATCGGCTATCTGCCAGTGAAAGTCCCGTCGAAATAGATCCAGCTGTTTCGGAGATTAGCTGGAACAAACAGACAGACAGACAGACAGACCGACAGACAGATAAAAATTTTAAAAATTGTGATTTTGTTACTAGAACTTTCATATGCATTTAATAAAAAGCTGTTGTTTTAACATTACAAACAGACACTTCAATTTTACTTATTTGTAGATATAGATATAAGATATTATTCATATTGGTGTCATTTTAAAGGGAATATCATTTGTACTATTATAATAATAAAATAATTGTCTCCAGTAAATATTATACTTTTCTTGTAAAACTCGAAATAAAAAATAAATACGATTTATTTTTATATTCCCGTATGCTTTATTTTCATCCTTTATTTTTTATTTGACCAATTTTCTTTTAATAAAATTAAATTCTGAATTCGTTGAGCTTTTTGAGAATATTTTTATTTGAATGTTAGGTAGGTACCTATATTAGTTTTTCAGTAGTAATCGTTTTTGTTGCGAAAGTCTCGCGCGGTCGTAAAAAAAGTTACTGCGCGGACAGGTGGGACGAGAATCACTTGCGCGGCGCTTGAAGGCCGTGCATTGTATAACGTCGTTTCTTTTCGGCAGTCTTCGACACGGTGTTTGTGTGCGTGCAACTAGACGTATTGTACGACTCTACGAAGCTCGCACGAATCGAGACGAGCTGCTCCGAAATCGGACGAATACATAAGCAGCTGTTTATGAGAAAGTATATAGGTGTATAGGTATTTATGTACAACAGTGAATAGCTGTACTTGTAAAATTTGTGTATAAAGTGTTTTGAATATGAATGAACAAAGTGCATTTTTTATTTATTTATTTAATAAAAGAAAAAAATTTGTTTTCTTATCGGTCACCACGCTCAAAAAGTGTAACTTGAATTAATATCAAAGAAAAAGAAATACTGCATAAATATTTTTGTAAAAAGAAGATTTATTCATGAATTACGTTAGTACTTTTATTAGTTTGTGTTCATGAATGCATCGACATACACGCAATTTCTTCATTCGCTGTCTATATTCATCACGCAGAATATGCAGGTTTTTTTTGTAAAATAAGGGTGAAAAAGAGCACGTATTTATCTTCAATTAAGAATCAAAATGCAGATGCGTTGTTACCGCTGAGGATTGAGATGGAATGCCTTATTTCCAATAAAAAGTGTCTCCGATTCTTTACACTCACCATACGAAACACAGCTGATTGAAGCTACTATTTTACGCTGGTGTTCTGTGAGAGCGTGGTCCTACCCCGGTCGAGCCGACCCATTCGTGCTGCAATCACAATACAACTGCTGCGTGGCTCTTCCACGTCTAACAGTTTGGATTAAATAGCTTAAGAGTAGGGTCAGGTTTTGGGTAAAGTATATTTAATTAACGTTTTGCTATTAATCATTAATAATTATATATCATAAAATAGCTTTATTGCTTATACGCGTTGATCACATGCAATAATAAATAACAGTTACTGCTTGCGATTGTTTCATTGTCAACACTACGTATTTAGCTCCGGGTTCAATGGTCTTAAATATCTCGCTATGTCAATTATAAATGTTTACCAGGAAACATTCTTAACGTAACTTAATGCTGTCAATCGCCAGTCAATAGGCCAAGGTGAGAGAGAACACGGGAGGAATAAGAATTGCAAGTACCTACAAATACGTAAAGTGTACTCATCTAAAATGAGTTTAAAAGGTTATAAAAAACTTTATAATATACATAATCTCTCACCCCTGTCACCCAGAGAGTGATTAGTTAATAGGTAGAGTCTACAAACTTCCATTTGGCACGATCTTGACTCACCTCTCTCGTTTCTTTCACTTCCATATACGTACGCACACATGCTCGTCGGTCATGGGTACCCTTAATTTGGTCCATTTTTTAATATTATATAACACAGTATGTGGATAAACTTCAGTAAAAGGCATCCCTTGTTGACTCTGTAGTACTATTATTGATTCTGTGACTCTGCTACTCACTTTTGAAGCATAAATTAACTTTATCACTTTTTCCTCATTAATTTTTTCTACTTGTCCAAACCGCCGAAGTGTTACTTTCTTAATCCTAGTCACATCATGCAAATCACATTCTTCTCTTATCATATAATTTCTCACCCTATCATTTAGAATCAGTTTTATCATCATACTTCTTAATGACCACTTATTTATTTTTATAGCATTAATTTTACTTTCATGTTTCTTCTACCATATCCAACTTTCACTGCTCTACAGTAAGGTAATAATAAGATACTACTGAAAAAAATTAGTATTGTAGGTAACACTTTTTGACACATCCTGAATTCCCTCAATAGAGTGAAGAGCCCCATTTACTCCGTGTCATGCATTCACTCTTCTTTCTATATCCTTGTCATGTCCATCATGCCTGCTAAACACACAACCTACACAAACTCATCCTTTTTTCTTTCCTTCTACTCTTATTTCAAACGTCTTTTTACTTTCTACTCTTTCAAAAACCATCACTTTCATCTTACTTATGATCATGTCTTACTTATGTCATTAAAGTAACTCTCATTTACCATTTTAATAATATATATACATATAAACAAATATATATACAAGAACTTAATTCTTTAAACAAATACAATAAAATTTACAATACACACAAGAAACGGTTGACACAAACGGGTATCTAGAAAGGTGGACTATTGCTCCTGTTTTATCAAACAATGGTTTACGTTTTGAAATGTAAAGTAGTGTGAATTAGGATAATTAAATGTCTGCGCATATAATTAGTTTAAAATTTAAATAATGAAACAAGTACTTCGGAGGTAATAAAAACGCCAAGTCATTTTGTCTTTTTCGCTATGGCTAACGTCTTCGACTCTCGCGATAATTAAGCTGTTGTGACAATATCTAAGAAACTTCGAAAGTAGGTAACGTAACAACTTAATGTCTTGTATTATTATTATCTATTACGTGGTACTGGTTGTACAATCTAGTTTTTAGAGATTGAGTTACGTTGCCAGTGATGACTTACGGATCTGAGACGTGGTCCTTCACTGCTGGCCGTATGAGGACGCTCAAGGTCGCTCAGCGAGCTATGGAGAGGGCTATGCTCGGAGTTTCTCTGCGTGATGGACTCAGAAATGAGGATATTCGCAGTAAAACCAGAGTGACCGACATAGCCCAACGGATTAGTAAGCTGAAGTGGCAATGGGCCGGCCATATAGCTCGAAGAACCGATAACCGATGGGGAAGAAAGGTTCTCGAGTGGCAGCCTCGTACCGGTAGGCGTAGTGTAGGGCGACCCCCCACTAGATGGAGTGACGACCTGGTAAGATATGCAGGAAGTCGATGGATGCAGGTGGCTCAGGACCGTGCTTTGTGGCATTACTTGGGGGAGGCCTATGTTCAGCAGTGGACTTGTGAAGGGCTGTAATGATGATGATGATGATGATTACGTGGTAATGCAAACAATTTTGACGAAAAATTATTAATAAGATATCTTATATTACAAATCACAACTTTTCCTTTGCTTTACAATATAAGCCATAGATACATTTCTTCTATTTTCTTTTTGAATGCATCATCGTCATCATCTTCATCATCATTATAGCCCTTCACAAGTCCACTGCTGAACTTAGGCCTCTCCCAAGGAATGCCACAATGCACGGTCATGTACCACCTGCATCCATTAACTTTCTGCATGTCTTACAAGGTCGTCACTCCATCTATTGGGGGTAACCCTACACTATGCCTAGCGGTACGAGGATACCACTCCAGAACTATTTTTCACCATCGGTTGATATATGGCCGGCCCATTGCCACTCCAGCTCACTAATCCGTTGGGCTATGTCGGTCACTATGGTTCTACTGCGTATACCCTCATTTCTAAGTTTGTCACGCGGAGGAACCTCAAGCATATGCCACTCTATACTCCATAGCTCGCTGAGCGACTTTGAGTGTCCTCAAATGGCCAGCAATAAGGGACAACGTCTCAGATCCATAAGTCATCACTGGCAACACGTGCTAATTGTATAACTTTGTTTCCAGGTTTTGGGGTATACCTGACGAGATATGTGTCGTAATTTCTCAAACGCTACCCAGCCGAGTTGATTCGAAGTTGGACTTACCTAGTCCGACTATTTGTCTCAGGTAAATATCCAGGCCTCCAGAGTAGTTCCACCAATGTAAGAAGTCCTTCAGACATTGGTGGAACTACTCTGGAGGCCTGGAGTAGAAGTGCGGTGGTCTTGTTCTTCAAGAAATGAGACAACGCTCTATTGAAAAACTACAGACCGATTTTCTTTCTCTTCATCCTGTTTTAGAGAATCATTACGAATCTTCTCGAACGGTGACTCCATGACTTCAGCCTCCCGAACAAGCCGGTTTTCAAAAAGTCTTAAGTGTCATAGCCCACATACATATTGTTTGTTAAATTGATCAGAAGACTGAAGATCTGACACTTTTTACCAAAATATGGGCGGTGCTACATTTCTTTCAGCAAGTCAAGACGACTGTCGGTATATTGAAGTGCTGTGATGTTTATCCAAGTATGAAACCGGAGTACAAAACCTATCCAGCTGCCGAGAGGTGTAAGACAGGAAGATGTTATATCCCCGAAACTCTTTATCACTGCATTAGTAGACGTTTTCAAGCTTCTGGACCGGAAAGGATACGGTATCAATGGCGAGTACATCATTCGACTACGATTTGCCGACGATATAGTCATTATGCCATATTGCTTATGACTTCAGCACTATGGTCATTGACATTAATAGTGTCGCATAAGGATAAGCCTCAAAATGAACGTGGACAAAAGAATTTTTATGTTTAGTCCATGTCACCGGCAATGCGTGTTAACCGGCTTAGGTGACCCCGGTGGGTATGTTTACCTGGAAAAAATTGTCCGACTAGGTTTCTCCAACTTCGAGCGAGAGTTCAATCGACGGCTCCAATTGAACTAAGCAGCGTTTGGGAGATTTCGACACCTCTTCTCGTCACTTACCTATACTTTAAAACATGAAAACAAAAATGCAAGGCAACACCCACTGAGACGCTTATGCTTGGAGTTTCTCTACGAGATTAATTTCATAATGAGGATATCCGCAGTAGAACTAGAGTAACCGACGTAGCAAAACGGCTGATCCGTAAAGTTCAGCTGAAGTGGCATTGGGCCGGCCATGTAAGTCGAGAACCGACAACCGATGGTTAAGGAAGGTTCTCGAGTGGCAGCCTCTTACCGATAAGTGAAGAATAGGGTGGCTTCCCTACTAGCTGGAGTGAAGAAGTGTTAAAAGATGCAAAAAGTCGATGGATGCAGTTGGCTCAGGACCGGGATTCGAGGCAATCCTTACGGGAGGCCTATCCCTACCCGTGGAATAGTGTTGGAGAAGTCTAGGTAAAAAAAGTTATACGACGTAAAGAATCATAAAAGCTTTATAACTCTACCGATCATGATATGCTATGCTAAGTGACAAAAGTTTTAGGCGGGATGCAACGATACGGTTGTAACGATACAAATTATCCATACAAATGACGAATGTAGTTTTCAACTAAGAATCAAAATGCAGATGCATTGTCACCTCACCCTCGGGGACTAGATGGTATGTCCTATATGGTAACAAGACATTTTTAGAATGCTTATAAAGGTATGAAATAAGATATGATATTACGAGACTAGGTTAGAAAAGGTAATAGCAATATACCTCTTATCGGAAAGAAATTAAACAAATTATTGGTAGCCCACAGAACTGCGATCGTTTAATAGTATGTACCCATTACTGGTGAATCCGTTATCATAAAAATAAAACGAACTGGGACATTTAATTACGTTTTATCGTAGAGTCAGTAACAATTTACATTTCATGGAACTTATGATTACGCTAATCATGACATAAATTAATAATTATTTAAAAAAATACTAACCTTAATAATACTAAACATGCAATTGAAGTTATACAGACCAGAAAGTTGAATGTCTCTAAATTTGGTAAACTGTTTGCCAGGGTTACTAAGCATGTGATGGCAAGAACTCGTGGTAAAGATACTATCATTATCAGACGTGTCCGCCAACTGTTGCTGGCGATCTCGCAAACTAAAAAGTAAATATTTATACATACGTAACAGTCGTAATTGACAATTCAGGAATTAGGTGATCTTATGACCTTCAACAGCCTTATCATTAATTTCGTACTCTAGATATAAATTTCTAAAACCAGCGACGAACAGCAGCATCAAATATGCGAGGCATCTAATCTGTCTGATAAGCGGGACGAATACCGCAAATTCCACCCATATAGGTATGGTCGAGATAGGCTAATGAGAATAAGGAAATAAATTCTTTTGTTCTTCAGATCGATATAATGCTTATGTCCATCTCCCACGATTCTACTCTTTACAAACTAGGTACATCATATATTTTGTATAGAATAGAATTTAGTCTATATGCCAATTGAAGATAGGTACTAAAAAGCAGTCAAACTATCACCGCACGTAATCTTCAATCTCCATGACGTATATAACGCATTACTAATTTTCGCACGCTATTGGTTGGTTACATAAGTAAACCTTTTAATTAATAACGCTTGAAAATATTGAACGACGAAATATTTAACGTGAACTTCGTCTTAGAAATAGAAAAGCAATTTTCTTCCTCAGCTCATAAAAGTTGATTGATGGACGTGGGCCTCTCCTCTTATAGAGAAGATTTGTCTTAATCAATACGCGAGACGAGTGACAAGTGCATTGACGATCTCGGTATTTATCAGATGTCTCGCTCTTACGTCAGACATTTAAAATTACAAATTTCAACATACCTATGTTTGGAGAACTACTTGAACAACCTACTCATGTGGAACTGGAGAGGCCGAATCTACTATTTTAAATGGATGCCAATCTGTGTGTTTATACGAGGGCGGCACTGACAATTTCGGGAATCAAGGAAGTGACACAACATTACTATTTAAAAATGTATTTATTGCTTTTCGAAGTATTCTCCGCGAAATTTGACAAATTTTTCCATACGATGGAACCAATCATTAAAGCAACCATTCCGTTCGGAAGTTGGGGTCTCCAAAATGGCCGTTTTGTAGGCGTCCACAGCTTCTTCAGGTGATGAAAATCTCTGTCCACGCAATTTCTTCTTTATTTTAGGGAAAGTATTCATACGTGGTAGAGCCATGCTGCAGTTATATTAGTAGTATAGTTGTAGCACGAATGGGTCGGCTCGACCGGGGAAGGACCACGCTCTCACAGAATACCAGCGTGAAATAGTAGCTTAATGCTGCTGTATTTCGTATGGTGAGTGTAGAGAACCGGAGACCCTTTTTACTGGAAACGAGGCATTCCATCTTAGTCCTCACGGGTGACAACGCATCTGCATTTTGATTCGTAATCGAGGATAGATGTAGATGTCTATGTGCCACAGCAACCACTTACCATCAGGTGGACTGTGTGCTCGTTTGTCACCGAATCCTATAAAAAAAAAAAAGTATAGAAATCATTAGGGCTTAGGTCGGGGCTGTACGGCGGATGGTCTCACAATTCTATGTTTTCTTGCTCTAAAAACTGTTTTGTTCTGTGTGCGGTGTGAGAACTCGCATTGTCGTGATGGAGGATGATGCGGCGGTTGCAGTTCTCTTTACGGAGTTCAGAAACGACCTGTGGCAAACAAATGCTAGCATACCATTCTGCATTAACTGTTCTTTGTCCCTCAAGAGGAGTATTCGTAACATGGCCGGTTTTGGAGACAAACATGGCCACCAT
Source organism: Parnassius smintheus behrii (assembly GCA_036936625.1). NCBI lineage: Eukaryota > Metazoa > Arthropoda > Insecta > Lepidoptera > Papilionidae > Parnassius > Parnassius smintheus. Next base: position 22,429,151 of record JAUPFT010000015.1, on the reverse strand, counting down.
TTTTTTTGCAACACTCCGTGAACGAACAATTTTTGTTGGCTTTAACTCATTTTCGAACACCCAAACGGTTTTTTGTTTCGGGTTCGTACGCGTTTATCCAGGATTCGTCACCTGATACGATGTTGTATACAGCATTTGAGGATCCTGCGTGGAATCTTTCGAGAGTTCTGATGCACCAAGTAACGCGAGCCGCTTTTTGCTCTTCACAGAGCGAATGCGGTATCCATCGGGAAAACAATTTTTTACACCTAATTGTTCATGCAAGATTATTTGTATTTGACTCTTTCCAATGTCTAAAGTTACTTAAATTTCGCGGTATGTCACATGTCGATCTTCCTCAATCAGCTTACGCACAGCATCAACGTTTTCTTGGGTGACTGTTGTTTTTGGACGACCTTGACGGGGATCATCACTGAGCTTGACACGTCCACGTTGAAATTTAGCAAACCAGCGATAAATTGTGGTTTTGGATGGGGCTTCATCACCAAATGCAGAAATCATCCGGTCAACACACTGTTTTTGTATTAAACCACTTCGAAAGTCATAATAAATCATCGCTCTGGAATTCTAGAGTCGATTCGAGTCAATTCCATTTTCTCAACGACTAAGAAGGTTGACAAAACCTTGTGACAAGACCGAGAATCTTTTTTTAAATAAATAAATGGTATTTGATTTTTAAAACCAAGGAATTTTCAATTAAAAAGATTTTAATATGACAGGAACAGTGGAAATATTCCATTCCCGATACTTTTAGTGCAGCCTAGGTACGTTTGTAGTTTGTAGGTTTGTAAGTAAATGACTTGGTTCCACGTACTTCAGAAGTAATAATAATATAGTGTCTTAACTAATTTCTGATACTTTTAATGGAGTGTATGCAATTACATACACTTCATTAAAAGTAAGTTTTCATTAAAACCGAAACTGCAGTTTTTTAAACAAAAAGTCCAACTTACGGTACTAACACATTTTTTTATAATTTTACACTTACTGAATATTATTCCCATGTAGAAAATAGCACTTGCAAATAGTGACCTTAAAAATATTATTAGGTGAAACCATGGTTCAGAATTGCAAAACGTCAGAATTAATCTAAACATGGACTCCGCGATTACGTTCATCATGATCGCCTTTTTCCTTCCAAAACTGGAAAAAATTTAATAGCAGTCATACACTATCATTATTTATAAAGAGTTCATTGAATCGTTCACTCATGTTTTATAAAAAGAAAGTTGAGGAAAGTGTCATAAAATTATAACAAATTCAAACAATACTTTACATTACTTTGGCTTAACATTTCAAAGTTTCTGTTAGGATTACTTATAAATTTTAATCGACGTAATATATACACTTAAATAATGTTTGTTTTGTCTTAACTAGTCAATTGCATGCAGATACACATTTAAATAAGTTACCTGTCAGAAATTAATCCGAATGCGACACAACCGAACATCGAGCCCAAACGACAGATCATCGCCGTTGATAACAACTTGAGTTTATCTTCGCAGAATATAAGCCACTGTTTACAAGAAACAATTAATACAATGCAGAAAGTCGAAAATCATACACGTTAGTTTAAAAATACTTGTACCGATTTCTTCAGCCAAATCATCCATAATAATTTTAGTTGCCATTTGTTACATCTAATTTCTTCATTGATGTCACTTATTACTATATAGTAGGTGCATAGGCTTGAATTGATAACTTTAGTCTGCTCTGGAATAACGCATGACAACCCCCGAGATGGCTTTAACAGGAACATATCTTCGTATTGGTTGAACATCGTAGGCGTCATTATTAAAGTGGCTATAAGCGTCATAAGCCATTGCCACTGCCCCATTGTTCCCATTACATCGGTCGTTACGTCTTCGTAGATGGTACCAATTCTAAAACATTTATAAGGTAATTACATTGTTTGTATTTTGGCATTCCTTGAAGGAGTGGGGTCTGTATTCAGCAATGGACTTCTGATGGATGGTAATGATGATGATGATGGTGATGTTTGTATTGAAATATTTTTATTATATACTTATATATATACTTACATTGACATATTTGTAGGAACAATAAGTCTCAACTACATAGATTTTATAGCGTCTCGATCTAAACGACTTTTAACGTCAATCCAAAAACTATACACAGGATTATTTTTCAAAGAGCAGCCAAATTTGAAATATAATTTCAAATATATAAATAATGAAATTACCGCTATTACAGTTTTTGAAAACACGAGTGAATAAGGCTTCTACTTTTATTTGAAATTATCCCAAATTATATGTGATTTATGGGCAACAACGTTTTTGCCTCGATAGTCATCGACTTTTAGGGTCAGTTCACACCGAGACATGACGCGGCGTGCACTTTTTAAGATAGTGAAACTAAATATAACTTTATTTACCACACAAAAAGATTTTATTGATATAATTCAAAAATGCAACGCTGCTGCGCTGCGCCTTGAGGTGCGACGCGTCACGACGCAGCGCGGCCTGTAAAATCGATGCGTTACCACCTACCAGCGAATTCACGATGCGCTTCGCGACTTCGCGATGCGTCTTGAATCGGCAAGCTGCGTGGTGCGAAACCACTGGCCGCTTTGCGTCGTCATCGAGCATCGTCGCGTCTCGGTGTGAACTGACCCTTACGGATGCGTGCGTATGCAGCAATTAAAATTATTTAAAATAATGCATTACCACGCATTTTGAGTTTAAAAGTTAAAAACGATTGAACGTTTGAGATTTTTTTTGATTAATTTTTCTTCGGTATTTGCATATATTACTTATTCTGAATCTTCTCTGCAAATTTGGCCGGTTACTGCAAAATAACTCTGTATAGATGGATAATATTGAATACAAAATTTGGGCATCATTTATTTATTACAACTAAATTGTCAATCTAGTTGTAAGATTGCTGATGCCTTAATGTAAGATTGCTGTGTCGGTTTGAGAGGTTCGAGTCAGTGTAATTATAATGGCTGTGTTTCCTTAAGGTCCACTTAATGTTGTTATTACTACAGTCCATGGATAGACTAATGGTACAGGTTCCATAGTAGCTGTGATGAATTAGATAGAATTTCTTACAACATATAATATATACAACAACAACAACAACAATAACCTTATTTCAGGCATCAAGGACTTAAAAATTAAGAACATTGGCCCATAGCAATATATACCTTATCATAAAAATATATATAAAATATAAATATAACACTATTTAGGGAACTTTCTTCTTTGGCGCGTCCCTGTATCGGCGAAACACTACCCCAGAGGGTCAGAAATCGGGAGCAAGGAATGTCTCTTTGTATTTTGCAGGAACCTGGAGTACGTAGGATTTGAAGTTCGTGGACCTCTTAGACTCCAGACGCTGCAAATGTAAAGAGATCGGATCCTCTATGCGGCATCGGCTTCGTTCTTCCACGAAACGCAGGACGTCTTCTCCCGACGTACTTTTGTCCAAACGGGAGATGTAGAGCTGTATGGTGGGCTCCACAATACGCAAAGTTGTGCGTGCGTTTATGTTGGCGGTCCCACGCTGGTTACAGACGGGTCTTGACCGACGTCTCTGCTCAACAAGAGTAAACCCGTCATTCGCTCTCTTGGTTTGGTTTAAAATGGGTTTCGAACACAAAAAAACCGTAATAATTAAAATTTTCGTAATATTTAAAATCTCATAGACATTCATGCAGGTGTCTTCAAGTTTGTAAGAACGTTTACCACTCTAAAATGAAAATGATAAATGATATTTTCGTCAGTGCTAGCGGGAGTCGAGTTCGGCCGAATCCGTATGTGAACAAAGACGCACTATGAACTATTTTAAGGCGAGCGCTTATATCCCTGAGCTAAATTACACTACCATCTGATATTTTATAACGAAGTCTGCAGTTTGTGATCATATCCTAAAGTAGTTTTAATCAATTTTATAACGAATTACCATGGTACATAGTTGTGTAAGATTTGTAGATTAGTTTCGTAGATTTAACAGTCGATTATCAAAATACTGATCATAACAAAATGAAGCAGGAAGACCTCCTTTTAATTAACATTCAAAAAGCAGCAGAAATAGAAACAGAAACTTTTTTTATTCAATATAGATTATAAACAATACTTATTAAAAGTCAACTTTTTCATTTACCACTGGTTCGCAAAAAAAAAACCTCTGTCCTGTGAAGAACCAGCAAGAAACCCAGCGGGACTATTTTTTTTCAAACTATAGCTTACAATCATGTTTACAATTAACAACACAAGACTAATTAGAAAAAACTTGATAGCGATCACCTTTCCCAAAGGTTATTATCATCCATAAATTCCTTAATATTATAATAACCCTTTTTATACAATTTTAGTTTAATAAAAATTTTGAACTTTGTGTATGACAAATTTTGTATAAGGGGGATGAGTCGCTCGCTTCCGTAGGCTTCGACCACCTAACCTTAGGCCTACCCTACACGTGTCCCCCGGGTGGTGCTAAACGAGCGATAAAGCCGAAAAAATAGACTCGGCTCCTCGCCGTATGGTAGCGGCGTAAAATTTACCACCACCCCTTGTTCGCACCATGAGTCAGGAAATAAAAGAAATGGCCTCGAGTTCCCGGCGCCCCTTTAATGGGAAAGGGGTGCGAAGAATCTCCGGGAGAAAAACCGGTGACGAGGTTCGCCACCCATCAGGTTCTGTCTCCCGGAGGGGTGAAAAGTGGATTGCAGAAGCCCGTCTGGCTACGCTGAATGTATGTGGAGCAATGCATGATAAGATGGATGAAGTATGCGAAATGATGAATGACAGAGGAATAGATGTTGTTATGTGTAAATGAGACGAAACGAAAGGGAAAGGATGCCACTGCACGTGGCATGTATACCGCGTATTGGTCTGGTGTAGACGAGACCGAACGGGCATGCCAGGGAGTCGGTTTCATCCTTTTTCAACAGAAAGAATGGGTCAATGTGTGAAAGAGTATTAATGTGTAAGCCCGAGGCTGCTATGGACACGAATGAAATTGGGCTTAAAGGAGCTGTTCCTGCTAGGGGTGTACGCCCCAGACATGTCTAAGCCCACTTACATCCGAGAGCAGTTTTGGGACATGGTAAGGATTGTGTTGACAAAATGTAAGGAAAATGAAAATACTATTATGTTAGGAGACTTTAATGGAAGGGTTGGGGTGAAGAGGTCTGGTTATGAAAGGATATTGGGAACGTTTGGTGATGAAAATATAAATGAGAATGATGAAGACCTCCTCACCGTATGTGTCGAAAAGAATCTTTTTGTGATGAATACTTTTTTTCGTCATAAGAAGATTCACATTTATACATGGGAAAAAGGTGATGATAAAAGCATGATAGATTTCATAATTGTGAATGAAATAATGAGGAGCGCAGTCGTAGATACAAGGGTTTACCGGGGGTCCAACGTAGGGACGGATCATTACTTGGTCTTATGTCGAATTAATGGTCTTTTCAGACATCTGTGTGTACTACTGCGTTACAGCGTATTAGAATAGAGAAGTTACAAGATGAAGATTTGAAAGAGAAGTGTAAATGTAGACTGAGAGAAAATATTAGGTGTTTGAATGAGTTGTGTATGAATGATTTAGACTTGAATACTGTGTGGGATAATATTAAGAAAGGTTTGGTGGATGCAGCCACCGAAGTATGTGGTGTAAGTAAGAGAACAAATGAAAGGAAAAGTAATACGCTGTGGTGGGATGATGAGGTACGGGTAGAATTTGAATCAAAGAAGGAAGCATGGTTAGATTTACTAGCAACCAAAGCTGGTAATTCTTCTGGTATGAATGAAGAGATTGAAAGAAAAAAGGCAGAATTTAGACGTCTAAATAAAAGAGTAAAAGAAGTAGTTGAAAGGAAAAAGAAAGAAGAACGTATAAGAATGATAAAAGAATAGAAGAAAAAATTCTAGAAACTCTAAAGAACGGCCAGGGGCCAATACAAAACAGCCTATAATTAATGCTATAAGAGAAGAGAATGGATGTATTCTGAAAGATGAAGTTTCGAATTTAAACATATGGAAGGAATACTTTGAAAGCGTGTTTATAAATGAAGAGTCGTCTGAATTAAATGAACTAGAAATTCCGAAAGAAGTGGAAAGGGGTATGGAGATAAGTGTAGATGAAATAATGAAAGCAATGAAAAGCATGAAAGCAGGTAAGGCAGCTGGATATGATAGAGATATCACTCGAGATGTTAAGGGCTGGAGAGAGAGTGGTGGCAAGCCTGCTGTACACCTTGTTTAATTTATGTTGGAAATTAAAACGGATACCGGATGACTGGTGTAAAGCAGTTATAGTACCAATATATAAAGGAAAAGGGACACAGCAGGACTGCAAAAACTACCGTGGTATCAGCTTGCTTAGTATTGTGGGTAATCTGTATGCTAAGCTACCAATTGAAAGGGTCATAAAAGATATTGATGGAAAAATTTGGGATGTGCAAGCAGGATTTAGAAGAGGAATGGGGTGTACAGATCAAGTCTTTTCCATGCGCGTGATCGCGGAGTAGTTTTTGGCCAAAACCAGAAAGTTTTTTGTGCGTTCATGGACTTGAAAGTGAACGCAAGTAACGACGGACGTGACGAAAGTGATGGTTTTTGAAAGAGAAGAAAGCAAAACGGTATGTGAAATAAGAATAGAAGGATAGTTAATTGAGCAAGTGGATGAGTTTGTGTATTTGGGATGTGTATTTAGCAGGGATGGTAGATATGATAAGGATATACATAGAACGACGAGTAAATGCAGGGAATAGAGTGAATGGGGCACTACACTCTATTATGAAGAATCAGAATGTGTCAAAAAAGGCACGTATCGTAATTCATAATGCTGTGTTAGTCCCTACTTTAATGTATGGTAGTGAAAGCACGGTGTAGCAGAAGAAGCACGAAAGTAGAATAAATGCTGTAGAAATGCGGTCGTTAAGGTTTATGTTAGGGCTGAATCTGAATGACAGGGTAAGAAATTGTGTAATAAGAGTGGTTTGCAAGATGATGTTATGACCAGGATTAAGAAAGGAATGCTTCGGTGGTTTGGTCATGTAGAAAGAATGAGTTGGAAAAGAGTGACAAAGCAAATTTATATGGCAGATGTAATGGCAGAGTCGGGAAGGGACGCCCTAGAAAAAAGTTTATCGACCAAATTGACGATATTTTGAAAATGGGCTACATTAGAATATGGATGTAAAGGAGGCGAAAGAGGTATGTCAAGATCATGCCAAGTGGAAGTCCGTAGTCTCTGCCTACCCCTCTGGGTGACAGGCGTGAGTGTTTATATAATTTATAAAGGGGAATGCCCACTCTTCATAGACACTTCGGCCATGAGTGCCCACATATAAAAGCATATAGATATGATAATATGCAATTAAAACAATGAAATGGTAAAGGAATTGCTTTAAAAAAAGTCGGGGTTTTGAAAATATTTGAAGTTTTTATTTTCACAAATGCAGTCTTTTAAACAACTATTTTTATCGATTTTATTGCGTTATATTTCTTTGATTTTTAATTCCAGACATTTCGGGTGCTTTCCAGCACCCATGGTTACGGCAGACTGAGGTGACCGACGTCCCAATGTCAGTGTTAACCCGGAGTACCTTCAGATTTTTAATTTTTATTTATGGTCCGATCTACAGAATGAACTTACTGTGTCTAGAAGTCTTGCAGTGGTATGCTTGGGTTTTTAATTTCATTAATTACAGGGTCCTAAGCAGGTGGTAGTACCAAGCCTCCTTCTCTATTGAAAAAAGAATTTATATATTACATATTATACAGAATTTATATAATAAAATACACTTTACGACTAATAGTGATGACTTGCAATTCTAGCCCTAAGTAAAGATCAGCTAGGGCTTAACTTTATTCCTTCCATAATGCTGCTCCTCTGGTTATTACAGAGTTCTATCCGGTAGCAACCATTAAATCTTATATGCTGACCATAATAGTAGCGAGCTTGCTTTAATTGGTATGTGACACAAGCAATTAATATTAAGTCGCTGTAAGTTAAAACAGGAAATTCCCTAACATTTTAAAGTCTACATTTATATTTCTAAAGTCTGCCTGCCCTAGCTCTATTTAGATTGTTTTCCCTAGCATACTCAGAAAAATCATTATTTGTCTCCATATTTTGATGAAATATTTCAAGTATTTGAGCCGCATCATCCCTGTCCCTTATTTTTGTGTGGAATTTATTAACTATAGCAGAAGCCACAGCAGTCTATCATCAAATGTGTAGAAGCCCTGTTAAAGTAATTTTGATGAAATATTTTAAAATCAGTTTTAAAAATGCCATTCACCACCTCTACTACCCATATCGACACATAGTCACGGCTCTGGATTTATTAGCATATCTTGTCATTAACTGAGATTCACCATCTGCTGGAGACATTTCTGCGACCCTTAGACATCCACATCTATCCTCGATTACAAATCAAAATGCAGATGCGTTGTCACCCGTGAGGACTAAGATCATTTTCTCGTTTCCAGTAAAAAGGGTCTCCGGTTCTCTACACTCACCATACAAAACACAGCAGCATTAAGCTACTATTTCACGCTGGTATTCTGTGAGAGGGTGGTCCTTCCCCGGTCGAGCCGACCCATTCATGCTACAACTATACTTCTAATATAACTGCAGCATGGCTCTACCAAGTATAACACACATACATAGTACTTGTCACTATGTATGTTTGTTATCGCAAAATGTATGTAGTTAATCACAAAAGAGACATACTTGCAATGCTAATGGAACTGTTACAACCTGGTAAAAAACATTGTGCTTTTATATAATTAGTTAGCAGTACACTGTGTGATGTATGATCTAAGCTTTGTTGTTCTGGGTGCAATACATTACTCACTTCAGATTGCAACGAGGATGGACTAGATGATTCAGATGGTTCCCGTTCTGCAGTTGAACATGATGCTGTTCTATCAGTTCATTGCCAGCAATTATGATATACACGGCATGACAACTGAAATAATGTAAAATACAAAAAATGAAGTCAAAGTGAAAAAATAAAAATAAAATAGATTTATTTCAAACTCAAATATAAATAAAATATTTACCAAATTAAATGTTACTGCACAAGGACGGATTTAATGCCCTATATTATTTAATAATTAAGGCCTGACAGACTACCAGCAGTCCAAAAACAATGAAAAATCAACTGTCTCCTTTCTTGGTAGTTGATAAAACTGGTCAATCTCATAAATAAGCTAGTATGTTTGTCAGATATAGCTAGGGCAGATTTGAAAAAATAAAACAAGTTCTTGAGTTGATATACAATCAGTGTAAAAACATGTATAATTATCAGATATATGGATCACATTTAATAAATTGAAAAATGTTAAACACTTACCTCACGTAGCGCAAATAGTTCCTCACGTGAAAAATCGAACCCAAACAATGTGTGTGATCTTATTCTCATAACTCATAAGTGTCAGTGCCACAGCTGATGTATAGATGTTCAAGACGAACTATTGGTGCATTTTGCGAGTGCCACACTACACGTTCACTGTTCTCGAAACTTGTACCTAATAAAGAAGCTACAATTATTATATTGATATTATTCAAGTAAACTCAGTTATAAAGCATTTCTTAGAGGAAGACATGCCACATCGTGATATGTACCAACTATTTACCTGCTGTGTTCGAACCAATTGTTGAGAGATCAACAATTGCATTTTACAACAAAACAATAACACGATAACACGTAATTTAATTCTTGTGACATAACAGTGACAGCGGCCTACCTGTCGGATACGATGTTGCCACTTAACTGTCATAAAATCTATGGAATGATATCGATTTTTATTCGATTAATAATATCATAAAAATAATAATCTTTAACGCGTTTTAAGTTCTGCAGGCTTTTTAAAATATAATTTCCTTTATTTATTGAAACTCTATTTCAAATGTATTTTTAAGAACAGTTAGCTTGTGCTGTATTGTTTTGTTATGCTTTAGAGAATTCGTGGTAAATCAGCTGGAAATTAACTTCTTGAATTATCATAACATGATTCCATTTTAAATGTTATGTTAAAAACAGATAAGAATAACAGTTAACTTGTGCAGTAGCGTTTTGTTATACTCTAAAGAATTCTTGGTAAATCGGCTAGTAATTCGCTTGTTTAATTATCATAACTATAAATGTGAAGGTTGTCAATGAATTCAACCGAGCCTATAACAACGGTTGTTTTAGTTTTTAACGGTTGACTGCCGCTTTTGATGACTTGAAATTAATAAAAACCTATTTTGCGCAATAAGTTTTTTCTTGTTGGTAATGAATAAACCACAGAAACCCCTATAATGTATAATAGTCCTTTTTTTTGATACAAGTAGCACATTTTAAGGAACCGCAAAAACAACTTTGTTATTTATACAAACACTATGAGAAACAAAATAATTTGTTGCTGGCGATAATGATAGTGGTATTTTGACTCGATTTAAAATATATGCTTGTTACTACTGAACTCTTCATAGGCCTGCGAGTCCGACTCGTACTGAACCACTTTATTTCAACATTTAGTTTTATTCTAATAAATAGTTTTTTCGTTTAAGCGGAGCTCTTTTACTTTAGATTTATTACCTCTTTATCTATAATAATCAATCTGAGTAAGTAAAGTGTGTAAATACGATTCTTAAATTGTAAAAATAATAATTGGATTTGAACATCTTAGGTAGGTATTTAGTTTTATTTATTTAGAAAATATTAATCTCACAATTATTTATTGTAATAATATAATTTATCACACAGCTAACGCCCTCATTAGCAATGTAATGGTGAAAGAATTTTGAAAATCGGTCTAGTAATTTTTGAGATTAGCCAAAAAACGTATTCATTGAAAGTAGCGCCCTCTATAATAAAATTAACCCTATATTAGATATCTAAAATTATACATAACAATCTAGTGGTGAAAGAATTCTTAAAGTTGGTCAAGTACTTTACGAGTTTAGCTAATAAAATATTCTTTGATAGTAGCTCCCTCAATAATAAAATGCATCCTACGTTTTAAGCACCATAGCAAAAAACGATTCAACATAGCCTAATCCGCACACACAGTAAAAACATAACCATCCTTTTTCATCTGTAGTCGGTAAACATTTGGTTAATAACGGTTGCGTATCGACTGCTTTGGATAAATATCCATTGTCAACGGTTATTTTAAACCTATATCATAACATAGTAATAATTATCGAAAAATCATATAAGCATTGTAATAATGACACCATAAGTAATCGATCGAAAAGGGGAATCGATTTTTTAATGATTTTTGTGATTGACAACATTTTTTATTTTATTCACAGACTAATGAATTACGTATTTACCTAATTTTATTTTTATCTTTTCTGTACTTTTAATTTGTGCAAAAATATTCCCATTGTTTTAGGATAAATGAATACCGCGATTAATAACCATAAATAAAGATATATATTTTTTAACAAATGCACATTGTTGGGCGTTCCATGGCCTAATATGGGCATCCCCCTTTTGTATATTTTCTGGGATTTTGTTGTAAAAGCGTATACATCGCCCCAAGAATGAATTACTGACTCGGTGGAGTCGAGTAACTGGTACTACTAGCTTGTGTCTGTTCCTAGTATTTACAGAATGAATATCAATTATTTTTGAAAAACTACGTTTATTCTTGTGTACGTACATTACATTTTCATAAATGTATTGAGAGTCCAGAGTTAATATATTAATTTCCGTAAATTTTTGTCTCAGTGACTCTTTTGGTTTTAAATTATATATTGCTATAATGTCCCTCTTCTGTAAAATAAATATAATTTCAGTGTCAGTCGCGTGTCCCCGTAGCAAAATACCATAAGACATAATGCTATGGAAATAACTAAAGTAAACTATTCTAGCTGTTTCAATCTTTTTTACAGCATATGCTGCAGAACTAAGTCTGCTAGCTAGTTTTGATATATGGGGAAGCCATTGAAGCTTTGCGTCCAGTGTGATTCCAAGAAAAATGGTGTTATCAACAAGACTCAGTTCTTCCCCATTTAAAATTACATTCGTATTAACATGTTCGACATTACGAGTTATTAATTTCATACATTTAGTTTTCGTTTCATTTAAATGCAAATTATTAACATTAAACCAATTGACTAACTTAGCTATAGCATTATTTACTTACTTACTTACTTACTTACTTATCGTCACGCACAATCCCTAACGGGGTAGCCAGAGAGAACAGATCGCCAAGTGTCACGATCCTTACATACCTCTTTCGCTTCTTTCAGGTTCATTAACTTCTTCATACATGCACGTCTAGGTATCCGAGTACTCTTGACCCTCCCCTCTTCGAGCAATTTGCTCACATGGTCTTCGAAAGTTAGTCTCGGTCTACCTCGACACCTTTTAATATTTACTTTCGCTCTATATATTTTCTTCACCATTCGGTCTTCACTCATTCGTTCAACGTGCCCAAACCATTGGAGTACGCCCCTATCAATTTTTGTGATAAGGTCATCTTTCAATCCTGCCATATTGCGAATCTTTTCGTTTCGCTTTCGGTCGGCTATGGTAACGCCACACATTTTACGAAGAGATCGCATCTCCACTGCATTCAACTTGCTTTTATGCTTCTTCTGGCATACCCAGGTTTCGCTGCCATATAACAAAGTCGGTACCAACACTGCGTTATGTATTGCAAGGCGTGCACTCTTCACCACGCCTTGCCTTTTTACTAATGCATTCAGGGCACCATTGACTTTGTTTCCGGCAGCGACACGCCTATCCACATCTAAATCACATCTTCCATCCCGGCTGAAAGCACTTCCCAAGTATACAATTTCATTTACCTGTTCTAGACATATTTAGTTTAATTATTTAATTTAATTTTTTCTAGCATTATTTACTTCGTCGTAATTTAATAACTGTCGTTTTAATTTGAAAATTAATGAAGTATCATCAGCAAATAATACTATATCATGGTTATCCTCTACTATGTAACAGCCTGCAGTTTACAGCACTTTAAACGTGGTAGAGTCGAGCTGCAGCTATATTTTCTATAGTTGTACCACGAATGGGTCGTCTCGACCGGGGAAGGACAACTCTCTCACAGATTACCAGCCTGTGTTTCGTATGGTGAGTGTAGAGAACCGAAAACCCTTTTTACTTAAAAAAGAGGCATTCCATCTTCCATCCAGTCCTCACGGCTAACAACGCAACTACATTTTGACTCGCAAATGACGACTATGGGCCACAGCAATTACTTATCATCAGATTGGCTGTTTTCTCGCTTGTCACCCTTATCCTATTAAAAATAATTGGTTGATCCTGCAGGCCATCCCTAGAACTTCCTGCTAATATCAAATGCAAAGCGCTCCAAATTTCACCAAATGGAGAAGATAACAAGGTTACAATATTAGACTTTTAAGTACGTAGGTAAAAAGTCTAGACCAAACACATAATTCTAGTTTCTATTTTACATCGATCGGTGCACTATTACCGAAGTTATAAGCGTGGAAAGTTTACGTACATTTCTAAAATCTCGCCCGTGCCCACGAGTAGCGCGTGACGTCATTCGTTCCATGCGGCCGTGCCGCCATACCGTTCCATCGCGCCGATCATACATTTGTAGTAATATTTCGGGGGTGAGTTGTTTGTCCTCGTTCGCTCTGGTGTTTTTAAGTATTTAATGATGGAAGAAGGGTTTCAAAGGGTCAATCTGACAACCTTGTCTGACATGAAGTCCGTGACATGATGGTGGCGGAATATTTTCTAAGAAACAAAGATTTTTGTCGCGGCTGAAATACGAAGAGTCAAAATGAAAAGGTAGGTATCCATTATTATACCTATTATACCTAGTTACCCATTATTACATTAATACTTCTGGGTTTCATTTGCTAATGATAAAAATAGGTTCAGCCTCTCGGTCTCGTCTGTGAGGTGGTTGATTTCAGCCAGTAAAAAATTAAAATTAAATTTATTTAAACACGCCATTAAAACAAGGTCGCATTTCGCGGCTAAATTCGTTTATTTCTTTATCTTTCTCTGTGGAATAAGACCGTGACTATGTTCATTATGAACTTGGCTGTATGATATACGTTACTACTAGTAACGTCTATAGAAAAAATAAAAAGAATCTTGTCGTTGAAGTTCCGTTGATTTCGTTGAATAAACGTGTGATAATTTTGCTTTTAAAATTGTGAATTACATAAACATCTTTTTTAAGTTTGAGGCGACTACCAACTAGTTTGTACTTCACGTAGTTTTCCATATCGTTTTCGACCTCGAACAAAATACAAACTTATTTAAAATCTATAAAAAAAAAGGAACCTCGTAATTTGTATTCCATCAATATTTAAAATATGTACCAACTATGTAATACATAAAAATACGACGAAAAAAAATTTAAGTGCTCGACTTCATAATCAAACGTATTCCATTATTTGCGGCCCGCAAAGTATGAAAGTTGAACAGCTCTGCGTGTGTGTTTAGTTTTTGCTCGAAATATCGTAAAGTATAAAAACGTTTGTTAACATATTCCATATTTTAACCTTTATATGCATTATAAACATTTTAAAATTTACTGCAAACATAGGTAGGTATCTAAACTTACGAACTCACGACAGGTCATTGACTTATCTACATTACATAGGTACTTCACCCAAGTTTGGATGTTTATTTACACTGAAGTAGTTTTAGTTAAATATGTAGGTATTAGGTATTGTTTCTTCTTGAAATTATAATGATCATTAAGCGTGGAAAGGTTCAATGAATCGTTAGTTACTTAAACACTGCGACTCGAGTAGGTACCTACATGCCTAATAGAAAGCATTTACTAGCAATAACCAAGACCTATCATGTGAAGGTTATTTTTATTTGAATACTTACATCGAAATGATCCTCACAACAAAATGCTACCGTGTTCGGTCCTAAAGGATGTGCTCTTTTCATAACATTTGTCCATTTTTTTCTGATGGTAGGGTTTCTAGGCACATTAAAAAACAACTTTTCAGGTGTTTTTGTGGCCGTATTTTTACATTGAGGCACAGCACAATATTTAATAGATGGTGTCATGTTCTACTATAATGTTTCTTGTTAAAAATAGATAGATAGATCCGCATGCGACGGGCACATTCGAGTAAATGTTTTGGTTTTCTAAGTGCGCGTTGGGTCGCTCGCACGACAGCTTCGAACTTGTGACGTCATCAACGATGTCGCGCTCGGCCCGCGGCTTAGATCGAAAATGTTAACTTTGCGCCTTTATATCTAGGTCAGTTTTGAAGATAGAAAAAATTTAAAAACACAGTTATTCTCATAATTTTTTGTAGAATTTTTTGGCATATAAAACAAAAAATGGTTATCTTCTCCATCATGACGTTGAATATGAAATATCAAAGTAATTTTTAAAATTCAATTTTTTCAAAAATTTTCGATAACGATATCTCACGAACAAATCAACCAATTTTGACCAGACCAGTGGCGATCGACGTGGGTTTTTAAGGTTAAAAGCTGATTAGTTTTTGGAATCAATCTGGAAAGCCGTTTAAAAGTTATTACAAAAAAAAAACAGTTTTTCAAAAATTTTTACTTTTGAGATTTCTCGAAATCTACCGGTCCGAATTAGTTAAAATTCATAGGAAATATAAGTTTTATGAAATACTTTGGAAATCCGCTTAGTTCATTTCAATCAGTCAAGCCGTTTAAAAGTTATAAGAGGTTTACATACACCCACACACATACACGCACACGCACGCGCACGCGCACTCGCACGCATACACCCACACACACACACGCACACGCACACACAAACACACACACACGCACGCACGCGCACATACGCGCGCACACGCACACACGCGCGCACACGCACACATGCACACATGCGCGAACGCACGCACACGCGCACACGCGCGCACACACACACACATACACATAAATTCCCTGCATACATAAATGCCTACATCAATGGCACAGGTCATACCCTGCCTAAAATGGTATCTCCAGAAATGGCGCCCAAATTTTAGGTTTTGTCTAAGGTGGTCAGTTGATGTAGAGTAGAGGTCGTTTTCGGCGTATAAATTGATACTGGGTGACAAACGTCACAAAAGAGATGGCCAAAAATTGTATAAACCTGTGCCCCAGACCGTACAAAGATGAAATCTATGTCATTTGAAGGTAGAGATCTTCTATATAAAGAATTATAAAAGTGCATATGTAGCTATGCAGTAGTGGACAAAAGTTATGAAGATAATAGATTGTATTGTTAAATAGGTAAATTATATCGAGAACAGTATTTAAATTTTGTCATTTATTTTGTATGTTATATTTGCTTATTTAATATAATATTACATAATATTATATCACAATTACATTTTAATGATATTTTATCTGAATATTTTAAAAGGTATCTATGTCAAATATAAAAAACATACTAAATGTATGTTTAACAAAACTTATTAACATAATATTTAAATTACAAATGTGTTTATTTAAATTAGGATAAGAGTCGTTCATGAATGCTGGGCACGCGAGAGTTAAAAATGGAAGAATTTATTCCACTTTGACTTTAATGTGGAAACCTAACAATAAAATAAAAGAATAATAAGCAGATACCCCTCCCTTTACCGCCTTTATAGCATAGTAGTAGTATATACTTCACTTTTAGTGCCAAAATTACTACGAATTTGAATTCTACACTTTTGTTTTTGAAGAAATTTATATGAAAATGTTTGGAAATGTGTATATTTTTATGTTTTATGTGTTTCTATTCGTTACTCATATCAAAATATATTAAAAAAAATAATATTTATCTGTATGACATTTCGAACAATATTTCAAATATATTTTTGTGTGAATTTGAAATAAATACAACGTCAAGTTATTTGAAATATGTTATAAAACTATTTTAGTTACATTTTACATTAAAAATAAATGAGAATTGGAAAAATAACACATTTTTGACCCAACCGCCAAAATGAGCCTTCTCGATTTCGAAGTACTTTTGGCACTTATTTTTCACTCTTTATGCCACAAATTATGTATCTATGTGTTTACTATATTACAAGGAATACAAAACACTATAATACTTTCGTTTTTAGTCCAGACACAAATATAAAATTCTATAAAAAAGAAGGAGCACCTTCTGCAATGCGTGTCGCATTGCAGAAGGTGCCGGGTTGTAGTTTAAAATAAAAGAGCATATCTTTGTCTTTTACTATATTATTCATTGCATATTGTCTTTGGTTTCGTTTAAAACAAAAAATATTTTTTCATAGGGCAGTATTTGGTATCAAATTTGATACCGTCCTGAGACAACCGTAGGTAATTTTATAATATCGAATAAGAGTATGGCCATGAGCTAACGGGCTAATGAGCTTATTAATCGATGAAAAGTAATTCCTTGGTTTTTACTGACATTTCTTGAATTATTTGCGCAATATCTATTAAGTACACACGACGGCATATTTTTATCAAGAGATTTTTTTTAAATCAACACGACACGTGACAACTCTACAAGCGCCTAGTGCAGCCTAGCGTGTGACTGATTAAAGTGCGGTATATGCACCGCAGTTGAGTGGAACAGAGTAGCTGAATGCAGTGTCGCCTCTAGATCTCTAATACGTAGTACATAATAGCTCAATGATTTTGGCAGTCGGTTTTTATCATTATTACACAATTTAGATATTAATAAAGTTCCAATTCATGAGTGTTATGTATGTATATGCATGATGATTAGGATGTATCCTAACAGGTTTAGCTAAAAAAACAAGGACAGCAGTTTTTTCAGTCTTTGAAATTATTATTTGTAACTAGTGTTTGTAACATAACTATTATTGATCGAAGTATATTAGACAGAAAATAATTAAACTTACGTATTACACCATTACGTTAAAATACGATAAAACACATATACGAAGGAAAAGCGTACATACATCATAATATACCGAGAAACGGCGCGTAAGTCGGTAAACGTGAATTAGATCAAGTCTGACATTGACACTTTGACTGTTTTGATGCTTGACGGATGGGTTCAGTGCTGCAAGTACTAAAGTAAAATAACCCTATCCTATAATGTAACGCTACATGTTTAAGCTGTTGCTGTATTAAACATATAAATAAAATCGTATCCTTTAGTGTATTTTGATTATTTTGATGTATTCATTCGATAATTGAAGGCTTGTTTTTATACATAACATATCATAAATAAAGTATTTTTATGAGTATTGTTTTTTCCCTACTCTGATCTATTTAAGAATTATATGGCCACATTAAAGGTGCTATAGAGTGACTTCAAAGAGAAGAAATCACTTCAACACTTATTTTTCAACAGCTGCTATGAAATGTTAATAGTTAATTTTAAAATTTCAAAATATTTTTTTATTGTATTTAAATTAATAGCAATAGTCTTATTTTTATACAGCTTGTGACACATTTTGGCCATCTCATTTGCGTTCGAAAATTTGGAGAAATAATTAATTGTATATTGTCATAAAAACTATGCATAATTTTATGAACATTTCGTTGTTTTTGTACTATCTTTAATTAAAATATATAAAAATAAAAATGTTTTTTTTTTATTTTGCATTGTGCATATTTTGGGCATATCAACAGTTTTAAGTGGATATTTCGGTTTTTGAGTGCAATTTTGCATGAAAATTTTGGCACTTTGTTAATGTATATAATCCGATGTCTAGTGATGAGCAAAGCAAGACCATGACCAACAGAATCTTGGTATTGGTCTCGGTCTTGCTTTTCCAGTTTTGGTCTTGACCTTGGTGAAATACTTGTTGTCTTGATCTTGTTCTATTGTATTAAGTCTTGATCTTGGTCTTGATCTTGCTCATTCTGTCTGTTACTCACTACTTACGTCGTTTTGAAATTTTTTTTTAAACTTTTATAGGTATAGATTATAAACGATCAACAATTAATATTTATAATTAATTAAACTTTATTTTACAATAATTTAAAAAAACATATCGCATTGGCTTTAATAATCATATGTTATTAATTATTATAATACAACATAATATAATATTTTCTTATTATTATTTATATGTGGTCTGCAAAATTAGTGGGGCAAACAGGAAATATTAAACACACAAAATGTTTTGTTCCGATAAAAACATATATTGAAGTTATGACAAATATTCTCATATAGGTATCCTATTTACAACGGAAGTCATAATTTTTTTAAGTTTTGCACTTTGATCTTGGTCTTGTATATCTTGGTCTTGGTTTCGGTCTTGTTCTTGATCATTCGATCTTGGACTTGGTCTTGCTAGGGTATCGCTAAACCAAGACTGCAGGACCAAGACCGCTTTTGCTCACACATGCAGGCTACAGTGATCGCACGACTTAACTACCGACCAGCTACAACATAGGTAGGTTTTTTATGTCTGTGACGAGACACAATTCCGATCTTCAGCCGATGGCCGATGGTGACACGGTGAGTTTTGTACGAAAGACCACGCACGAGTCCTGGTTGCTTCGCCAATGAACGCAACGCAAATTATAAGTATTTGTTAAAGTTGAAGTGTTTGTATTTATGTATTCAAATCACAAAAACAAAAGATAAGTAGGTATTTTAAAACTGTAATATCGTACATCTTTACGGTTAGAAGTAAATAAACCTTTAAATTAATCAAGATTTAATGATGTCACATCGCCGTGCCGAGTTCAGATGACCCATTTTTGGCATTGACTCTAACACTGTGTATTAAGACAAAAAAAGAAGACGATGGAGTCGAGAATGGTGGAAATTAAGAGATAAATATACCCACGAGAATTTGCTACGGGAAATATTGCGCACAGAACCTGAAGACTACGCAAACTTCCTGCGCATGGATCATAAAACTTTTAAAGAACTACTGACTATACTCCGTCCTCGCATTGAAAAAAAGGACACAGTTATGCGCAAATCTATACTAGCTTTTCAAAAGTTATCAATAACTTTGAGCCGAAAACCCGAGCATTCTGCCCTTTCCCTACTACTTATCTTTCCCCACTACTATTCCCTACTATAATAACTATAAAGGAACATACAGCATTGCACTTATGGGTATAGCCGATGCAAATTACGAATTCATTATGGTTGATGTCGGTACAAACGGCAGAGTATCAGATGGAGGAGTAGGTAATTAAAGAACAAACACGTTCACGTTCAAACCTGTTTGTCAAACTCGACATCAATCCAGATTTTCATCAAACGCGACAAACACGTAGGATGTTTGACAAACGCCTCAGACACAGCTGTACACTATTAAATAATTTGACAAACACGTAAAATTTGACAATTTGATCAACAGGGCAATCTGTAAACAACAGGGCACTTAAAATACAGCGTTCACTTTTCACTCGACCTTTCTTTATATGCAACTACTTAATAAATTTTTAGATAGTGTAGGGAACGCAGTGACAGCTGGGTGACACGTTTCAAACTCTTATCTATAAAAAATTCAAGTGTCTGTTTGTAATGTCAAAATAATGGCTTTTTACTAAACGTATATGAAAATATATATGGTACTTATAACAAAAATACAATTTTTAAATTTTTTATCTGTCTGTCTGTTTGTTCCGGCTAATCTTCGAAATGCTTGGACTGATTTTAACGGGACTTTCACTGGCAGATAGCTGATATTACAAGGAGTAGTTACTTTAGTATTTTTTAGTAGTTAGTATTAATAAGCTACTTTCATTTAAGAAAAAGAATTAGGGTTCCGCTTAAAAACATTAAAACTCTAAATTATACGCAGTCGAAGTCGCGGGGAACAGCTAGTCGGAAAATAAATTACAAACTACTCCGGACATAGAGCAACATGTGCCACCGGCGGAACGAAGAGGTGTAGCCATAGTTTTTTCTCCGATACAGAAATGTCTGTCTTCTTTTGCGAGGGGGAAATTTTCGCACACAAAAACAATCGCCTGTCACTATGAGACTCACACATGTCAATTAAAACTATAGGGTGAGTGGGGGGAAGATCGAACGGTTTTTTGATGAGATGAGCAGTGTTGTGTTTGACGTCTTGTAGAACTGTACATATTAACTTAAGCTAAAATTATACCTATAGTGAATAAAGTACAAAGAGCATATTTTTATGTCATATCGATAAATCTCTGTTATATTTATTCGAAAGCAAAAAAAAATTAATTGCAATGTTTTTATCGAAAGAAAAAAGCGTGGGAAAGGTGAAAGGGTGGTGGGGAAAGATCGAAGTAGTTTCTAAAATCGTTCAAATTAATGTCAGACGATATTGACGGTCAGTAGGCTACAACTTTAATTGTCCTGACACTTCAGAACTGTCTTTAGTATCAAAATACCTTCAAATAACACAGATAACCCAAATTATTTGTTTTTATATTTCAATCTTGCCCCACCGGGAAAAGATTGAACTAGAGGTTCTCAAACTTTTCACTTTACTTAGATAAGATTATACAGAAAATGAAAGATATCAATCATATAAAATCTTTTATTGTAAATGCCAAGATAATTTTAAACACAATTACGTACATGTACCTTTTACCATTTTCGTCAACATATTGTTGACGAAAATGGTAATGTAGCACAAAACGTAAAAAATTAAATATTTCAAAATTAAACAGCTAACCAATAAATAAAATCTTAGAAAAATTTTAGCAAAAAGTTCAGAAAATATCCTTTTAGGCACTTTAACACCTAGGGAGCCCCAAAAAAAAAAACTTTTTTTCAAGTTCCTTATAAAAATATATATATATATATATATATATATATATATATATATATATATATATCTCCATTAATAAAAAAAATTGGGGATCCACGTCTACAGTTCACTATAACACATAAATGAGCAAGAACATCAGCATGAAGTGGTTAACTTCTTAGTGGCTGCCATGTTTCGCCTGGTGAGTGAGAGTTCCGGATGCCCGTTCCTTTTCCCCTTTTCTTAAGGCTACCCGAATGTTGACGTTTGCTAGATAAACCGATTTGACGTTGCATTGTTCTAGGAGCTGTGATGTTGCATTTACTAGCGAGTGTCTGTTGGTCTTTCCTCTTTCTTTAAATTCCTACTCCCATTCCTACAAATCCTGTTCCTATAACTTATGAGAAGGCAACACACAAGTAACACTCCTGTTGTTTCTTGTGTCTATGGGCAGCGGTGAAATCACTTAGCCATCAGGTGACCCCCTTGCTCTTTTTGCCTCTCTTATAATATACAAAAATAAAAATAAATACCTTTAGATAATATTAGTTGAAATTGTGCCGCGACAATTTATATAATGTCTGTAACAGAAGAAAACATTTTTTTAGGTACACTTTGAGAACATGAGACCATTAGTATGACATTTGAAAACGGGGCAAGATGGAAACTTTTATATGTTTATCTTACCCCGTCGAATATTGGCGGGTAAAGACGGTACGTTATAATAAATCCTAAAATACAAAAAGTAGCTACATTTAGACATAGCAACATAATTAACAATTAAAAATAATAAGTATGTATACAAATAAAAAACTCGTACCTACCTCGTAAATGAAATTACACGACACGGGGTAAGATAAAACACCCAACTTGCTCGCGTAAAATTCACAGCGTAGATATTCCCTTATAACACACAACCTATCCCTCAAAACGACAAGTGCTGACTTAGGTGTGGGACGTAACAAAATGGCGGTCTTACGAATGTTGCCTGCATTGGATAAATTACACAAAATCTGTTTTTATTGATGCCTTTTTGTGTTACCCCGTTTTTCATCTTCCCCCCACTCACCCTAAATCACTGACTTTTACAGGATGGAAAATACGAACGTGACATAGAGAGAGAGAGAGTACTTTAAATATTGAAGATATCAAATTTCACTCAAAGGAAACATTTCATTGTTTTTCAAAATAAGATTAACAATCATTTCAAATTAAACATTTTTTTAAATCAACTAAAAACGCAAAAAAAAAGATGATTATCCAATCGATAGTGTCTTTGATAAGGATAAAATCTCTCGAAAAACATTGTATCTTACAATTAAAGATAACAAAACCTAACAATTCGTACATATTGCCTGGAACAGTTACGAGACTCGCAGACTGTTTATTTTTTAAAGTCATTAGACCTTTTATTATTTTTATAGAACTCCACAATAAGAGTACCCAAATAAAAGAAAAAAGTATAAAGTACAATCAATAATGAGTTAAAAAAGTTATTTATAAAATACAGACAGTTACAAACATTTTTATTAAACTAGTTCCATTTTTATACGAGACAAGTTTAAAAATAGAACGTTTTAATATGTGTGACACTGTAATTTAGAAATTAGAACGGGCATATCTAAGACCTGTTGTTAGTTTTCTTTGTTTAATGGTTGAGTTTCTTTTCCCGCTATTTTATAATCGTAATGACTTATCAGGAACAGTTCAGTTAAAAAAAAGTTCAAACAACAAAAGTCTCACTTTAACAGGAGTAGGTACTACAAAAAATCGCAAAATGTCAAGGTTTCCTCGTTAAAATTATATGTTTTCCGTTCGTTGCTTGAAATAGCAATTATTTGGTAAAATAGTTCGTTTTCTCTACTAAAATAAGCTCAAGACAAATTTTAGATAACTAATTTATTTATTTAGTAATAATCATTCTCCCGACATTGAGGTAATTAACATAACATTAACGTAAGTAACGTTAGTAATATAGTTCGATGTCTGCCGATGTATGTTTAGGCCAAAATTCTGAGAGACATGATTTGGGAGCTCTAATTTATAGATTCTATTGAATATCGAATGATATAAAAATATTTTTATCTCAAAAAAATCCTATACTTTAATAATTATTAAATATATTTTCGTTATATGCCTTTCATGTAAGGGAAAAAAATCGACATAATTCAATTATCTACCGAAAAAGCTTCGATACAAGCCCCAATATCTTCAAAGTTCAAGTAAAATTTATACCCAAATTATCATCAACATTTGCTTAAACTCTACTATTATTTTTACTTTTTAAATCGTTACTATTATTTTTTAATTAACTAAATAAAAGTACCATATATTTCACTGCGCTGGCCCTCTGCGTCTGCGTTCAATTTCAATACAGCGCAAGCGCTCGTCTGTGTCGAACCTGTATAAATTTATTTCGCGCGCTCCGTCTCGTTCGTAGTGTGCGTCGGTGACCGTAGCTAGGGTTGCCAGACGTGCGGAAAAAGCCGGACACAGTCAGGCTTTTTGGTTGCGTGTCCGGTCAAATTAGACAGTGTCCGGCCCGTCTGGTTTTTGTTAGGCTTTTTAAAGGAGACAATCGTTTTTGGGCCAACTAGATATATTTCCTAATTTACTATATTTGATACGAGTATAAGTAGATTTTTAAATGCCTATATTATCAAATACTTTTAATTTTTCAACATAAACTGTAAATTCCCTTACTTGTGGAATGTAACTTTCCTTTTGGTAACAAGTTTTACAAATCATGCACATTATCATTGCTACTAAAATAATACTAAAATACTTTTTACTATATTATTAACATGAAACCTAACCGTACTACATACACGTTTTGAGCAATATAACGGCATTGCAAATTATGTCAAATTTAGTTCCCGGTATACTCAAGAGCGGCACTTTATATAGGCACAAACGTTTTGTAGTGCCAGTCCAAAGTACTAAAATATTATATGGAAACCAGTGTTATAAACTGACAATTTCACACGCACATAGATGCATTATAATAGTATCCTTCGAAGAAAGCGGCAACTCGGACACCGACTCGGACCAGTCGCTTAAGAGATCTGCATATTGCATTAGGATAAGCGCCCTGTGTTGATAAACAAAACCGTTACTAATGTAATTTTTAAATTAAAAAAGAAGTAAATCTTAGTAATGTGATTAAAAGTTATCCTTATATATGGGACGGTATTCATACCGGCTACATATTCGTAGCCGGTATAAATACCTTTTTGTAAATTTGACGCGGCAGATCTCTTTTTGCAGAAAGAAAAACTAAACGAATCGGTATTTTTGTACCAAGTCGATTCAGCCATGCAACTACATTTAGTCTAGTAAGTAGTGCGGTAGCAACTAGTTTCATTGTTCGTATAGGACCATGTGGACTTATACTTTGACAGAGGGGAACGCCTGCGTACAACTACTCCCCTCCAACCCGCCGAATTCCGGGACACAAGTTTGCCGGTATGAATATCAATAATAGCTTCAATCATGTGTGTTATATATTTTATTATGGGTGTTACATAAATCCATAAAGTCAGTAATTGAAACGCACGAAATAAGAAGTTCTTAACTTAAGAAGAAAGTGGATTTTTAGCCTTTATAATAAAAACATCAATTTATGAAGTAAGTGGTAATAGGCCCACGCTTCTATGCATACCCTACCTATATCGCCTTATTAATGCATTAATAATAACATTAACGCCTTAATAATAACATTAACATAATATTTATAGAGTAAAACCGTGTTAGCGCAGGGCCTAAGTATGTATTACTAAGTATTTTGAAGTACTTCCATGAACAACACGAGTTCGATGCCCGCCGGCACCAATGAAATTGTATATTATTGCATTTTTAGACCTAAGTATTTCTGTGCTGCCGTTTCTTTTAAAATCTCTTGAAACTATAGTACACTAAGAAGTTACTTCTTTCATTAATTCCTTAGCACATTTCTGTCTGGTTTCCACCCGGGACATAGTACCACCACAGTGAGGTTACCTAAGACTTTAGAGAGGCATGGAGAGGTCATATTTGACTGTTCATGTTCTTATTGACTTTTTAAACCATTTAATTGTGTTGATTATTATTTACTCCTTGGATTACTTTCACGGCTTAATTTCTTCTTGTCAGCATTTAACTGGTTTTTCTTTTATCTTTGCGTTAAGGAGCAGATTGTACGACCAGGTCGGGATTTTTTCTAATGGTGGCAAGGCGGCATTTTATTTTCCTTTTTTATTTTCATTGTTCAATTTTCTTACTACCCACATTTTTACCTTCTCTTATAATAAAATACCATGTCTATACTGACAGCCTCTACTCACAGTGCCGTCTTTAAGGCAGGGCCCGCAGGGCCCTGGCCCGAGGCCCCGAGGTAGGCAGGGGCCCCACAATTCTGAAAATTTTCGATATACAACAACAAATTTTATAACATAATAAGAAAAATATCAAATCACACACTTGGTAAAATAGAAACAAGATTTAGAAAATTTGTTTAAAAATTTATTTTTGCACTAAAATAACAGTAATTATATACAGCTTAAAAAACTTTTTTTCTCGATTTCTTCGCAGCAAAATTAGATATAAAATTTAAGGATTTTCCATCCCTTACATAGGCCCCAGCCAGTACCTTGGCCCATAGCCTCGTTGATCCTAAAGACGGCACTGTCTACTCACAAGCTTTGGTTAAATTGATACTGCGATAGCATCTATTAATGGTGACTTAAAATGCATTTCAGACGAGTCACAGCGCTTTGGTGTACTTCCATCTCCCTCTTGAACAAATGGCCTTTTGACCTGTGAACACTACCCGCCAAAAATGTGTTTAACGGGAAATTGTACGGACACATCCGTAGCCTTCAAAACTGAGTTAACTTGTTTGTGGTTATTTTTTATTATATTACATAGTATTTATATATATTTAGTTGAATATACAGACTGTTTGGAAGATGGGTGCAAAGCCTGAATGGGATGATACAATAAACCATTTAGAACATATTAAGCTAGAGTAAACCTGTCTTAGATGAAGTCCGCTCCTTTTTTAAATTGAATTTCTAAAGTTTTTAAAAATAAAAACCATTTTTTTCCAATTGCTAATAGTGTCCAGTAACAGTTGTTATGTTATTATTTTTTACTTTTTTATTTATGTAATGTGTGATTACTTAAAAAAAATAATTTCCAATCATCTTTTTTACGCATATTTAAGTAAATATCGAAAAATAAAATTAAGGTAATGTTGTGTTTATGCCATCATAAAAAAATGAATAAAATAGCCCTTGTTGTTCAAACCTTTTTAAAAACATGCCCTTATTTTTGAGGTATTTTTATTTTTATACGGACCAAAATAATGCACCATTTTTACTAATGCACTATTGTTTTTGACAGAACTGATTACTATGATATTTTTATGATTATTTTTTAGAACTACGGTGCATGTGCACGGCTTCCGGGAACTTGTTAGGAAAAGCCGGCGCGCGAACTAAAAATTTTTTTGACCTTTTTGACTTTTAGATAGCGCCTAGTGAATAGACTTCTACTCAATAGAACAACCAGGTTAGTAAATCACATTAAGTCGTTATTTATTCACACTTATTAGGCTCAGTACACGAGTAGTAGGGCGGGTTCGTCACATATTCGGACCCTCAGTTAATCAAGTAACGACTGCCCTTGTGACTAGACGTTATAATTGCAAATTCGTGTCTACTTCGGATGTTATTTTTTATTGAGTTGAGTCTAGTTCTAGCCGTGTGCTCCTTCACTGTTCTCGACTATTTGTGTGATCAATCAACTGTGGCTGCTTTTACGAATGAAAATTGTGCTGATAACGTCTTCGTGTATAGCAGAGCTGACGGTAATGGATCTTTGGCACGGCGGATGTACCAAAAGCGATATCCGAATCGAAGATACAAGATGTCAGAGTGTTCACAGCACATTTCGTCAGCTTTCTGAAGTTGGAATCCATGACGAGAAACCTGGAGTCGATCCGAGAAGATATGGTCCAAGTGTCGAGGAAGAAATGGTTGCCTTCGATGCAGATCTTACTACGAGTATCAGAGCAGTAGCTCAAAACCTCAACATTTCGGTATGGAAGGTCGGGAATACGATGCATCGAGAAAACAAGTATCCTTTTCACGGCACGGGTGTACAAGGTTAAGACAATGAAGATCCCCCATCCATTGAATATGAATGGTTTTTAAAATCTTGTTAACCGATAAGTCACAGTTTTCTAAAGAAAAAATTACCAACTTTCATAACCTCCATCGATGGGTTGGCAAGGATAGCAATCCACACTGGAAGAAGTAAGTGGCGTTTCAAAGGAAATTTTCAGTAAACGTGGGTAGGAGTAATTGGCCGAACGTTAATTGATCCCCATTTCCTACCAGATAATTTAAATGGAGACCGTTTAATTAATTACCTGGAATTCCTCATAAACGATTTCCAGGAGCTTCTGGGTGAGACCGAAATACCAATATTGGCAACAAGAAGACCAATGATCTTTCACTAAGGTGGTGGTCCAGCGCATTGGACTATAAAATTACGAGAACATTTAAATAATTGATTCCCAGAAAATTGAATCGGCAGAAACGGGCCCATCCATTGGCTACCTTGGTCACCTGATTTAACTGATGTGAATTTTTTCGGCGGGCGAAGGAGCTCGTCTTCATGCATGTGGGAATACCAACTAGCGAGGAGTTAATAGGAAGAATCCATACGGCTTGTCGAGTTGTGAAGCAGGAGATGAGAATCTGAACATCTGAGAATTTTATCAAAAGATATTGTTGTTTTGGTGTGTTAAAAATTAAAAATATTCTTCCGCAATTTGCTTTGTACATTCTTGTTCCAAGAGTTGATGAAACATCTGCGTAAATAATACCTTAAAAGAAAGGACAAAAACTAAGCATGTTTTTAAAAAGTTTGAACAACAAAGGCTATTTTATTTATTTATTTTTTGATGGAATAAACACATTTCCTTATTCTTTTGGTATCTTACACTTAAATATGCGTAGTATGTTGCGATGATGATGAAGATGCTTGGAAATTATTATGTCTAAGTAATCGTAGATAACATAAATAAAAAATAAATCAAAATAATAACAACTTTTTCTAGACATTATTAGCAATTAATTGTAAAAATTGGTTTTATTGTCAAAAACTTGAGCGAATGTGTGCGTGCGTGTGTGTTTGTGTGTGTTAGTAATAATAAAAGAAATAAATAAATTGCAATTGTAAGGGTTGGCTCACCGCATCCCCTGTAATAAGGGAAACAGTGAAGAAATCTGCATGTCTAAGTATTTTAGCAGCGGCGCAATAAGAGGAAGATGTATGGAGCGCGACTATTTTACTTTAAATAGTTACGTACATTAATTTGGTATTTTTATTTTTTTAAAGTATTCGACACATAGGTACTTACATATTTCATAATTTAATTATGTCTGTAATATTGCAATATTGCGTAGCGGTGGAATTATTTCTTTGCTATAAACAATGAAATTTAAAAATAAAATAATAGACCATAACTTACAATATTATATATTTATAGCAATTGGAAATATTTATTCATCCGTCATTCTTAGAGCTGCGGTTATAAACTGCTTAATGCTAAAAAAATATTCGGTCGTATAATTGGTGTCGATAGAGCTTACGGCACTTACGGTGAGCGTTGCGCAGGCACCGCTAAAAGACTGGTAGGTACTTTGTATGACTTAATGGAGATAAGAGGTATTGCGAGTTTTTCGCTAGATTGCGGTAAGCGATCGCTACGGCCGGCGCCAACACCGACGATAAGTATATTCCATTTCCATTCGTTCGCCCGCCGGCACGCACGTCTGGTGCCCGCACACACCGCGCTCGCTCCCTCCATGTCGATGGTGTTTGTGAATATTCCAGGACTTCTGCAACAGAAACAAGAGAACACTCACTTCCACCATGGACAAGGATCGCGCTCTAGAGGAGATGATGGGGAAATTGGGTGAGTTTAGATTTAAACTTCGTAACATATGGATTTCGGTATCGGCGTTGCATAAAGTAGCCAAGTCACTTTTACATTTCAGATTCGCCCGCCGTTAATGTGTACACGTAACTATGATATGAAATGTTAACTGTTTAGTTTTAACAGACATGTGGTTTCTTGATTGACCGCTTATTCGATTTCGCTTAAAATATGTATGAGTAAATAATATTATTTTCGGACTTTATATTAGGGTTAAGTTAACTGATGAAATTGTCTAATGTATTTCAAACGTGAAAAAAACGTACACAGAAAGTGACAAGAATATTTGTCAATGTTATTAACAATTTATTATAATATAATAATTACAGTTATCAATAGTATTTTTTCAGTCTATCAAAAATACACTGCATAAGCATAAGGTTCTCGCCCATAGAGTGCCTCATGTTGCCCGATATTTTGATTAAATATTTGCCATATTCTCACATTTAGCAGGCATGTTGGCATCCAAGTTTTTTTATGATTTCGGGCTGTTATCAGGATCCTATGTTACGCATACGGGATAGTGGGTTCCCTTTCGTCGCCACTACACGGTTAATTGATAGTATTTTACATAAGTTACTATGTATTTAAATATTTTCTTATCGTAGGATCAAATTTTAGCTTAATGATCACAAAATTATTGCTAGTATGAATTACTATAATAAATATAATATTTTGCGGTACTAATTTCGATATTTCTCCAGTGTAACAAAAAGTGACTGCCCAGTGTTTTTACGAGTTCCGAGTTCGATAACCTGTTACGATCGACCTTGTATATTTTATAAATTATAAGTTTAGAATAGTTCAATTTAGAACGTGTGACAGTGTTTAATTGACTTCACCTAATTTCACGTTCCGATTTATTTGAATTACGGAAACATTGCCAAAAGTCACGTTGTCGATGTTTGTCCTTCTGCTTGAACTCCTTTCCCTACCCTTTTGCTTATTTACTTTTATTACTTGACTTGTTGCTACATATTTACAAATCGATAACTTGAGTGTACGTTTACATGAAATATGTATAACCAGTCTTAAATGACAAAGAGTAAGTGATTCATTGAAATTCACTAATTTAAATTATAATTTATAACGCTGTTCATTAATGTGGCTAGTTCGAAAACCATCCTGCTGTCGTAGGTACTATATTTTATCAATATAATAATAATCAACTTACTGTTGTTTACATCTTTGCATATTTTATTGTATCATCCGGTTATAGACAATCGAAGAAGATTTAATTATTATGATTGTTAATAAAATGATGTTAATGCGACTATTAGACGCAGCTTAAAATAAAAAAGTCACATGAACGCCCCCTACAGTGTTACTGTGGTAAAAATAGTTACATCACTAAAATCTTACTCGACCGATTTAAGCTTCTGATTTTGATAACCCTAAAAAGATAAGGTCGTGATCTAAATGGGACAGAAGGCTATCAAGATCAGTTCGCTTCGCACTTACGTCGTACATTTTTGCACCTTCATGATCGTATGTCCAAAATTTCTGTTCATTGATTTATTGTTTAAGTTTGATTCTGTGTGAATAATAATGAGCAGTACCGAAAATTTTATCAGTCAGAGAATATCGGAAATACGACGACATCGTTTGAGGTTACTGACACAAAAATGTGGCGCGAATGTTCATCCCGATTATAATTTTACAATTGAAAACATTATGTTATCATTTAAACATAAGTAAATCTATTTTTTATTCAATTCAAGTGATTACCTTATATTTCATAAGTATATTTAATTTCTATATTTGTTCAAGTATATTCATAAACGCATAGTTATAGATTTTATTTTGGCTCTCTACGCGCTTTAAATTATTAAAAGTAAAGAAACTATAATCTATTTTAATATACTAATTTTGCCGTTAACCAAACCTAGTAATCTTAAAATGCTCGTTTTGGGAGCGATTTATGACGATTACGAGTGATCGTTTTTCGGATTCGATTTCACGAATCGGCAGCGTTATTGTGTGCGTGACCTTACTCATTCGTGCTACAACTGTGTATAGCTGCAACGTTTTTTAATAGTATAGGGCTTCGATCAATTGTATATTATTGATCGAAGGTATAGGGTGACAAACGAGCACACAGTCCACCTGATGGTAAGTGGTTGCTGTGGCCCATGGACATCTACATCTTTCCTCAATTACGAATCAAAATGCAGATGCGTTGTCACCCGTGAGGACTAAAATGGAATGCCTCGTTTCCAGTAAAAAGGGTCTCCGGTTCTCTACACTCACCATACGAAACACAGCAGCATTAAGCTACTACTTGACGCTGGTATTATATGAGAGCGTGGTCCTTCCCCGGTCGAGCCGACCCGTTCGTGCTACAACTATACTACTAATATAACTGCAGCATGGCTCTACCACGTAAAAATCGAAACTGGCGTGGAAACGTGGCTCTATAGCGTAGACAAAATTATTTTATTTCGCGTTCCTAACCCTTTAAATTGCTTATTTCACTGTAGATATATCCCATTGGATACTTACATTGTAGATTTGTAGGTCTTTTTATAGAATAATGGTGACGACGAGCACGCAGTTCACCTGATGGTAAGTGGATGCTGGGGTACATAGACATTTACATTTATCGTCGATCAAGAGACAAAATGCAGATGCATTGTCACCCCTGAGGACTAAGATGGAATGCCTTGTTTCCAGTAAAAAGGGTATCCAGTTCTCCACACTCACCATACGAAACACAGAAGCATTAAGCTCCTATTTTACGCTGGTACTCTGTGAGAGCTTGGTCCTCCCCCAGCCGAGCCGACCCATTCGTGCTACAACTATAATATAGCAGCAGCGTGGCTTTCTACTGTACACAGGTTATATGCATTTCTCTTAGCAACAACTTTCTTAGCTATCTATCACATTTCATATCTACAATGTAGTAGAACGTGATTTATCAGTGTTCTTAAATCAACAGCGCGAGGCCAGCGTCAATTTATCGATATTCTCGTTCATCTGCATTTATCAGCGAACAGATACACCGATAAGATAATTAAGAATTTATCTTACGTGGATAAAGCTAAAAGTAAATGAGTAAATTCTTCCATGTAAAATTATATGATGGAAGGCTTTTTGTCCTCACGATGCCACAAGGAAAACCATAACGAAAACATGACTCGTGCGGTTTAATATAAGTAATAATACAGACTATATACATCCCGCCAGTGGGCACAGGACTCCTATATTACGTGAGTAGGTTATGGAGGAGTAATTCTGTTGTGCTATTCCAATGCGTACTGGCTGATAGACTGGCTGCCGGAAGAGATCGAGTCAAAATCGGGTTGCCTGCTTAGGTACTACCAATAAATTAGAGAGCGCTTAAAAAACTCGAGATTGTTTTGATTGTGATGTTGGGCACAGATTTCTTCTCATTTCTGAGAGAGTATTATGGCAAGAGAGTGTACGCCGCGCTGTGCCAATGTGTGGTAGCCTTAATGGTCTAAGGTGGTAGCGAACTTTACACGTCTTCGAAATTATTTTTTGATTTTTCAGACAGGGTGGTTTCGAAACGATGTTTTACGTCACCACCCAGCACGCGGTAAATCAGCACTAATAATTGAAATTATTTAAGATTAATTTTTTTAGTGCCGGCGTACTTACCTACTGTGAAATTTGTTGTCAGTGTAGCTGCTCTTTTTATACATGCGGAAAGGCTACGCATACCCGACTCGCTGGGGCAAGGACGGGTTAGGTCAGACTCGCACTGACCAGAACCGCATGGTGTTCCTCTTTCGCTACATATTGGCAGGACCACGGGAACGCTTTAGCACACATCTGTGGCGCCACCAGCGCCGGCCGCTCCATGGCGGCCCATCCTCGGGAGAGAGCTTCTCCTCCCCCTTCTCTTTCTATGGTTAGGTGCATCAGAACACATTGTGCGCCTATCTCCACGACCTTCAACTTACCACTAGCCTTCCTAAGCCCAGCGGCGAATCTGGTCTATAGTTTCGCCGCCGAGATTCGGCTGTAGAGAGTAGGGAGAGCGGTGCCTCACAATAAAGTCACTCTTCTCCCCCCCCCCCCCCCCGCCGCAGCATCGCTACCACCGCATCAATTGTGCGGCCGCGCCAGAGTCGCAGAAGATAGGGCGAGTGGCGCCTCATCATACTAACGCTTCCCATCCTCCGCGACTCCACCTCTGCTGCAGCGGTGTGGGGAGAGGACACCCCTCTTGCCGTAGTTCACCAACACACATCGGAAGTGGGCTCGCAAACCCACTCGGAGTGGCCTCGGGCCAGCCATTTGCCAAGGCCAAGCCATGTTGATTCCATTTAGTTTACTGTGGGTGACCAAGCCATTAGTTACAAATTACAATACTCAATTATTCGGTTTATACCCAAAAAGTGGAGTGGTTGATTTATAACTCATATAATCCTAATATGTGACTTCATTTATTGCCATAGTAGTTCAACTCTTAAAAGGGGAAGTTTCACTAATTAACGAATGAAATCGGTTGGGAATTAGAAATAAGCAAAATTAAACGCAATTAAAAATCATCTAAAGTAGTTTTATTCAAAAAATATTTTCGTTTGGTTAGTTGAGTTATTTTTTTATTACAATAAAATATGTGAGTTATATATAGATATCCATCAGAGTATGTATATTTTAAACAGTTAATGATACCAATGTAAATATGATAAAATCTAGCAGTATTTATAAAGATAAAGATAAAGATATTTTATTTTGCAAATATGGGTACAG
Organism: Parnassius smintheus behrii; assembly: GCA_036936625.1. Taxonomy (NCBI): domain Eukaryota; kingdom Metazoa; phylum Arthropoda; class Insecta; order Lepidoptera; family Papilionidae; genus Parnassius; species Parnassius smintheus. The sequence continues at coordinate 22,394,818 of JAUPFT010000015.1, read as the reverse complement.
TACATGGAAATATAGGTAGTGAGTTCAGCCATATTTTACCAGTAGGCATGCAAAATATACAGAAATATAAACTAATCACCTAAACAGCTATAAGAAAATAAAACAATAACACAAAAACAAACATAATTCAAATTTTTAACATTACAGTCTTAATCTCAAAATGAAAAATTTTTTCAGTCAAGAATTCTGTTACGCTATAGTATGCTTTGACTGTCAAGAAGCTACGAAGCCTTTTTTTAAATATCGATAGCGGCAATTCTTTCCAACTTTTTGGTATTTTATCATATATGACTGGAGCCATGCAGTATATACTTTTGCTGTCTTAGCGGATTGATGACATAAAAGGGTATTGTCGCGTCTATTACGTGGAACTACTTGGTCAAGGCGTTTAAAACATTTCGGATGCAATTTATTTATATATTACATAGTTACTCTGTTTTAATCTCGCAAAATAAGTTTGCAGGACTTATTATCACACTAGGATGTAAAATGGGTGCGTTCGGCAGAAAAAAGCGCTAGCAAGAGCAAGCGCTTACTAGCGCTAAAATAGTTTTCGGCCAGGACACGATTGCTACTTCAGTAGCGCTGACACAATCCGCCATTTTGCTTAATGTATAATAATAAATTTGTTTGTTTTGAAGTAGAGTTTATAAGTTGTTTTTTGCAATATTAGTTTTAAGTAATATAATGACATGAATAGACATATACATGTTATTAAAAATTCATGATTGTTAAGTTTTTAATATGAATACTTCACAAACATATATTTAAATTAGGTTAGGTTCCCCGGTTAAAACTAACATCGTGTCCTAGAGGAAAATAGCTACTTACGATTTGACAGCGCTTACCGCTTACGATCGCCATTTTGCTTACAAGCGCTTGCTAGCGCTTTTTTCTGCCAAACGCACCCAATGTTTGCCTTAGAAAATACGATAGAGTTTATAGTTAAACAGTTAAATCAATAATAAAATACTAAACCTTTAACAAAAGGTGTGATTTGACATTTTGAGTGGTCTAAGGTATAAAACATTCTTAAGATAATAACTTGAAAGTCATCTAAATAAAACACTTAAAACTTCATGCCCTAATTCCAAAAATATGATTTTATATTATATGGAACCACCAAACAACCAAAAAACATATAGTATAATCGAAAACCTCTTTTTTAAATCGGATAAAAAGCATTAAAACACAATTTAGCCTAATGATTACGAGTAACGTACTGCGAACTTAAAAGTTGTGAGTTTGAATCTGCCATTCAACCTCTCTCCAGAACCATAAATTGTTTATTATTAGTAATGTAACGTTATTAACATTACTAGTACTACTAAGTTAGTAGGGCTAGTAATAATAATATATGAATATGTATACAAAAACAAATTACAATATTTGTAGTACTACAAATGAATCTAGCTACTTACCATTTTAACACAATTTCGGAAGTGTGGACCGATCACATCTCCAAAGTAATCTAAAAGGGTAATTTGGTATGTCTTCAATGTTTACTCAAAATATTACATGTGACACTGTAATCTTGTCATGAATATTTATCTAGATTTTATCGCCGTTGTTACGTTATAAGAAGTAATAATTTACATAAAAGCCTAATAGCAGATTTATCAAATATAAAACATACTCGACAACTCGTAAATATATGATGTAAATAGTATAATAAAAAAAGTTATATAAAGTAATGAGTAACACAATATATGCAAATGTTTTAATTATTTTAATACAAAAACAATTACTATATTTACTTTGTTAAAAGGACATAAGATCCATTTAGCATATTTTAAATAATTAATATTACAATAAACAAACGATTATATGTATTTCTTAAAAGATTTAGGGGCAGCTACGAATACGCAGTAAGTCGAAGTTATCTTTATTGCTGTATTTTTAGACCAGGTTTACCTTATCTACAATGAGTAATTTTTTCTCAGTTCATAGTTTTAATTTTGCGATGATATAATTAATGTTATCGAACCAAGGTAAATAAAAGTGTCCGTTTTTAATGTCAAAATAACAGTTTTTTTTACCAAATTCATATGAAAGTATAAATTGGTAACACGTAACAAAAAATATTTAAATTTTTGTCTATTTGTTTGTCTGTATGTTTGTTTCGGCTAATATACGAATTGGCTGGGTCAACTTGGCGAGATTTTCACTGGCATCTGCTAATTGATGTTATAAGTGGTAACTAAGGCTTATTTTTTTTTAAAAGATAATTAGGGTTCCGGCCCAAAAAAATTTAAACCCATGAAATCCAATCGTAAAAATTTACACGCGGAGGAAGTCGCGGGGAACAGCTAGGTTTTGTATATTTGCAAGAAGAAGCTAAGTTACTATTGTCTTATTTGTGGCTAGGTTTAGTTGCGATACAGTAAGCCACTATCAACCCTTCATTTTTGTGCTCAATTTGTAAGTACATCGTGCCTTTTGCCTCGTCGTAGCCTCGACAATTAGAGGCCAGAATTTTGGTGAATATGTTTCATTAGAAATTTCATAAGTAGTTTCAGTTCAACACAAATGTAACGTATGGAGTTGGAATAAATTCATTAAATTATGTGCGATTAAAAATGTGCCGTGCCTTTAGAACATTAAATTTTTGTATATACACTAGATTTATGATTAAATGCCACACAAATTTTTAATATAGTGTTAACTATTGACTGTAATGCTAAAGAATATAAAGAAACGTAAAGGAATATTTAAATGGCGTCGAAAGTATAAAATTTCAATGCGCCTGCACCGAATTTAAGTAATATCTTCAATGCTGAAAGCATTTTTTACGACGAATCTTCCTACGTGTTACGGGACATATTTATGTTGCGAACTAGGTTATGAACTCCTATTCAGTCTACCCCTAAGCTAGTAAAACAACTGCCGTGCTTTATTCTGAAATAATGTATGGAGAAAGAGAGAGAGAGAAAGAGAAAGAAAGAGAGAGAGAGCCATTATAATTACAGACTAAAACAATTAATTCACTTTTAGTCTCATTTAGTCTTATAAAGTGGCAACCATTTGTAGGATCCTATTTGAAGTTGGCTGCGGATGTCCATGGACAACATTTGCAACGTTTAAGTTAATAGTAAGAGGTTGCTGTCCTCTTATGAACTTTAACGTTGTAAAAAATGGATAAGTTATAGATAAAATAGATAAGTACCACACGCATTTGGAGATTTATACATGACCAGTAGAGTAAATTAAAATATTATAAAAACGATATAACTTATTACGGATAATATAAATGATAATTAATTATTAGTAAATAAAAGTTGTTTATTGTCCTCGCTCGTCGCACTGCAGAATATTCACAATCAACCGCAACATTGCTAAGCGCAAGCGGGTTTAAATAACTTAGTTCATGTTACAAGGTTGGCGTGACACTGAGAACAGTTTGTTTATTTCATCGAACAAAAGCAAACATGATGCTTAGATAAGATTTTAGAAGTGATAAAAAAGAATTCAAATATTTTGCAATATATCACATGATAATAAAACATCTTTAAAGTAAGGAATATTTTTTATAAAATTGAAATGACCTGCAAACTTACAGTCCACCTGAGGTGTCTACTGAATGAATCAAGTGTCAACTGTAGCCCAAGGATTTTACATAGGTATATGAATACCTACACATCACGAATTAATAATTATGGTGTGAATGATAGTGCTCTTTAACAAGTCTTTTAAACATAGACATTAGACACCGACTTAGCGTCACGAATCCTAAAGGGAAGTGAATTCCACGATCGTACTGCGTTGATAGTAAAAAAATGAGAATAGAGCATTGTATTGAAAGACGGAAATCTTAACAGTGTGCTAGTATTTGATCTACAGGGAACATCTGGAGGATGAACAAAAGTAAAACGATTTTTTAGATATAGCGGAGCATCGGGATTATGTAGAATATTGAAAAAAGGACAGAGGATTCGAGTGTTACGGCGAAGGCAGATGGGGAGCCATTTAAGCTGCTTGCGATAAACAGAGACGTGATCGAACTTCTTTATGCCAAAAATGTAAATAATTTATGTTTTTAGTTTTTCTTTATTATAGTTTTTTTTTAATATTGTATATGTTTCATTAGTTATTAACATTTGAGGAAATAAAAATCGGTCAAGGGCGTGTCATGTGCTAGGTATTAGTCACAGAAATCTAAATATTAATGTTTATATTTTTGTGGAATAAGTTTTGCGTGCCACCAACCATCGCAATTAGGTAATAATAAGATAATGAATTGTAAATTTTTTAAGGTAAAACTAAGCACTTAAGTCGAAAATTCGAGTTTTTGACCAACCGGAGACCCTTTTTACTGGAATCGAGACATTCCATCTTAGTTCTTACGGTTGACAATGCATTTCTGTATTTTGATTCTTAGTCGAAGATAGATGTAGATGTTCAAGGGCCACAGCATACCAGTTACCATCAATTGGACTGTGTGCTCGTTTGTTTGCATTATGCTTAAAAAAATAACGTATGCACACATAGGCATCATGTGGCTTTATAGTCAGCAAACCTGTTTGCCATGCTTTATACGATTTTGAGGAACGGATTAATATTTTTTGCAAATTTCATGTAGTTTTTTTGCGGCATGTTTTTAATGTCTTTGATCTCCTCGAAGAGACCTTCCTACCTTCTTCTTACTACCTTCAACTTCATGAAGGAGTATCCTGTCAAAGAGGGTACTTAAAGAAAATTAGCGACAAATGTTTTGGTTTATGTCTTTACTTTTGAAACTATCCTATGTCTGCTTGATTATTTTCAGAAGAGCAAACAACACCGATAAGGATATACAAAAGATTTTTTTAGTTTTTAGTGCAACTATATTTGTATTATATGATTTTCTCTAAAGTTATACGCATTTCTGTATCCCTTTGATTATTTGTTAATCTTAGTTCATTAGAATGGAATTTAATAAAACAACTTTTAATTCAATAATGATAAATTTATTATTATGTATCTACTTACTTTGGAGTAAAATTTGATCTAAAAAGCATGGCATCTATCTAGCGCTTATTGTTAATTTTCTTGATTCTTTAGAAATTTAGAGCAAATCTAAAATATTGGTTTCAAATAAGTCGGCTTATTCGTATTTTTGTGAATCCAGCGCATGAGCTCATTAATTTACAATTCCTTCAAGTAGTTGATTGAGGGAAACGTGTGCCATTTAACCGCACACAAGTACATATCAGTAACAATGCATATTGACGTCAAGATACATACATAGCTTGCGATGTATGTGAACACGTCTGCGTTTGTCTTTCTTTAACATTTAATGAAATAATAGTTAAGTATTCTTACTATAATGTGAAACATTATGGCAACATTATCTTTTTTTAGTTTAGCAAGTTATGATTACTCATTCCGATAGAAAAATGACAAAATTCGGTTAAGTAGTTAAGCTAAAGTTAATTTTTTTTTTGCGCCCGAAGCAAATAAGGGCAATCCTCCGGTAACGGGGGAGGGAGGTGGAGAATGCTCATAGCATACCACGCAGCCGGCTGCGTGGTTATGTGGAGACTTTTACCCACTAAGCTCCACCTTTTTGGAACTGGCTTAACGATCTGAGATTAGAGATCTTTAGGCCATAAACGGACGCGACCCTCCTTGGCAGAAAGGAGGGCGCATAAAGTTTAATCTATTTCTTATTCGACGGTAAAGAAAAACATCGTGATGAAACCGCCATGTCTGAGAAATTAATGTTTCTGAAAAAGTTTTTCGGTTTTCGATTTGAGTGAAGTCCACAAATAAACATTAGAATAGTACGACTTTTCCCTTCTTCGGAACCCTCAAAAATTAGAGGCCTGAACCCAGTTGTAGTACTTATATCTAACGTAAGATTTGTGTCCCGCTGTGTTGTGTGCTAAAATATGTGAAAATGCCCCGCTTTGACAAACAAAAGCGTAGCATTATGCAAACTCTGTCACCCGTGTCATCATTATGACACCACGCGTACCAGGTTTGCCAGCATGGCCTGACTAGTTACGTGATTATTCTAAAAACCTACACTATTGAACTTAAAGTTGTGAAGGGACAATTTTTAATTAATATACAATAAATTATCAAATAACATAAGTTATTTCTAATTGGTATTTATTTGCTGTTCAGAAAAAAATAAAAAGCCAGCAGCCTTTTATATGATTCTAAATTCTCATTCTCACTTTTGATCATTAAAATATTCAAACAAATACGTGTTTTATTTTTAAAACTATAATAAAGGGTTCCAGATTGAATTTTGGTAACGGCGGCCATTCTCAATGGAGGATAGCCATCTGCGCAGGACAGGATTATATTGCCCAAGTGTATGCGCAAGCACAGGTCTACCCTACTCCCTCACTGTAATGTCGCGAGGTTCGAGGAATAAATTAAACGTCTAGCGGTCTTGAATGTAGGTTTATTACTAACCGAATCTCTCTTAGGCTATCGTGTATATACCTACATGTGCATATACACTACACATACACTACACGCCCATCGGCAAAAAGAAAAAAAAATAGAATTACAAAAAAAATTTTTTCCAATGAAACAAAACTTGGTGTAAAGATCAAAAAAATTTTTACATTATTTAAAAATATTAAAATTCTTATACCTAGGTTCTATAACATAATAAAATAAAAATAAAATATCGTAAACACTGTAATTTGAAAAGAATAACTTTCTACCTCTTTATTTAAATTTATTAAACTATCATCAAATTTAAGCCTAATCTAAGTTTTTGTTTTAAATTGCTTTTAGTTCGCCTATCATAACTGTAAATATACATTTAAAATTTTTATAAATAACTTAATTCACTAGACTGAAAATACAGTTTTTTAAAAAAAATAAAGTAATCAAAAATATAAGGCGTATATAAGGTTGTTTACAATATTATTATTTTCTTAAACTTAAGCTATATTTTTAAATTTAAACCTTAATAAACTTTAAAGGTAAAAAAGCCAATTCCATTAAAATGAACCAACATGAAAAATCCAACATACTTATTTAAATCACACTGTAGTGTGAGTATATGAACATTACTAGCACTATGCTTACATAAGGGCCCTACTAAATCTTAGTAAACTATATCAAAGCGGAATATCCCGTATCGGTTATAACTTATAACCATTGGTTCCTATATATATTTATTTAAGTGTTTATATATAGTAAACACTTGTCACATCGATTTATATAATTAGGTAACGTTACTTATTATCTATATATAGTCTCTAACTCCCGTCAAAAGAATCTTTTCTTTGTATTGTTTATCATTCGCTTATTAGCGCGTGACCGTTAGTTGGCGAAATATGATAGTCGTTTAATATTACGTGTTTTGTCTCACGGCGGTTCTAGTGCAACATAATCATAATAATTAATCATAACAACAGGGATCAAAAACAACTTACAATCTCAGCCGCGTAAGCGGTTTGTGACAACTTTGTTTTAATTTCTAAATATGTTCATGGGAACGGTTTTTTGCTTACGTCGTATGATGATACCTAGTTTTAACAATGCATTAAAATTATATCGTGTGTAATGACATAATATCATTTTCAAAAGGTATAAAACTTTTACATAGGTACGTTAATAAAAATTCATTATTTAAGTTATTTATAATTTCGAAAACTAATTTTTTCATGACATGAAATTTATATAAAAAAAAGAAAACACTTCAAGATACATAGCTCAAGTTTGTTTTACGAAATAATTATTAATATTAAAAAGGCAATTTTATTTCAAACAGGTAACATAATTTTAGGTTCCGTTTTCCTTTATAAAGAAAAAACGTAAAAAAAAATACTATTACATTAATAAATTTATAATAATAGTGTATTGATAGACTCTGTACTTTACTTTATAAGCAAAATATAAACCAAATGTAGTTTAAAATGTACAAATTTTACATGAAAAATGTATGACAAAAATAATTCAACCAAATTTATTGCAATTGTAATTATATGAATTAATGTGTTTAAATATGAAAAAAATATCTCGTAAATTCATATACAATTGTGGTTAAACAATTACGCCCACAATACATACATACACAACACATTTTCGCGTAGTTGTGTAAATCGATCCCTATAGTTATTACATGTGTAGCTTGTTAGTCGAATTTTAGGTAGCATTAATAGTCCTAATACAGAAATACAAAATAACTACACACTTTTTGATTTGCTCGGGGATTCCCTTATTATCCTGTATTTTAGTCAATTAATAGACATTTCCATAATTCTTGTACGTACTTTTCTTTATTTCTTCCTAATATTTTTGACATTTAGCTAGCTCTCTTTCTCTCTATTCACTTATATATTTATTTATTTATTAGATACCATCGATAATAATCGGAGTATTAATTCATTTAATTTATATTTTATTTCGTGATTTTTATCACGCGGGTACTTTATAAATATGGGCCCCCCATTTATTTGGGTATTATATTACATTTTCGTAACATTCATTTCATTTTATTGGTACATAAACTTTTTTTTCTATATCAAGGTAAAATGTACCTTGGGTTGTGCGCACAACTTTGAGGTCTACGTTTAAGTCATTTTCAAAGGACTCCAACAATTGTCACTGAGGAAAACTAAGTTCGCACCATGATCCAACGAAGGATGTGACCTCAATGTACCATTCATTATTAAGGGTAACAAATTTAAGACTTCTCTGGTCCCTAACAGTACTAATATGAGTCAACTCGTGTACATCACTTGTACTGAAGGTATTGTTCCCTAGTACCCGTTACGCCCGATTTTATCATCCAATCATGGAAACATACCCTGCTCGAGGACTATATGTTATACTAGTGATAGACGTTCCCGTATCTCTCCATTACCTATTTATTAAGGTCAATTATTTTCTTCTATATCTACTCTTTCCATGCATAATTCTTGCTCCTAATGGCTTCAATACTACTAGTTTAAGCATCATCAAATATTTGGGTGATCAGTCCAATATTGACGAAACTTAACCACTCAATCATTCGTATTCTACTTTTAAGCATTTCTTTCTTTCATTCCTCACACCTTTTAAATGCATCATTGCTAATTTTTGTACAACATGGATTTTTTTTCAGTCAACGTTTAACTCAGTTAAGAAACATTACTATTAAAACTCTTTTAGACCGGCGAAGTACATACTTTTATAATAGAATAGCATTTTTCTAGTCAGTTTCCCTTTCCGTTTTTATTATGATGTGTTACCCTACTAAGGATATGCTGGTGTTATGTACATGAATATGTTATTGTTATTATTTAATAGAAGTTATACGATAGCGACGTTCTTAGTTATAAATGTTTTTTTGAACATTGCTTAATAAGGAATTAATAAATTTGACATAAATACAGAAACAAATTAATGATAATTGGTTGCAACATTTGCAATTTATAATATATAATGATTGACAAATTCATTATTATAACAAGTATATGACATCGAGCTACAATAATACAATAATATCTATTAAAAATATTGAATAATTTAATTATATAATTTTAAATTAATTAAATTAAAATTATATGTTGTTAAAATTTCGATAAATATTAATTTAGTTACTTGTCCATTAAAATTTACACATTAATATGGTAGAATATGTAGTACTAAATTATACTTAAACACCATATTGTAGCAAACAAATATTATTATTATCACTATTAAGTTGTTATTTACCGATTAATTATTGCGGTATAATACATAATTTTGAATTTTTCTATAGTACTAATGTTTTTTCTATTTTTAATGAATGATTTAGAAAAATTCTTTCCCCAGTTCTGTTTATAACATTATATAAGTAATAATATAATTTGACAATAGACATCGACACTATTATATAATTATACTTACATTCGGTGCTTTCGAGATGTTTTGTACCTGCTACAGAACTTGGCTAGTCGCTCGTTGTACCGCTGACTTCTTTCTGCTGCTCTGGTACTCGAAGATGTTGTTAGCTCACCGATGTGGTTGTGTCTGGACTTCCTCGTACTCTTCTTTTTTCTTTCATATTTATTTTTGATAAAGTTGGTACTCTTCTTTTAAGGGAATTTTGATTAAGGTGTTTTCTGTGTCCTGGAATCTTCTTTCTTGGAAATTTTCTTCTTGATTTAATAACAATGTTACTGGAGCTTTTTGTATAATTTATTTTTCAGGTCTTTTCTTCATTTCTTCTATAACATTTTTTTTCATATCATCAAGCATATCATTGTCCTTTTATTAAATTGGTCTTTAAAAATCTTCTTTAAATATAAGAAAAATTGTGGTCTCTCCGTATATCCGTATTTTATTTTATTTGTCACATCCGGTATAATGTTCTTTTTGTTATTATATTTTTATTGTAAATCGAAATAAACGTATTTATTTTCTTCAACAAAACTTCATTTTCTATGCATGGCCCGGCGGTGCGCTTGCATTGTAGCAGCGCACCGCCTGGCAAGGTCGCCATGTAATGTCGGGAGGTTCGAGGAATAAATTAAACGTCTAGCGATCTTGAATGTAGGTTTATTACTAACTGAATCTCTCTTAGGCTATCGTGTATATACCTACATGTGCAAATACACTACACATACACTACACTCACTCTTATAGTCCGACGAAACAGTAATCCGAGACGACCGGAGAGAGAAGCGCAGTTTACGTGCTTCCGGAAGCACGGTGGTGAAATCCCGCCAACTTCAATAAGCTAGAAATCAATATTCCGGGCTGCTACTGAGAATTTTGTGTCAGAAAAACAAAATAAATGATACTTGGCCCGACTCGAGTTACGAACCCGGGATCACATGATCTGCAATTCTTTAGATCTGCGTTAGACCAAGAAGGAAGTCAAAAGTGTTAAATCTATAATAATTTTAAAGATGTCCCGCTTTAAGGAAAAAATAAATGGTCACTTTAGGTATATATTATGCGGGCTGTTATTAAAGTTAAATATATAATCCAGCAAGAGCACCAGAGAATATTCTGGAGCTATCTGCAATTCCCTTGGTGTTGCAGTTGTTCATGGGCGGCGGTAATCACTTACCATCAGGTGAACCGTATGCTCGTTTGCCCCCTCTCCTATAAAATGCCAACTGAATTGCTGGATGCTATCTAACAATTGTGACCCCTAACGGTAATTTAGTTGACATTCAACTAATCACTAACCGGTGACTGAAAACTGTCACCCGAGGAATGTTTCCTGCTATGACGGATAAGAAATCATATATTTATTTTATGTCATCAATCCTCTCCTAGATGGCAACTTTGGAGAAACCCGTTTTCAGCAATATATTAAAAATAGCTGTTGACGAAGAGTATCATCATCATCATCATCATCATTACAGCCCTTCACAGGTCCACTGCTGAACGTAGGCCTCCCTCAAGCAATGCCACAAAGCACGGTCCTGAGCCACCTGCATCCATCGAATTCCTGCATGTTTTACCAGGTCGTCACTCCATCTAGTGGGGGGTCGCCCTACACTACGCCTACCGGTACGAGGCTGCCACTCCAGAAACTTTCATCCATATCGGTTATCGGTTCTTCGAGCTATATGGTCGGCCCATTGCCACTTCAACTACTAATCCGTTGGGGCTATGTCGGTCACTCTGGTTTTACCGCGGATATCCTCATTTCTGGGTCTATCACGCAGAGAAACTCTGAGCATAGCCCTCTCCATAGCTCGCTGAGTGATCTTGAGCGGCCTCATACGGCCAGCAGTGAAGGACCATATCTCAGATCCGTAAGTCATCACCGGCAACACGCACTGGTTGTACACTTTAGTTTTCAGAGATTGAGGTATACCTGACGAGAAGATGTGTCGTAATTTCCCGAACGCTGCCCAGCCGAGTTGAATCCGTCGATTGACCTCTCGGTCGAAGTTGGACTTACCTAGTCGGACTATTTGTCCCAGGTAAACGTACTCGTCAACAACTTCGACCATAGTGCTCCCAACAACTACCGGCACAGGTGTGACATGGACATTAAACATGATCTTTGTTTTGTCCATGTTCATATTAAGACCTATTCGTTGGGAGACACTATTGAGGTCATTGAGCATAGTGCTAAGGTCCTCCAGCGATTCTGCCGTAAGGACTATATCGTCGGTAAATCGAAGGTGAGTGATGTACTCGCCATTGATGTTAATACCGTAACCTTTCCAGTCCAGTAGCTTGAAAACGTCTTCCAACGCAGCGGTGAAGAGTTTCGGGGATATAACGTCACCCTGTCTTACACCTCTCTGCAGTTGGATAGGTTTCGTGCTCTGGTTCTGTACTCGGATAGCCATCGTAGCCCTACTGTACAAACACTTCAGCACTTCGATATATCGACAGTCAACTTGGCACCGCTAAAGGGACTGTAGCACCGCCCAAATTTCGACGAAATCAAAGGCTTTCTCATAGTCCACATACGCCAGGCAAAGTGGCAGAGTGTACTCTTCGGTATTCTGTACAATCTGCCGCAGGGTATGTATGTGGTCTATGGTACTGAAGCCTTTTCGGAAACCAGCTTGTTCGGGAGGCTGGAAGTCGTCGAGTCTGCGTGCGAGGCGATTCGTAATGACTCTCGAAAATAGCATGTAGACGCGGCTCAGAAGGGAAATCGGTCTGTAATTCTTCAAGAGAGCGTTGTCGCCTTTCTTAAAGAACAAGACCACCGCACTTCTGCTCCACGCCTCCGGAGTAGTGCCACCATGAAGGACGGAATTGAAGAGCTTCTGAAGGACTTCAAGTACCGGTGTTCCACCCGCCTTCAGAAGCTCCGCTGTAATTCCATCCTCGCCTGGGGCCCTACCGTTTTTAAGGTGCTGGAGGAGGATTCTAATCTCGCTCAGACTGACGTCCGGGATATCACCGGAATAGTGTCTGGTAAGACTTGCTCATGGATCGTTACTCACACTTGCGTGTGGCTCAAAGGATGATGATGTGTACGGCTGCCCGTAGAACCTCTCAATCTCACTCAAAATCTCAGGTGTCCCGGAAACGATGCTGCTACACTCAGTCTTCAGCTTTTACAGTTGGTTCTTTCTGGCAGACAGATCTCTGGCAAAAACTTTGGAGCTCTGGCTCCGCTCGATCGTTTCTTTAATACGAGCAGTATTTAAGTTGCGTAAGTCTCGCCGCATGCATTTGGTGATCTGTCTGTTCAGTTGCCTGTATGCTGTCAAATCTTTTGACGATTGCAGCCTCATCTCCCGTCTAACAGCAATGAGATTAAGAGTGTGATCGGGGAGTTTTTGTGTTCATCTGCGGCGGGTCTTGCAGAACTTAGCTCCGACCGCTTGGATAGTTTCGACGAGCTTGTCATTCATATCGTCCACTGCATTGCAATCTTCTAGGCACCGAAAGCGGTTACGTAACTCGAGCTGAAAGGTGTCGGGATTCTTGATTAGAGCACGAGGGGGACGGAGCGTTGACTTCATTAGACGAGACCTCTCCAACTTAACGTTTAGGTTCAGTGTGCCTCTAACCATTCGGTGATCGCTGCCAGTTTTCACCCTTGCGATCACTGAGACATCACTGAACAGTTGGCGTCTGGTCGTCATAATGAAGTCAATCTCATTTTTTGTCGAACCGTCGGGGCTCGACCAGGTCCACTTACTGTGGGGCCGCTTCTGGAAGAAAGAGTTCATCATAAAGAGTCCCTCTTTCTCCATAAAGTCAGCCAGCTGCTGGCCCCTACGGTTCCGATGCCCTACTCCAAATTTCCCTAGCTTCAGCTCACCGCCTTCTCTTGTGCCTAGTTTTGCGTTGAAGTCTCCCATCAACACCGTGTAGTGGGTTTTGGAGGAATGCATGGCTCTAGAAATATTCTCATACATTTCCTCCACCTCCTCATCGGGATGTGCCGAGGTTGGTGCGTAGACCTATGTGATCTTCAGCGAATACCGTTTGGTGATTCTGAGTATCAGGTACGCGACCCTCGTCGACACACTCCCAATCTTTGCAACGTTGTTGACGAGAGACTTGTGGACGACAATTCCGACATCTCCTTGGGACAGATGGTCGCCCTCCCGGTGACAGAACAAGTTGCCGGACTCGAGGATTACCGTGTCCTCCCCCTCTCTTCTGACCTCAGATAATCCAATAATATGCCAGCGCAACTTGTCTACCTCTTCTTCCAGCTTCAGTATCTTCTCGTCAGTCCTCAGGATGCGTGCATTATACGTTGCCAGGTCGAGTCACCGTAGGTGGCAACCGAACCTCCACCGGAGATTCATAGCACCCCCTACCCCGCTGTTACCATGGTCGCCACCGTAGCCAGGAATAGCGGGGCCGCCGGGGACTGGGGGCCGTTTGTTTGCGTCGTTGCTCATGGGGGGATATTTGCCATAGTTGCCACGCTCGGTGAGCGGGTTGGCAACCGCAGTTTTTTATTATGTTATTGTTGTTGTTAGGAAGATGCTGCTGCCCATCTCCTTCCTGTGTCCCTCTGTCGCCTCTTACGACACCCACGGGAAGATATGGGGTATTGGATATTCTCAACCGCCACTACACGGCACACGGACGAATAGTATAATTAACTAATTATCTAATAGGCAGTGATACAATCCTTAGGGTGGCCACTTTACCAGAGCTTCCCTTATTTATGCTATATGTGTGTATATTTCAATGTATTGTGTACGTATGTACTTTGTATATATGTAAGTATATTTAAATATATGTGCACTTTATTTACGTATAATGTTCGCACCTGCTAACAATTGTCGTTGGCACCCAGGGTTGACTGGCAGAGAATGCCAGATGGCATTAAGTCTGCCCTATGTACCCTGTAGTTTAAGGTGTTACATGTAAGTTTTAAATAAAAATAAATAAAAATAAATATAGCATTGGGCATTTGCCGCATATTACAAAATGGTAAAAGTTTTCCAATGTTTTCTAAACAATAACAGTGAAATATAATTTTTACTATTGTGAATAAAGTAATAAATTAATATTGAGATGACCTAATTAGCAAAAATATTATCGTGGCTCTTATTTCTGTAGTCTCTTGGAATTCGCCACGATATATATCGGTGTCAACATCTGTGTCAATAAAAATAGAATAACATCTGGAAATTCGTTTGACCTGTTGCTTCTTGTGAATTTTTACGCATTTAAATTCCATGGATTTCATTAAAGATATATTAAACAAATCTGATGATTTGCAGTGTTCTTTTGGGTTATTGCTTAATAAATATAAGATTTAGAAAACGTTTCTGATTAAGAAGGCTTTTTACTCCCTACGCTTCTTCATTCTTAGCTTATATATCGCCTTCCTGTGTCATCTACACTGTTTGACGAAAAGGGTGATGAATTATTTTATGTCATTGCCGTCACCAAATGGCACCCATGGCAAGTCATTACTTTTTCACAATCAAAGGTATCAGCTACTAAAATAATTCAAGAATAATAATATTATAAACGGAATAAGGAAATTGCAATTAGGAATTTAAAAAAGTGAAACGAATGAAATTTTTGAAATGTTTCGTATTTTTTTATATACCACGTTTTAATCATACTCTGGCATCATTGTTATCCGAATTTGAGCTTCAAAATTTTAAAATGATTTTTGTGGTGTGACTTAAGTTACTTAATAGTAAGTTTTTTGATATTTTAAAATAGTGCCAAATGGTTGAAAAAAGATAAGTGAATAAAATATCGTGTGCATTCCTTTTTTATACGTCTTTGCGTGCATGCGTTTGTTTTTTTTTTTATGGAAGAGGGGGCAAACGATCATGCGGCTCACCTCATGGTAAATGACTGCCGTCTCCCATGAACAACCGCAACCCCAGGGGAATTGCAGGTGCGTTGCCGGTCTTTTAAAAACGAGTAAGAGGAGTTTTCTTGAAGGTCTCTAAGTCGTATCGGTTCGGAAAAATCACCGGTGGTAAACAATTCCACAGAGAAGTTGTACGAGGAAGAAAATTCATAGTAAAACACACAGTGGTGGACCGCCAAGCATCCAGATAGTGAGGATGGTATCTTAAATTGTGTACAGATAAAATTGAAGAATCTTCTATTTATTTTATTTTATCGCTTCTTAGAAAGGGCTTTAAAATAAATGTCTCGCTTAAAATTCCTATACAGATACGGAAGTCATCGTTTATGTATGTGTGTAAATACGTTGAATATTTCATTAATATGCAGGTACAATCGTGAGACTGTAACACTATAACCGAATTGTTATGCGAATGTGTTTCAAGAATTCACGCGCTCTATTATGAGTACCTACCATTATTTCTAAGTGTTAGTTTCAGGTGGACAGAAACAAAGATGAGTGTAGAAGTTAAAATACCTACCCTTACATTTTTTTTGCGATATATTTATAGTGACGAATTTAAAGCGCGGTTGTCAAATAAAGTTAATATTAAGTAATTCTCAAAATTACTTATTATTTTTTCAAAACAGCACGTGGGTATGTTCTGACTCTTTTATAAGTAGGTAATTAAAGGATACCTATTTAACAAAGTGTTTCGCAAATCATGTGCTTGTCGTAATTTATAATTAAATTTTAAGTAGGTAGGTACCTACGAGTAATGAACATTTAAAGTCCAGAGGTTGCTAAAGGGCAGCGTCACTTATCGCGTAACAATTCTAAATACTATACGCTCTTTATCTACTTTATGACACTGCTTTTTAAATTAATAATGTATATTATGCTGTACGTAGATACGCTTATTTAATGCCTATATAATCAAAATTTCTTAAATTACAAATAAGCGCTTTACTTATATCTTTTTATTTTTGTTAATCGTGCTTAGTAAATTATTATAAGTATTTTATACGAGTGTTGGTATTTAGTCAATTTTTAAAAAATTTAAATTTTCATAACAGACACCGCGCCGTGAGTTAATGCGAATTTAACAATCGCGGCATCGTATTCGTCTGGTATAGAACGTACTACAGAAATCGTAATAATAAGACAATATTGTTACTATTTCTGTGGAACGTAGGTACAAACCTTTTTAAAATCTATATCAGTAAATAAAATTGAATTTGTAATTTCTCTTTTTATCAATTTTAATAAGTTTGTAATTTCGAAATAACAGCTTTTAACTTAAAGAATATGAAAGTATATACGGTACTTACAATTTTTAAACTTTTGTGTCTGTTTGTTCCGGCTAACCTCAGAAACGGTTGGATCAATTTGGCGGGACTTTCACTGGCAGGTAGCTCTGTTGCTTTAAAGAGTAACTAAGTCTACTTTTATTTAAGAAAAAGAATTAGAGTGTCGCGAAAAAAATCCTAAGTTACACGCGAGCAATTCAAGAGAAAGTCAATGCTAGGTAATACACTGATTAATGCTTTACGACAGTTTCACTGACGTACAAATATGTACGTACTAAAACCACAGAATATATAATAATACTATACAAAAACGTAATCATTATATACTTTTTAGTATTTACCGATTATCTTTAAAATAATATTTTTATTTATTAGATATCTTTAAAAACCGTCCAGTTTATGTTCACCGCATAATTAGGGTAGGTATGTAAGTTGTAAAAAGAATCTTTTAATCTCCCGTTATATTATGTTTAAAAATATAATATATATGTATGATATTCGATTGCTATCACTTACGCGAACGTGTGTACCCACCAATAGTGAAACATTTTTGTCCTTGGTCACGAAATGCTGTTGAATAAATTTACTTTTACAATGTTTAATAGATAGTAGATCATTTACTTTTATTTATTAATAATATCATAGGTCACGTTTTTATTTCTTTGTTTTTGGTCAATTTTTATCTCTTACCTAATGAAGTAGGTACTCTGAATTCAGTTCAAAGTAAATGTACTACGGAATACGCCAAATTTCCAGTAGTGGAATTAAAAAGTTGTTGATGATATTTTTATAATATAGAGTTAGGGTGACTACCGAGCACACAGTTTACCTGATAGTAAGTGTATGCTGTAGCCCATAGATACCTACATCTATCCTCGATTAAGAGTCAAAATGAAGATGCGTTGTTACCTCTGAGGGCTAAGATAGAACGTACCAGTAAAAAGGATATCTAGTTGTCTACGTTCACCACACGATACGTGAAATACCCAGATCTGAGACTAGGTGTAACCTCATATTGTCAAAGGTGCAAGAACTTTGCCAAGCGTGGCGAATAAGGCAAATAAAGATAAAAATTTATATATTTGCATTTGTCTTTTTTTTATAACATTAGGGTGACAAAGGAGCACACGTTCCACCTGATGGCAAGTGGTTACTATGGCCCATAGACATCTACATCTATAATCGATTACGAATCAAAATGCAGATGCGTTATCACGCGTGTGAGGACTCCACTGCCTCGTTTCCAGTAAAAACGGTCTCCGGTCTCTACATTCACGATACGAAACACAGCAGTTTTAAGCTCCTATTTTACGCTGGTATTGTGTGAGAGCGTGGTCCTTCCCCGGTCGAGCCCACCAATTCGTGCTACAACTATACCAGTAATATAGCTGCAGCATGACGCTACCACGTATAAAATCTATCTGTGTATTCGCTCAAAACTTTATTTTAAGTCCTCGATAGATTTTAATTGGGTTTTCACCACTGTAAAGGATTTCTAAATAAAAATAAACATTGTAATAGTATTTTGTGATGAAGTCACAAAAATTAGATCCTTTTTTAATTGCATCTTAGTCCTCAGGGGTGCCAACGCATCTGTGTTTTGATTCTTAATCGAGGATAAATGTAGATGTCTATGGACCACAGCATCCACTTACCATCAGATGGGCTGCATGGTCGTTTGTCAGCCTTACTCTATAAAAAATATAAATACACTGGTGAATCGAACCGCACCTGCGAACCTGTGGCAAGTTGCCAGTTAAATAATAAGATAAGCGTTAAATTAATCCTATTTTTTCAGGGGACTTTGGGAAATATCAATGCTTCCAATTTATTCTTCACATACTGGCGGCAATGACAGCCGGCATGCACATGCTGTCTCTGGTAACAGTGGCTGCGGTACCTGAACATAGGTAAATTTACTCCTCTATTCTTTTTTAAACAAAATTAAAACAAATATAATATTTATTTTATTATATTTAATATTTTATTTATTTATTATCGGTAAAATAATGTTAAATTTATGCAAAAAGAGATTGTTCTCATTAGATAAATGGTATACAAAATTTTTGTATATTAATACTGAAATGTTTATATTTACTATGATATGATATTTGCTATAATTTATTTTTTTTCAACAAGTAATTGCTAAACTGCAAAGGAAAAAAAACAATTCCCCTATCATTAATAGTATACAAAATATTAACATTAAAAGGTGGCTGACAATTTTAAATACCTAATATATATAATTATTGTATTAGGTGTGAACAGCGATTCTAACACAGACACAAAAAATTGTGGTGAGCGGACTTTGGCTTTTACATTATTATGTCTACTTTTTTGTGACGTTTTGTGCTTCCGTTTCTATTATACTCCTAAGTACATTTTGGTCAATATAATTTTTGATTTTTTCCTCTTATTTATAACTTTCTTTTCATCAAGGAATGATTTCGTACAAATTAGATATATTAAGATAAATAATAGAATCAGGTGTTACTTTGCGGAAATCCATTATACTAAAGTTGGTAAGAATTACCTCGCACATATCCGCTCAATAAAATAAAATGATGTGTCTTACCTAGTTTGAAGAGCACCCTCCGCCCTCCCTCAATTGCGTGTACTAATCCCGTCACCATTAATCCCAGCACCACTACTCCCAACACCACTGCACTAGGAAAGACACACCATCGACGATAATACGACACGTGTTCGCCTCTACACGAGGCATCCTCAGGTGATGTTGATTCTACGGTGACTGACCGCTACTACTTAGGTACTACTTAGCGGTCAGGTGCTCTTCAATTTTCGAACTAGGTAAGACACATCATTTTATTTTATTGAACGGATATGTGCGAGGTAATTCTTACCAACTTTAGATATATTAAGTTAAATCTATTATAAGTTCGGAATTACTTAGCGTTTATTTTTCTTTTACACATTTCTATTAGTAGTTGTATTTAGTATTGATCCTCATACAAATGATATATTATGATGTGTAGAACTGCTTGTGTTTCAGACTGAAATTTACATCTCCAGTACATTTCAAATTCCATAAGTTGCACGTGCATGAAACATCCTACGTTTCGCATTAATTATTTTCAGCAATTGCTTATTGGCGAATTATTGAAAATATAATGTTTAATTTAAAGTCTTGGTTTTATTCAAAAGAAGAAACGCGGCAAAATTTTGAATCATTCGCCAATAAACAAGGTCGACTCAGAAGCAATGGAAAATTATTATAGCGGTGAAGTCGTGAGTTTGTAAGCTTATTCTAGTCGGATTGTCCACTTTTCTTTCTAATGGTATTCAGGTTCAACTTATCTCAGACCCTTTTCAATTAGTGTTTAAATTTGGATTTATTATAAGTTACATTAAATGATTTCCAATTTATTTTAATTTTGCAATAGTTAAGTGACCATGTATAGTGATGGTCAAAACAAGTGCTTTAGTTTACAAAATATATATATATATATATATATATATATATATATATATATATATATATATATATATATATATATATATATATATATATATATATATATATTAATTTAACATATATATTAGTAAAAAAAACTCTTTTATTAATGAAAAGGAACTGAGTACTCCTTACTTACATTTCAATTATAAACGTTAACGTGGTGGGCGGTCATCTTTCACTAAACCTGAAAGTAAAAAATGGACATATTATTTACTTTTGTATTGTCTAATGTCTTTCAACAAATTCGCTTTCTTTTGGATAAAGGTTGTTTGAGATCGGCTTTGGTATTCGTTTACTTTTTTTAAAAACATTGTGACGTTTGGTGCTATTACACATATGGGTGATTGAAAGTAAGTAGTAACTTTGCTATAAGATTCCATAATACTTTTCTGGAAAAGGTATGAATTTAACGCTTTATCTGTGCTAATATAAAACTAATATAAACACTACTTTTTTAAACTAAATGTTTTGTAATTCCGTAAATAAATCATATAAGTGAATGTCAAACATTAATTTATACTATTTATTTCTACTGCTGAACATAGGCCTACCCAAGTAATGCCACAAAGGACGGTCCTGAGCCACCTGCATCCGTGGACTTCCTGTATGTCTTACCCGGTTGTCACTCCATCCAGCTGGGGGTCACCCTACACTACGCCTACCAGTACGACGAGCCGTACGAGGCTGCCATTAGAGGACCTTTTTTCCCCATCGGTTGCCGGTTCTTCGAGCTAGAGCTATATGGCCGGCCCATTGCCACTTTAGTTCTCACTTTCGTTGGGCCATGTCGGTTATTCTGGTTCTACTGCGGATATCCTCATTTCCAAGTTTATCGCGCTGAGAAACCCCGAACATAGCCCTCTCCATATATTCAGCATTTGACTTGTGAAGGGCTGTAATGATGATGATTTATTTCTACAGTCATTATATATTTATTATTCTGCATGATAGATTTATGTAGATGCATGCTTTATCATCTTTCTTACAATTTCGTGTCCATTTTAACAAAACACACCAGCTTCAGTTAAACAATTGAATCATTTGCATTTGACCTATTAGCAAAAAGATAATGTACGTAATAATTATTTTCATAGTATTAATGTACTGATTTTGAAGATAAGACAAGCACAAGCTATCATTCATTTTTGCACAGTGTTTATTTGTCTACTTGTTATTAATTTTACGTTAATTTTAAAAATAAAGAACATAATCTTAAATTAATTTCAGATGTGCCCTCGAAGGAATAGACAGCATGAATTTTACTGAACCGTGGAATTCCTCTCTAGTACAAAATGCCATCCCCATAAACGAACACGGAAGATTGGATTCTTGTAACGTGTATGGGGTAAATAAATCATTTGAAGAGTGTCGCTCGTGGGTTTACGACACTAAATACTATTCATCATCGCGCGGGATTGAATGGGATCTAGTGTGCAGTCGCCGATGGATGGGTGCCGCAGCACAAACCGCATACATGTTTGGTGTAGTCGTCGGCTCAGTCGTACTTGGTCGTCTATGTGACAAACTGGGTAGGAAAACAATTTTTGTCTGGTCTGGAGTTCTCCAACTAGCATTTGGCATAGCAGTTGCTTTCACCACGGAATATTATACATTTGTAGCAGTTCGATTTCTTTATGGTATTTTTGGATCTGGTTCTTACATAGCCGGTTTCGTATTGACCATGGAGCTTGTGGGACCAAGTAGACGTACCGTCTGTGGCGTTACATTTCAAATCATGTTTGCAATCGGAATAATGCTTTTGGCCGCTTGGGGATACCTTTTAGACAATAGATTCTATTTGCAAATTTTATATGCATTACACGCAGCGATATTACTTCCACACTGGCTTATAATGGATGAATCTCCCAGGTGGCTATGGGCTCAAGGCCGTGCTCGTGAGTCGGTTGCCATTACAGAAAAAGCTCTAAAAATGAACAAATCAAATGAAACTGTGGATACTTCTTCACTGGTATCTCAATGTAAAGTAGCGTGCGCAAAATATTCTGACGAGCATTCAGCTGGAACGTTTGACCTTTTCAAAACGCCTAATATGCTAAAGAAAACTTTAATAATCTGTGGCTGTTGGTTTGCCAATTCTGTTGTTTATTATGGTTTATCTCTGAATACTGGAAAACTAAATGGAAATCCCTATTTTATAATGTTTCTAATGGGTGTAGTCGAACTACCCAGCTATGTAATAAATATGTATTATTTAGACCGAGTAGGTCACCGAGCACTGATCAGTGTCATGATGTTGTTAGGTGGGGTTTCTTGCTTAGTTGTAGTCGCTTTACCTCATGGTTCTACGTCCACTACCGGCGTTGTTATGCTTGGAAAACTTTTTATATCCGGATCTTATTCAATCATCTATAAGTATTCAGCGGAACTGTTTCCAACTGTGGTACGAAGCTCAGGGGTCGGTCTCGGAAGTATGTGTGCAAGTGTGTCTGGTGCATTAACACCTTTGATCAGTTTGCTCGATACACTCAATCCAAAAATCCCTACTATAATCTTTGGATTTCTAGCTTTGTTATCCGGGTTTTCTACATTCCTACTGCCCGAAACCATCGGCAGAAATCTACCGCAATCAATTGAAGATGGGGAGAAATTCGGAGTTGGAGATACTTGTTTCACAAACTGCAGTGGTAAAAGAATGAGTAATACTTCTTTGGATCTTCCTGAAACTATGGTACCATTAGATGCAGAAAAGAAGCAATGAGTTATTGGCCAAAATGCTCACAGCCAAATGATATAAAAGAAATATGACGTTGTTCTCGAAATATCGTGGTTTGAAAATTGTCAATACATTTTTATGGGTAAGATACTACATGAATAAAGCGAGTTGTCTTTACAGTTTGTACAAACGTATTCGCAAGTTGTTGGGAAAATTACGATATAGGTTGGCTGTTGAGTAGAACCAATAATAATATTAAGTTATGTAATTCGTATCATTTTAAATTTAAAACAATCTTATTCTTGCCCCCGTTCTCTCTTTATTTTGATTAAGATAAACTGCTCTGAGGTTGTAACTTTTATAATTTTACTTGTTATGACTGCATTTATATACGTAAGTCAATAATACTTATAATTTTTTTTAGGTTTAGGTTTTTAATTGAATTTATGTGTTATATGAAGTGCTGAGTTAAACTTATTTGCTAATTTATCTAGTCAGGTTTTTGATTTTATAAATTAGACTGGATGATAATATTTTATAACATGAGATGAATAATGATGATTTTAATGTTGTTATATGTCGGCCAAACGTTCGGTAAATTTAAATAAAATGTTAAATAAAAATTGTGTTAAAGCGTCCAAAACAATTATTTAAAGAAAAGTATGTATTTGTAAACACTTGATGAAAGTATTAAACTTTGCTACGTAATAACGAAAAGTTATATGAAATGCCTACACAATCTTGCGCTATTTCTGTCGAATAGAATTAAATAAAATAATCCATAAAGTGTTCAGGATAAATTTTACAAGGTCTCTTTGTGTATTAGTATATTTTAAGATTTTTTAAAGTATGTGTATTTATTTCCTTTCTATTAACTAAGACTTTCTAAATATCAATTCTTTTACGTAATTTATAATGTTTACAGACTTTTACACTTATTATGTGGCTTCTTATGTAGTTATAAACCGTACAAAAATGTGCCATCCGTATTAAGTATATAATCATTATTACACATTTTTATAAGTGGTAGAGCCATGCTGCTGTTATATTAGTAGTACCTATAGTTGTAGCACGAATTGGTCGGCTCGACCGGGGAAGGACCACGCTCTCACAGAATACCAGCGTGAAATAGTAGCTTAATGCTGCTGTGTTTCGTATGGTGAGTGTAGAGAACCGGAGACCCTTTTTACTGGAGACGAGGCATTCCATCTTAGTCCTCACGGGTGACAACGCATCTGCATTTTGTTTCGTAGTCGAGGATACATGTGGATGTCTATGGGCCACAGCAACCACTTACCATCAGGTGGACTGTGTGCTCGTTTGTCACCCTATCCTATATTAAAAAAAATCAGAGCCGACTAGCCATCCGGGTGTCCAAAGAGGCGAGAAAATTGCCCTCCCCCCTCCCCACTTTACTTTATAATTCACTGCTTGACCACAATCCCACGTGCTTAGTAATTTAATGCACCTGATGGTATAATTTCTGATGTTGCCCCAGATTGTTACTCGGGTACGGTTAAGCTGTACTATGACACAAGGACGTCAAATAATTCAGTGCTCTCTTTACCATTGGTGCTACAACGCACAAGAAATCTTGGAAATTTAAAATAAGTGGGTGGCCGCCCTCTTAAGCCGCCACTTTTTTTTAGAAAAATATCGAATAAATAATATTACTATCTTTTATATTAGACAGACCAAAAAGAAGAATGACGGATCGTTGCGTACATATCTAGAAACGCTAGTCTTGATTCAAACACAGAACCACATGATCAGCAGTAATGATTACAAACATTAGATCAACGAGGTAGTCGATCGAAACCTAGCTGCTCCATATCTTGATATAAACATAGCACTCCATCTAATAGATTTTCACCAATTTTAGTTGCATTAAACAGATTTTGATCATAGTCTGATATTTTTATTTTAATGCATACAAATATGTGTTTCTAGAAACTGGTTGTACGTGTTTAAGTAAAATATTACATGTACCTTACATGAGGGTAATATGGTACCTTAAGCTCTGCCGCCCTATAAAACCAAAACTAGAAGGAGGACAGAGACAAAAACACAAAGTAGTATACTATAATTATTATATTAAGAAAAAATAGCAAGCAAGCTTTGGCAATAATTAGGAACACATCGAAAAATCCAATTAAAAAAAATTAACTACACCACTCCATACTAAAATCGACTACAATATTTACTCTAGAATCAACTGTTTAATTGAAGTCGATAAGGCAGAGCCCTTTTGACCCTTTATTATTTGATTGTCTGTTATAGAGCTATCGTATCTTTGCGAACAAGGCTGTAGTTTTGGAGTCATAAGAAAATGAGCATATTAACCGGATGACCATATTACCAGTGTACGACGTACCAGTGAGTGAGGTACCAGTTAGATTTTTACAAAAAATCTTCTTTGTAAACTACTTATGTGCTAGTCTATGAATAAAAAAATTATTTTTAGAGTTTACACTGCAAAAACTGAAATTAGTTATTATAGTAGAGAAGTTT
Organism: Parnassius smintheus behrii; assembly: GCA_036936625.1. NCBI lineage: Eukaryota > Metazoa > Arthropoda > Insecta > Lepidoptera > Papilionidae > Parnassius > Parnassius smintheus. The sequence continues at coordinate 22,369,160 of JAUPFT010000015.1, read as the reverse complement.
TACTATCAAATTTTAACACTATTCGTTTATAAATCTTTTGGTTGTGTTGTTTTATTATCAATTAAATAAGAAAAGAAGAATATGAATTTAATAAGAAAAGATTTTTTTAAATTACGTCAGCCAAATATTTGATTTTTGTTATGTTTGATTTAGAACTTCCAAAATTAGTATAGAATATGTTAGCAAAATGTATCTTTTTTAAATTTTTACAAATATAACATTTCATATTTTTTAAAGGAACTTTTATTTCTATAAAGTTAGAGTTAGAGTTAAGTACGTAAAACGTATTTAATATGTAATAGGTATAAGCTTATTTTACATTTATATGGTAATCAATATAAAAACAATTTGAGTTTAATAAGTACGTATTATTATTTTATTGTTACATAATTGTTTAATATTACTTCTTAAAATTCATTAAAGATTTTCACAATTTATCTGTGGTTTTCTTACGTGGTTCTCCTTTTATTTTGCTGTGATTGCCGTTTACAACATTTTGATGACAAAAATTATGATAAAGACAAAATAGTACATTACGATATATTTGTAACAAACGTCATGAAAAGGAAGTCTCTAAAAAAACTCTTCTTTTGTATAAGTACATGAAAATAAATTATCTTATAATCATAAAAAGCTCCAAATGGCGAATAAAAAAAATTAAGTCGGATTGTGAACCTCTTCCTTTCCTGAAGTTCTATTTTCAAAGTAGAACGAACACATGTAGATTACGATTATATTCAATTTATTTAAGTAAATAGCCTGACTAAAAGGTGATTTCCTTCGAACATTCGCTAAAAATTTCACATTAAGCCAACTACCAGTGTTCGATCCCCGCCGGTACCAAAAAATTGCTTATTGTAATTACAAGTACTGATTTACCACGTGTTTGTGCATGAAAGAGAGATAAAGAGAGGAAACTTACATGTTTAAGAAATAAAATATTTCCATGACACGTGAAGTCTTCTTTAGAACAACTGGATGGACTGATTTAGTGGAGGAGGCCTTTGACAAACAGTGGGACGTAACTTTAGGCTGTAACTTAACTTTATTTCTTTATTTATTACATGGTGGAGCTCCGCTGCAGCTACATTATGGTTGTGTGAGCGAATTGGTCGGCTCGACCGGGGAAGAACTACGCTTTCACGGAATACCAGTGTAACATAGCAGCTTAATGCTGCTGTGTTTCGTATGGTGAGTTTGGTGAGTGTAAAAAACTGGAGACCCCTTTTTCCGGGAAACGAAGCATTCCATCTCAGTCCTCAGGGATGACAGCGCATCTGCATTTTGATTCTTAATCGAAGACATATGTAGACTATGGTCCATAAGCCACATCATCTACTTACCATCAGGTGGACTGTGTACTCGTTTGACACTCGTATAATATAAATGTAAAAAATAGAATTAAATAGTAAGGTTTACAAATTAACACACCTACCACATGATGCGACATCTTCTGATCACGAATTAAGATGGATTGATACGCTACGATAGTAATATAATAATATATAATTTAACACTTCGAGGGATTTTGAACCTATACATGCTATATACAGTTTAGAAATAGCTTTTTTTTTTTTTTTTATAGGATAGGGTGACAAACGAGCACACAGTCCACCTGATGGTAAGTGGTTGCTGTGGCCCATAGACATCTACATCTATCCTCGATTACGAATCAAAATGCAGATGCGTTGTCACCCGTGAGGACTAAGATGGAATGCCTCGTTTCCAGTAAAAAGGGTCTCCGGTTCTCTACACTCACCATACGAAATACAGCAGCATTAAGCTATTTCACGCTGGTATTCTGTGAGAGCGTGGTCCTTCCCCGGTCGAGCCGACCCATTCGTGCTACAACTATACTACTAATATAACTGCAGCATGGCTCTACCACGTATAGTATAGTAAATAGCTTAATAAAAGTTTTATCATACGTAGTACAGCCACGCTGCAGCTATATTATGGTTGTAGCACGAATGGGTCGTCTCGACCGGGGAAGGAGTACGCTCTCGCAGAATACCAGCATAAAATAGCAGCTTAATACATATAGTGTGTCGTACGGTAAGTATAGATATACGGAGACCACTTTTTACTGGAAACGAGGCATTTCATCTTAGCTCTCATGGGTGACAACGCATCTACGTTTTTGATTTTTAATCGAGGATAAATGTAGTTGTCTATGAGCCACAGCATCCACTTACCATCAGATGAATTGTGTGCTCGTTTGTCGCCTTTACTCTATTTAAAAAAAAAAAGAAAACACCAAGCGGTAAATCACCATAACATTTATATTATTACTATTTTGATATAAGGAAATATGTAAATGAGGTCTGTGCCTGTAAATATCTACAATTTTGACAATTAACAATGTCAACAATTAATCATCGTATTATCTGATGGGTTTTAAACAAGATGCGAGGGAGAACCCAAAGTACGTAATAGAGAGGACAGACACTCAGCTTAATAATGAGCGTTTGTTATCCGATCAAATAACTATGGTATTTAACAGTATCGTTTAAAACTGTGAATTAAGCCCATTAACGCCAGGTGATAACAAAATCTAATTACATGATTTACAGAAGGAAACATAGATCAAAGCTTGCCACTTCTTGTATTGCAGTGAAATTAAAATCTACATCATAGTATCGCCAGCTCACATGTGTTGAAGAAAAAGTCTGCTCGCAAGTGTCATTAGCTTAAGTAAATTTTACCTCCCGGATACACACTCGTGGAGTGACATAGGAAGTAGCGAGGAAAACAGACAGAGAGTGGTCACAATACTCGTCATGCCGTACGTCATGGTTCTCGTCACGCCCATCGCACCCTGTTTTGTCGGTTTTTTGGGCGCAAGTCAAAGGACTGGCAACATGAGCGCGAGTGGCTGGCCACAAACTCGCGCTAACGCGGTCCCAGTCGAGCGCTCAATATGGAAAAACGTCATGAGCCATTTCATCCAGCCATTTCAAAATTCCATTTCAAAATCATAAATAGTGTACCTATCATCATCATTCAGCCTTATTATCACATGATTAAATAATATACAGAGAAATAGCTATGTATATATAGTTGATATAATTAGCTATAATAAATATGCAAACCCGAACGACCTAGACGGAGCCTAGGCGGGCGGACCTAGGCGGATTAATTGCGCGGGTAGGGCAATGTGTGGACAGACAGGGCAACAACGTGGCAGCGCGTGGAGCCCGTGTGGCCGAGCCATTATACAAACCAATATGTGGTTGCCACTATTTCGAAAATCAAACAACTGACCAAGTACACGCACTTGTAAAGTTAAGGTTCCGTAGTTGTCCGTCACAATACTAAGGGCTTTTGTACACCTTGCAAACCCGCGAGCCAGCATGTTACATTTCACTGCTAACGCTCTACGTTCTCGTTCAATATCCATGTCGTCAGAGAGGTCCTCTGTAACCCAGTGCCCCAGGTATTTAAATTTGGTGACCTTACTTAAAGGTACTCCTCCAAGCCTGACGGACAGCCTTGGGTTCTTTGTTCCCGGCCTTTAAAACAGGTAGTTCACTCTTTTTGGAATTATGCCTGAGGCCAGTGGCTTCTGCATATCGCTCACATAAATTTATTAATATCTCGAGTGCCCTGATCGAAGGGCTCAGTAGCACCATGTCGTCCGCGTAACTGATGCTGTTTACAAAGCTACCATCTATTGAGCATCCGACGCCAGTTCTGCTAAGCTCATCGATCGATCCATTTATTAATATCTCATCTATTCCAAGACAGGGCAAACTTTTGTCTTTGCCTATTTCCTTTTCTTGCTTTTGCTGGTAAATTCTCAAAATGAAACAACCGTATGATTGCCTTGTACTTTTAGGTCAGTTACATTATATCGGACGGATCTTGTTACGGAGCCTATTGGGCGGACTCAGCACCTCTGACGATACCAAATTCAGTTTTTGGAATGGTATCGATAAAATCTCCGACATCTAATAACAACAAACCACAACACAGTATGCGTATGCCCCTGCCTCCCGACCCGTATCGTGCGATAGAGAGAGTTGCAAGACTTGGAAGCAATTGCCTACATTTCTTTATAGAAATATTGTTTCGGACGATAACATTTTTACCCCCCTAAACCTTTACAAAATGAGATAATTTTATCAGTAGTATCATTACATTCAGTACACCTTAGTCTAGGTCTGTACGTTTTTCTTTTTTTGTAAATCAGTTTAGTTTAAGTAAGAAAAATAAAAACGCTCGAGCAAGTTTTTAAGTCAAAAATATAGATATTTAGATGCTAATGACTTATATCGTACGTAATATTTCTTTAAAATTAAAACGTACGGACCTAGCTTTTTGTTATATCTACAACATTTCCAAAAATTATGAAAATTAGACTATGTTTACTGGTGGAAAAACGTTATCGCTTTTTGTATGAAAATTTACAGCTTCACAATCCTCTTAATTCCTCGATAGATTTTAATTGGGTTTTCACCACTGTAAAGGATTTCTAAAATAAAATAAACATTGTAATAGTATTTTGTGATGAAGTCACAAAAATTAGATCCTATTTTAATGGAAACGAGGCATTGCATTTTTGTCTTCAGGGGTGCCAACGCATCTGTGTTTTGATTCTTAATCGAGTATAAGTATAGATGTCTATGGACCACAGCATCCACTTACCATCAGGTGGACTGTGTGCTCGTTTGTCAGCCTTATTCTATAAAGTAAAAAAATAAAATAAAAATACATTCCTATAGAATTCCATGAAAACCTATAGAAAAAGATTCCCTAGGGACTTTAGTATCCTGAGAGAGAATGAAAGAGGTGAAAGCTCTTGTATGTACTCGTAAATGTGAAGGTGCAAATGTGCGTCTGAAAATTCAATTCCAAATGTAAATTTCTACGATCTTAGGTGTCTCTGACTGCCTCGTTAGTAATAAAAACGGGCTCTGGTTCTCGTTATTCACGATACTAAATGTATGCTGCCATTTTACGCTTTTATTCTGTGCGAACGTGACCCTCAGTCCCTCCCAGGTGAAGCCGACCAGTGCGTGATGGAGCCGTAATTGCAGCGTAGTTCCACCATTTACGAAATTTTATCTGCACAACAAACACCACAGAGTAAATAATAGTACTAACAATACCGTCAAGGGTAACGCTTTATGATGATTTTAGTGTTCTTTTCTTTATAGGAAAAGGGTGACAAGCGTGCACACAGCCCACCTAATGGTAAGTGGTTGCTGTGGCCCATAGATATCTACATCTATCCTCGTTTGCGAATCAAAATCCAGATGCGTGGTCAGCCTTGAGGACTAAGATGGAATTCCAGTAAAAAGGGTCTCCGGTTCTCTACACTCAGTATACGAAACAGCAGCATTAAGCTGCTATTTGGCGCTGGTATTCTGTGAGAGCATCGTCCTTCCCCGGTCGAGCCGACCCATTCGTGCCACAACTATACAATTAATATAGCTACAGCGTGCAATATTTTTTCATTACGGCCTAGCAAAAATCGAATGCTGTATAGTACTCAGGCGGGCGGGTTAACAAGCGCAGTTTTTGTCATTTTTAATTGATATCAGTAATGTAAGATGCTCCTATCCATCTTATGTTTCATTCCCTCTGTCGCTCGTCTCCTACACGGTGATCATATTAGCTTTATATCATTTTGTTTTTGTAAATATATTATTAACTTATGTAAATAACTCAAAAAGAGTACACATCTTCGATCAACAATACCAACTAGATGTCGGGTCGGCGCAAGAAATTCATCTCAGTAAATAAGAGCGCACATGAGACGTGAGCTCTTGCACGTGAGAGTGTAGCTCGCAGGGCAGTAACAGGAAAAAGAACTTTATTTGTTAAAACTTAAGGTTGAATTCACACTAAATGTTATTTAATTTATGTCTTTTCTTAGTTTATATTCATGCGGACAGTATTTAGCTATGATTTTGTACGTGACCCTAGTTATCTAGTTGGTATTGTTGATCGAAGGTACATATATTAAGATTGTGATAGATACCCTTCCGGCAGATTTCCGCCCGGAATGGAACATTAAGTCTTAATAACATTTACTATATATATATTTTAGATTTCGGTCTGATGGTCCGAACTGTCGTGAGAGACTGCCATTCTGAATCTTTGGCATACTGTTAAATACTATACTAGGGACTAGATACTAGATAGTCACACTCCCGTACTTGTTTTCTGGACCTTTCACTGGCCTTTGATTTGGTACCATATCATAATCTATAACTTATGTAAAGAGAGGCAGGGGTGCACCAGTCGTCAGGAGCGGTGGTAGCTCAGATGGTTGGCGCTCGCTGCAAAATCACATTACGCGAGCAACCCGGGTTCTATCCCCGTCGGCACCAATGAAATTGTTAATTGCAATTTTAAGTGCTAATTTACCACGTGCTCGGCGGTGTAGGAAAACATCGTGAGGAAACGTGGATGTTTGAGAAATAAAATAAATATTTCGAAGACGTGACATGTGAAGTTCGCCAACACGCATGGGGGCAGAGCGGCGGACACTTCCTTGATCTAAAACCGTCTCAGAAATGAGAGGAGGGCTATGTCTAGTAGTGGGACGTATATAGGCTATAACTTTAACTTTTTTAATTTCACCTTCGTCAGGAGAACCACGTGAGATGTGCAAATGACCTTTCGGATACGTGCATTCTGGATTGTGGCGTAGGCAGGACGGATTGAGATCACCATTTCTTTTAAATCTGTACGTAAACGAGCTGACTGAGGGACTAAGCAGCATGCCTGTAGGCTGCTTTGTGGACGGTGTCCGTGTCAATAACTTGAGGTCTACCGATGACATGCTGCTGCTGGCTTCTTCAATTAGCGTGCTGCGGGAGTTAAGTACTTGCTGTATGCGAGTCATACGCTGCAATGAATGGTTTACAATATAATGTCAAGAAGACAAAGAAGTCTCCAAGGCGGGTGCCAAATGGACAACTTCTGTTCCACGGATAAAACTAAATGGCAACTGCAGACCTTAGAGATAATGCTGATATGGAGGGGTAGCGTAGGGAATTTTTAGTCCAATTTGGTGGCCCACAAGTTTTCTTGGTGTACAAACGCTGTGAAAATGTTGATATTGAAAAGTAATGTGCATCCTTGTACTCAGAAACCCTGTAGTTCCAATATACCCAACCAAAGGGAATACAATGCCCTGTGAGTTCAATATCATATAACAAATGCGTTTAGAAAGCTATTGCGACTGCTTCGGTTCTGTCGTGCGTCGACTTTTGGCGCAGGAAAACAGCCTGCCTCACTATTCCGTGTAGACAGTAAGAGCATCCAGCACATAATATAATTTTATAAGATAGTTAATGGAATCAGGCGTTGCTTTGCGGAAATCCATTATATTAAAATTGGTAAGAAGGATGCGAGCGAAGTGATTCATACCAACTTTAATAGAATTTCGTAATCTCATACAGAGGACTGAATCCGTATAAGGTAGTGTTTAAGTAGGTACTAACATAGTCTTTAAGTTTTGGTGGATACTAACAGCTATGGACCTTTATGTTGTCTTTTTTATAGAATAAGGGTGACAAACGAGCACCTAATCCCCTTGATTGTAAGTGGATGGTGTGGCCCAAAGACATGTATACATGTATCCTCGATCGATAAGAATCAAAATGAAAATTCGTTGTTATCCCTGAGGACTATAGTCCGTTCGCGTTAAGAAAACAGTGAGTCATCGTCGGCCTGGCCACGCCCTTCCAGCCAATTAAAATGCAAGAAATCAGAAAGTCGAGTTCACAGTAGTACACCCAGTACTACTGTGAACTCGACTTTCTAATTCCAGGTTTTTTGTAAAACGAAACGAAACCGTTTTTTTGAAATGAGAAACAGTTCTGAGAAACAGTTTAAAAAAAACAGTTTTTCAAAGAAAAATCCCGCCAGTGTACGTAACGACTTCACCATAATATGTTTGTTTACAAAATAATAAAGCGAACTTCTCTTCATACTTTTTCCAGGCTTAGGATTGGCTGATAAATGTTACGGGCGTATTTAAAAGTTCATTTTATATACACGTTGTCGTTATTTACACTATCTACAATATTAGAACAAAAGATATTTACAAATTAAATCGGTTTTATCGGTATATTACAAAACTACTAAACAATTAATATATACAATATATCACATAAAACACATTTTCGCGCGTAAACATACAGTCATTTTTTTTGCAAATTCGAAATTAGGTAACACAGTAAGCGTAGACAAGCATTACTTGACGACAACTGAAACTGATTTAAATTTTAAAACAAAAAACCTACGTTTGGCCAAGCTGACCTTCACAAACAGTAACATAAGAAAAATAAGAGAAAGCCGAAAATACCGTTTTTTCTCGGTCCGTTCGTTTTTGTTCTACTGTCTATAACCAAATTTGAATTGTGTAAAGATATAAATAAGATTTATTTTAGCTTTAATCGTAACGTCAAATCAAAAGTAGTTACTGTTACTGTTTTCTATTTATACGACAATAGTTCATAAAGCAATAGTAATAGAGTCTTAACTTAGATCCAACCTACGAACCTACCAAACGAGCATATAGTTCGTAAACGTTTTGCGATTGAGACAGTTCCGAGAATGAAATGTAGAACTGTATTAATTTCGTTCGTTTTTAAACTTAATGTTGGATCTTCGAGAAACTGTTCGTTCGTTTTTCTTTGACAAACTGTTTTTTAAAAGTGTTTCTGAATAAAACGCCCAGTACTAGTTCACAGTGACCAGTTGAAGTCAGGCCTTCGAACAAAACGGTTGTGTATTTTGCGTGTTACTCGTTCAACATTAAATTTTGAAAATGAATACCTCACCTATTTGAAAGAATAAACGTGGATCAATAATCCATAGCGGAGAGAGGCGCGTAATTTACAATGTTTATAAGTACTTTAAACTGTGTGATTTAAATGCGACTGTGGAGAGCACAGTAATAAAAACAGCAAGTGCATGTGGTGTGTCCGAAATTACTGTTTATAAAATTATTAAAGAACAAAAGGAGTGATTTAAGTAATTTTAAGAAAATTTGTTTCCATTTAACTTAATTAAATGTTTGAAAAAAAAAGAGAATTTTTACTCCACTGTGAATACACCTTTACCCTGTAGTTGCACAGATGACTCACTATTTTCTTAACGCGAACGGACTATAAGATCAAATGCCTCGTTTCCAGTAAAAAGGATCTCCGGATCTCCACACTCACTATATTTTCGTATAAGCATTATACAGTATATACTATACAGTGTATATATACAGCATACATTATACAGCATTAAGCTGCTATTTTACGCTGGTATTCTGTGAGAACGTGGTCCTACCCCGGTCGTGCCAACACATTCGTGCTACAACCATAACATAGCTGTAGCGTGGCTCTACCACGTAAAGAACAATTTTAATAAATAAATAAAATATTTAATTAGCTGATGTGAACATCTAGTTTACAAAATACGGCAAATGAGTTGTAGACTTGGAGACAATTAATCAGTTAGATTTTTGTTTACATTGGTTATTATTATATAGACTTTTTCGCTTTGATACTCTCGACTACGGAGAAAGCAAAAATTTTGTGTACATATTATACATTTTCACTAACACTTTAGAGTGATGTAGTTACTTTCTTATGATATTGACTATAAAGGGTAATTTTTCAAAGAGTAGCCAAATTTTAAACTTAAGTTCAAATATATAAATAATGATACCTTTATTGCGGTTTTTGAAAAGGTAAGACTTATTTAATTGTGTTTTCAAAAACCGCAATTACAGTACATCATTATTTATATATTTGAACTTGCCGGATATTTCAAAATAACCGTGCAAGAGTAGGTACGATGGGACTGATGTGAACATGAATTCTTACAAAAGTTTAAATTATTAATGATTTTTTAAACGTTTAGGTAACATTTTTTTGTTATTCATTTACCTAAATTATAGTATTATGAGTAAAAATTGCATTAAAATATTGCATGATTCAAATAATATTTTTACCTATCGGTTAAGTTTTTCGATTTTCACAAATAAAACGCTATATTATAGTTTAAGTGTTGTCTACTTGATTCATTATCCAGAGAGAAAAGGTTGTGTGGACTAACCACCGCCCGGATATATCTTCTTTAGCAATTTTTGCAGTTTTGGTTATATTCAATAATTAAAGTCAGGCAGGAAATGCTTTGCTGCTATCTCTATATTTTCTATATTATTTGAGAATATATAACGTATGAGAAGAGATAAAGCCAATGATTATGGGACATAATACCACTACACTATGTGCCCGCATATGGTGCATTCGCGCAATATCCAGGCGATTCTAAGAGGAGCGACACGATCGGTAATTAGTGAAATCTCACCGTCGGTCATTCCAATAATATGTCAGTTTTCCGATATAGGTGCGTATCTAGAGTATACGATATAATACTTTTAAATACTTTTAATGTAAAACATAAATGCTTCCTATTGCAACATACAAAAACTACCAGTTATTTTCCCGCTTCACTAGTAAATAAGTAGGGACAAAACGTTTATTCCGCTCGGACTTCATAGCGTTATAAAAAGTATCCTATATGTTTTTCTTAGTTATAAAACGAACCTCTATGCCGAATTCTATGAAAAAATTCCTTCACGCTAAATCGGCGAGTGTGAACGTGATTGAATGACAAGCGTCCAAACGGATGAACTTTCGGGTTATAAAATTAACTTACGTAATAATCGATTAAAAATGCGAATTTGCCAATTACGTCAAGTAATTCAATTTTTCATTAACATTTTCAGATGCTGGGTCGACGGTTTAGACACTAACGAGTCAATAGCAGCATGGAACTCAACAGAAATATTAGCAGCAATTCCTTCCACTTTCGATGGCAAGTTACACAACTGCTATCTGTTTAACGAATACAATAAAACAGAGAAATGCTCCAAATGGGTTTTTGACACCAAATATAGATCGTCATCGCGCGCTATTGAATGGAATTTCGTTTGTGATAATAGGTGGATGGGAGCTTTAGCACAAACTGTTTACATGTTAGGAGTATTCACAGGCGCAGTTGTATTAGGTGGAATGGCAGACAGATATGGACGTAAAACAATATTTTGTTGGTCTGGAGTTCTACAATTAATTCTGGGAGTAGTTGTGGCATTTATACCTGAATATTGGACATTTTTAGTCATTCGATTCCTGTATGCAATATTTGGATCAGCTGGCGCTTATATCACTGGTTTTGTTTTGACTATGGAAATAGTTGGAACGAGTAAAAGAACAGCTTGTGGGGTGACTTTTCAAGCTGCTTTTGCTTCGGGGATAATGTTAGTAGCAGGTTGGGGGGCACTTATAGACAATAGACAAATTTTACAAGTCGTCTACGGATTACATGGTTTACTATTAATTCCACACATTTGGATAATGGATGAATCCCCGCGCTGGCTATGGGCTCAAGATCGAACCAAAGAGGCTGTAGAGATAGTAGAAAAAGCTTTAAAATTTAATAAATCTGAGATAGTGTTGGATAAAGCTGAGCTGGTATCAAAAGGGAAAATACAAGCAAATGGTGATACTGATGTTCCTTCTGCCAGTACGATAGATTTATTTAAAACACCGAATTTGAGAAACAAAACCTTAAATGTTTGCTTGTGTTGGTTTGCAAACTCATTAGTATACTATGGGTTGACACTCAGCGCCGGCAACATAGAAGGTAATCCATATTTAATAACTGCTATTTTTGGATTTGTGGAATTACCAAGTTACGCTGCAGTAATTTACTTTCTCGATATTTGGGGTCGAAGACCCTTAATAAGCTCTATGATGTTAATTGGTGGTGCTGCATGTATAATTGCTGCTTACTTACAGTCTGGAAGTATATTATCAACATCTATAGTTATAGCAGGAAAATTATTTATTGCGGGATCATTTGCCATTATTTACAATTACTCTGCTGAACTTTTTCCTACAGTTGTAAGAAACTCAGCTTTAGGCTTAGGTTCTATGTGTGCCAGGTTATCAGGAGCTTTGACACCTTTGATATCACTATTAGATTCCTTTGACCCGAAAATTCCTGCGGTAATATTCGGTGTTATAGCTCTTGTATCTGGCTTTTTAACTCTTTTCTTGCCTGAAACAACAAATCAACCAATGCCCCAATCTTTGGCTGACGGTGAAATTTTCGGGAAGGGAGACACATGTTTCACTACTTGTCTGGGTAAGAAAAGAAGTAAAAGATATTCTGTGGAAGATAAAACGCCCGAGGCCATGGTTCCATTAGAAGACATGAGGAGTAAAAAAGTTTGAAACATTAAATGGACCTTACAATTAAATCGGTTTGGACAATATTTTATAGAGTAAACAAATACTCCAGATACTTGGAGTAAGTGCGTTATTTTCTAATGTTTATGAATCTTCATGAAAACACAAAAATCTCAACGAAAAATATGCATTAAAAAACATAAGTACCAGCTAACTTAGATTTCTAAATCTAATTTATACTTATAATATTATGTCACGGCTAAAAGTCGAAGGGCTGTTATAACCTAGGTTTAGCTGGTTACCCGATTGCGGTTGATTAAACTTAGGTGTAGGTATTCGATTTGTTCAAGGTTAAAACTAGGTAGGTTGATTTCGAAAGTCGCTTTCGGTTAAGACCGAATAATATGAAAAATTCATATAAATACGAAAGCATCTATCAAGTAATATCGGCGAAAGTAGGTAGGTATATGATATCTGTTAAATTTGTGTACAATAAAATAATACGAAAGCACATATCAAGTAATATCCGTTTTACCATCTAAGGTTAGCGCTTGCTGTAAGTTTCACAGTAAATTGTTAACTGAAAATTTAAAAGCTGATTTACCATGTGCTCGACGGTGAAGGAAAACATCGCGAGGAAACCAGCATCTCTGAGAAATAAGTAAAAATATTTCAAAACATGTGAAGTTCGCCACATACACACGCATTGGGGCAGCACGGCATAGACTTTGTAATCCTAAAACGCTCTCAGAAATGAGGGGAGGCCTGTACCCAGCAGAGGGACGTATATAGACTGTAACTTTTTATCACGTAATATCTGCGACGGTAGATTAAGATACAACTGGGGTGTCCCTTGTGTCACTACAAAGCAGTGGAAATTTAAAATGCTTATAAATTATTCCAACAAAACGAATACACCTAAATCTAAGTACCTGAGTTCAACCAACAGCATTTGGCTGCACCTGGCTGTATCCGGCTAAACCTAGGTGTGTTCGCATGTTGCGCTTTTATTGGTAACATAAACGTACCTAATGTATAATATAAAAAATAGGTACAAACATAATATATAAGGTGCGTTGGGGCAATACCGGACGGATTTTCGACTAGTTAAAAGAGTCTGGCAAAAACTTCATTTACTCGACAACCATATACGTCAGATTTCTGAAACATGGCGCAAATCGTTAATGGTTACACGTAATTTAGCTATAAGAAGCTTTTACTTTTCAAAACTCAACAGGTTCTGCTTAAAACGAGTGCGAAGACAAGGCATAATGTTTTATGTGCATGATGAAGAATTGGCCATCAAGGGGAAGACCGGACGTCATTAAAAATCGCAAGTAAAAGTGATAGGGAAAGACCGTACAGACGAAAAAATTCAAAAATTACCTTGTTTTTTAAAATACTGCGCAGCACACGCCCTACTTTTCGGAACGACTGGCTGAAACTTTGGGTCGGGGCAGAATAAATTGGAGTCTTGTACCATATTGCTAGCTTTCAAAAATATAGCATAATTCACCGGAAATTTGAATTTTATGGTCTTACCCCATCACCGATCTTACCCCAATGCACTATAATATTATTATGTTAGGTAAACGTGATAAAGATGCTTGTTTAAGTTTTATGGCAAGCTTTGTATTCAGTCTGAAGAAAAAAAATACTGAAAAGCAATCCTCAGTTTTATTGCTATTATCATCCTCATGGCATAGCGCTAATAAAAAACTAAAATGAAATATATATTTCAAATATATATTTAAAAATTTTAAATCGTCTGTTTCTTTAACCCACCAAGAAATTCTAAACATCGTAAGTAAGATATTACGATACTAAAGATGTAATTTTTAGCAGACATCAAAATCAATTCGTAGGTTAAATGTAAATTGGACTGTATTGTTTTTAATGTACTAAGTTAATACGAATACGATATCTTTGAAGTTAGTTAACTGATGCTTATGTATAGAAATAAAAAAGTACCAAATATAATATAATACATAATAAAATAATAAATCGTGTGTGTTCCTACGTTTTTTCCATATAAATCTCAATCGAATCCAATGATGATAGAAGTCGGTTTTACATTTTTAATAATAAAATGTTTAGAGACAAAAAAAGTTGTACGTTAAATATAAGTACATATAGGTATATAAGTATATGGTATGTAAATATTGATGTTTCCTATATTGACAAAGCCTATTTTTTTTGGAAATTAGGAATAGTTAGACCTGCTTCTATTTCTAAAATTATTACACATAGCTAGATCTCAGATTGCTGTAAATAAGACAAAAAAGAATAACGCAGCGCTGCGCACATTGAAAGTGATGCCGAAACTAAGCCAAAACCATGCTCAACTTATTGAAATAACACGAACTCGCACGCTCATAACATGCATATAAAAATTTGTAACCAACTTGCTTTTGCGTGCATACACTGGACTATACAACATGTAACAAAAACCCTGCGGTTCTTATCGGAACTAGTATTCAAGCGTATAGATATAATTTTTTTTTTCAGAAAACTCGACCGTAATTTTTGTTATATTTGTTTTAAAAAAATATTTGCAAATTTGTATGTAGTTTTATTTCCTCTAACTCACACCTTTTTTTGGTTTTTGAAAATCCTCTTACTTCTCGGCCAATGCAGAGATAATAAAACCACATACAATTTGCAAAATATTTTTAATTAAAATTAATTCTCTAAATGTGTATTTTTGAAAAATTATTATTTTTATACGCTCGAATACTGATTCTGATAACGCTATGAACAAGGGTTTTTGTTAGATGTTGTATAATACAAGTACGCATAAGTGCGTGTACATTCAACAGAGGACTTTTACGAACTGTTAAAAAGAGAAACGGAAGATGTAAGATGTGTGCGTGAGTGTGCAACAAAAATTTGAGCATGGTTTCGGCGTCACTTTAAATGTAAGAACGTAGCGCTCCAATATTTCTTTGTTGGTTTGAGGCTTACAGGCTTAGATAGTATTTTCGGTACCTTTATGTTATTTAGTAAAGTGACTTGTATATTTGTTATAGATGTGATGTGATGTACCTAATATGTTTTTATTTCTATTTAATGTTTTAAGTTAGGATGTTTAGCTTTTGAATGTTGATTGCAATTTTATAATGCTTTCAAGGTACAGGGTAGGTACACTCTGTGTACAGGCATATGGGTAAAGAAACAGTACAGAGGTAAAGGTAAGGAGCTGTCAAAATGGTATTTTTACAGCTCCTTACCTTTACACATTTTGGTAGGGTTGACACAGGAAGATAATATTAAGTAAACAAAACGTTTCTCAGTTTTTATTATGTCGGTAACGATGAAAAAATATTTTTTTACAAACTACTTACCTACTTGCTCAAAATATTTTTCATAGTTTTTGTTTTTGAATAATTTGTTGAGCCTTTTGTATAATGATAAATTTTAAATGTAATATGAAGTTTCTATCATACATAATCTAATAAAAAGCACTCACATGGCATATAAAAGCTTGCGCACGTTTTAATATATCACTATTAACAATGATTATTTCGACATCAAAATATTCACGAAATTTTTGCTCAAGCAATTCAACAATTGCGATAAATTTGTCGACGTATATGTATGTATGAGATATCTAGTACTTGATTATTGTTTATTATTTTTAGTGTGGTAGATAATTTCCAAGGGAAGACTTTGGAATATTTAACAAAATTTTTATTAACTTTATGTGATTTCAACAAGTGTACAATATTGTATTATTGCAAACGCTATTAAAAATATTATTTATAATTGTATATAAATGTTCTATCATTGTTCATACACACAGCACAATCAACCATATTTATACTTTTTTATTATTGAAAGAATTGCAATTTTAAGTGCTGATTTAACAGAATTCGGTATAGTGTGTGGCGGGCCAGCCCGCCACATAATATAAATGGTGAAATGAAACGAAACATAGAGTATAAGAGTGTATAAAACGAACGGTCGGCGACACAGGTACGGAATCCCGTTTAGCCCGTAAAATTTCAAACGGAAAACTACCGTAGGTGTGGCGGGTCATTGATTTTATATGGACTTGCTGCATTTGGAATCCCGAATTGGAATTCTGGATCAATGATCCGCCACACACCTACGGTAGTTTTGCGTTCAAAATTTTGCGGACAAAACGGGATTCCGTATGCATGTGGCCGATTCGTTTGTTCCGTTTCGAAATTCAGAAACTGATTTCCGTATGTAGTGTGTTGAGGGCATAACTCACTGTACGTGACGAGTCGCCAGTGCTCACGCACGCACGCAGCCCACACACGAGTAGTGTACCTATCGTAGCGTGGTTGTATGAAGCTTTGCCTTTGCCTCTGTAGTCTTTACGGTACAGTTTCTTTACTCATGTGGTACAGGTTAACTTGTTGTATTGTCACTTTCACATTAATAAAATTAGATTTGAGAAAATATATTACCATAATAATATAATGCAGTTAATTATTTTGCTTCCTTCTTTTGCCTTTAAGTAGGTGCCCAGCAAGATAAGTAAATACGTGCGGTCGTAGCGGCTCTGCTCCGCTATGTTTCATCCATACCATACATAATAAGTAAGGTATGTTTGCGCATAGCTTTGAGGCACTAATGATGGTATTCTGTGAAGAATGGAAGAATATATTACCTGGTAGCTCTGGGGTTTGGAGCTCGCAATTTCACAGCACCTCTACAATTGTTAAACGAAATGTTTAATTGTGGATTTACCACGCACTCAGCGACATAATAGCTTTCTGAGGAAACCAACGTGGAGTCGATACTTTCGCACCAGTAACGATACTTCCATCACCATCACTCTGAATTTTCGGTTCGCTTTCTTTTAGCCTGAGCCTCGACCCCTGAACATGTTGCATCAGGAACTTAGAAATAAAATTGCTTATGACCATATCTCGATACGCGATTGTGTATTGAAATATAAGTGTACGTGAGGTGCGTTGGGGTAATACCGGACGGATTTTCGACTAGTTGAAAGAGTCTAAATTAAAAGAACTTAATTTTTTCGATATTCGTATAGAGGTAATATGGCGCAAATCGTTAATGCTTAAACCTAGTTTAGCTCTGAGAATCTTTTGTTTTTTGTAAACTTAACAGTTTTTGTTTTAAACGTGTGCGAACACAAGACATACTTTTTATACGCAGGATGAAGTATTGGCCATCAAGGGGTGGGACCAGACTAATAAGACCTATAAATTACTTGAATCATAAATGTTCAAAAAAATTTTTGTGTTTCATCCGATCTTATCCCTGATAAAAAAAAGTCATTTTGTGGATCTCAAACTTTGTTATAGCATAAGATGGAATTAATATACGGGAATGATCTGATGCAAAGATTAAATTTTTACTGGGAAAGAAAATTTTATTTAAAAAACTTGGATTTCTTAAATACAATCCCACCAAAAACATTCTGTAAAAAAACTAGCCAAGTCTCGATGGAGCTGCTTGTTTATCTCTAAAAAGTAATGAAATCTAGACAAAGTCGTGCCAAGTCTAAGCTTCCTTACTGCTATTTCTTTATTATTATAGTTAATTTTGAGTGACTTGGCCGTTGAAGGGTACACAAAGGTACAAAATCAGGTGCTACATGACACCCTTGCACCAATCTGTCGTCAGGACCGCTATCCATTGACGATGGAAAATTGCCATTAGGAAAACGTTGATTGAATAACCAGGCAATTGTAGGCGTCAAATCGACCACCGATCTAACATAAAATAGACGTAAAACGTCACGTAAACAAACTATAATTAATACACTTAAATTACTGGCCTATCTCAGTGCTTCCTTCTCTGTCCAAAATACTAGAGAAGCTTATTAAGGCTGGCAAGGCTTTTTAGTCAGGCTGGTAACCTAACTAAAAAATAATGGCTAAATTCCAATGCGGCTTCCAATCAGAAAAATCTACCCAGGATGATGTTTTGTCCCTAACACCGCTCATAATTAATCAGTTGGACAATGGAGGCAAATGCTTGACAATATTGTTAGACCTGAAGAAAGCTTTTGACACTGTCTCTGTTCCCATTCTCGTGCAAAAACTAGAAAAAATTGGTGTTGGAGGCACACCATTAAATTTAATCAAAAGTTGTTTGAGTGGCAGGAAGTGGAAAGTTCGTGAGTTTTGTGAGCGACGATGCTGCGACATCAATAAGCTGTACAGCATGTCTCTAAACTGTACCAAGATCTTTTCTTACGCTGATGATAATGCTATAGTCATTAGGTACTGATAACTCCTGGGAGGATCTATTAAAAGGAACACGGAACAGCACTTTTTGCTGCTCTATGGCTAAGATTAAACCTACTTTCACTATATACAATAAAGACTAACTTTATGTGTTTCTCCATAAGCAATAGAACGCAACCAAACCCAGATTACAGTCTCACGATACATTATTGCCGTCTTCCAAATTATTCAAGCTACAAATGACCTATTATTGCCAAAGTGAACCCCACAAAATATCTGGGATTTATGATTGAGACTCTCATGGCACGCCCACATTGGTCTAATTACAACTCTCACCAGAAAATTAATCTGGCTTTTTTAAAATATTGCGACATTCTGCAAATAAGGATCTTTTAAAACGCATCTATGTTGCCTTGGCGCAGTCTATTATGATACTGAATTACTGCGTATTGCGATCAAAATTAATTTTATAGACGCTGAACCTGCGCAGCGCGCACTTTTCTTCAAATTGGTAGGTTCAACACCATTATGCCTTAGCGGATTTCTTATCACTTCGTAAATAATAAATACTGCATACTGTTGTTAAAATACACAAATCTCCCACATAAGACTTCTATACTCACCAAAAGAAGCTTTGATTTGCTTGACTTGGCAGCTAAAAAGCAAATATGTAAAACATTTTTTCTAGACATCAACTCACAAACTTGTCATGCCAACTATACAATGAGGTCAATAAAACACTTAATATTTACATCATATTAACTTATGAATGCAAAGATCTAGTTTTTTTTTATAGAATAAGGGTGATAAACGAGCACACTGTCCACCTGATGGTAAGTGGATGCCGTGGCCCATAGACATCTACATTTAACCCCGATTAAGAATTGAAATGCAGATGCGCTGTCACCCCTGAGGACTAAGATGGAATGCCTCGATTCCAGTAAAGACGGGTCTCCGGTTCTCTATACTCACCATACGAAATACAGCAGCATTAAGCTACTATTTCACGCTGGTATTCAGTGATAGCGTGGTCCTTCCCCGGTCGAGCCGACCCATTCATGCTACAACTATACTTCTAATATAACTGCAGCACGGCTCTACCATGTCTTATATTGGCTTAAGCCACTCACTCACTTATCAGGAAGTAGAGGACATGATTAGGTTTCAAACATAGATTCACATCCAGACATATTATAAGAAACACCCATGTTCTTTCCACAGCATACACTTACTCATGCACCCATTATCAACCCATATTTATCTAAGACACATTCGCACATATTATACGAAACACCCGTTCTGTCCACCGCATACACTCACTTGTGCACCCATTATCAACCCATATTTATCTAAGACACATAAACAAGCTTTCACACATAAACTACCATCTACACAGTGGCTGGGCTGTTCCCAGCCGATTCCAAGACCATGTCGCAGAGCTGGCAGAAAGTTTACACTTACACTAAAGGCCTGTATTCACTTTGATTAGTGCGAGTGCAGGTGTGTAGCGTAATGTCCAGTTCTGTTTAGTAAATTCAGTTGATAGCCATTGACCAGCAATTACTCTATTTAACTTTCTTAACCTCTTGCAAATGTGAAGATCTCAAATTTCTTATTTTAATATAAACTTCTTTACTTCCAAACCCCATATGTTCATAACTTCACTTATACATAGAACTATCACATCTCGGGCTCGTTTAATTTTGCAGTTAGGGTATTCACTATTGCAAAGGCATTCATTTTTTAGATACTCCTGCACAAAATAGGTTACTTCTTCGGTCCACTTTGCAACACAAGTGAGTGTCAGACGCTAAACACTAAACACTGCTATCCAGACGTGTTTAGTGGCAGACATGCTGCGAGTGAGGGGAAAGGGAGGACGTAGGGGACGTGGGTACTCACAGTCCACTCGCAAAGAAATAGAATGCTTTTATTCACTTTACTACGCAGTTTATTAATCATTTGCACTAATCAATCACAGTCCACACATGTTTGCTACTAATCACTACACACCTACACTAATCACCTGTACTATTAAAAGTGAATACAGGTCATTACCCACAAGCACACGGGCACACGCCCACCCACGCACGCAAGCACGCTCTCACTCACGCACGCACGCGCAAACATACACGCACACACACATTCACACACACACACACACATACACATCCCTCACATACACACACTTAAATTTTCCTAATCTAATGAGTTTGTTATTATTTGAATAGCAGTATCCAGGGCTTCTTGCTTATAGGAAAGTCGCCCGTGTTGAAGTCCTAGTGTATTTTTGAGACTTCTGTGGATAAAATGTCAATGTAAGTAATGCGGCTGCAGTAATGAGTGCATCACAGCATAAACCAGTGCTAATATATCGGCATCTCAGAAAATGTATAGTTACATAGATATGCCAAATAAAAACTAAGTCCAGTCAAAACCAGAACCGATTTTGGCATTCCAAAGATTAGTTCTAATATATATAATCAATGGTGAATAGCTATGGCGGTGACCCTTAATGAAGTGATGTATATATCATTCCATGGGTGTCATAAAATGTGATAAAGAGAAATTGAAACAGTTGAGCATCTTCCTAATAACAACTATAAATATTGAAAATCTCCAGTCGCCAAGCCGCCTGGTACGCGTAACAACTATGGTAAAATTCACCCTATGAGGCAATCCATGGGGGCCTGAGTCCAGCAGTGGACTTTTATAGGTTGTAATAGATGGTTTTAAAAAAACGATAAATATAGGTGACAATCTTATCAATTTACTTTTCAATAAATAAGTACATTTAAGTTAGGTATAAATTAATTGATCAAAATAATAAATTAATGAGGTTCATTTGAAAACAACCATATATGTTTCAATAAATCTATTGAATTCACTAGTAGAGGTAAATAACCAACAACCTTATTGTACACCTAGTAGCAACAGATCTTCGGAAAATAATTGAATGCCTTTATTTGTTTTATTGTGAAAATAATTTACTATCTACACTTTAATGTGAATATATTTTACCATTTAATGTTATATCACATAGTACATTATGCTAACATACCTTATTAAAATTCACACAAAGCGGATTTAAATAATTTAAACAAATTAATAACACAATAAAGATATATGAACACAATAAAGATATATAAACACAATAAAGATATATAAACACAGTAACACAACTATTGCTTATTAAAGTTTGTTTTGTCACAAGTTAATATGTATCAAAACATTATTATTTTGACTAAAACATTTTGCAAAATATAAAACAGAACTAGCTGAAAGGGCTCCTCCCTAAACATTTAAGCACACATTTTTGCAACTTTTTTAAATCTATCCCAGAACTTTTAATTACAATACTTAATTTCGAAAAGCCAAAAACTTTATGAAAAATTATAGTGAATGTAAGTAAAAGGTCCTATTGAGCAGCTTTAACAACAAACCTCAATCCCAGAAGACACAATAATTTTCTGTGATTGATGTGTTCTACTAATATTAAAATTTAAATATAAATTACATATATTACTTCATTCCTTATAGACAATATGAATAAACAATTTTAATAAAATCAATATCATTAACAACTTTGATGATAAAAAGTAGCACCAATTTAATTTTGAATAATTCTCAAGTCATAATACTTTATCTATATTAATCGTGGGTCAGGTGAATCCAGTAAGAATAACGCTAAAAGTAAAACAAGTAGGAGAAGTATCAATCCCATAATTAATAGACCATGTAGGTGTTTAGAATTTTTACAAGGTAAAAATTATTAATACCAACTTATAATAACCCCTACTTTTAACAATAAGACTATTTTGTAATCTTATAGCCATTTCTATAAAAAAATGTTTACAACTGGACAGCTGTTTTTCAAACTAAAATAACTGATTTTAAAAGCGTTTACATTAATTAATTAAAATCTTATTATTATACTCACAATACATCAATAATCTGGACAACGAGTATGTGGTATAGCCTGAACTAAACACTTTTGAGAATTAGGTTCAGTGGTCAATGCTGTATGGACTACTATAGCCGGTTGAGTGGGGGTCGGTGCATGCAGTTCATGACTTTCCCCAGGAGTCAAGCTTGCTATAGCTGCCAATAAGTCAGGGTTAATTATTGGTTCACCTTCTTCACGAGGTTCCCATCCTACAGGGGGACTAGATGGAGGTGAAATTAGGAACTGCTTCACAGGAGCTGGAGGTCTTAAATTTTTTAAAGAAATTGGTGTCACCGGTTGTGCAAAATAACAATTAATATATGAATTATGAAATTTAAACTGATGTAGTTGAACTCGAGCGTTCGCTGCTGCAAGAGGACTGTCATAATTAACTCGCAATCTTTTAAAACTGCGAAGCCACTGAAATGTTATGTTTTCTGAAAATGTACGGAATAAATCTTCCAATTCTTTTTTTAACTTTTCATCACCGAAAACATCGTTAGGAATATTTGTAACGATCACCGATTTCGGTAAGTCGTCTAATTCGTTTGTTTCGTCTTGAGAATTACTTTCTTGTTCTAAATTTACTATATTCGGATGAACATTGGGCATGCCATCTTCAGGGTTTATATAAACTTCATCTTCTCGGAACGATTCGTCGTCTTCTTTGTTAGCCATATTTAAATCAATTAAAATGTACTTTTTGTACAAAATTATAGTATCCGATATTGATCTGATCTATATATAAATACAGATTCACAAATCAAAACATTAGTCATAGATAAATAGATATGTAGCAAGTAGCAAGCTAACATTCATGAAGGTTGTTCTCTAACCTCCATCCTCCATGCTAACATTAGTCACAGACTAGAAAGATAGAGAAACTAACGTTACATTAGTCTGCATCGTAGACAGAGGTTTCTCTGTCTACGATGCATCTCCTCCCCTCTTTTGGGAAAAGAGGGCGCAGGCGGCTACGAGCCGCTGAAGGAGTGCCTACGAAGGCAAATTAATTATGAATAATTTAATTTAATTAGAGTTAGCCTGAGCCACCATAAGGCAGTTCAGGTCGTTTGACAGTTTATTAGGCGGGTCCGAGTGAGAGTTTCTCGGCCTGCAGACTTGATAGCGAGAGGGGGGGGGGGGGCTGCATAAGTAGCTGCCTCACGAATAAGATTATTGGAGTGCGACTCTGAGGCTTTGAAGAAGTTCTCAGAGAGTTTTTTTAAGAAATTGTTGAATTGTAGGGAGCTCTAGGTCCCGATATAGGTTGGCATTACGGACGTACCAAGGTGCGTTCGCAGCTCGTCGACAGAAAAGGTTTTGAACTATTTGAAGTTCATTAATAATTTTAGGGTCGGCGTGGGCAAAAATGGGGCCAGCACAGGACATGACTGGTCGTATACAGACCTTATAAAGGGTACGCTTGTTTCTGAGGGACATTTTACTGTGTCGGCCCGACATACTGTTGAGCCTCAGGTAAAAACGTGCGTGACGGGTTACTCTTTTGACGTGGGGCCTGAAAGTGAGCCTTGTGTCTAGAGTGACACCTAAATATTTGGTAGTCGTATGCCAGGGGACATAGGTCCCTAACATACGTGTTGGTGGAGTGTTTTTGAGATAGCGTCGTTTATAATCGAAGTGAACGGCGGAGCTCTTCTCCGGGTTCACATCTATTCGCCATTTTTTGAACCAAGCTCCTAGGTCGTCAACTGACTTTTAAACCTTGTTCCGTATGAAGGGTAGTGAGATACCTTTGCAGTAGATAGCAGTGTCGTCTGCGAAGAGGGAGAGCTGAACACCTTTCGACGGGATGGGAATGTCGTTGGTGAACAGGATGTACAGCAGAGGAGCAAGTACTGAGCCCTGAAGGACACCAGCTTTGATAGGGCGCTGTGAAGATAGCGTGCCTTCGTGTCTAAAACGAATGGTACGATGCTTTAAATAAGAGCCCACGAGACGTACTAGACGATCGAGGAGACCTATTTTGTACAGCTTGTAGATAAGGCCTGTATGCGAGACTCTATCAATGGCTTTAGCTATGTCGAAAAAGACCACGATGGTCTTATGACGACGAGGATAAAAACCGCTGAGGATATATTCCACAATACGGTGGACTTGATGCTACGGTCTGCATACACTGACCTCTATAGTAGTAGTAGTACGCTGTATATATAGAGGTCAGTGTCTGCATAGCACAGAACCATAGTAGAGTAATCCTATACCTTTAAACGAGCAATTCTTGTATATATATAATCGGAATCTTGAAAACGGCTCCAACGATTTTCATAAAATTTTGTGTGCAGGGAGTTTCGGGTGCAATAAATCGATCTAGCTAGGATTTATTTTTAGAAAATGTCTTTTTGTCCGTGTTTTTAAGCAATGAAAAGCTGCTACAATATCGTTAGAATAAGAAGGTAAATTTTGACGGTTTATTAATGATTACAAATAGCTTAATTGGTATATTGGGCAGTCACAAAATCGTAATACCGTGGTTCAAGCCCGGACCGACCGACCGAATTTTTCTAATTTTTTTTCCAAGTTCCTTTCTCTTTTGAGAAAATCTATTTTTTCGAGCCCTTTTTTTAGTATTTTTTAAAAACACGAAAATTTAAATTAAACTAATTGCACTCATGATTTTTTATTCAAATAACCAGTTCAGTTTTTCTATTATGTCGCTAAGATCAAAAAATATTATTCGTATTTCATCAGTATGTAATTTGTATTTAAATATAATTTCCAAAACACACGATTAAAAAAAAACCGAGTGACAAAACTAATAACCACAATCATAATAAGAGTACTATATACCGTAGACAGAGAAACCTATAGACAAATTGACGTAGACAGAGAAACCTATAGACTAATGATTAGCGTGGCCTTGAGTGAGAAAGAACGATAATGTAGTTTTAGATTATACAATAATCTTTATGACTTTTAAACATATTTAGATAAAAAATTTAATTGTTTTAAGAACTGAACTGAACAAGATTCACCAATCTTAAGCTCACAAAACACTTTTTTCTCACTTAAACCAACTTGTAAACTCCTTAGATCGCTACGAACTGTCAAAGTTCTTTAGCAAAGTATAGTTTGCTAAATGAAAAAACTAGCACGGAAAAAGGGACAAACAATCACACCGCTCTGTCTCGTTTCTATGCAAGACGTACTCGTAAATCTATCTTTTTCGTGCGTGAATGCGAAAGAAGGCGTCAATTTGTCTATAGGTTTCTCTGTCTACGCAAAAAATGTTTATGGGCTACAGCAACCACGTACCATCAGGTAAACTGTGTTCTCGTTTGTCACTCTATCCTATAAAAAAAAGAGTTTCTTGTCTGTCTGTCCTATTTGAAATACATATTTTCTTTAATGGTATTTAAATTAATATAAACTTAATTTAAGAAATACATTGTTTTATTTTAATTAATTAATTTATTTTAATAAATTTAATTTACTAATCTATACTTATAAATAATTCAATTTTATCCAAGCAAAGCCAGTGCGGGTCACTGATTACAAATGTTCTTTTAAAATTAATGTGTCTACTTGTGTATATAATTCTATTCAAATATTTTACATTAATAGAAAATTTCCAACTAGTCGAATAAAATAACTAAGGTTTTAACTAACCCGCTAATAACGATATATCGTTATTAGCGGGTTTTCGTTATTTATATTGTGCATGTTCACGGTACGGGCTTGATGAGCTACCATATATAATCCCATTCTTTATCCGTACGGGCTTTAACTGTGATTATGAGCAAACAATCATAATTTTGTCTAATAATTGTGCAAATAAAAATTGAGAGAGTAAAACCGAGAAAAAGATATTGCTTTTTCTTTTCTTTACTTTGTTTTAGATTGCCATATTAAAAAGATGTAATTATATCGACAGAAACTCAAAATGTTAATTCTGTGTTTTACTTCTTTTGGTTTGCACATTCGAACATACATATTACATACATATTACTTTGAGGTTGTCACAATTAATTAATTTGCCCTGGTTGAGGATGGAACTGCAGCGGAACTTCTGAAAGCGGGTGGAAAACTACTACTTGAAGACCTTCAGAAGCTCTTTAATTCTGTTCTCTATGGTGGCATAACTCCGGAAGCGTGGGGTAGAGGTACGGCGTTCTTCAAGAAAGATGACAAAGCTCTCTTGAAGAACTACAGACCGATTTCCCTGCTGAGCTGCGTCTACGTGCTGTTTTCGAGTCATTATGAATCGTCTCGCACTCAGACTCGATGACTTCTAGCCTCCCGAACAAGTCGGTTTCCGAAAAGGCTTTAGTACCATAGACCACATACATACCCTTCGGCAAATTGTATAGAAAACCGAAAAGTACAATTTTCCATTTAAATAACATTAGCTTTTACATATCGCGTATATTGACTTATTTTATATTACCGACGTTGAAGTATTTCTTATAGTTTTTTTTAATTAGAAAAGGGGTGACAAACAATCACGCAGTCCAGCTGTTGATAAGTGGTTGCTGTAGCCATTAGACATTAGAGCTGTGACCAGTAGACCAGTGGCGTAGCTATGCAGTTTATGACCCCGGGGCAACTTATGAAATTGGGGCCCAATTTAAAATAAACTAAATACTTTAAAGTTGCTAAACTATAAAAAAATAAGCCGCGCAGATAGAGAATAGATCTGAAAATGGCGTCCGCTCGCATGCGTTCTCGCTCACTCTCGATCGCTGTCTATACTCACACAGTGAAATACGCGCTACAAAAAAATAGTCAAGATTCGCTTTCCACGCTACTTGACGCACTCCGAGTTATCGTTAAATTCGTTCCGTTATTTTGTTGTTTTCGTTGATATTCATTGTTTTTTTTGTTGAGTTTTATTGTTATTTGTTTGCGTTACGTTTGATTGTTATTTATTTTCGTTAAGTTTTTGTTACGAACGTTGACATTTTGTGATTGATTGAACAATGGCTTCACGAAAACGTGAAAAGATTCTTCACAGTGATGCACGTGAAATTGTTTACGTTATAAAAAACTTTGACGAAGAGAAGAACTTGGAGCGTTATCATCCGTTAAAGTATAGCGCCGCACGCGCAGCAATGGCGACTAATTTATCGGTGGCTACTAAATCGAAAATAAAGAAAGAAGGTAATGACATGGTACCTACACATTATTTTACGCGGTTGCTTTATGGGCGTGACCAAGATAGATAGATAAATCAATTTATTTGAAGATGATTAGCCTTACCTCTATCGAGTATGATTTTTATATAGATTTTTTGGCCTAGAAACGAGTATGGTTTTTATATAAATAGCTTTTGGCCTGGAAACGAGTCCTTTTGGCAGCGAGTATGACTAAGTTCAGTGTCGTTCTATAACGATAAGTGACAGTAATAGTAATATTTTACTCTTATTTCAGGTAAACTTGCAGATTAAACCAACACCAAGCTCCGTACGCCGAGTAAGGGCAGAAAAGGCAAAAATAATACGCGTGTCCCCATGGAGAACTTCGATATATGTACCATTAGAAATATTGTGGCCTCAATAGAGGCAAATACGACGTTCGAAAGGAGGTACCTACGCTGAACAAGATTCTGGCGTCAGCAAAAGCTGAATTAAACTATAAAGGCTCTAAAACGACATTAAGAAAGATTTTAAAAGAATAGCTCGGATTTAAATTTAAAAAATGCCGCCAGAACCGAATGGTGCTCATAGAGCGCGATAATATAAAAGCGTGGCGAGTTAAATATTTACGCCGCCTCCGACAAAATGATGTCATGGGTGCGGAAAAAAATAAAGTAGTATATATGGATGAGTCGTGGATTCATGCTGATTATACTATCAGCAAGTGCTGGCAGTATTCCACTGAAAAAGGCGTTCGCAAAAATGATAGTCCTGGACAAAGGTGGGTGATGGTTCATGCCGGCTCAGAGGATGGGTTTGTGGAGGGTGCAGGATTATTATTTAAAGCTAAATCAAAAAAAGGCGACTGACTACCTTTACGAGATGGATGGTAATAACTTTACGAAATATTTATAAGAAAAACTAATACCAAATCTGCCTGAAAACTCCATTCTCGTCATGGATAATGCATCCTACCACAGTATGCAGTTGGATAAAGCGCCAGTGACTGCAACCCGCAAAGCGGGTATAAAGATATGGATGCAGGAGCGCGGCGTCTCATTTGAAGAAGGCTGGACCAAAGCATAGCTGCTCATGCAGCTAAAAAAGCATCGCCCAGAGAAAAAGTAATTGGTGGACGAACTTCTGCCCGAACATGGCCGTGAATTCCTCAGACTCAGACTCTTTACAACTGCGACCATAAAAATGTGGAGCAACACGAAAATAAAATTGAGGAGTTCACAAAAGAGGCCATAGTTTCAATTATGCGAGACGACTGGAAGAAACAAGCAAACCACATCAAAAGAGTCGAAGAAGAATACTGGAATCGCGATGTAGGTAGGGAGAGTGAAATTGAGGACTTCATTATCAGTGACGGTATGAACAGCGACAGCGAAGATGAAAGTAACGACTATGAAGACCAGGACTGTGAAAGTGACCACT
Source organism: Parnassius smintheus behrii (assembly GCA_036936625.1). Lineage (NCBI taxonomy): Eukaryota > Metazoa > Arthropoda > Insecta > Lepidoptera > Papilionidae > Parnassius > Parnassius smintheus. The sequence continues at coordinate 22,340,278 of JAUPFT010000015.1, read as the reverse complement.
CCATGGAAGATTATAATCAATTGATGAAGGTAATTGAACCAATTATGAGTATAAAACCTTTTCTCCCCTGTTGGTCGTTTCAAAGCCATAAAAATAAATTAAATTTACTTCAAATTCTCTGTCTGAGTCGTATATTTTTAAACTAAATACTTTTCTTGTGTCTTATAGAGAACTAATAATCATTTAACTAGGCAGGTCTTGGTCTTGTTCAAAAACCAGCGTGAAAAGATCGCACAAAACACGTGTACGCGCCGGCGGTGTCGGTCTAGTGTGCACACCTATCATACACGTCGGCGACGTCTCAGACGTGTGCGTCAGTCTAATGTAGTTCCGCCTTTACTTTACTGGCCTAAGGCATAAGGACTAGTGACTTTATGTATGTATGTGAGGTGGTATTTTTTGTAATACGATTCTGATATGTAACAATTAATAAAGACAAATTTTAAAATCCAGTGTCATATGTACCCTTGCTCCTTATTTATTTTATAAAATTTTTGACATTATTTCTATTATTAATTAATTAATAATATTAAAAAAGAATAATTTAAAACAAAAAAGTCAATAAAAAAATAAAAATCTATGTTTGAGAACTTGTTTTGGCAACCGTACCATGTGTACCCGCCGCCATTTATCAGATTTATTCTCTATCTGCGCGGCCTATACTTATTCTTCAGCTCCTTATCGCCCACTGCAAAAGGATATCCTGAGTAATTGACTCATCTATCAACGCACAGGCACAGCCCAAACCGTTATGGGTAGAAATCTGAAAATTGGACATTAGCTGTCTTTTATAACGTAGACATCCACTAAGAAATTCAATCTCTAAGGAGATGAAATAAGGTGTTATAGTTTGTAGGAAACTTTTTATATTACGGGGCGATTGACTTGAAATTTACTAATGGAACTCTATAAATTACGCAGTAGTGCCACGATGCAGCTATATCATGGTTGTAGTACAAATCGGCCGGCTCGACTGGGGTAGAGGATAGTCTCACAGAATATCAGCATAAAATAGCAGATTAACGTTGCTTTGTTACATATCGTGAGTGTAGTAAGATAGAGACCCATTATACTAAAAACGAGGCATTAGATCTTTGTCCTCAGGGGTGACAATGCGTTTGCATTTTCATAATTAATTGTGAATAAATACTGGATGATCTCTTTTACCGTCTGGAAGAAAAATAGGGTATAACATGTGAACGAAGTAGAAGCCTATGGCACTGATATTTTACAAAAAATGAAAACATAAGTTTTGAGTTAAATAAATAAATTAATGAAAATCTATCGAAATTCAAATCATATCAATCAATATACTTTACGAACGGCAATAAAACAATAACTTTGGTAGGCATCTTTAACCTTATCACTTTGCAGAGTCATAGGCTCAAGGGCAAAGGTCAGAGTAATTGTTCCAAAAAATTTTATCATCTATAATAATCGCTCATTCTCAGGTACAATAAACAAGCCAAAGTCTGAAGTACCGCAATCAAACCAAATCCATAACCAATGCAAGGTCAAACGTAAGGGGGATCAAAAAAGTCCAAAAACAGAGCAGAATTCGTTAAAAAAAAAACAAGGAAAACACAGCACTAATTACGAGAGAGAACATTCACGTGACCACTAGAAAAACCATAGACTTAGTACAATCCTCTATCTACGTGAAAAACTTTAAGGACAGAGATTCTCTGTATAGAAGGCACGCAAGATAACTCTGCGCGCGGCTGAAATCGGTACTAATCGTGTGCCGCCATCTTAGTGTTAGTTAATGGCAAGTGTCAAAAAAGTAAACAACCGTCATCATTGCGCCGAAAGTGATTAAAAGTGCTGGCAGGGATATTATATTGAAGGTCAAACCCGATTATGCAGAAGAAGCGATCCTACAGTACCATTTTGTAAAATTAGGGTACGCGTTGCATTTTTGATAGGCAATTTTTAGGTCTGCCATAACAATAAAACTCCCCAATTTTTTCGGTTCATTATTCGGTTTTAGTTTTCCTCGTGTCATTAATATAATGTAGTTATAATGCATGTAATTATTTTGTTTTGGGCGTTTCTGAACACACCGCCATCGAAATACCTCGAGAGGGTAATGTAGCAGCAGCTTCGTCTTCCGAAATTGTGATGTAGGAAAAGCCTAGGAACCGGAGGAAAAAAATTATGATTGATACGATTTTGATATGGGCGCTACGTATGTTTTATGTCGTGAAGAAAGAGATTACTACCACAAATAGACTTTGGTTCGAAATGAAAGCTGATATTGATTTAATATGTGGCTACCATAAAAATGTGCCATTCTAAATGAAGTATTAATAGAACGCAGTGATATAAGACAGCAAAATATATTCTGAGAATAAAAGACTTACAAAGTTTGCATGGACTTTTAATTTCGTTCTTTATAATAAATTTTATAATGCATTTATGTTTCAAAATACCCTTTTAAAATTTATTACAGACAGAATATCAGTGTTTATAAACTTGGTAATAGCCATTTGTAATACGCTAATATCTTCACCTGTAATTATGTAAAAAAAAAATTGGCCAACTTCTCGTTTTTCGATTGAACAGAAATTTTGCATACACGTTTAATTTGGATGACAATGTATGGTTAGAATATATAGAAATGACGTCATTTTAAATCCAGTATAATGGACTCTTAAAGATGGAGGACTAGTTATTTTTTTTCATTCCCATGATATAGGTATCAAATAAAAGGGTTTGCTGAACAAAATATAGAAAATAAAAGTAAAGCGTGTGTTTTAGTTTTTTTTTAAATAATATTATTAGTCTCGAACTCACTGGCATAATTTTAAAATGGTTATTAATCCAATAATTTATATTAACGTAAGTCTTACTGTAGAATAATATAAATATACGAAACTTATGAAAGTTACATTCAAGAAGTATATTTATTGCGAGGATCGAAGCAAATACGGTTTAAAAAAATTAGGTCTTTGCAAATTTAGGCTCAACATTACAGTTTTACTGAGCTTTGGTAGTCAATTCGGTCATGTATGTATAATTTAATATATTAAATGGTGGGTCTCAGGTTGATGTGATTTACACGGATTTTGAGAAGGCGTTGGACCGTGTGGATCACATTATTCTTTTACGTAAACTTTATGAACTTGGTAGCCGGGGTAGCTTGCTTAGATGGATGGAATCTTATTTACGCAATCGATCTCAAGCTGTCGTCATAGGAGGATTTTGCTCAGATTTTATAGTAATACCTTCCGGCGTCCCACAGGGATCCACTCTGGGACCACTTCTGTATCCAACATATTTGTACGACGTAGGTGCTTGCTTCGAACATGCTCAATGCCTTATGTACGCTGATGATACCAAAATATTTATGAAAATTAAAAACGATATGGATTGTACTGGCCTACAAACTGATCTTAACCGTCTAGAACAATATTATACTGATAATCGAATTGGTATAAATATAAATAAGTGTTCTTTTATTTCGTTTACTCGCAAGAAAAATCCGATCAATTTTGAATACTATATTAATAATGTTAAAATTGCAAAATCGGCTTGTGTTAGGGATCTTGGTGTTCACATTGTGCAGTCAACATTTTCTGATCATACAGAAATGATTAAAAACAAAGCGTACAGAAGCCTGGGTTTCGTATTGCGTGTTAGTCGTCCCTTCTCAGACATAGGTTGCCTAAAAGTACTGTATTACACTTATGTTAGGAGCATGCTAGAATACTGTAGCATAATTTGGAACCCTCAGTATATCATTTGTATTCAAGATTTAGTTATCGGTCGCATTGCCATTTCAAAAATTATGATGAATCCTGCCATTATCATAATCTTACGACTCTCAAAAATAGGCGTGTACTTGCTGACATGTCCTTTTTACACGGAATATGCAACGGATATATAGATAGCCCTGAACTATCAACCAAAATACTGAGTTTCTGCGCCCCGAAAGTTAGAACGAGACACACAAAATTATTTGCTGTAACACGATCAAAAACAAATTACGCACAAAACGCATTGGTCAGTCGATTGCATAGAACTTTTAACAATCAATTTAATGCTACTGATATTTTTCATAGCAGTAGGTATCTGTTTAAGAGGGAAGTTCTTGAAGTACTTGAAGGAAATGGTTAATATGTATATTGCACACACACGCACGCACGCACGCACGCACGCACGCACGCATTCACGCACACACGCACGCACGCACGCACGCACGCACGCACGCACGCACGCACGCACGCACGCACGCACGCACGCACGCACGCACGCACGCACGCACGCACGCACGCACGCACGCACGCACGCACGCACGCACGCACGCACGCACGCACGCACGCACGCACGCACGCACGCACGCACGCACGCACGCACGCACGCACGCACACACACACACACACACACACACACACACACTCACACACACACACGCCCGTACACGCGCGTACACGGATACACAGATCAGAGAGAGAGACGCACCGTTTTTAATTTTTAATTCTAAAATAGTATGTTTTCTAGCTCAAACTTGTTGATTGTCGGTCGATTAATATAAGTCAAAAAATGTATAAAATAGATCCGTTATTGGCTGTTAGTTTATTTCTTAAGTTTTATATACGTTGTAATTAGAGCTGTGGATCTTGTAATAAATAAATAAATAAAAGTGTTTTGTGAGCTTAAGATGGATGAATCTTGTTCAGTTCAGTTCTTAGAACAATTAAAAATTTTATCTAAATATGTTTAAAAATTATTAAGATTATTGTATAACCTAAAACAACGTTATCGTCCTTTCTCACTCGGGGCCACGCTAATCATTAGTCTATAGGTTTCTCTGCCTACGATCGAAATGATCAGATAAAGGTCAAACGAAAGCCTTATGAAAAATCAAAAGTGGTTTTTGTTTTATTTCTAATGCCTCTATTACACTACCCTGAATTAGGGCCCTGAATTAGGGCCCTGAATTAAGGATGTACCAATGAGGGACGTCTTTTATTACACTACCGGTATTTTACGCCCTTACCACAAACTAATAAGACAACTAACGTACGATCATAGTCAGTCATAGGTATGGACAAGTGAAAAAAGTATCCATATTCATTGTATCGATATATATGTTAACGGTATATATTTCACTTATAGAACGTAAATTCAAAAAATAACAACATTTTTTTTAGTCAAATCTCAATTTTTCTTACAGTTATTTCACCCTAGGCAAGTAGGGATATACAGAATTCAAATTTTTCTTTGTTGATGTATTTAACCTACATGTGTGCGTAAAATATAATAGTGTTGGAGATTTAGATTTGTGTGTGCTATAACGACACAAATTTTTATTCAGAAGGTGTATAGTACTGTTTATGTAGTGTTTTCTCTCCCCGCACTAAAAGTGACAAAATATTTTTGTTTGTAGCATAAGGCACATTACTCGTTCATTGGGTTAAATGGTCTAAGGAGAAGATTTACGCTAAAAGTACTCGACAAGGTGATGAACAAAGAATTTTATTTGTACTTTGTAATATATAATACACTTTTCAAAATTATTTTGGAACACTGTGGATCTTTTTGCAATTTATATTTTTACAAAGGTAGTAATTTGCAAAACAGATTCAAATGGCATGGTTTCTATTATAAATAAATAAATTGATCGATTTTTATTTAAAATTTATAAAAGAATGAAACAATGTATAATATTTGTACAAGTGATTTAATGATTTCTTAAATTTACGGGAATACTTCACATTAAATAAAACTATATATATGCATTTTATCGCGTTTAATTAACTTATTTTTAATTCCCCACGTTTCGGGTGCTTTACAGCTCCCATGATCACGAGGGAGACTGAGATGTTTGACGTCCCAATGTCATAGTTAGCCCGGCTACCTTCAGTTTTTGTATATTAATATTTGGTCCGATCTACGGTCCGATCTGTGCTTGAGTTTGGGTGTAATTTTGTTAATTATAGAATCCCAAGTAGATGGCAGCACCCATCTATCTTCTCTATTGAAATTAGGATGTTTTTTTTTGCAACAGCCTCGAGTATTATCCTTGGTAGGAACCGGTATTCTTTTTCGAAGGATTGTGGTTTATCAAATCTGATGTAATGGTGGGAACGATTTTAAACATGTTCACAGACTGCAGACTTCCCAGAGCGTCAGTGCTTCACGTCAGTTATATGTTATTCCACGCGGGTTTTTATAGATTTTTTTGTTTGACCTATGTAAGAGAGACCACATTCACAATCTAGCTTGTCTACTCCTGCATCATGTAGAGGAATATTACACTTGATAGATGGTGAAAATTGACTTATCTTCTTCGGCGGCTTGTTGAATGTTTTAATGGAAGTTCGCTTCACGATGTAGCCAACCTTGTCTGTGACTCCTCTGACATTACGATAGTACAGCAGGCACACGCTCGACTGTGGTCGGCTTCACTCGGTCACTGTGACGTGGGCGCGGGACCCGAAGCTTGTAATCTTGCAATATTTGCTTGAAGAATATTTGAAGATCAGAGGCCAGATGTTTTCTGTCACAGATCCCTTGTGCTCTCTGAAACAAAGATTTACCCGCGGTAGCTAATTACGAAGGATGATGGTGAGATTCACCATTTAAATATCGGTTGGTATGGATTTTTTTCATATACACAATGTGACCAATAGTGTTACCAGGATTTCGAATGACTAAAACATCTAGGAAAGCTTAGCTATGATATATAAATCGGTTAAAATAGTTTAATTTCGACCTGTATCATTCGCCTAAATATTAAAATATCATGTTTCAATCAACCACTTATTGCTATTACGAACTGTGTAATCTACATTGGTACTATACTTTAAAAAAATGTACATAGTACAAGTTCATACTAAAATTGGCAAGTATAGAGATAGAATAGCGGAGTCGAACAGCCTTCTACGGTTTTTCATAATATGAAGATTGTCTTTTGTGAAGTTTCTTCAGCATAGCACACTATTTTTGGTGGGTAACCATTCGTCCCCTCGACAAGTTACGTTGATCCACATTTTTTTCCTTTCGGGACATTTAGGAAACCTGTAATATATAGGTTCCACAATGATATAGGTTCCACAACGATAGGTACTATTTTTAAAAATAATAAATACAAACAAAAATGTAAACGATGACCAAACAAATATCGACTTATAAATCACAACACTGTCGATACACATCTTGTCGTTAGACAAAGACAACTATTGTAATTTGCGTGATAAGGGAAAGGGACATTTTAAAAAGACATCAACCGGTGCTTAACTGGTATCACTTTGCACCATTATATTACCAGTATAAGTTGAACTCCGGTGCATTTGAAATAGGTTTAACGTGATAGGAATAGAATTTACTTACCGCTGAAACATTACGCCATGTTTTGATAACTGGATGTCTTAGCTGCCTTGCCACACCATTTCACTGCACAGGAAGCCATTTGTAATTTATTTTGGATACAAAACTATATTTAAATTGTCAAGATCCGTGTTGGACGTGCCTACGGGTTACAACCTTGGTCGTTACTGATGTCATTATTCTTAGCGTCATTTCGTATGCTAACTATAGCAAGCAAGTGTTGCGCGCGTTTGTGACCTTGTATGTGGAATCTATTAGGGGATAATCTGTGTATGAATGTTATTGCCAACTTAAATGTATTCGTTTTTGGATTTTCGTCTGGTCCAAATGTTGCTGCTCAACACAGACCATCCAGCCTATGAGACATGAAAATATTACGATGTTCTAATTAAGTCAGTCTGTCAAGGTTAAAAGAAAGGAATGTATGCGGGCAGCGCGTGAGATATAATTTAGAAATGTGACACATCCACACATCGTACGCGTAAATATGGAAGACTATGAAAACGTAATGTAATTATAAACAATTGAAAAAAAATACACCATTTAATACATGTAAAGTTGTTTGAAATATATACATGTATTTTACATATCATTTAAAACGATAATCGCTTACCATAAATCCGTTAAGAGCGGAATGTGCTTAAAAAATACAGATACTCTCGTAAACCATGGCTTTGCTTCGGCCTCGGCCGCGACAGCAAGGTGAAAATATCTACATTAGGTAAAATTAACGTAGTATAAAAATGTAAAGGAAAATTACCTTTATTTTTATTAATTAATTAGGGTTTGTAAAACTGTAATTTTGATTTCAAATTATAATTACATATAGATTAATATACACAAATATAATAGAATGACTGTTCGTCTGCACACAAAATAATAACACAAGGGTATTATATATTATATGCAATAGTCGATAAACTTTCATCGATACTTTTTTGGGTATTTCTACTTACACGTGCCGCCTGCAGCCACTCTGATTAATAGACAGAGACGCTACTATGATACTGCGTACTCGAACAAAGACAGCCTCAGAACTAAGACCAGAACACGTAGAACCCTCACAGTTTTAATATTTTAGGATTATTAAATGTTGCATTTACCGGTGAAACGTGAATTTATCCTTCTTGAAATTATGTTTCCTGCTATCACTACTACACCACTTTAATGTGCAAGTAGGCATATTTTACTGTTTTTATTTTAAAAAATTGTAGCGCTAAGGACGCAGTGCACAGGTCTGTTGTCTGGTCACTATCAAACAGGGTAGCATTCGTATTCAACTATGTAGGCTCTAGTTGAGCAGATGAAGTACAGAAATTTGTCGCCTTTTGTTACACGTCTCGTAGGTTAGGTGGCCAGTGCTACTCAATGAATTGAAAAAATTAGACTTAATCTCAAATAAAACTAATGAAAACTAACTAATTTACGTTCCTAATGAAGTTTACTCCATTTGTCGTATTGCTGAAAATAATCTGCGAAATTATAATAAGCATAATGCACAGAAAAACAATTCAGAGAAAGAGGCCAAACTCATTGGTCGTTTTCTATTTCCTATTGTAGAGAAGATGATGAAGAGCATATCAATTCGCAACATCACGACACAAATCTGGCGCGGCTTATTGTAGAACGTTATGTAATATGAATTCAAAAAATATAAAATTTCGCGGATAGCGTTATTAAATCGGCAGAAAACTGTTGCAGATGCAGGGTTATTAAGTACTTAGGTATATATTTATTTCATAGATATTTTTAGTTTCGTGTTTTAGTTGAATAGTTTTTCTCCTTTTTTATTTTGTTTTAATACAAAACGCCTAATTCAAAAAAGTATAATATATATGTAATATGTAATATTTATATAAATATATAATACTATGTATATGAGTCATATCCAAAAAAGTTGTACATATTTTCATATGGTACTCTCCTTTATGTGTCCTAGTAAATTATTCTATTTTATTTTGCAAAAATAATATTGAATATTGTCCAAATTGTCTAACAATATACTAAACTAAACAATTCATTTGTAAAATGAGCAATTTTTTAACAATACTAGCCAAAAATACAATTTCACTTCATCAAAATCGCATAATTTACGAAAAAAATAAGTGTAACCAATGATGTGCTTTTATTCTGCTGACCTAAACAAGCTACACCAATTGAAAATGAATGAACCTATTGATTTCATGCTTTTTAATCGATAAATGACTTGAATAACTATTAAAAAAGCGTGTAAAACTATGTATCCTATTCAATTGAACCATTTACTGACACTCATTTAATGACGCGAATTTCCACTTTTGCTTTTCAACAAAGCTATGGTAGTTTTATGATATTATATGTAGCAACATTGGCATGCATCATAGACTAGTTGCCATACTGCCGCCATTTTTGTTTTCGTGACATTCGTGTTTTCATATGGGTTCAGCGTGTGTGGAAAAAAAGTGTTACTTATTTACTGACGCTGTTCAAGTGGGAAAAAAGTGAGTAAAGAACATGTTACAATTTGCATTACATACGAAAAAACTAATTCAATAGTTAATATCCTGCCGAAGTTAATAATTTAACAATCTATAAAATTATAAGAAAAGTTAGGTTATGGCACCTCAATTTCTTGACACAATTTCATGACTTTCTGACGTCAGTAAATTGTAAAACATGGTTAGGCCGAGTTCACATGGCAAAAATAAAAATAATTATGGTATTTTTTCTACTGTTTTGTGTCAATATATGTTTTCTATCATTGCATCTGTATTGCATCATTTTCAAATGTAAACGTTTATTCATTTATTTTGTGAATATACCTAAAAAAACGCCACAAAAATAAAACATAATATTATTTCTTTATTTTATATCAAAAATAAAAAATAATTAAAGTGCTACTTTATTTATTATACTGATTTATTTGTTTATTTTTATTTTGTTATACTGATTTTTTTGTAATTTTAGATGCCGTTAACTGGCGCAGAACGCCAAAATCGGTATTTAGAACGGTTAAAAATAAAGCAACCGGAGAAGTATGAAGAAAAGCGAAAGAAAAATCTTGATAAAATAAAACAGCGACAAAAGTAAATTGCAAATTTATCAGAGGAGGAAAAACTATTCAAGGAAAAAAATGGCGTGAGGCAAATTAAAAAAGAAAAGATAAGAAACAGGAATTTTTACAAAACCAGAATGAGGAAAAACTAAAAAAAAATGAGAGAAATTCGAGCCGCTTTATACAGAAGTAAATTAAAAATAGAGAATGAAGAACTTGTCAAATGTCAAAGAACTTAATCGGAAAATTATTGCTCTTCAAAAGAAATTATACCGTTGTAAGAAAAAGAATGAACAATTAAACAAATTAGTTAATGATCAAACAGATTCAAAGGATATGCAAGTATTGAACGAACCGTTTTCAACTTACGATGAAGGATATACCAATAATGTGCAAACAGAAAGGACACCAGTTGCTACTCCGTTAAGCAAAACTATCTCTTTTATGGATTCTTTTTCAACAGCAATCCCAGATATCGATAAAAATAAAATAAAGAAGAAAATTTTCGAGCTGAATGTATTATCAAATTCTCCTGAATCACAATACAAGAATACTAACACAAATGTATCAAAAGCGCAAACAAAAAACATTGCTGATAACGAGGTTACCAAAAAGTATCGCTTGAAATCCAATTTTTCACTGAAGTTAGGTCTCAAGGGAAGGATAAGGAATCCTCACGGGCCTAAACACCCAAAAAACAGAATATTAGAACAAGAGATTAAGAATTTTTTCCTTCGAGATGACGTAAGCCGCTCTACAGCAGGGCGAAGTGAAACCAGGACTCGGAGTAAGATAAAAATGCAGAATCGCTTTTTGACTGATACCATAGACAATTTATACAAAAAATATCAATCAGAAGGAGGAAAAGCATCTCGAACAACTTTTGGGCGATATAAGCCGTTTTATGTTATAAGCCCTAATGTGAATGACAGAAACACTTGCCTGTGCACAAAACATACAAATTTACAATTTAAAGCAGATAAACTAAAAGCTTTAGGAATTCTGACAACAAACTCGCTGTCACAGCTTATGAAGGAAGTTGCTTGTGACTGTAATTCCAAAATCTGCATGTATTCTTCTTGTGAGTTTTGTAAAGACAAAATGCCTGAAACGAACACTGAAATTAATGGCAAAAAGGAAATACGTTGGTACCAATGGATTTTGAAAAATCATGAATATGTCAAAGCCAAACCGGAATGTTCAAAGACTATTGTCACCAAGCGATATACAAACAATGAAATTACTGGAACTTTAGGAACTTTATGATTAAAACTACTTTTACGGATTTTATCGCGTTTATTTTTACTTTTTATTTTTAATTCCTACCAAGGATGATACGTGAGGCTATTGAAATTAAAAAACATCCTAATTTCAATAGAGAAGGAGGCTGGGTGCTGCCACCTGCTTGGGATCCTATAATCAATAAAATTAAAACTAAACCCAAGCATACCACTGCAAGACCTCAAGACAGAGTTAGTTCATTTTGCATAGATCGGACCATAAACAATAATTAAAAAAGCTGAAGGTACTCCGGGTTTAACAATGACATCGGGACGTCAGTCATCTCAGTCCCCCGTGACCATGGGTGCTGGAAAGCGCCCGAAACGTCGGGAATTAAAAATAAAAAGTAAAAATAAACGCGATAAAATCCGTAAAAGTAGTTTTAATCATGTGTAGTGTTCGCGTAAATATAAGAAATCATTTAGGAACTTTAGTAAAAAAATTCAAAGAAGAACTGCATATCTTCAAGCGTCATTTTAACATAGTAACTCAAGCTTCAGCTTTCAAAGTGTGCAGAGAAACGATAAAAGAAGATGAGATTATTATAATTTGTGATTTCTCAGAAAATTTCACGTGCAAAATGTCTGAAGAAATACAATCTGCTCATTTTGGCGCAAGCAAAAATCAATTTACTTTACACACAGGGGTGATTTATTTGCAAGGAAACAGTCCCATCTCATTTTGTACCACATCGCCATCGCTTTCTCATGATACTGGTGCGATTTGGGCTCATTTGAAACCGATCATTGAATACGCCAAGGAAAGATGTCAAATGGCACGAGTCATTCACTTTTTCTCCGATGGACCTTCGACCCAGTATCGTCAGAAAAAAACTTTTATTTATTTAACAAAATTATTGGTGAAAGCATCTTTGATTACGGTACTTGGTCCTTTTTCGAAGCTGCGCATGGCAAAGGCCCTGCAGACGGCGTAGGTGGTGCCGTTAAAAGGAAGCTAGAACAATTGGTTGCTTATAAACATGATATACCATCTGCAGAAGTTGCATACGATCTACTGAAAAAGCAAGAAACTGAAGTAAAACTATTTTATGTTCCGGAAAAAGATATAACCGCTATCCAAAAAACAATACCTGATAACCTAATACCTCGGACAGGAACGATTCAAGTTCATCAGATAATTACACATAACTGTGATGGGTCGATTTTTTATAGGAATGTAAGTTGTTATTGCGAATCTGAAAATATGGGGCTTTGCAAATGTTATAATATAAGAAAACACCAACTGATTCGTAAAAAGGAAACCGTTACTAAAAACGACCAGCAAAGGACCCTGAAAACAGGAATAATTCAGGCAAAAGAAAGAGAAATATGGACTCTACAGACACAGAAGTGGACTCTGATGTAACTTATGCTGAAACCAGTGAAAGTGAAGGATATGAGATAAGTGAAGATCTAAGCAGTGAAGATGAAAGAAAATGTACGGAGGTTCATGATAATAAGGAAAAGCTTAAGACAGAACAAAAAAGTAAGGAGAATATGTTCGTGGACAGAGAGATAACAGAAATGGAAGAAAGAAAAAATACTATTTCCAGAACAAACAATGAAAAAGAGAATAAAAGACTTAGACTTCATGAATCAAACTGTAACTTAATAACATCTCGCCATACAAATATAAAAATATTACGTGATATTGAGGTGGTTAATGTCCTAGACGAAAAAACTGGACAATTTATAATGAAAGCAAACAAGAATGTAGTTGATGCCGTTTCCAAAGATGCTGAAATTCCTAAGATTGGAAATTTTATTTTTACAAAATTTTATTCAAAACATTTAACGAAAATTTACAGATACGTATGTTTAATCGAGGATATGCATAGTTGTAAAAGGACTGAAATCAAAAAAAAAAAAGTAAAAATGTGTTTCGAATTGTTGAGGACGATATCTCTATAATAGATTTTAAAGACATTATTGAATTTTTGCCTTACCCTAGTAAAGAAAATGAAAATTATATTTTTAGGCGAGCTATAGATATTAACGAAGCATGATCAAAATAACTTTAATTGTTAATATTTTTCTGGAAGTAGGGAACCTGTTATGTTAATATTATGATGATTCTTAGAGTTAAAGCTTTACTTTCTGATGCTTTACTTCAGATTGTTCTATATAAGTAATAACATTGTTGTAATCGGTACATGTTAAAACAAATGCAAGGCATGTTATTTTTTGTTTTGTCTAGAAGAGTTTTTTTTTGTTTAATGTTGTAACTTAAAGCTTCAGATTTTTTATATAAGTAATAACATAGTTGTAATGAGAACATGCTAAACCAAATGCAAGGCATGTTATTTTTGTTTTGTCTAGAAGAGTTTTTTTTTCTAACATACTAGAAGTTTTGTGTTGTATTAAGTATACTAGATGTTACGAGTTTGATTTGTAATACTAGTAAGATACCAAAGTAATTCGTGAGTAGAATACTGATGAATGATTTTCAAATATTTTTTACTATTCCAAACACACCTTTACATTTACAATTTCCTAACATTTCTTGACAATACCATTTCTTAACTATTTCTTGACGTATATTTTTTTTGGATATGAGTCATATACTGATATACATCTATTCCTAAAATACATACTTCTTAATACATCTATTCTAACAGAATAATATAATGACATATAGATTTGTGAATATTATTACAGCACAAGATATTAGTATATAAATAATTTTAATAAAATATTCGTTACAAATATAAGTAATTTTATATTTCTCTCTTTGTAAATTTATGATAAATAATTCTAAACGCAACCGAAATATTAATTTTGCGACTATTTCTACTATTAAACTTTGCCCAATTTTTTGGGGAAATTGTCATTTACTCGCATACATTACTTATTTTCTTTTTTGCGTGTGGACAAACGTAATTACTGGTCGATTATGCACATATTCATTGTGTTGTTGCTTCAATTTTGAATGACACTATCACTCTACGTCTAATTCTCAGAGTAATTACTAGCATAGAGAGAGTCCTAAAATAGGAACAAAATTCTTATAGCTTAAGTCTTAGTAAAGTACAAAATAAGATAGCTTTATTATTCTCACCTTCTTTCTTCTACAAGGTGGTTACCGTTTTTTCATCCCATAGACTTCTGAGTATATCATATTATTTGTTAGGAGGTAGTGAATTCTTTTTTGCCCCCGCTATACCGCCGTTATCAAGTTCCTACCTTATCTTCACGATTTAGAAATATTTTCATCCAATTAGATAAATCTTTTTTTAAATATAATCGATGGTTTATATTTCCGCTAAACAAGTGGTAAATCTAAATAAATAAAAATCAATTACCACATATATGAAAGATTATCACTTCAGAAAGGCTGAATAGATTTCGATAAACTCTCACACTTATAATTAGACCCGGTATGTGGCATTGTAGTCAAGATAGAAAACAGTCGTGAAAAACCTGGGCGGGTCGTTGGTCAGCATATAAAATTATGATTACAAATAGGATCAAACTCGCTCATGTAACGTGTGTTAAGACTTATTATTGATATTATTAGTTTATTATATTTATTAGTGTTTATAGTTTGCGAAACGAATATTTGAAATGAAATATAATAATCATTATCACTTGATTTGGAAAACAATTTACTTAATCGTTCGAATAATAATAAATTTGGTCCCGTTTTTTTTAAAAATATTTTTAGGCATATAAAGTAAATAACAATAAATAACTAACCAAAAACGAGTGTATCGATGTATATTGTTGCTAACATTGCGAACGAAATCACTATATATTACAGACGTAACGTCTTGTAAAGTAACGTCATACATAATACTGCTACAATAGATATGTCATTTTTCTAGTAAACCAGAATTAATGGTGGTTAATATAGCGCATAGCGCCATATTATAGCACGCTATCTCTTCATAACACAACGCGTGCTATGTAAATAGTCGCCATGGCGCTATTGCGCTATGGTGCTTTAGCACTACTAAACATTACGGCAACTAGTTCTAGCAGCAGCGCTGTTGAGAGAGGACGTGTGACGCAAATTTGATATAGTAGCACGCTATTCATCGCGCGCGATCTAATTTAGCATTAGACGTTGTTTAGTTAGTGTATGCTGTATATTTATAAGGGATCAAAGGACACAGTTGTCTGCTATAAAAGAAGCCTAAATAATGTAAATTTTTAAATGTAAATAAAATATAGATACAAAAGTGTATATAACATTGTATGTAAACAGTTGATATTTATAAATACCATCAATAAACTTTAAAATACACCTTTACTTGATTTATAATTTATATTAAGGTTAAAATAACGTTTACATCAATTATAATAAAAAATAATTAATTTTATTCCGTTTTAAGAAGCATATACCTTAAAAATATTTTTAGGATTATAGAAATTATAAGCCTGAAAAGTATGAAAAAGCATTCATTGGTTTTTCTTTACCGCTTTATTGTATTTAAGTATAAATTGCGACTTATTACGAAATAATATTCCTGTATAGCACGCGGTATATCCAAGGAATGACAAGTAATGTAACGTGCTACGAGATATAGCGTGCTGAAAAACTTAACTTAACCTAACTTAACGCGCTTGCCGGCCTCCTACACGCTTTCTTATAAATAGCGCGCTATAACATAGGGTATTTAAAAGCGCGCTAGAAATTTATAGTTTATAGTCTATAGCGTGCTATTGATTTATAGTCGTTTTGAACAACTTTAATCAGAACAAGCGAGTATACTTACTCTCATATTTGGCATAGTATAAAGAGACCAAAGATGACCACTTGATATTTCTATTTCCACGCATGAGTTACACGCGTCATCTTTCAATAGATTTGTTCCTTTTTGCCTTATTTGAAATATAAATTAGAAAAATCGAGACAAGTATACTGACTCAATTTATGTAGAATTGTAGGTTCTCTCTATGCACACGTATGTATGTAATCTAAGCAGGCAAACTATGCTTATAAAAGGGATTCAATCTCAGAGTAATTACTAGCATAGAGAGAGTCTAAAAAACAGAACAAAACCACATCTAACCCAACTCTTTATGCATATGAAATTTCCTACAGGATAAAAAAGATAGTTATATGAATGCGTAGACAGAGAAACCTATAGACAAATTGACGCGTTCTTTCGCATTCGCACACGAAAAAGATGGATTTATGCATACGTCTTGCATAGAAATGAGACAAAGCGGTGTGATTGTTTGTCCCTTTCGCCATGCTGGTTTTTTCATTTAGCAAACTACACTTTGCTAAACAACTTTGAGTTCGTAGCGATCTAATGAGTTTACAAGTTGGTTTAAGTGAGAAAGAAAGTGTTTTGTGAGCTTAAGATTGGTGAATCTTGTTCAGTTCAGTTCTTAGAACAATTAAAAATGTTATCTAAATATGTTTAAAAGTCATAAAGATTATTGTATCACCTAAAACTACGTTATCGTCCTTTCTCACTCTAGGCCACGCTAATAATTAGTCTATAGGTTTCTCTGTCTACGGATCGTACGCATAACTTTTACTATACCAAAGATAAATAGATATATAACATGTATAGTGCATACTCCACCTCCAGTATACTCTTTAGATCAGCGTTGCCATTTACACGGTAATTGCCGTGTTACACGGTAATTTGGGTCTATTCAGCAATAAAACACGGTACACGGCAGCATATTAATTGCTGTGTTCTAAAACACGACAATCCAATGGCTACTAATTTTTTCCGAAATGTTTATCGGTAGTCGATAAGTCATTACAATGCACATCACTAAACTACACTATATGTAGTCATTACTCTATGCGCGGGGAAATCCAGACGTTAATTCGACATACATTCGTGCACACTTCATTGTTTGTGATATTCATTTAATTCTTTCGTTTTTGAAAAGTACGTTAAGAAGATATACTGTTGTTTATTTACTTTATTTAACTTTACTAGCACTTTATCCGATCCCAAGGAAATTGTGTAAATTTCAAACCGACAAAACAAATGATAGACAATATGAAGGAAAATAATAAATATAAATTGAACAAAGCCGAAGAAGAAGTTTTGGTAATAAGAAATGATGATAAGAATGATGATGGTGGAGTAATGTTTTTATGTCATGTTTAATCTTACGTGTTAATCGAAAATAAATAAAAATGTACACGGCAATTTTGTGGTTTTTGTTCCAAAACACGGCAATCCAGATCCCAAACCACGGCAACTTAAAATTTCGAAATGGCAACCCTGCTTGGGATTGAATCATTGGGTGCGTTTGGCGGAAAAAAGCGCTGGCAAGCGCTTGTACTCAAAATGTCGAAACTAAACAGTTTTCGGCCAGGACACGTTTGCTATCTTCAGTAGCGCTGACACAATTCGCCATTTTGCTTATTTAATTTGTTTGTTTTGAAGTAGAGTTTATGATTTGTTTTGTGCAATATTTGTTTTAAGTAATATAATGACATGAATAATGTTATTAAAAAATCATGATTGGTAAGTTTTTAACGTGAAAACTTTACAAACATATAATTCAATTAGGTTAGTTTCCCCGGTTAAAACTAACTTCGTGTCCTAGAGGAAAATAGCTACTTACGATTTGACAGCGCTTACTGCTTACGATCGCCATTTTGCTGACAAGCGCTTGCTAACGCTTTTTTTCTGCCAAACGCACCCATAGACAATCATAGATAAATAGATGTTATAGATATAGATTATAGTTCCAGGTATATATAATGTACTCTGTGCAAGCTATTATTTACCTATTTGCTTGAACGATCATAATAATCGAGGAATTATTATTTAAGAAAATTTTAATTTGCAATTAATTATAAATAAGTTTGCTTTTTGCAAGTTTGCTTTGTTGTTATTGAAAAAAATTATTACGATTTAATATGCAAATGGCGGGACTGGAATCAATGGTCGTAGAAGAGGTTAAGCCAGTTGATAGAGAAAAGGTACTTTACTATAACTTCTAACAAACTAAACAAAGTTACCTTTCTTATTTAAACGATGAGGATTAAATGAGTTGCCCAAACTATATATCAAACTGTACTATTGCGTGTACTAACACGAAATAAATATATTTGAAGTATTAGGTTAAATACAGTAATAAAACTTAGAAACATAAACTGAGGAATTTTTTAACCAAAATACCAGGGTTTAATAGACTATTTGATGTTATATTATGTAAAGCATCTTTAAAATTTTTATTTTAGTTAAAAAAAAACTAGTAAGTATTCATTTAATTCTGATATTTTTCAGACTTGCCCATTATTACTTCGTGTGTTCTGTTCTACTGGAAGGCATAATACTCCTGGTGACTATGCTAGGGGCAATGTACCTCAAAACGAACTTCAAATTTATACATGGATGGATGCGACACTAAGAGAACTTACTGGGTTAGTGAAAGAAGTTAATCCTGAGACACGACGTAAAGGAACTTATTTTGATTTCGCAATAGTATATCCAGATATGAGAACTCCAACTTATCGCATGAGAGAGATTGGTGTGACATGTTCAGGCCAACGTGGTGGTGATGATAATAAAACCTTAGCTCAAGTTAAATTTCAGATTGGCAACTATCTAGATATTTCTATTACTCCATCCAATAGAATGCCACCCCCCATGAGGAGACCACAACCATATATGAATAATCGTCCTTATTAATTCAATTATTAACTAATATAATGTGATATGACGACGAATTATAAATGAGATCTTATCAGTTAATTACAGTGGTTTGGGTACATACACTTAAATATTATTTAATTCTGTATCCCTCTTTCATAGGGTTTGTTAAGTGATTTTAGCAGAATGTAACGTAAATAGTGATAACCTAACTGGTTTTAAAAACTAGTGATATCTGTAACTAGGTTTTAATACAGTTACAGTTTTTTTAGGCAAGTTGATTTGTCAGTGTTTTAGTTTCTTATGAAACAAAAATATTGAGTAACTTATGTTACTTATCACAAGCTTTATGTTTATGTAGTTTTGCAGCTTCATAATCAGAATTATACATATTTAGGACTGACTTTATTATAAAATCAAAACATGAATTTAATAATTATAATAACCAATACAACCAATAAACCAATAATAATAAATAATTGCATTGTTATTAAGTTTCATTTGATTTTCTAATAAATATAGGTATATTTTAAGAATATACTAGCTTGCCAGGCAGATGCTGTTCTGCCCTTTTCGACAACCCTTTGTCATGTCCTAATAAAAATCCTTAAATACACAAAAAAAATTTGTCAGTCACCCATGGGCAAAAAAACTATCCTATCTCTCAAGTTGGACCAAACTGCACATGGTGTTCAAATTTGATTAAAATCAGTTAAGTAGTTTAGGATTCCATCGTGGACAAACAACATGACATGTAATTTATGTATATTAAGATTAAAAATAGGTAACCAAGCAAATTGACATGAAATTAAAAAAGTACTTGTTTGATTTATTCATAAGATACAGTTAAGTGTTTTATACTATAAGAACAAAGAAGAAAAAATTCTCATGTGGTAGCGTCATAGCAGTAAGTAAAGTGGGAGGTTCACCCCCTACTAGATGCTGACGACCTGGTAAGAGAGGTAGTCAATAGACATAACTGGCTCAGAATTATGCATTTTGGCATTCATTAGAGAAAACCTATGTTTAGCTGTAGACTTCTAACAATGATAATGGTGAAATGAAAATGGAATAGTTTACAATTTTAGTATTAAAACTAGTTCAAATAATATTACTATGAATGGAAAAAATATTATTATTTTTTAGTGAGTTCTAATATTTTCCTTTAAAATAGTTATAAATGTTTAAAGCTTATTTAAGAAATTATCTGTTAGCATACATGGTTAAAATAAATGTATAAATAAACAGGCAATTTTGGATTTATGCTATGTTAGTTCCTTAAAATATTCAACAAAAAATAAAAAATTGGAGTATTTTTTACCAAATTAGAAACAGAATCAGATGTCAAAGCAAATGTGTAGATAATATAGTTTATGCAATTAGTAAAGCAGTATTCTATTTATCAAATTTGCATTTGAGAATGAAACTACTAGATATCCAAAAAGTATATCAAAATTAAATATTTCTTAATAAATTACTCAGTTTTCACGTTAATGTTGACTTTCTGTTTAGCAAACTGAAAATAAATTTATAAAGATCAAACTAGTTTTGTTTATTTATGAAAAATTTTCGCATATTTTTAAAACTAATAAACATTCACAATTGACTGAGTTTTCTAAAAGCTAGTTTCATTTACATACTGATAGAATTTTTTTTATAGTATAAGGGTGACAAACATGCACACAGTCCACCTGATGGTAAGTGATTGCTGTGGTCCATAGATCTGCATCTTCCTCGATTATGAATCAAAATACAGATGAGTTGTTAACCCTTGGGACTGAGATGGAATGCCTCGTTTCCAGTAAAAAGGGTCTCTGTTCTCTACACTCACCATATGAAACACAGCAGCATTAAGCTGCTATTTTATGCTGTTATTCTGTGAGAGAGTGGTCCTTCCCCGGTCGAACAGACCCATTAGTGCTACAACTATATTACTAATATAAAATAATTAAAGAAATAAAACCCTTTTATGGTTGTCAATAGAAAAAGAAAAGAAATATTATGCACATGTAGAAAGTGTAGAAAAAATCAATAGTTGTCAAGATTGGAAAAATACTACTAGAGAGATAAATTTCATGAACAATTTAAATTGTGTACAATTACAGCACAGACATGGAACACTCATATAGTATATGTACATAGGGGTAAGTATAAATTGCACTTGACCATTTTTTTAAAGGCCTGACTTCTTAAAACTGGAAGGTTTTTTTCAGTTTTTTTTGAAGTCGGTTATTTTATTATGTTATTAGGTTATTTTCACTCTTGAGTTTCATAAATATCATGTAATTATAGAAGAATTATAAGACCGCGTCATAATATGGATCTTGGCATTGAGTTATACAAAACTAGAGGAGCAAACCGAATTACCGCGCGTCGAAAAAAGTGTAACCACTATCCAAACGCGACGATGTAGCCTTGAAACTAATAACAATTTTAAATAAACATATATCTATCTCACTTACACAAGTTGCGAAAACAATATCGTCGCTAAGATTAGACAAACCGAATTACCGCGCGTCGAAAAAAGTGTAACCACTATCCAAACGCGACGGTGTAGCTTTGGAACTAATAACAATTTTAAATAAACATATATCTATCTCACTTACACAAGTTGCGAAAACAATATCGTCGCTAAGATTAGATAAAGATAGACACACAAACATGCAATGGCGAGTTGGTGTGGCTTACTATATTAAATTTTACCTAAAATACGCAATAAAAATGAGTTTTTTAAGCTGCAGTTAATTGTTTTTATATTAAAAAAGTATATTTTATTTCAAAATCCTTATTGCGTCCCCTTAGAAAAAAAAGGATACAAAGCTTATCAGATGAATAGAAGTAAACATAATGATGAAATAAAACATATTTTTTATAAGTATTTTTATTGTACTAATAAATCATACAATATAAAATAGGTAATAAAATATAATTAATATAAAATTTATATGAAATTATAATTACAGTAGAGCGTCGATTATCCGAATTAATTGGGGGACATAAGTGTTCGGAAAACCGGTTTGTTCGGATAATCGAACGATGTAATTGTATGTATCAATATAGTAATTAAAACGTATTTATAATATGTAATATAAATTTAATTTATGACAGTTGTATTACAAGCTGGAGCAGTAATAATAATAATATAATAATAATAATATAATAATAATATGGATGATGGAATATGTAAAAACGCGCAAAGGGCCGCTGCCTGGAGGTCGCCAGGGCGCGTCTGGTGCTGGCGCTGGACGCGACAGCATGCGAACCGCCAGCCGAGCGAGAGGTGCTGCACGACCACCCATCAGCCCCTCGCATCCATCATCCCCACCAGCTGGCTTGGTGTCGGCAGGGTCTTCGCAGGCCCAGCAATCGGCACCCGCCACTGGTGGAGTACGCCGCATGCGATGGACAACCGAAATGAATACTAACGCATTGCGGGCGTATTTTAGGGCGAAAGGGGGAGAAGTTGGAGGTTTGGCGTATCGGGCTAGGATGCATCGTCTTTTTGCTGAGCTGGAGCCATCTTTAACCGTCTCAGAGCAAAACCTGGCAGACCGGGTTCGGTATATCTTGCGCTCAAATATATTTGATGTCGCCGAACTCGAACGACTACGACGTGAGGCTGTTCCCTCATCGGATGAAAATGCTACGGCTGAGGATGCGGCACCACAAATTGCAGAGCAACCCGCAAATGTGAATGCCGCCGTGAATACCCCAGTTGTGGTTGATTCAAACGATGATGGAACAGTCGCCCAGGAACTGGAATTAGAGCATATGAGGAGTACATTGGAAGAGGCGATTGTGGAAACGCGCAGTACGCCTCTCGAAAATCGACCGCGACTTCCCCGCATAGCCCTAAGCAAGCGGAATCGGGCTGTCGTGAGGGCTCTGAACCCAATGCTGGTGACCTATTTGGAAGCCAGCCGGGACCTTTGCGAGACGGACTCAATTCTTTTTGGCGCCGCACTGGCAGTGTGCCGTATTATAGGCGCCAAACTTTCCACGGCTGGACGCGCTACTGGACAAAGTAGCGCTATCCCAGCCTGGAGAATAAGAATTGAAGAACGTATCGCAAAGGCTAGGGCCCTCATCGGCAGACTGATATGCTTCAGGTCAGGCAACAACAGGCCAAAGATTGTGCGCACCGTCAGGATGGCATTTGCTGGGACAAATGTTAGATTGTCCCAGCCGGAAATAATGCAAAAACTGACGGAGCGCATAGACGACCTGAAGCAGAGAATCGCTGCTTGGGGAAAGCGGATTCGGCGATATACCGAGAGGTCGACAGGGTTTAACCAGAATCGTCTCTTCCAGAGTGATCAGAAGAGGCTCTATAAATCGTTGGAGCGACCAATGGTAAGTGGAACGGGCCCAGCACCGAATCAGGCCGACACTGTAGCATTCTGGCACGGCCTGTGGTCAGAGCCCATAAACCACAGCGAGGGCCCTTGGACGGAAGTTGTGGCGAGTCAGTGTGCGAGTATAACGCCCATGGACCCCATCATTATAACGCCGGATGACGTAGCTGAGGCGGTCCGTAGGGCCCCGAACTGGAAAAGTCCGGGACTCGACGGGCTGCATCACTACTGGCTGAAGGGGTTTGTGGTGTGTCACACTGTGCTCGCCCGACAGTTCCAAGAGGCTCTCAACCAGAATTCGCTCCCGAGCCTCTTCACTACTGGGATCACTCATTTGGTTCCTAAAGACCAGGTTACCACAGACCCGAGCAAATACCGCCCCATCACGTGTCTGCCGACCATATACAAGACACTAACATCCATTTTGAGCGCGAGAATCACTCGTCACCTGGAATCAAATCAGGTGATGTCGCGCGCTCAAAATGGATGTCGGGGCGGCGGCCGTGGAACCAAGGAACCACTCCTCATTGACGCGGTCATTGGCAAAGTGGTGAAACGCAACCGTCGGAACTTCTCCGCCGCCTGGATAGACTACAGAAAGGCATTTGACTCGGTGCCCCATACATGGCTAAAGAGGATCCTCGAGCTGTACAAGATTGACCGTACAGTTCGAGACTTCCTCGAGCGGTGTATGGGGCAGTGGAGTACGATCCTCTGTCATCTAGGCGAGCGGATGACGGATGCGGAAAGCCGCATAAGGATAAGAAGGGGTATATTCCAGGGCGACTGTCTGAGTCCAATCTGGTTCTGCCTCTCTTTGAACCCTCTCAGTACTTTACTGGAGGGTTCCGGGAGGGGATTTCAGCTTCGGAAAGGAGGTACAAAAGTGACCCACCTCTTCTATATGGATGACCTCAAATTATTCGCCTCCAGTCGCTCCCATCTTATGGAATTGCTAAACATCACTCGTAAATTTAGCAATTCTATTGGAATGGAGCTGGGGACGGATAAGTGTGCGGTCCTCCATGTTGAGAGGGGTAGGGTTGCTAACTCTGAGGGCATAGACTTATCTATGCCCGTCAACTTAAGGACCGTTTCCGAGGCTGAAACATACCGATATCTGGGTATGTCACAGAACATGGGTATCGATGAGGCTGGTATGAAACAGTCAGTTTGCGACACGTTTTATGCACGCTTGACCAAAGTGCTTAAGAGCCTTTTGTCCGGTGTGAATAAGGCACACGCATATAACGGCTGGGTCATGCCTGTCCTCATGTATACCTTTGGCATACTCAGGTGGACTCAGACCGAACTTAACGCCCTGGATAGAAAAGTCCGCACTACTATGACGTCCCATAGGATGCATCATCCGAGATCGTCGGTAATGAGGCTGTACTTGCCGCGAAAGCATGGTGGGCGTGGCTTCCTGAGCGCGCTCACCATGCATAATCGCGAAGTGTGCAGCCTCCGTAATTACTTCCTGGTGAGATCGGATGATCCATTCTATAATGACGTCATTTCTAGTGATAAAGGACTTACCCCTCTATCCTTAGCCAACGAGCAATGGCAGGACCCGGCAGTACTAAGCATTTCCGACCGGGAGACCGTATGGAAGGAGAAGGAGCTCCACGGGAGGTACTACAGGGTTCTACATGAGCCCTTCGTAGATACAGTTGCCTCCCTCAACTGGCTACGTTTCGGTGACCTCTTCGGGGAAACCGAGGGTTTTGTCTGTGCAATACAGGATCAGGTTATTAAGACCAACAACTATCGGAGATACATCCTAAAGGATGGCACCGTTGACGTCTGTCGAGCTTGTCGCCATCCCGGTGAGTCACTTAGGCATGTCATCTCCGGTTGTTCGGCGCTTTCTAACTCTGAGTACTTGCACAGGCACAACCTAGTAGCCAGAATTCTACACCAGGAGCTCGCTCTGAAATACGGTCTCGTGGGCCGGAAAGTGCCGTATATATATATATATATACTTATATATACTTGCCGGAAGCCGTGCTCGAAAATGACCGCGCCAGGCTCTACTGGGACCGGGCCATCATCACAGACAGGACTATTCTTGCGAATAAGCCTGATATTGTGCTGATGGACCGGGCACAGTCAAGGATATTTTTGGTCGACATTACCATTCCATATGACGAGAACCTCGTGAAAGCCGAAACAGATAAACGAACAAAATATCTGGACCTGGCTCACGAGGTGACCGATATGTGGGGTGGTCTGCCGGCCGAAATTATTCCTGTAGTTGTCTCTGCGAATGGGCTAATCCCAGTCAGTCTCTCGGGTCATCTGAGGCGACTGGGACTCCGTGACGGACCGCTCCAGGCTCAAATGCAGAAGGCGGTGCTCCTCGATACCGCCCGCATCGTCCGCCGGTTTCTTTCCCTTTCCTCCTAACCCTCGGCCGTTTGGTCTCCCCTGCCGAGGGCTGCCATCTGGTTGGGCTTTTATTTATTTATGTATTTTTGTATTTATTTTATGTTATTAATATTTATGTATATTTATCGTTTCATTTTAATTTATAATTATATATTTATATAACCCAACCAGATGAGAAAACTATATAGATACCCCAAATAATAATAATAAGTCAGGTCAGGCCACAATTGGAGTACGGAGCGCCTGTATGGAACCCACTTTATAATAAATATAATCATAGCATTGAAATGGTACAAAAAAAGTTCTTGCGTCGCATTAATTATAAATATCACCGTGAGCGTTTATCATATGTGCTCCTTTTAACAAAATATAAGCTCTTAGACTTAAGGTCTAGGCGCACTCAACTTGAGGCAAGATTACTTTACGATCTGTGCAATAACAAGTATGATTGCGCAGATATAATTAATCGAATTAGTTACTCCGTACCATCTCGGGCGCGTATGCGTTCTTTGCGTCCTCACTCACTCTTTGCTGTGCCAAGATGTCGGACAAACGCTGGTATCAGATCACCCCTTCATCGCATGGTTGACACATACAACAAAAAATTTAATTCTGTAGATTTATTTACTTGCAGTACCAGATCCTATAACAGACAGCTAGTAAACTTGCTGTTAAACACTTAATATCTCTTTAATCTCTAATTATAAATCATCTAACCAATGACTATATATATATATATATATATATATATATATATATATATATATATATATATATATATATATATATATATATGTACATGCATAAAGATATAGGTACACACGCGTGCGCGATCGCATGCGAGCGCACATATGCTAACACACTAAACTCTAACCTCTAATATATGTCAAAATAATATTTTAGAAATTAAAATACTTTTCTTTTACAAAACCAGGTCCCTCACATGTTATCTTATTTTTTTATACTCAATGTTTGACCATCGTCGTTGAGTTTATAATAAGTAATAAATTGTAATAGAACATAAGCTTTAACATAAGACATATTGTAAACTTGTTTGTGGTTCTCCAAATAAATAAAAAAAAAAAAGTAAGGCGTAGGGAAGTGACGACCCCATCGCCCGCTGACGAAACAGTTAAGTGACAAAACTGCTACGTCGGTGCAGTCAGGCTGCGCCTTGCCAAGAGGTGTGAGCGCCGTGCCTCGGCAGTACTCAGGGTGCAAAGGCCCGTTTGTGCTTACGGCCGTACAATGATACAATGAAACGGTGCCGGGCCTGGGCGTCTCCCGTTAATTGACGCCCAAAAATGGATGATGGATATAAGTAGAAAGCGTATAGGGCCGCTGCCTGGGGGTCGCCGGGGCGCGTCTGGAGCTGGCGCTGGACGCGGCAGCATGCGGGCCGCCAGCCGAGCGCGAGGAGCTGCAAGATCACCTAACAGCCCCCCGCATCCATCATCCCCACCAGACGGCTTGATGTTGGCAGGGTCCTCTCGGACTCGGCAAGCGGCATCCGCCGCTGGTGGAGTGCGCCGCATGCGTTGGACAAGGGATATGAACGCAAACGCATTGCGGGCGTAAGGGGAAGAAACTGCGGGGATAGCGTATCGGGCTCGGATGCATTGCTTTTTTGCTGAGCTGGAGCCGTCTATTCCCGTCACGGAACAAAACCTGGCAGACCGAGTTCGGTACATCATGCGCTTGAAAATATTTGATGATGCCGAGCTCGAACGACTACGACGTGAGGCTTTCACGCGCGCGTCGTCGTTCGCATCGCCTGTGCCCGGTGCCTAACGTACGAGCATTATCCGTGTACGAGTTATCTATCGTGTGACCGAACCGACCGGATTCGCGGCAACACGACGCAGCGCTAGTGCCATTGTGTATTAGGCACAGAGTAATAACTGGTATAGAGGTAACTGCGTGTTGTGCCATAGCAACATCATGGATAACCCTAGCAACAGATTTTGTCAAAAGGATCAATTAAGTGATGGCGAGGGTCCGCTCAGGTCTGGTAACATGAGTGTGGACGAAAACCTTGAAATAGTGACACCCCCATCTTTTGTAACATATCGCAAAGCAGCCTCAGGCTCTACAAATCCAGACTTCAGGAGTGAGCTTCAGTCTTTCCAGAATAAAATTCTCAACATGTTGGAAAGCTACTTCTCACGGCAGGATGAAAAGATCTCCAAATTGGTAAAGGATACTGAGGATGTCAAGACCTCAATAGGAGTTATGAGTAACATCTTCGATGACTTGAGTAGGAAAATTGAGGATGTTGACCATCGACTTAGCGTGCTGGAAAAAAAATCAACTTCTGTCTACCCAGATTCAAATCAACTCGTCGAAATTCAGGCAAGGCTGGACTACATGGAGCAAATATCGAGAAGTTGTAATGCCGAAATCAGTAATCTTCCGGAAAGGCGTGGCGAGAACTTGCTAAAAGTAGTCCAAAATATAGCTAGTATTTTAAAACAGCCAGTTACTTCACAAGATATTGTGGCCGTTCATCGCGTACAACAGTTAAAGCCAACTAGCTCACGACCGAGGAATATAATTGTCAGATTCTCGAGTCAAATATTGCGTGATAATTTCATATCTGCAGCACGTCTTGAGAAAAATATAATATCTGAACAACTAAAAATTGAAGGAACGTCTCACAAGATCTACATAAACGAGCATCTAACGCTAAACAATAAAAAGCTATTTCGTCAAGCAAGAGATGCAGTCAGACAACATGGATATAGATTCATCTGGGTCAAACACGGAAACATCCTTGTTCGGGCAAAAGACACCTCCCCTGCTTTCACTATACGTTCTGAAAAAGATTTACTTAAAATTAAACCAATTAACATCGCCGAAACATAGTTTATATTTTTATATTGTATTTCTGTACGTTTTTACTTTAACTTTGGGTTATATGATCGGAGAAGCTTATATTTGTCAATTTTATACACGCTATAGTGAAATTAGTTACTTAGTGTTTGCTCTCAGTAATTGTTGGAGGTGTCTGCTCTCAAGTGTGCATTACTCTGTAACTTTGCACGTATTTGAGTGTTTTACCGTATACCCCGTAATAATGTTCGTTACCTACCATCAGAAATTACTGTTGATAAAACTTGGTGTTTACTGTTTTAATAATTTTATGCGGTATTCTGCAACTTATTCTGTGTGCATTACTAAAATATCGTGTGTGAAAAAACATTTAATTGCAGACTTGGTGGTAATGTATAATCTAAACTATGATAATTGTCACTTTATTTACACAAAAAGTAATAAGTTATCGCCTTCCTATTTTTTAACAAAAATGGTAAAAATTATTTACATGTTGTTCAATAAAAGAGGATAATAAATTAACTATTTACTATCAAAACTGCAGAGGTTTACGAACCAAACTTAATACTTTATACAATAATATACTTGCTGAGTGTTTTGATATTATAATATTAACTGAAACGTGGTTAATACCTAATATTACTGATTGCGAGTTAATAGATCCCCGTTATTTAGTATATCGGTGTGACAGAGACCGGGTGGCCTGTGGTAAGTCGGATGGGGGTGGTGTTTTGGTGGCGGTGCGCCGAGGACTAAGAGCCATTCGTTGCGTAATCAGGCCACCACCAATGTCTGATGATAATATATGCTGCAATGTGCCCTCTAATATTGACTATGTTTTTTTGAGATTCGAAACATCCGTGCACCATAAATGTAGTGTAGTTTGTGGCGTTTACGTTCCGCCAAACCAAAATGTTAACACATACGAATTATTATTTAATGCTTTTCATTATGAATTGACTTCTAGTGTGGTTAACGATTTTTTTATTTTCGGGGATTTTAACCTACCACACGTGGAATGGGTTTCTAATGATAAGTACGCAACTATGCGAGATCCTCTAAATAGTTTTACACCTACCTACCGACTACTTTCTAACTTTTTCTCAGTATTGAATGCCAAACAATACAATATATTTAAAAACAGTATAGATCGCATTATTGACCTCTTTATAAGTAACACTGATACTTGCAACTGTGAGCTACCACTGACTCCCTTGGTTCAAATTGATAATTACCACCCACCTTTCATAGCACATATATTTTTAGACGTATTACAAAAACCAATGATTCGTTGTGCAAAACCTAAGTATAAATTTATTGAAGCTAATTACGTTGATATTAATGGTGAAATAAATTCTATAGACTGGGCCAGTATACTGTACGGGCTCTCGTTGGAGACGGCTGTATATATTTTTTATGAGGAGATAAATAAAATTATTAGAAAACATGTGCCCTTACGGCCTACTAAATCAAAAGAATTTCCTATATGGTTCTCACGTCCTCTTATTCATGTCTTTAAAAACAAAGAAAAAGCATGGATTAGATGGAAAAAGTATGGTAATAAATCGGATTATGAGACTTTTGCAATATTTCGTAGAAGATTCAAATTATTATGTAAAGATTGCTATAACACCTATATTAATTCAATCGAAACTGGTATGCATAAAGATTTAAAACTGTTTTGGTCATTTGTGAAAACGCGTGAGGATAAAAATGCCATTCCCAACAATATGACATATAATAATTCTCAATCTAATGACCCGCAAGAAATATGCAACATGTTTTCAAAATACTTTGGATCTGTGTATGTGGAAAGAGATGCAGCATTGGTGGACCTAGACTCCTTGCCATGTACTAATACTAATGACATCTTTCTAAGTGATATATTCTTCTCATTAGACACTATAATCAAAACACTTAAATCCTTAGATGTTGCTAAGGGTTCAGGACCAGATGGTCTACCGCCGTTCTTTTTTAAGCACACCGCAGACTCCATAAGCGTTCCTCTCTTTCATATCTTCAACCGTAGTCTACGGGAGGGATACGTACCAAAGATCTGGAAGTCAGCAAATATTACCCCCGTCTTCAAGAGCGGATCAAAAAATATTGTTTCAAATTACCGTCCGATCTCGCTTCTGTCCACCTTATCGAAGGTCTTAGAAAGGTTAGTTCATAACTGTATCTATCCAAGCTTACACAATATCATTATCCCTGAACAGCATGGCTTTGTCAAAAATCGTTCGACTGTAAGTAATCTTGTTTTATATGCTAATTTTCTGTTTGACAATATGGACAAGCGGCTTCAAATCGACTCAATTTATACAGACTTTTGTAAGGCTTTCGATAAGGTGGATCACGAAATTCTCCTTCGAAAAATTGCTTATAACGGTATACGCGGAAACTTATTGCGATGGTTTTCATCATACGTTACAAACAGGACACAAAAGGTGGTCATTAATGGATTCTCGTCCGATGAAATAAATGTATCATCTGGCGTGCCACAGGGCTCAATATTAGGGCCTCTTCTGTTCTTAATCTTTATAAACGATATATCGACTTGTTTCAAAAATTCTCATTTCTTGCTATATGCTGATGATCTAAAAATTTTTCGTAGTATAAAAACATTTGATGACTGTATTCTACTTCAAGATGACATGGATCGTTTAACTTCCTATTGTATAGAAAATAAACTAATTCTTAGCCTCCCTAAATGTAAAACTATCACCTTCACTAAAAAAAGTAATATTATTAAATTCGCATATTCTCTTTGCAATACTCCTCTTGACAACGTTTCGCTTATTAAAGACCTTGGCGTGTTCTTTGACTCTAAGCTTCATTTTGATTACCACATTAACCACATTATCAACAAAGCGTTTCAGCTTTACGGTTTTATCATGAGAACTTGTAAGCCATTTAAAAAGTCTGGCACTTATCTACTGCTCTATAAATCTCTTATAAGACCCCAATTGGAATACGCCACACAAGTTTGGAATCCCTTCTACCAAAGATATAGTGATTTACTAGAATCGGTTCAAGCTAAATATCTACGCTCTGTAAACTACAGATGTTACTGTTCTTGGTCCTCTTATGACTACCTCTTGCATAAATATTATTTAACAACTTTAAGTAATAGGCGATTACTACTTGACTGTACTTTTCTTTACAAAATTTGTCGTAACTTTTTTGATTGCTCTCAATTTGTCAACTGTATATACCTTCGTGTACCAAGTCACTCACAAAGAATACGAAACACTCACGCGCATCGTTTGTTTTTCCTTAATCTGTGCAAAACAAATGCGGGCAAGCGTGCGCCTTTGCGTCGTATAATGGAACTGTACAACAACAGCTTCTCCGATGTAGACTTATTTACCATGTCCCTACCTCAATTTAGAAAAGCTGTAAAACTTATATTAAATGATTTGTAATTTTTTTTATCTTTATTACTATTTTCTTTAATTTTATAACGTTAATCTCAATTGTTTTATTTTTTGTAATAAATATGTAATATTTACGATTTTGCTGATAACGGCTAAGTATGCATTGTTGTCTCTAGTTTTTTAGTTTTTATTTTATATTTGTATTCTCTGTGCCTTATAACTTTAATTAGTACGGTAATTTTGTGGATAACGGTGTTGGTTGTGTAATTAGCTTATATTTTGACATAGGATTTGAATTGTAATTTTTATTATACAACTGTTTGTTGTCCTTAATAAAATAAAATAAAATAAAATATTCCCTCATCGAATGAATTGGCTACGGCTGGGGATGCGGCTCCTCAGGCGACAGACCAGCTGCCACGCGTAGAAGCCGCCATGGATCTTCCAGTTGTGGTTGATTCAGACGATGATGAAATGGTCTCCCACGAACTAGAGCAAATGAGGAATATATTGGAAGAGGCGATTTTGGAAACGCGCAGCATGCCTCTCGAAAATCGACCGCGACTTCCCCGCATACCCCTAAGCAAGCGAAATCGGGCTGTCGTGAGGGCTCTTAACCCAATGCTGGTAACCTATTTGGAAGCCAGCCGGGACCTTTGCGAGACGGACTCAGTTCTTTTTGGCGCCGCAGTGGCAGCTTGCCGTATTAAACTTCCCATGGCTGGACGCGCTACTAAACAAAGTAGCGCCATCCCAGCCTGGAGAAAAAGAATTGAGGACCGTATCGCAAAGGCAAGGGCCCTTATCGGCAGACTGATAAGCTTCAGGTCGGGTAATAATAGACCGAGGGTTGTGTGCACCGTTAGAATGGCGTTTGCTGGGACAAATATCAGTTTGTCCCAGCCGGATATCACGCAGAAACTAACGGAGCGCATAGACGACCTGAAGCAAAAGATTGCTGCTTGGGGGAAGCGGATTCGCCGATTTACCGAGAGGTCAAGGCGGTTCAACCAGAATCGTCTCTTCCAGAGTGATCAGAAGAGGCTCTACAAATCATTGGAGCGACCAGAGGTATGTGGAGCGGGCCCACGACCGGATCAGTCTAACACTGTCGCATTTTGGCGTGGCCTGTGGTCAGAGCCCGTAAACCACAGCGAGGGCCCTTGGACGGAAGTTGTGGCGAGTCAGTGTGCGAGTATTACGCCCACGGACCCCGTCATCATAACGCCAGATGACGTAGCTGAGGCGGTCCGTAGAGCCCCGAACTGGAAAAGCCCGGGACTCGACGGACTGCATCACTACTGGCTGAAGGGCTTCATGGTGTGTCACGCTGTGCTCGCCCGTCAGTTTCAAGAGGCTCTCAACCAGAAGTCGCTCCCTAGCCTCTTCACTACTGGGATCACTCATTTGGTTCCTAAAGACCAGGTTACCACAGACCCGAGCAAATACCGCCCCATTACGTGTCTACCCACCATATATAAGACACTGACATCCATTTTGAGCGCGAGAATCACTTGTCACCTTGAGCTAAATCAGGTGATGTCACGCGCTCAAAATGGATGTCGGGGCGGTGGTCGTGGAACTAAGGAACCACTCCTCATTGACGCGGTCATTGGCAAAGTGGTGAAACGCAACCGTCGGAATTTCTCCGCCGCCTGGATAGACTACAGAAAGGCATTCGACTCGGTGCCCCATACATGGCTAAAGAGAGTCCTCGAGCTGTACAAGATAGACTGTACAGTGAGAGACTTCCTCGAGCAGTGTATGGGGCAGTGGAGTACGATCCTTTGTCATCTGGGTGAGCGGATGATGGCTGCGGAGAACCACATAAGGATAAGAAGGGGTATCTTCCAGGGCGATTGTCTGAGTCCAATCTGGTTCTGCCTCTCCCTGAACCCTCTCAGTACTTTACTGGAGGGCTCCGGGAGGGGATTTCAGCTTCGGAAAGGAGGTACAAAAGTGACCCACCTTTTCTATATGGATGACCTCAAGTTATTCGCCTCCAGTCGCTCCCATCTTATGGAATTGCTAAACATCACTTGTGAATTTAGCAATTCTATTGGAATGGAGCTGGGAACGGATAAGTGTGCGGACCTCCATGTTGAAAGGGGAAGGGTTGCTAACTCTGAGGGCATAGACTTATCTATGCCCTTCAACTTAAGGACCCTTTCCGAGGCTGAAACATACCGATACCTGGGTATGTCACAGAACATCGGTATCGATGAGGCTGGTATGAAACAGTCAGTTTGCGACACGTTTTATGCACGCTTGACCAAAGTGCTTAAGAGCCTTTTGTCCGGTGTGAATAAGGCACACGCATATAACGGCTGGGTCATGCCTGTCCTCATGTATACCTTTGACATACTCAGGTAAACTCAGACTGAACTTAACGCCCTGGATAGAAAAGTCCGCACTACCATGACGTCCCACAGGATGCATCATCCAAGATCGTCGGTAATGAGGCTGTACTTGCCGCGAAAGCATGGAGGGCGTGGCTTCTTTAGCGCGCTCACCATGCATAATCGCGAAGTGTGCAGCCTCCGTAATTACTTCCTGGCGAGATCGGATGATCCATTCTATAAGGACGTCATTTCTTGTGATAAAGGACTTACCCCTCTATCCTTAGCCAACGAGCAATGGCAAGACCCGGCAGTGCAGACAATTTCCGACCGGGAGACCGTGTGGAAGGAGAGGGAGCTCCACGGGAGGTTCTACAAGGCTCTACATGAGCCTTTCGTAGACACAGTAGCCTCCCTCCACTGGCTACGCTTTGGTGATCTCTTCGGGGAAACCGAGGGTTTTGTCTGTGCAATACAGGATCAGGTTATTAAGACCAACAACTATCGGAGATACATCCTAAAGGATGGCACCGTGGACATCTGTCGAGCTTGTCGCCATCCCGGTGAGTCACTTAGGCATGTCATCTCCGGTTGTTCGGCGCTTTCTAACTCTGAGTACTTGCACAGGCACAACCTAGTAGCCAGAATTCTTCACCAGGAGCTCGCTCTGAAATACGGTCTCGTGGATCGGAAATTGCCGTATTACAAGTACTTGCCGGAAGCCGTGCTCGAAAATGATCGCGCCAGGCTCTATTGGGACCGAGCCATCATCACAGACAGGACTATTCTTGCGAATAAGCCTGATATTGTGCTGATGGACCGGGCACAGTCAAGGATATTTTTGGTCGACATTACCATTCCGTATGACGAGAACCTCGTGAAAGCCGAAACAGACAAGCAAACAAAATATCTGGACCTGGCTCACGAGGTGACCGACATGTGGGGTGGTCTGCCGACTGAAATTATTCCTGTAGTCGTCTCTGCAAACGGGCTAATCCCAGTCAGCCTCTCGGGTCATCTGAGGCGACTGGGACTACGTGGCGGACCGCTCCGGGCTCAAATGCAGAAGGCGGTGTTCATCGATACCGCCCGCATCGTCCGCCGGTTTCTTTCCCTTTCCCCCTAACCCTCGGCCGTTTGGTCTCCCCCGCCGAGGGCCTCCATCTGGTTGGGCTTTTATTTATTTATGTATTTTTATATTTATTTTATGTTATTGATATTTATGTATATTTATCTTTTCATTTTCATTTATAATTATATATTTATAGAACCCAACCAGATGAGAAAACTATATAGATACCCCATAATAATAATAATAATAATATTCCACAACTATCACACAACGCCATCTAGTCCCAAGCTAAGCAGAGCTTGTGTTATGGGTACTAGACAACTGATAAACATACTTATATATTTCTAAATACATAAATATTATAGATAAATTACACCCAGACACAGAACAAATGATCGTGCTCATCACACAAACATTTGTCCTGGGTGGGAATCGAACCCACGACCTCCGGCGTAGCAGTCAGGGTCACTAACCACTAGACCAACAGGCCTGTCAATGCCTGCAGTGATACGATTATTTACTTTACGCAAGGTGCTGCTAATTTACGACGCGAGGCAAGAGTTTTTCTTGGCAAAGCCTTCCAATTGAGTCCAGTTTCGTCAGAATTGTAAACGTTTTTAAAACATAATTTTCTTGTTTCAATACGTCGCTTAATTTGATTTTGAAAGAATCAGCTGCTGAAGAACCAGCATACAGTTTTTCTCCTTGTATTTGAAGCTCACGAAAACCATGTCTTGACTTAAACCGTTTTAACCAGCCCATGCTTGCTTGAAAGTTTGAAGTTTTTCATTTAATGTTTTCCCTTTTCACATAGAACGGCATCAGAGATAGGTCATCGAGATCGGTGTTCGTGGCGAGCTTCATACTTTTACGACTTGTCGATCCATTAGTAAAATCATGCCTGGATATAAAATTGGATGTGGTCGTCTTTTGGTTTTTATATCCGTAATTGTCAGCTTAACCATTTTGTACTTCTTAGATAACTTGTTGCAGATTCGCCTTTCTCTAATCGTTGGTTAATCTCGTATTTATATTTTATCGGTACGAAACGTAGGCCAACACGGGACACTGCGTGGAGAAGCGAGAAGGTGGTCGCATCCCAATGAGGTACCGAGGACAGAGGTGGCAGTTCGGTTAAGCGGTCGTACTACTGTAATATAAAATTATTAATATAAAATAAGTAGGTAATAAAATATATTTAATAGATAATCCATGAATAAACTAAAATAAGAATAATTAATAATTTAGTATGAAAGTTAAAACGTAGTTTTTATTATAATTTCCAAAATATTTAAAATCAGAGGTAACAAATTAACTTACTCCATTAATTATATAGTCTCCCATTAATGTAGGATAATCACAAATGCGGAAAGGTGGCAACATTGAACCTACATGGCAATATTCGATAATTTTATTTAATTCTTTGAGGGTTTTCACGTTTATATGTAAACAAGAACTAAAAATTATGTGTTGAAAGTGATTCCGCTTGATTTATTACGTTTTT
Organism: Parnassius smintheus behrii; assembly: GCA_036936625.1. Taxonomy (NCBI): domain Eukaryota; kingdom Metazoa; phylum Arthropoda; class Insecta; order Lepidoptera; family Papilionidae; genus Parnassius; species Parnassius smintheus. The sequence continues at coordinate 22,303,179 of JAUPFT010000015.1, read as the reverse complement.
GTGACCTTGAATAGCATTCTTTCACTATGCATTCACCCATTTTTTGTCGCGGCTCAACTCTGTCGGCGTCACAATGAACACTGAACTGACGTTAGCTAGGCGTATGGCTGTGGCCATATGTGCAGTAGCAACGCTTTGGCGCGGTTATTACCGATCTAGTGTAATAAAAGACCTTTGAAAAAAAGACCTTTTTTCATGAAAGACTTAGTTTTAATTAGAGGTTAGGGTTGTTGCGCAAGCAGAATTTTTGACATCTTGGATGTGGATGCGTATTTTTAAAGGCTCACATCCGCGAATGTGGATGCAGATTTTAAGTTTTTTTAGGAAATATCCATTTTTAATTAAATTATTGTTGTCAATTAATTAAGATCCTATTTGAAAAAGTCGCCATATAGCCATAGCCGAGAATTAGTTAACATCCAATCCTGCATCATCCTTTTTCTTCTTCAGCTGTTTTCGTTACTTGAGCTTTAGAAGAAACTAAACTATTCTGAGTGTATCGATTTGAGATGATTTTTCAAAGTACTCGTAGTTGTGGTACGTCCCTTTCGTGAGCAACTTTATTTTAACAAGTTTTGCACTCTGACTTATCCCGATCACTTCCGTCTAATTTAATAAGTCCAGATATTCCTTAGTACTGGTGGTGTCATTTTTTCACTTTTTTAAAATTAACCGACAAAATATTCATGGAAGACACAATAAACTTAGTCACAGGAAAAGAACGCTGTGACAAACGCCCTGAATTACCTCAATCAAATAAAACAAACAAGCTTGTTGGACCTTGTCACCAGCGAGTGCATTTCCATTTTTTGATCGTGTCGTGATGTGCTCTACATCCGCATTCATTTCAATCATTCAGACATCTGAATCCGCATTGCGGATGCGGATTCAGATGTATAAGCTCGTGCGGATGTTTCGTATTTGTGGATGCAGATTGGACATTTCTAGTAGAGACTATCAATAAACCACGTTTTGTAATAAGGCCTATAATAACCCGCATAGAGTTTTACTGTAAGTATGAATAGATATAAAAAGATTTGTAATGTGTAAATAGATTGAAATTTCGTATTTAGATAATGTTTTACTTTACAGGTTTTACCACATTGATGTCACCCCTGAAAAAAGTATATTGTAGTGAATATTTCTTTACCATCGTTGTGTTATAAAACTCGATGAAACAAAAAGTGACACTAAAAAGACAAATATATAAATAGAACCTATACTAAGATATGTGAGGGTAATGTGGTCACCTTAACCTTTGCCGCCCTATAAAACTCAAAATAGAAGAAGGACAGCGACAAAAATACAAAGCCGTACATTATAACTAATATAGTAAGAAAAAAAATGCAAACATACTTTGGGAATAATTGGGAACACTTCGAAAAATCTACTTCAAAACTAATTACACTACCCCATACTAAAATCGACAAACTATTTTACTATAATTTCAACTGTCAAAATGGTATCGATAAAGCAGCGCCCTTTTGACCCTTTATTATTTGAATGACCTATGAAGGGCTCAGTATCACAAAGCCATCTATGCAAACAAGGCTGTAGTTTTTGAATTATAAGAAAGTGACCATATTAGCCGGATGACCATATAACCCAACAATGTACTATAATATAATAAAGTGGAAGAGGCTTTTTGTTTTTTTAAAGACGCTAGTCTCTGGAATTACGAGTCCGATTTGATAAATTATTTTTGTATATGATAGCCAGATTCATAAAAATAGTAAAGGCTGTCTCATTAGGCTACACCACTCAGCTACCTTAAATAGTGATTTTTGTTAAGCAAGTCGGAGGAAAAAACACTACCGAACCGCTTTGTACGCGTGCGCTGGTGTAATGGTAAAATTTTCTACTTGGCAGAGCCATGCTGCAGTTATATTAGTAGTATAGTTGTAGCACGAATGGGTCGGCTCGACCGGGGAAGGACCACGCTCTCACAGAATACCAGCGTGAAATAGTAGCTTAATGCTGCTGAGTTTCGTATGGTGAGTGTAGAGAACCGGAGACCCTTTTTGCTGGAAACGAGGCATTCCATCTTAGTGCTCAAGGGTGATAACGCATCCGCATTTTGAATCGCATATGAGGATAGATGTAGATGTCTATGGGCCACAGCAACCACTTACCATCAGGTGAACTGTGTGCTCGTTTGTCACATTATCCTATAAAAAAGGTCAGTGATACGCAAAAGTAAAACACTATGTTCTTTGTACAAAAATATGGATCTTTCCTACATCTAAAAAAACAGTACGCGATACCATAGGCCTATTTCTTACACATAAGCCACAGTATGGTATATTGTGCCAAAAAGTATTGAAAACTAAAAAGTGATTTATGGGCGTTATTATTAGGCATGGCATATTAATCCTAACAAAGGAATGTCCAGGAACTTCAATAAAAGAAGTAACAAATAATAATGTTTTGTTTTATTTGTAATATTTATATTTTCGTTTTGTTTTCCTGTATGTGACAAAAAGTCACGAACCAGTCAAAACGACCATAAGTTGTTTTAACATAATATGGTTGTATTGACTTTTTTAATTAAAAAACGAAAAAGTTACTTATTGATAGTTTTTCCTAAAATAAATTACATACTTAAAAACTAGTGAACACTCGGTGATCTGAATGGCCTCTTAGATTTTTTGCCCATTGCTGCGAGATCAATAGTGATGCCGTTGGGCAATACAGCTTTGTTTTCCTGATAATCAATAAAACCTTTCTGTTCCTTGTCTTCATTGGCTTTATCACAAGGGATACCTGTTTCGTAATGGTATTCGCGTTTCAAACCGTCGGGGTCGACATAGCCGTATTTGCCTCGAGTTATGCAGTCAACACCAATAGTCTCATCCTTGAATGATCCGTCGTCATTCTCAAAGCCCCATGTGATACTTCCATCTTCATTTTCTTCTCTATACTTTCTAATAGTTTGAGCCACTGGTTTCTTTTCCCTGGAGTTCGATGGTGTGTATTTTTGTTGAGTAACACTCTTAACAGGGGCTCGACTGATAGGTTCTTGCGGACGAGTGTATTGTCTAACGGGTTGAATTGGTACTTCTTCTTCAACAATAAATGGTTTTGGCTCGGGTCGGAATACTGGACGCTGGGGTCGGCTTGATAAAGGTTGAAGCCGAACTGGTTGAGGCCTGGACGATGCCTCGTTTCTTTGTGGTACAAATGACTGAGGTGACACTAAAGGTCTGTATTGTGTAGGCCTGATAGGTTCTGGTCTCGGCGGTGACGGGGTTGTTTGGGTGAACGGAGTAGGGTTGTAAGCAATTGGCGGCTTAGGTTGAGATGTAGTTGTGATATCGAAGAAATCATTTTGCGGTTCGGCCGTGGAGTAGGCATTCGAAATAAAAGCTGTGGGTGTATTAATGTCTACATCTTCTTCTGGTTCTTCTGTGACTGGTTTTGCAGGTTCTTCAAGTGATTGCAGATTTGGCCGAGGAGATGCATCTACGGATTTAAAGGACGGTCTAGCTAGCCCAGGTCTCCTGATTCTGTTAACGGCACCAGGAAGTGGGACGGCTGCTTGTAGTCTTCCTTGTCTGAAACCTCCCTGTCTGGGGCCCCCTAATGGGATGGCTCCTGGGATTTGGAGCCTTGGGGGAGTAGGTGAGTCATATTGAGCGTAGGCTGTGACTGCGCACAGCATACATATCTGAAACAAAATTAAATACATAATTAGAACGTTATTTTGGTACAGATAAACGTTTACGAGAGACGCTTAAAAATGTGAGGGTTCCGGTAGAAACCATTTGGAATTTGATGTAGTTATTATCTGAGTTAAATTATCTGTAAGATATCTAAAAATAAATTGATTAGTTTTTTTTTTTTTAAATAGAACTCAATTGGTTGTCAAAATTTCACTACGGAACAAGTCAACCTAAATTTACATGATACATTAGATATAAACGCTTTGCTATATTCTACAGTTGCTCGTTTATGCGCCAATTACATAAACGCTTGGGGATGAAACAAGTATCCGCAAGGTGAGTACCTAGAATGTTTACCTACTGTAGCGTAGAAACAATATTTTTTGGAAAGTTTTTGATCGTTTTTAGGCTCGAATCTTGATGAATAAATAAAAAAAAAATTAAATTTAATAAAAGGGATATGTTTGAAGATAATGATGAGATCTTAAGTCATAGAACGAATACGTAGTTTTTTTAAAGTAATAGTCACTGGGATATTTTAGATGCCTACATAAATTGTTCTATTTTTAAAGATAAAATCAGCAGTGATAATTATTTTATAACGATAATGACTACTTTGAGAATGATGTAGAAATAGAATTGAAGAGCTAGATTCAGATTAAAACTTTTCTCACACGATATTATGTTTTCATTGTAAATAAATATTTTCTCAAAAATATCGGTTATGTTCACTCTACCTAACCGACATAATATATTGACAGTTAAAACATCAAAATAAGGCGGAATGTCGTTCTTATTCTTAATTTAATCAGACTGTAACAATGCTGCTTCTCTAATCCTTTATACCGGAACATAGTGGTGAGTGTACTGCTGTTTTGAGTGAGCAAGGGACCTATTATAGTATGTGATATTATTTAAAACTACTGTAAACTAGCTGTTTTACTTATACCTACATTAAAGTTTCTTCTAAGAGAGATATCTCTCAAAAATATGATTTTATTTATATTAGGTTAAATATGCCCTTTTTTAACGTTTGAAATATTCTTAGCTTTTTATATAGGATTAGTGTGACAAACGAGCATAGTCCATCTGATGGTAAGTGTAAGTTGTGACCCATAGACATCTACATCTATCCTCGATTAAGAACCAAAATACAGATGCGCAGGCACCTCTGAGGACTGAGGTGGAATGCCTCTTTTTCAGTAAAACGGGTCTCCGGTTCTCTACACTCACCATACGAAACACAGCAGTGTTAAGCTGCTATTTTACGCTTTTATTCTGTGAGAGCGTGGTCCTTCCCCGGTCGAGCCGACCCATTCGTGCTACAACTATAATATATAAAAGCAAAACTACAGTTTATATGTACTGATTATGGAGGAATTTCTAGGAACTAGTTACTAGAAATCTTTTCATAGGCGCTCTGGTAAAAATACGTTTTATTTTTATTTTAGTTATGATGCCTGTGTTTTTGTTTATTATTCTGAAAATAAGTTACTTTCATTTTTTTTGTTTAAAAGTTCATCATCATCATCATCATTACAGCCTTTCACAAGTCCACTGCTGAACATAGGCCTCCCCCAAGTAATGCCACAAAGCACGGTCCTGAGCCACCTGCATCCATCGACTTCCTGCATGTCTTACCAGGTCGTCACTCCATCTAGTGGGGGGTCGCCCTACACTACGCCTACCGGTACGAGGCTGCCACTCGAGAACCTTTCTTCCCCATCGGTTATCGGTTCTTCGAGCTATATGGCCGGCCCATTGCCACTTCAGCTTACTAATCCGTTGGGCTATGTCGGTCACTCTGGTTTTACTGCGGATATCCTCATTTCTGAGTCTATCACGCAGAGAAACTCCGAGCATAGCCCTCTCCATAGCTCGTTTAAAAGTTATAAATGTTTATCTCGGAATTTACAAACGAAGTAACCTGCTACGTAATGAATGAACGTTGCATACTTTCGAGTGTTAAGCCTTACCTTGTTCGAGTCATACGCTTTATGACACTAGACTTGATTGACCGGCTCCACAAACGTGCCTATTGCTTTCTGGTCTGGTTTGATTTTGTTAATAGCTTATTACAAAACTGTATAAAATATTAGTTTATATTTTTATGAAATAAAAATTTTGTAAAGCCTGTGTTCTAGAATACAATAATGGATTCGTGTGTCATTTAAAACACATGTAATAAAAATTCTACAAAAATACCATAATATAGGTCTTTTATACGGAACAGCGTTTTCGTGGCCTTTATAGCTGTCTAATAAATTGACGTTTATAGGCCAAAACCTATTACTCTGAAATACACAAACACAACCTATACCTATTTTTTATTATGTGCGAGCAGCTATGCAGGTCTAGGTAAGGAGACTTGATCACTGCGACCTAAAAGATCTATTGTGATCGCTGCTATGGCTATAGTTAATTACTAAGCCCTCTATGTCTTCAATAAATAGAAGAAGTTACTTAGCCGTGAGCAATTCCACTTCTTCTGGGCGGAGTACATAGTTTCCCAGGTAAGTGCATTTGCGCGTTAAGGGTCCGCAATTAGTTAGCATGTGCAGAGCCGTTTCTTCCGTTAAGGAACAGAACCGTCACATTCTTGAGTTGCTTAGTCCCAGGATGGACATGTGCTTTTTAAGACAACAATGTCCAGTTAGGGCTCTTGCCGGAATGCGAAATTTATTTTTCCTTAATTCCAAGGTTCCTGAAGCGCTGGTATTTAGCGACAGAAATGGTAAGAGAATTGTATTTGCACCCAGACGGATTTGTAGGCAGGAAAGGAATCCTATCACCAAGAAAAATGTTTGGTTTTATACTGCAAAAACTATATATATTTTAATTTGGGATGCTATGTTTATAATACTATAATACATACATAATAGAATGGGGAAGTGGGTGGAGCCCGTGTAGCCACTAACATGTCAATTTACACCTATAAATGTCAACACAATCGTTTTCAATTTTCGTGTCAAGCGTCGCTGCATGCACCAGTAAGTCGAAACTATTTATATTTTGTAAATATTAGAAACAAAAGTAAAGAAATATTGTTGTGTCAAAAACATTAAGTGTGTCAATACAGCGAATCGGGTTTGTAGTGGTGATAATATGACTAATTGCTTGTATGTGTGCTCATGGCGAAACCAATTCTTGTACAAAACATTCAGCCATTGACAGCCATTCTATTGTGTATTATAATATGCTATGATGTATACCTAAGTATAGAATACGTATATCCTGTTACTAGAAAACTAATTTTAGCGTATTATGAAAATAATACAAAAACAAAGTAGAACACTTTGTGAAATATAAAAAACATAAACATACGAAAGTGTATTGTTCAAATGAAAACATCTATTATAATAAAATCCAATGCCAAAGTAATACTACAAAGACATTTATTGAATAGCGTGCAAAGCTTCGTGTCTACATGGTTACAAACACTTCGATTAGAGATACGAATTACTCTCATAATAATTAATGCAATAATCTCTAATTATAAATTTCTACGGTAAGCTAAACGGATTTGTAAGCTGAAATGTCGATGAACCGAGAATCGATGGAATAGGAGATTCTTTTACCAGTAAGCGACGTGTAGGGCGGCCCAGGTGAATCCAGGTTTATCCCGCTACATAATTGTCTAAGAAATGTGAAGAGGATTGTGTTGCACAACGACACTGCTTGCATATGCTAAGCAATATCTAAGTTTAAAAAAAACAGTTGCAATTCAGTAAGTGGATAGGAAAAGTGTGTTTTAGTAAAAGTAGAGTAGCCGCGGTAGTCAGGGGCTAAGTGTTCGCTGTAAATTTCATAGTACGCAAACAATACGAGTTCGATTTCCACCGGAACCCATGAAATTGTTAATTGCAATTTTAAGTGCTGATTTACCATTTGCTTGGCGGTGAAGTAAAACATCGACAGGGAACCAACATGCGTGAAAAAAATATATTTAAAATAAATGTGAATTACGCAAAAATGAGAAAAGGCTAGGGAAATTTCTATTAGTAAAAATATTTTAATTTAAACTCCTACGTTCTTATTACAAAACGTGTTTATTTTTGTTTAGTTTGGCAACAAACAGTCATATTTCAAATATATAGTTACAGTAGTACATTTTACATTTGTGTATGACAAAAAGACCAAATAGTTCCAATAAATCTACATTTACAAACCATATTACCCATAATTACATTGTGAGACAACATAGTCAGGTAAAAATTTTACTGTAAAACCTTTTTTAAATTGGTTTTAAGATTAGAATTAAAGCTAAGAAGATGTATTTCTAAAAAAATGTTTGTTATACATGTTAGTGAAACGACATATATAAAAGAATTACGTGTATAGTTCTATGAAATGTGTATAGGTTTGTTTGTAGTCTCGATCTTAATGAAGACTCTTTGTCACAAAAGAAGTTCCCATAGTCTTCGCGAAATTTGACATTTTTATTTCACATTTTGTTAGTAAATTTTCAAGGGGGTTTTTGCATTGAAACGGGCTCTACCTGGAAGTAATTATATATACTAATATCTGTAATAAGGTGGTTAAGTTCTAATTACAACTTAGCGAACTTAAAATATTTGATTTAAGGCGATCAAATTCCTTTCAAGTTGCGGAATAGTTGTCGGTAACTGCTAATTAAATCAACGTACATTAAATTCAACAAATCTTGCAGATATTTATTCATGATTCATTACAGCCTGTAAAAAGTTCACCGCTAAGCATGGGACTCTCCCATACATTGTCACATAGGATGGATGTTAGTTGTCATGCTTAAGACGACACATCGGAAAAGTGACTCCAAGCTATCACCATACTGATCCGAGTGAATACATAATTTCTATAAAATCTTAAAAGGTCTAAAATTGCGTAGCGCTCGCGACAGTTAAGACCGCTTAGAAATTGTCAGAATCTTAAAAAAAAGATTTATGTAATCAAAATAATGAGCAAGAATTATGAATATTGATGTTATGAATATATTTAATTGTTTAACAAGCATATAGACTAAGTAATTTCGTTGTAATTTCAATTATACCTAGTGATTTTTAGAGATGTTTTCGCAAATAATTATGATCGAGTCAAAATCATACAATTATGTTTTTGAACAAGCAAATTCAAGATAAAGACCTGAGTTTACCTATATCAAAAATCCACGTTCGTCAGTGGTGTCATAGTTTTATACTATTTTTATGCATTTTTTCGCGGTGTCGCCTTAACAGGGGGATGATCAAACGCAGTTTTAATTATTTTGATTTATTGTTATTAAGAAAAACTGCTGCTCATCTCCTGTTTTGCTTTCCTTTGTCACCTCTCATGATACCTGTGGAGCAATATAAGGGGATTCTCTTTCGCCACCGTTAGACGGGAACATGCTAAAATTTAAAAGATAAGCAACACTTAATGTCTGTGATAGTTTTTTTTATAGAAGAGGGGGCAAACGAGCATGCGGCTCACCTGATGTTAAGTGATTACATTAGTTTTAAGTACTTCGAATTTAAACTGAAATGCGGAAGTCTCTTACGGTGTGCATTATAAATTATAATCGTGCACACTCACCCACTCAATGCTCATGTGGTTACAGTGGCCTTTATTTAATTATGTGAATGTTAGTCAGTTATACTATTTATATGGATACTTTATTATCTAGGTCAAGATACAAGTTGCATATCTGAATGACGGGTCCGTATTTTAAATATTCATGTCCCAACTAACAAATTTAAAATTAACTTTTTTATTCTTTAGTGTACATAATGGTAAATGGAATAAAATATATAAATAACGCTTAAAATTAAATAGCCATCTTATTTACTTAAAACTAAAAAAAACTAATATTAATTTTTGCAGTGGGAATTTTAAACGTCGATCTACTGGTTAGGGTAGGAACAACCTCGTTCTGAAAGTGGTAAGGACGCCCGGGCTTGTCAGACTTCCGCCAGTCAAGGTGACAATTTTTTGAGCTGAGTGTGTGCTAGTGCGGATAAAATATTATATATATTTATCCGCACAAGCCTCGATTGTTTTGTCCCCTAGTGTGATAAGTCATAACCGCAATTTTGCAAAGATATTTTGTCGATTAATCCCTTAACCACAACTATTTACTCTCAAATTTTATCTTAAAAAAAAAACACAAAATTAATGTATTATAAAAATTTAAACAGCAAAGTAAGATCCCATATCCGGCAGTAACTTTCAAGGGAAATCTATAATAAACTGAAAAATCCTAATTTTAAATTGCCTGTATGATGTACTAATTTTAGAATTTTTTAATGTTATTTGAGATAGTTAAATTTCCCATGGAAAAGTTTATATCTAGTAGTGGACTGCCACATATTGGTGGTGACAATGAGAATGATTATTGATTATTGTATCAAAAATAATAGTATAATTCGAAATACTAATTCAACTTAAAAAATCAATCAGTAAATCAAAAACTGCAACAAAGAATAATTATTGTAATTTGAAAATCGAATCGCTTAATTGGTTACTATTATTAACAAAACACCGTTTTTCCTGTCGATATTAGACGTAAGCATCGCATATGCATAACATGCATACCTAGTTGTTACATAAATGTCTTCAAACAAGTAGTCGAAAACTAACAAATAGATGTATAATTTTGAAAATGTACGGACATTAGCATAGTGCTGAAAGTGGCTCACAACATGTTTCACAATAGCGTGGAAATGATTTGACGACATTTGAACAGGCTTGAGCAGTGAAAATATTGTTAACGGAACTTAAACTACCACTTTGAGTTCGGTAATGTTTGTGTTGGGTGAAATATTACAGCCAAAAGGTTAGATGTTATAATTTGAAATTTCATTGTTTTCGTTCTTCAGTTTACCTTAGAATAACTGTTATCATAATGTAACAAGTAATATCAAAAATATTATTACGTTATACATATAAGTTTCTTTAAATTTATATCGTTATTGTCACAATAATTTCAAAATAATGAATAAGAGTTTTTTGTTTACATTTGATGATAAATTAATTCGTTTATATAATAAATTCAACGTCAACTTGCGATAAAATTGCAGCGTAAAAACTGATATCTTGATGTCTAAAAATGACATCCAATAGCGGCAACATGCGTTATTACGTTCTCGGTAGAGAGTAATATTGTTCTGTTATAGTGCTACAATTGTGTGCTACAAGTGATAATTCGAATGTAGATTATCCGTAATTATTCTTATGTTAGACTTGACAATTTGACTTTCATTTACTTGTAAAAGCAATTATCACTAACGTAATATTAGAATGCGGATACGGTGCGTTGATGTCTTTTCTAAGGCAACAGGCAAGTACCTAAGAATTTACGTTCAAGTGATATTTTATAAAATATTTCTTTTTTACTTCATTATGTTTTATTATATTTAAAAAGCATTATAAAAGCAGCATCAAAAATTTTAAGAAGTCATTATAGATTATTTCTTATGTTTTTAATGTAATATTTTGGTGCGACTGTATTTAGGAATCTTTAAAAACACGAATGGTTATTATTCCAATATGATATGCTAAGTCGCTACAATTTTTACATATATATTAGCGTAATTAGCTTTTGAACAAGTGAGTTATACAAATGCAACTACAAATACCTGTACAGAGGTATTTTTAAAATTTTCTTTCATACAGGTACCGTTCAAATTTCCCACAGTCCTTAGGCCGTATATTGTTGAGGAATTTCCATGGGCAGTTTCTTTAACGATTATATTAACGACTAAATATTGAGACCAATAGGTACGATGAATCAAATGTAATTTTTGCTACGATATTATGATACCTATACTTAATGTCGTTGTTTTTAGCTGCGCATATCACTGTTTTATATCTAATTCTGGCAGGTTTTTAATAATAGAGGCCAAGTGTGGTAATGTACCAAGTTAAACACTTTGTCCGCAAGCGTTGCGTGTTTTACGTAAGTAAATTTTTAATTTATCAGGTGACTTGCTAAGCAACAAGTTAAATTGTGCTACGCTTTATAAAATATTAAGTGCAAGGTTTGATTTATACTGACAGTCTATTTAAGAAGTCATATTTTTTATATTCGTTTCTCTTTCGTCGTAAAGCGGATAATGCATTCATTTGAATTCAGCGTAAGTAGTCTCTCTTTTCACTTAAATTCTTTGACATTGTTAACTAGTTTTACACCAGGTGGCCATGTATAAAGGTTAAAACGTAATTTTATAATAGAATCTAAACTGAAAGGTTAGATATGCAGCTGTACCCGCCCTCTCAATGGTTAGATTCAAGGCTGTTGGGCGAAATCAATACCTTCTCTGAATGACGGCTGCATAATATCAAATGCTATTTATAAATTATAATTTATGGATCGACAAGCACGGCGAACTTAATTACCTCTTTTTTAATTAATTTGTCACAAATGCTTTGGGATCACACAGCAATGTGCGTTATTACGAAGTAAAATTGAAATCTCCGTAACGCAATTGCATATTATGAAAAAAAAAACTTCTTTAATCCATTCTGATAAGTCACAAAATAAATATAAACATATCGAGAGATTGCCCTTCGTTATTTTATGTGACCTAAGAGGATATGATGCACAAGACACGACGTATTTGTATCACTAAAACTCACCATTAATGTCCGCATGATGTCCTGTGGCACGACACAATCACCCGACGTACGACTAACAAATAAAGGAAACACCTCCCGCGCCGGCTATATGAGGTCGCCCACTCTCGCCCTGCTCCCGACGCGACTACCATACCTCATTGCAAGGTGACCGACTACAAACGAACACTTCACCTCATACAAAGCTAATGAAATTCGACACCACACAAATTGGTTGCACTGGATGATGATACCGCTAAACGATCCAATTAATTATAATAATTCATTACAATGTTTATAATTCAGGGGCGATTCTTCACTTTTTTAATGTTAGCGTAACAGTTCATTGCCATTATTTTAGGTGCATTTGAGTAAACAACTATAGTATATAACTATAGTTTTGTATTTAAGCAATAATTTTACTACTTGATATTCTGCATTACTTTAACGCATTGGGTATAGCTATTTTTTTAATTTGAACAATTATTATAATACCTTGCAAAGAGCCGTGGTAGGTAGGGAGTAACGCGAGCAAGCTGGGTTCCATCCCCGGCGAAATATCGTAAAAAAATAAATGAAATCGTTAAAAAAAATTTTTAATTTTAAGCGGCTTCGGCGGTGAAGATAAACATCGTGATGACATGAAACCACATGTCTGAGAAGTTAAAAAAATTAAAATTTCGAAGACTCGTGACTGGTTCGCCAACACGTTTTGGGGCGGCGCGGCGGACATTTATTTGCCCAAAACTCTCTCAGAAATGAGAGGAGGCTTATGCCCAGCAGTGGGACGTATGTAGGCTGTAACTTTAACGTGAGATCTGTTATCAACGCAGATTTTTCCGGACCGATATGACTTACGGACCCTCAAGAAAAGGTACCACTCCTTTCTTAAAGGTCGACAATGTTCCTACAATTTTTCTGTTCATGGGCTACTGGTCGTCACTTACCATCTGGTGTGTAGCCAGTAAAAACTCAAATGTTTGATTATCTCGTTGTTATAGTGGTCGTAATTACGACTTTACTAAGTTTTCCTGTCAAGGAATTCACAATAGCAGCCCGAAGTCAGGAATTTGGTGCTTTTTCACTCCCGAGCCTCGGCGTCACATAAAGCTAGTCTCTCTTCGGCTGAGTTGGATTGCCATCTCATAGGACTATGAGAGAGAGGGAATAGAAAATCGAACTGTGCTGGATTAAGAGAGTGAGGGAATAGAAAATAGGCTCGAGTGTGCGTAAATACATGTTCATTACATACTCATGTTCTATAATTCTGACCTGCGTAGACGGCTAGTCTCCTTTGAGGCTGGCCAACGTGATCGTTATATCTAGAGGACTTTATAAAAAAAAACGTTTATAGTTTACGATGAGAGCCTTAACAACTTGTTTAACAAGCGTTATGTATCGAACTAAACATTTTCTCTTCATGATGTTTAAGCAATGAATATTTTAGTGTCTTACTTATTACATATAAATTGGGGTAAGATTTTATCCATTTAATAGACTAATGAGTGATGAGACTTAAGTAAATACACTTTAGTACAAAGTGCATTAGATTTTATTTAAACCTATCGCACTGGTATTCAGATGATATGTAGTATTTAACAGGTGTGACGCAATGTACGATCACAACTTGAGCATTGTTCTCTTCTTATTTGCAATTCTATCGAAAAGTTCGCGACCTGCAATGTATAAAGTTTGGCAAGCGCTTCGATCATTACTTTTTACGTTATGTAGTTCTATTAGAATTTTATTATCGTAAATATAAAAATGTGAAATATTAACACACAACGGCAGCGTGAAAGACATCAGTGAATATAGTTTTATAAGATTATAATATATTCACTGATGTCAGAACTGTTTCTACTTATTTCACTCTTTAATGGAAAAGGAGTATAGTAAAAGTAGTATGATAGGCATGGGTAATACCTGATATTGAATATCGGATATTGAATCTATATATTTCAATATCTATATATCGGTTGTTATCTATGTGGTTCTGTAACTCTGTAAAGTAGTCAGTATTCAGTACTACACGGTGGTACGCGAATTTAGACGAATTCGTTTTGCTTATATTGAAAATTATATTGTAATATGTAAGTATTGGTTAACTCTAAAATGTTACTGTAAATATTCCACGACGTAGAGTAGGTATATTTGTTTTAAATGTTCTAAATATAATATCTCGTATTCTTTCGCGCGCTTATGGTACGTGGAATTTAGAATTGAGTATCACATCATAGATGTTTTACGTTATTATTATTTCTTCGAGTCGTTGTTAGATGTTCTGCAAAGTGTAATATATAGTCTGTTACCCGATTCTTATATATTAGACCGGTATATAGATATAGTACCTATATACGATTTGTATTGTTCACTACTAATATATGCTAATATATTCATTGGATGCTTCAAAATAATAATTTTCCCATATAATAAAACTGTTAAAGTTTAAAAATAAATAAAAGATTAGCTTAAAGTCATTTTGGGAATAAGGGAGATAATTAAATTCTTATTCTTCGGAGGATACGTAATAGAGGGGTGTTACATCAGTGAAATTTTTTAGTAACGCGTGCGCTGCAGTCAAGTCACGCAGGTGTACAGGAAAGTGTATCGACAGCATCACAACACAAACGAGTGAGAGTTAATGTAGCCATAATAGTTCATTCCCCGCGCCGGGGTCTGCGCTGCATAATTAGTAAATTTTCCTGCAAGAGAATTTTATATAATAAATCGCAAAGATTGGCGTCTGGGATTTAAAGAATTATAACAACACGTTTTTTGCTGTGACGTAACGTGTGATTAAACCGCCATTAATATGTTATTTAATTGTAATAATTTAAGCTACGTATCTAATGTTTAATTCTGAATATTATCAGTGAAAACCGTTGAAGTCGAGTCGGGCAAACTTATTTTGTGAAGATTTTTTTTTACGAAATTACGACCGTAACGGGCCGAAACAGGTTTAGTTTACACTATGATGCTATTGAAAATAACAATAAGAGGCGTTTAAGAATCTTCTACCACATAACCTGCCTTATTTATATTTTTTCATATTCTTATCTTAGAACATAAGTTGATTTTAAGGATCATATATTTCGATACAAAAATGGTCGAACACTAGTTTTAGCATAAGTGATGAATGTAACAAAATTAACTTTTAATTCATTTATTTTGATATTTTCGTGCCTTCGGGTGCATAAGGCGGCTTATCCATCGATATATTGATTAAATTTTCGAATACAAGGATGTAGATAGACAAGTGATTGCAGCTGCTTGGAAAGACGGATCATTAAAATATACTAATCTAAAGTTTCTGTGGCTAAAGGTAAAGTTGAGAGGACAAAGATGTAATAGATAATGTTTGACAAAATACATCCTTTCATGTAGTTCTATTTCAGAAAATTGAATTAAACAAGAGGAAATTACTTATTGAAAATCCCAAATCTTTGTGTCCTGATGCAATAAGTGAAAGAAGGATTTGATAGAATGGTTGAATTTCATATTTTCATACCACCTATTAATCACCAATTTTATTATTGGAAAACATCAGCAAAGCTCAATAGATGTACTTTTTAATGATGATTTAAAATAATGGAAATGGATGGAATAAATTATGAATTAAAATAATGGACAACTTAGTTTATAAGACACGGGCGTTAGTGTTTATATTTTATTGTAATTGATTTCAGTGGTTTTAACTTTGGCCTAACCTCATAATTGGTATTACAAAAAATTCAAAACTAAAATTGGTATATAACTGGCGTAAGTCATAAAAACAACATTTAAAACGGTTTTTTTCTTCCTTTTAGAAACAATGTCATCACAAAAGTAAATCGGGGTAATTTTATACTTTCGTGGTCCCCTCGTTTTTGGTTCTAGAGAATCGAAAAGTCATCCGATTTCGATGATTTTTTTAAATCTTCGTTTTTATGGCGGATTTATGAAAAAAAAAAATTGGTAAAACACGAGATGTGTTTTGACGTTACAATCATTTCCAAATTTCGCATGCAATTTATTTAGAAAATGCCAAATTGCACACTACTTACAAATTTATTAAAATCCGTCTGTCAACACAGCGAGTCGGGTTTGTAGTAGTGATCAACTGATAATACGACGTAAATGCTTGTATTTGTGCTCCCGGCGACGCCTATCTTCGTACAAAATAAGGTTGACAGCCATTCTATTGTGTATTATAGTATTCTATGGGTAACACAACGTAGCTGTAGCCTTCTTTGTTCGGTGTAGCTATTTATCGATGTTTGGTGTAGTCTCTTAATATCAGACGAATTGTTAGCTTATTTGATTTTTTTTATTTTTATTAAAAAGTAAAAGGAAAAGGTAAATGGACTTCAAAGGACTAAAATAATAAAATGATTTCCACATAGTAGCTTCTAAAGTTGGTGCTAATCCTTATACATACTAGCTGTATAAATGTTAAAGCCCAGAATTTAGAATTTATTATTTAGTAAATACTTTTTCGTTTTAGTTGAATCAGTAAATTATTTTATGCTTTGAAATTGGCTTTTACTTTTTATAAAGTTTAATGTTTGCACCCATTAAAATGCATAAGTAATAATTACAAGCTCAAGGTAATAACTAGAAATCATCTAAATAGTTACCTACACTAAACACTTCATTCCCTTTTTATACACTTACGGGAAGAATATTTCCCAAATTTGTATCGAAACTGCCTTTGAGTATAACGTATTTAATAAAAAAATAATAATTAAAATCGGTTCAGAATCGAGGAAGATATCACGTAAAATACCTACAAAATATTCAGGTTGTAGAGCCACGAATGGGTCTTCTCGACCTGTGATACGCTCAACTGCTGGACCACGCTCTCAGAAAAAAAAGTAACGTAATACAGCAAAATAATGCTGCTGTATGCTTCTATGGTGAGTGAAGATATTCGGACATCCTTTTTAGTGATGACAAGACTTTTTGGTGGTCCTAAGGGGTGGCAACACATCTGCATTTTGAATATTAATCGAGGATTGAGGGTGCTCGCTTAACTCCTAAAAATGCACAGTCAAATTGGGAACATCCTTCTTGTTTAAAGTCAGCTAAAATATTCAATGGACCTCATTTGGTTCTGTTAATATTTCCTACTTTGCTGATCTGTACAAATGACGGTCGAGTCACGCTACAGTTGATTCCTCGCAATTTGTCTGTTGTATGGATAAGTCAAGAGACACGGATAGCAGCATAATGTTGCTGTGTTTCGTAATATGTGAGTAAAGAGAAATGGAGCCCTTTTTACTGGAAACGAAGTATTCATTCTCAGGAGTGACAACTCATCTGAATTTTGATTCCTAGTTGAGGATAAATGTAGATGTCTATGGGTCACAGCATCCATTTACCATCAGGTGACTGTGTGCTAGTTTGTCGCCCATATTCTATAAAAAACTAGCTGGCCAGGCAGACGTTCTTTTGCCCTTTTCGACGACCCTTTGCCATGTCCTATTAAAAATCCTTAAATTCGCAAAAAAATATTGTGTGTCACTCATGGAAAAAAAACTATCCTATCTCTCTTGATGGACCAAAGTGCACACGGTGTGCAAATTTGATTAAAATCGGTTAAGTAGTTTAGGAGTCCATCGCGGAAAAACACATGAACACATGTCAAGGGTAAGAATAAGTATTAAAATAATACTGTTACGCGCCGAAGTCGACGGCACTAGCGCCATCTAGTATCGAACAGAAGAACTAAGCTTCTGGAAGCTGACTCTCGAACTTTCAACGCTTTGTCGATCGGTGCGCCTATTTACTTGAATGTTCTGAATGATTCGGTACTAATGTGTATTTATAGGCGTTGCAAGGTGCGATCGAGGAAGTATTGAAGTTGGCGAGACAAGCGAAGCTTCGGAGCTGAATAAAGTGAATTAGTGTGCTTAATTATTGGTGTTTTTAACGTTAATTTGTGTAAAGAAAATTAAAGTGTTAATTTTGGTAATTTTATCGGCAATTTTTATTGTCACGAACCTCAAGCTCCTAACACTACATTATATTTTTGTAGGTAGTTCAGGTATACCTCAATCTCTGAAAACTAAAGTGTATAACCAGTGCGTGTTGCCAGTGATGACTTACGGATCTGAGACGTGGTCCTTCGCTGCGGGCCTATGAGGGCGCTCAAGGTCGCTCAGCAAGCTATGGAGAGGGCTATGCTTGGAGTTTCTTTGCGTGATAGACTCAGAAATGAGGATATCCGCAGTAAAACCAGAGTGACCGACATAGCCAAACGGATTAGTAAGCTGAAATGGCAATGGGCCCACCATATAGCTCGAAGAACCGATAACCGATGGGGAAGAAAGGTTCTCGAGTGGCAGCCTCGTACCGGTAGGCGTAGTGTAGGGCGACCCCCCACTAGATGGAGTGACGACCTGGTAAGACATGCAGGAAGTCGATTGATGCAGGTGGCTCAGGACCGTGCTTTGTGGCATTACTTGGGGAGGCCTATGTTCAGCAGTGGACTTGTGAAGGGCTGTAATGATGATGATGATGATGATAATTATATTTTTTATTGATTTTTAAATAATATACTTGGGTAATTGAAGACTTTACGCTGATATTTTGGTTAAAATAATACTTTATATTTTTTATTAACTTTCAAATAATATACGCGGACAATTTATGACTTTACGCTGGTATTTTGTGACAGCGTGGTCCTTCCCGTTATATTCATAATATAGCTGCAGCGTGGCTCTACCTAAGATTTTTCTAATTTATCGCAGATTGTTGTATTGTAAGTGTAAGTTTTTTGAATTGTGTAGTAAGACTATGTTTGTTATATTACTAGTATAGTTGAAGCACGAATGGGTCGGCTCGACCGGGAAATAACCACGCTCTCACAGAATAGCAGCTTAACGCTGCTCTATTATGTATGGTGAGTGTAGAGAACCGGACACATGTTTTACTGGAAACGAGGCATTCCATCTTAATCCTCACGGGTGACAACGCATCTGCATTTTGTTTCGTAGAGGGTAGATGTAGATGTCTATGGGTCACAGCATCACGAGTGGTTACTCCACTTAACATCTGGTAGACTGTGTGGTCGTTTGTCACCCTTATCCTATACAAAAATAACTTACTTTTCCCCCAAAATGCCTCCTATATTGCCAGCCATAGCCCCTTGGCCTTCGGAGTGGTAGGTAAGATATTCTTAAGATATGAAGGGTACGCCATCATGCACTGGTGTGGGACACATATAAGCTCTTAATTAACATTTCTTTACCACTGCTGGGCATAGGCCTCTGCCATTATTTTTCGTTATCACTATCTGAATTTGCGATTTAAAGTATCTCGCATAGCCAGTCCGGGAAATAATTACACAAGGCGGTTAAATAGCAAATGTTGAAAGATTTTTCAGAATCCTCATTGATTTATATAGTCGATGATCTTTATAGTCGATTCTTATGTATTTTGTATATTTATTCACAGCTGATCGATTGAGGAAGCTCAAGGACGCTCAGCGAACTATGGAGGGGACTGTGCTCGAGATTTCTCTGCGTGATAGACTTAAAAACCGGCCAAGAGCGTGTCGGGCCACGTTCAGTGTAGGGTTACGTAGTTTCCCGTCCGTCACAATAAGTGTTCCCACTTATGAGTTTAAAGGTGGGTATCCATTATGTTCGCGCTCCAGCAGCGTTCCGCGCTCCTGCAACTGCTCCCGGTAGTGAGTACTGTTGTTTCCACCCAAGTTCAAAATGATTTTCCTAAAAAGTTTTTATAAAGTTCTACTTTTGAGATTTTTTTCATATTTTCTAAACTTATGGTTCAAAAGTTAGAGGGGGGGGGGGACACATTGTTTTTTACTTTTGGAGCGAATATTTCCGAAATTATTGACATTATCAAAAAAAAAATCACTTCCCACTTTACATATCGGGGGGCTACCCTAATAAAACATTTTTTTCTAATTTTTATTTTACCACTTTGTCGGCGTGATTGATACACATATTGGTACCAAATTTCAGCTTTCTAGTGCTAACGGTCACAGAGATTAAGCGAGGACGGACAGACGGACAGACAAACATGGCGAAACTATAAGGGTTCCTAGTTGACTACGGAACCCTAAAAATGAGGATATCCGCAGTAGAAGTAGAGTGACCGACATAGCCTAACGGATTAGTAAGGTGAAGTGGCAATAGGCCGGCCATATACGAGCTCGAAGAACCAACTGAAGAAGTCAACTGACGGGGAAGAAAGGTTCTCGAGTGGCAGACTCGTACTAGTAGGTGAAGTGTGGGGCGGCACCCCACTAGGTAGAGTGATGAGCTGTTAAGACATGCAGGAAGACGATGGATGCTGGTGGCTCAGGACCGTGACTTGTGGTATTCCTTCCGGGAGGCCTATGTTCAGCAGAGGACTTGTGAATTATATTTATTACTTTCATAAAATATTGTATACTGAGTACTTTTTAAAGCCAAATAAATACTGCGTTTTCTTGTCAAATACCGTTGCCTAAGCTTGTTTATAATATACCGTGTAGGTTTCGAAATTTGTTTATTGCAATGACAGTAATTCGAATCATGCGTAAAAGCAGTTACCTCACTGAACCAGAATATTAATAAATACTTATCATGTTTTCCCATTAACACTAAACATATTTAGATTGGGCGGTTAGTAAGACAGAAGCACGGTGTCCGTTATTTGTCCCGTATCGCCTTTTTCAATGAGTCGCTTCTGATTCGACACGGCGCATACTCTATTTGCTGGTACAATGGGACATGTTTCGGGGCCATATTCATACAATTTAATTTTACTGTTTAATGTATTTATGTCAGAAGTTCCTACCAGTTCAATGATTCATAAAATGTAACAAGAATTGAAATGTAATAAAAAATTATAGCAAAGTGTAATAATTAGAAATCGCACTTAATGGCTGGTCCAAGTGCATCAAAAGTCATTTCTCGAGTTATCCAAATTGACAGCATTAGTATCACCTAACTGAAAGTGATATATTATAGTCAGTCATTACAGTCAGTCTCATACTTATTAGCTAGTAACTAATTAACACGTGCACGCATAAGTAAAGGTGTTAATAAACCGAAGTTTGTACACTTTATTATAATTCCTTTTTTTTCTTAATACACTGATGAATCAATTATTGTAGCTATTTATAATAGAGTCGTTTTAATGAAAATAATGATATAGGTACGATCACAACCTCCACATATAATACTTTTATTTATCAGTACGCGACAAGCTTAAGGTGCTGTTCCTTTGTATCTAAATTAAGCTGTCACCATAGTCCAAATTCGTAAAAAGCCATCAATTATCATAGGATTCCAACATAACGGATGTGTGTGCATATTACGTAAAATTGTATATTTAATAAATTTCGTCAAATGTAGCAGTCTTTATGAAAGGCGTGTTGAACTTGATGAATATACAGCTCACGTCGCAAGTGACGGCCGCGCCACCGTTACCGACATTTTGTAATGACAAGTAAGAAACGCAAACCCTAGACGTTAAAGTCAATGTCCTAACAGATATTATTGTTTAAGATAATAATTAACCATATACATTTACAATACATAAAGTGCGTTTAACGGTCAAAAATTATACAGTTTACTAGTCTTGTGTTTTTGCACAGAATCGGATTTATCATTACCATTACGGTCTATCAAAAGTTCACGGCTGTACGTAGACCTCAATCATCGATTGCCTTACATTGGGATTTCTGCTATAGTTGCCTCGCTTGGCGAGTTGGTTGGTGATAAGAGTTTTTTATAACAAGTTGTTATCAGGAAGATGTTGCTACCCATATTCTCTATCACCTCTTAAGACACCCTTTGGGACTATATGGGGTAGTGTAGTTTATTCTTACACCGCCACTGCACGGGGTATTTATCACAATATAATATAATATAATTTTTTATATATTATAGATTTCATGTAATTCTTATTGAAGATCATTTTTTAATTTTACCACTGGTTCGGAAAAAATCTCTGTCCTGGGAAGAACCAGCAAGAAACCCATCGGGACGTTTTTAAAGTAAATTATATAATATAAATTGTTGTAAACACTATTTACAAAATTTATTTTAGAAACAGTTTGAAAGCGACCTCCTCGTTTCCAAAGGTCACCAATTTATTAGTTTATATTATGAAAACCCTTTTTATTGAGTAAATATTTAAACTTGATGAATAGACAGTTCTAATAAATTTTCTGGGGCTTGGTTGTAATAGCGTATACGTTGCGGTGTAAATGAATTACTGACTCTGTGGATTTGAGAAACTGGTATCCCTATCACTTTTTTTTACTAAGATTCATTTTATTTTCTGAGCATACATGAAATTTTTTAAATATATTAAGAGGTCAGAGTTAGTATATTCGTTTCTTTAAATTTTCTCTCAGAGACTCTCGGTTTTGGATTGTAAATAGCTCTTATCTTCAGTCGCATTTACCCATAACAAAGTCCCATAAGACATTATGCTATGGAAATAACTGAAATAAACTAATCTAGCTCTCTCGACACTAGAGAGATCTCTAATCTTTTTACAGCATAAGGTGCAGAGCTTAGTCTGCTTGCTAGTTTAGATATGTGGGGGCCCTTAGCCACTGAAGCTTAGCGTCGAGAGTGATGCCAAGAAACAGTAGATTCAATAGCTCTCAGTTCTTCCTCATTTAAAAACACACTGTTCTTCAGATTTAAGAATTAGTAGAATAAGTAAAGTAAATTAAAGATTTAAACATGATTAAAACTACTTTTACGGATTTTATCGCGTTTATTTTTACTTCTTATTTTTAATTCCCGACGTTTCGGGCGCTTTCCATCTCAGTCAGAGTCATCTCAGTCCCCCGTGACCATGGGTGCTGGAAAGCGCCCGAAACGTCGGGAATTAAAAATAAGAAGTAAAAATAAACGCGATAAAATCCGTAAAAGTACTTTTAATCATGTGTAGTGTTCGTGTAAATATAAGAAATCATTCACGATTTAAACTTATACATTACTTATACATTTTGCATTTTATAGAATAGTACCCGGTTGACCGAGCTTTGCTCGGTATTTTTCGCTCGGTTTTTTTAATGCGTGTGTTTTGGAAATTATATTTAGATACAAATTACATACTGATGAAATACGAATAATATTTTTTGATCGTAGCGACATAATAGAAAAAACTGAACTGGTTATTTGAATAAAAAATCATGAGTGAAATAAGTTTAATTTAAATTTTCGTGTTTTTAAAAAATACTAAAAAAAAGGGCACGAAAAAATAGATTTTCTCAAAAAGAAAGGAACTTGAAAAAAAATAAAAAAATTCGGTCGGCCGGTCTGGGCTCAAACCATGATATTACGATTTTGTGACCGCCCAATGTACTTAATTAAGCTATTTGTAATCATTAATAAACTGTCAAAATTTACCTTCTTATTCTAACGATATTGTAGCAGTTTTTCATTGCCTAGAAACACGGACAAAAAGACATTTTCTAAAAATAAATCCTAGCTAGATCGATTTATTGCCCCCGAAACTCCCTGCACACAAAATTTTATGAAAATCGTTGGAGCCGTTTCCGAGATTCCGATTATATATATACAAGAATTGCTCGTTTAAAGGTATAGGATTTTATAATAATAAATAATAAGAAATAACCTCTTACTTAGTTTTTGATTGCGTCTTATTGTCTCTTTAACAATAAACTACCATGCATCCATCTTGATTTAACTATGCATGTGCAGGAGCATACAAAAGAAATAACTACTGTTTCAAAATATCGTGTCTATAGGTTGAATCATAATCGTACATTTAAATCACTTTGCATTTATTTAAAGATTTCACTCAAGTTTACGTTGTTGATTACATGCACTTAATCATATTTGTAATTGGAAGTTTTGTCGATTCGTATTACAAATTGGTATAGAAATTTTTACAATTTGCCTCGCGTGCTACGAAAACTAAGATTTACCTAACAATTAACGGTAAAAGTGTCAGCTTCAAGAACAGAATGAAGTTTAAATAAATATTAGATATCTTTAGTTCTTAGAGATTGTTATATGTAGTCCAAAAACAATTCTTAAACATGGTTTAAGTTCTTAAAAGTAATTTTAAAATCCTTAGTTAGTGCAGTTTTCGTTATTGAAGGATATTGCAAACACAGAGCAATAATCGAGAGTCTTTGATTATATACTCGTAAGTTGTGCGAATTAGGATTGTTTAAGTTGACATTTTGCCTTACAACCCAAATTAGGCTCGATAACGATAAAAGTAAAGTTACAGCCTATATACGTCCCACTACTGGGCACAGGCCTCCCCTTATTTCTGAGAGGGTTTTAGGGCAAGGAATTGTCCGCCGCGCTGCCTCAATGCGTGTTGGCGAACTTCACATGTCTTTGAAATATTTTTTTTCTTATTCCTCAGACATGCCGGTTTCTTCGCGATATTTTCCTTCACCGCCGAGCACGTGGTAAATCAGCACTTAAAATTGCAATTAACAATTCCGTTGGCACCGGCGGGGATCGAACCCGGGTTACTCGCATTCTGTTATATTTACAGCGAGCGTTAACCATCTGAGCTACCACGGCTCTATATCGATAATGATAGCCTAAAAAACTTAGAGCTCTCTTCCTTACAATTTGTATCTCCATTTCCATTCGAGAAAACATTCCAAAACCGTACTAGCAGTGCTTTGACAGAGTAATGTTTGTGATCCTTTCGCTTCACTCTGGAAAAAAAGTTGGGCAACGCTCTTGCCGTTTTTCCCATTTTCATCTTTATATTTTATAGTAACATTAAGCAGTATCTCAAGGGAAAAAAACATAAAAGGCTACAGATTTTCTAGTCTGGGTGAATAGTGATTGTTTTATCCATGATACTGAATCCAAGCTTAAATTCGATTTTGTCATACTGGTATTGGTTACATTTTAAACGGGTGTGATAGGACAAATGAGTGGTCTTGTAGTTTGAAGGATAAAAAATAATAAATTTATATTAATTAATAAATCTATATGATTCAGTAAGTCGCCAATGCAACATAAGTTTAAAATATCGTTTGCGCCTATTCGAACACTTTTCTCTATCTCTCTTTTATCTTAAATTAGGAACTATTGAGCTCACCTATTAAAAATTGATTCTTAAAAAACAAGTAAGCAGATATTTGTTTTTGATTAAAACGCATCCAGCCAGAGAATATGTAGAAATATTTTAGTATAATTTGAAATTTTAGTATTAATATCAATATTAAATACTAAAAAAGTTAGCACAACGCAAGTGGTACTAGGCCTGTTGTAGGTAAAGCATTTAGGTGTGTTTTTAATTAAGTGTCTTTGTTAATGTTAATTTGTTAATGCATATGATATAAATTGTGTAGGTGTTTTGAGCATTGGACAAGTTACAGTAGCCAGAAGCATATTATTATAATATGGTTTATGGTTAAATATAACTACTAGATTTTCAAGCGCTTGTTCATTGAGCCATGATAGTTTGGGGACAGACGTTATGAACAGCATTGAATTTCCACTACTCAAACAAACTGAGTTCGATATTTGACGCCGATACTAGGTACTAACGAATTGTATATGCTAGTAAACGATTTGATATGGTAAAACTAGGCACTCCCCTTGATGGCTCAGCTAGCATCGGAATCGTCGGTGTTGACATATCGAATAGTGTGCAGTTTCGTGGTCACTTGGATGGTAAGGCCAAATTGGCCTCTAAAAAGCTTGGCGTGCTCATCAGAGCGAGACAGTATTTCATGCCGGCACATAGCTCGCAACTTTACAAAGCGCAAGTTCCGGCTCACATTGAACACTGTTCTCATCTCTGGGCCGGGGCACCCCAGTATCAGCTCCTTCCACATGACTGCATCCAGTGCAGAGGTTCGAATTGTCGAGGATAGAGTTCCATCTGATCGGCTCGATTCACTAGGAATGTTGCTTCCCTTTGCATTTTCAATCGCATTCACGGGGAGTGCTGTGAGGAATTGTTCGGATTAATTCCAGCCGCCAAATTTCATGAACGCCCATCACGTCAAAATTCAAGATAACATTCTCACCATCTGGATGCTTGGCGGTCCACTACTGTGCGTTTTACTAGGAGTTTTCTTCCTCCTACAACTTCTCTGTGGAATTGTTTACCACCGGTAATTTTTCGGACCTATACGACTTAGGGACCTCCAATAAAGAGCTTACTCCTTTGTAAAAGGTAGCAACGTACCTGCAATTCCCCTGGAGTGGCGGTTGTTCATGGGCGGCAGTAGTTACTTACCATCAGGTGAGCCACATGCTCGTTTGCCCCCTCTTCTATAAAAAAACGTCATGAAGAATCTTATTGCGGGGTGAAATCTTCTGTGTTTAATTTTTAGAAATAAGGCTTGGACGATACTAAACAGCACTTGGGAGTGCCGTATGCGTTGCAGTATTGTTACTGTCTCACCAATAAATGTGGTAAAGTTTACAAAGCGTAAGTTAGTTTTGTTCCAGAATGCGTATGCATTCAAAATTGCAATTAATAATAACAGCGATGCTAGCGGTAATCGAATTCTGGTTGCTGGATGCTAAGGAATTTAACGCGGACACCCCTTATGCTAACACGGCTCATGGCATAGCACGGCATCTGATTTTAATTAAATATAAACAAATGTTATCGTGGTTACTTAGATAACGAGTATACAAGTTAAGGTATATTATTGTACTGAAGTAAAGTAATCATTATATAAAGTCGAAGCCGTGGTAGCTCAGATGGTTAACGCTCGCTGTAAATATAACAGAACGCGAGTAACCCGGGTTCGATCCCCGCCGGCACCAATGAAATTTTTAATTGCAATTTTAAGTGCCACCACGTGCTCGCCGGTGAAGGAAAACATCGTGAAGAAACCCACATGTCTGAGGAATAAGAAAAAAAATATTTCGAAGACATGTGAAGTTCGCCAACACGCATTGGGGCAGCGCGGCGGATCCTTCCTTGCCCTAAAACCCTCTCAGAAATGAGGGGAGGCCTGTGCCCAGCAATGGGACGTATATAGGCTGTATCTTTACATTTTATTTACTATATAAGGTCGAAATTTTAAATTGAAAATTTTCATAACTAAAGTTACTTGCATAGTCCGTAAAATCATTTGGTCTCATATTGATGGATTTATTTTGATCAATGTTCATTGCAATATCTTCACCGCTATAAAGATATTGTAATTAACATTGATCATTATTTAATAACCTTAACAAGATACGGCTCATGTTCCTATTTATAATCCTAGTCTGTTATAGATCCTAGTTTTATAACCTTGACCTACTTTTGCGGTCAATATCCGGTGTAGGTACTACGGAACTACAAACTACTTGCGGTAAAGAAGTTACGTTATTAATCTTCTCTAGTTGCAGTATATGTACGCTACGTCTCGATACAGTCACGTTTATATAACCTTGATCTAATGAAGCCGCCAGTTCACCTGCGACTATACGAACTTGAAAGTACACGGCGGCAGAAATGCTTAATAATTAATCGACCGACCTACTTTTGACGGGAGATTCAGGTGGAAAATGGGAATTCTGTGTTGTTTGTTTTACGTAACAGAGTAATACTACGCGCGGTAACTACGCGGTGTCTTAGATAGCTTAGTTCTAAGATAATTGTACACTCCTAATTCCTTTAGATCCTTCGTTTAAAGCAACTGCTATAGAGACTGGTGCCCGTTTAGAACACAAAAATGTTTACCTGTGAAGCCGCTCACCCCGAACGTCGTTTGCACCGAACTTGGCATATTTTTTAAATTTTTTATAGCTTATTATAATTCAGTGTTGGACTACAATCCCATTTAATTGGTGATGACGCCCTAGATGGTAGAGTACACTGCTATACCGTAGTAAAAGTATATTTATTTTTGTCTTGAAGATACTTAAATTGTGAACGGTCGGAAATCATATCATTTACTAGGTAGGTACTCAAAAATATTCTAGACTCAGTTCAAACACATAATTGAAAGGGATGCTTGTTTAGACCTGCAAAGGGATGAAATGCGACTTGCGCTGTGCTTGCAATCTACATTAGTATAAATACGAATGCCAAGTCTTGGTATTCGTATTTATACTAATGTAACGTTTTGTTCTTGGAACAAAACGTTACTCGTTTGTTTCCGGGGTTTTGAACATAAAAGTGTGACTGTGAGTGAATCGATGTCAGTATTTGCAGTGCCGGAAAAAGTATCTGCCTATTTGTTATACATATTTTTATTGTATATTGCAATTTATCAATGATATTATATTTGTTTTACTATGTGAGTGTAGTAGGTAGTTATGTAGTAAAAAATGTATATTAGAGATTATTCAAAACATCTATAAATTAACAAAAAGCCAGGGAAGATTAAACTTTAGGTACCTAGGTACTTTTCTGTTTAAAATTATTTATTTACGCGATGACGGCGATTCATTAAAAGAGCGGTGTTTCCGCGCGATTTTTTTTAAATTCAATAATTCTATTCTATATTGTGTTATAAAAGCCATATTCTGGTGAAATCGCCTCATAAATAAGCATTTTATAGGTCACAACTGATCCGGAAAATGGCTGAATCTCAGAAGAAATGTCGACAGTACAATATTGATTATTCGAATTTTGGTTTTCTTCCATCAACGGCAAATAAATGATTGCTCATGTGTCTTTTGTGCAACAAAGTACTGAGCAATGACTATGAAAACATCGAAATTCGAAGACCATCTAAGAAGGTGTCTCCCTGAAAAAATAGGTAAAGATCCGAAATACTTTCAAACATTGAAGGAAAAATTTGAAAAGAGACCTACCGTAAATAGTATGTTTGCTTCAACGTCTCAAAGTAACGATGGCTTGCATCTTACAATATTTCGTTGCTTATAGCGAAATCTGGGAAACCGTACACCATCGGAGAAGAGTTTATTTTATTCGCTATTGAAGAGGTTTTAAGAACTGTTCTGCACAAACCTCCATTTGACGCACTCAAAAGAATTCCTTTATGTAACAATACTGTACAAAGACGTATTGATAAAATGATCTCTGATATAGAAAACTTCTTGTGTAAATCTGCAAACCACTCATTTCTCATCTCATCACTCTACTTTGCCTGATAATGAAGCATTATTATTGGTATATGCTTGGTTTGTTATGGACGAAGAAATTTGTGAAGAGCTGCTATTCGCGAAAACTTTGAAGACAAAGCGAATCGATATTTAATGTCTTGAGTGATTTTTTTACAGAAAAATCAATTCCATTTACAAACATTATTTCGGTGGCAGCAGATGGAGCTCCTGCCATGTTGGGGTGATATTGTAGGTTTATAAGCCACCTTAAAAGAATAGTACCAGGACTAATTGCAGTTCACTGTGTCATCCACACACAGGTTCATAAAATTCTATGACGGTAACTTGCAGTTGCAAGGGGACAGCCTTAATTTAATAAAAACGAAAGGTGGAATTTCGGCTTTTCTCGGTAAATTGAAATTAAAGAAGCAGAATATTGGTCGACGCAAATTCTCCCAGTTTCTGCACTTGTCACAGACATACGGTCAATATTTAAATACCCTGATATAGATTTGAAGATATTCTGACGCATACATAAACTAACGCACACATAAATAACTAAATATTGCAATAGCATACTACATTACGATTAGACGTCAAAGTAGGATGGCATGATTAAACTTTCGCAAGTGTAAAAGAAATAATACTAGTTTTTACGGAATTTATCGCGTTTATTTAACTTTTTAAATACCCGACGTTTCGAGAGCTTTACAGCACCCATGGTCACGGGAAGGACTGAGATGTTCAACGTCCAGCTGTCATAGTTAACCGCGGTTACCATAGATTAAAATTTAACTTTTGTTCCGATCTACACAGTATGAACTTATGGTATCATGGAGTCTTGCAGTTGTATGCTTGGGTTGGGATTTAATTTTATTTATTATAACCCCAATTTTTATATAGACCCCAAGCAGATGGTAGCACCCAGCCATCTTCTCTATTGAAATTAGGATATTTTTTGATTTCAATAGCCTCGCGAATCATCCTTGGAAGGAATCGGTGTTCTTTAGCGAGGATTTGTGGTCTATCAAATCTGATGTAGTGACGGGGGCGATCCTGTACATGTTCACAGACTGCAGACTTCCCGGAGCGTCGATTCTTCACATCAGCTATATGTTCTTTGACGCGGGTTTTAATTGATCTTTTAGTTTGTCCTATGTAGGAGAGACCACATTCACAATCAAGCTTGTACACTCCTGCATCTTGCAGAGGGACGTTACACTTGACTGATGGTAAAAACTGACCAATATTCTTCGGCGGCTTGAAGTATGTTTTGATGGAAGCGCGCTTTAAGATGTAGCCAATCTTGTCAGTGACTCCTCTAACATATGGCAGTACAGCAGGTACACGCTCGACTGCTTGTTGTCATGCAAAACTTGCTTGACATGTTGGAGCTCGGCAGCCAGGTGTTTACTGTCACAGATCCCTCGTGCTCTCTGAAACAAAGATTTACCCACGGTAGCTAACTGTGAAGGATGGTGGTGAGAATCACCGTTTAAATATCTATCTATGGTAACCGCGATTAACTATGACAGCTGGACGTTGAACATCTCAGTCCTTCCCGTGACCATGGGTGCTGTAAAGCTCTCGAAACATCGGGTATTTAAAAAGTTAAATATACGCGATAAATTCCGTAAAAACTAGTATTATTTCAATGTGTAGTGTTCGCGTAAATATAAGGAATCATTAAGTGTAAAAGAGACAAATGTAATTTGCTACAGTGCGTGGTCTTGCGTAGTAGGAACGATGTAGAATAATTAATCAGATATGACATTATACCGTACACCGTGATTTATGCCTAAAACGCGATTCACTCATGAGTGCAAGTAGTAAAAGTAATAAAATAGTAAAAATGCATTAAAAGTAGGAAAATAAAATAATTATTGATTTTATTAAAAATTTATTATCAAATAAAGTGCTGTAATAATTATTTATATACGAACGTATATACCACTTCGTTACGCTACAAAAAAATTGAACTTAATAATTAATAATGACATAGTTAATTTACTCTTTAATAAAATAAGACTACACAATTTGAATTACGACACTCAGAAGAGACCTATCTGTTTTTTATATTCTTTGATCAGAAACAATATTAATTCTCTTTCAAACTCACTCATTGGGGTATTTTTATCCCTCTCTATTTTTTTTGACAATATATTTTAAAATACGTAATTTATGAATTCGTAAACAATACATAACAAACATACATAAACACTCACGCCTGTCACCCAGAGGCGTAGGCAGAGACTACGGACTTCCATTTGACACGATCCTGACATACCTCTTTCGCCTCCTTTACATCCATATATCTACGCAAACATGCTCGTCGGTTAAGGGTACTTTTAACGTGGCCCATTTTCAAAATATCGCCAATTTGGTCGATAAACTTTTTTCTAGGGCGTCCCTTCCCGACTCTGCCGTTCACATCTGCCATATAAATTTGCTTTGTCACTCTTTCCTCATTCATTCTTTCTACGTGACCAAACCACCGAAGCATTCCTTTCTTAATCCTGGTCACAACATCATCTTATATACCACATTTATGTCTTATCACGCAATTTCTCACCCTGTCATTCAGATTCAACCCTAGCATACTCCTTAAAGACCGCATTTCTACAGCATTTATTCTACTTTCGTGCTTCTTCTGCCACACCCAGCTTTCACTACCATACATTAAAGTAGGGACTAGCACAGCATTATGAATTACCATACGTGCCTTTTTTGAAACACTCTGGTTCTTCACAATAGAGTGTAGTGCCCCATTCACTCTATTCCTTGCATTTACACGTCGTTCTATATCCTTATCATATCTACCATCCCTGCTAAATACATATCCCAAATACACAAACTCATCCACTTGCTCAATTAAATCTCCTTCTATTCTTATTTCACATACCGTTTTGCTTTCTTCTCTTTCAAAAACCACCACTTTCGTCTTACTTGCGTTCACTTTCATTCCCCATTCTTTTAATGCCCAGTTCATTAATGTAACCACCATTTGCAACTCAGCCGCCGATGACGCAAATATGACTTGATCATCGGCATACAAAAGGCATTTGACGGTTAACTCGCCCATTCTTAACCCACATTTTTCATCTTTCAAAGTTTGCAAACACCTGTCCATAAATAGGTTGAACAGCCAAGGGGAAGCCACACAGCCCTGTCTGACACCTTTTCGGATGCCAAACCAGTCCGAGTAGACCCCATTGATCCTGACACAAGCACTAGAATCCCTATAAAGAGACGTCAATGCCTGTATCAAACCAGCGCTCAACCCATATGAGTTCAGTGTTGCCATAACACATTCCTGTCCACTCTGTCATAAGCCTTTTCCAAGTTCATGAACGCACAAAAAACTTTCTGGTTTTTGGCCAAAAACTTCTCCGCAATCATGCGCATGGAAAAGACTTGATCTGTATACCCCATTCTCTTTTGAAATCCCGCTTGCACATCCCAAATTTTTCCATCAGTTTCTTTCATGACCCTTTCAATCAGTACCTTAGCATACAGTTTACCCACAATACTAAGCAAGCTGATACCACGGTAGTTTTTGCAGTCCTGCTGTGACCCTTTTCCTTAATATATTGGTACTATAACTGCTTTACACCAGTCATCCGGTACCCGTTTTAATTCCCAACACAAATTAAACAAGGTGTACAGCAGGCCTGCCACCACTCCCACTCCAGCCCTTAGCATCTCGAGTGATACTCTATCATATCCAGCTGCCTTACCTGCTTTCATGCTTTTCATTGCTTTCATTATTTCATCTACACATATCTCCATACCCCCTTCCACTTCTTTCGGAATTTCTAGTTCATTTAATTCAGAAGACTCTTCACTCATAAACATGCTTTCAAAGTATTCCTTCCATCTGTTTAAATTCGAAACTTCATCATTCACAATACATCCATTCTCGTCTCTTACAGCATTAATTACAGGCTGTTATGTATTTCCCCTGGCAGTTCTTACGAGTTTCCAGAACATTTTTATATTAGCCTGGAAATTATCGGATATCCTTCTATCATTCTTATCCGTTCATTCTTTCTTTTTCATTTCAACTACTTCTTTTACTCTCTTATTTAGACGTCTAAATTCTGCCTTTTTTCTTTCAATCTCATCATTCATACCACCAGAATTACCAGCTTTAGTTGCTAGTAAATCTAACCATGCTTTCTTCTTTGATTCAACTTCCACCCGTACCTCATCATCCCACCACAACGTATTCCTTTTCCTTTCGTTTGTTCTCTTACTTACACAACATACTTCAGTGGCTGCATCCACCAAACTTTTCTTAATATTATCCCACACTGTATTCAAGTCTAAATCATTCATACACAACTCATTCAAACACCTAATATTTTCTCTCAGTCTGCATTTATACTTCTCTTTCACATCTTCATCTTGTAACTTCTCTATTCTTATACGCTGTAACGCAGTAGTAGACACAGATGTCCGATGCCGCCAATGCTTGAAAAGACCATTAATTCGACATTAGACCAAGTAATGATCCGTCCCTACGTTGGACCCCCGGTAAACCCTTGTATCTACGATTGCGCTCCTCATTCTTTCATCCACAATTACGAAATCTATCATGCTTCTATCATTACCTCTTTCCCATGTATACATGTGAATCTTCTTATGACGAAAAACAGTATTCGTCACAAAGAGATTCTTTTCCACATATACGGCGAGGAGGTCTTCACCATTCTCATTTATACTTTCATCACCAAACGTTCCCAATATCCTTTCATAACCTGACCTCCTCACCCCAACCCTTCCATTAAAGTCTCCTAACATAATAATATTTTCATTTTCCTTACATTTTGTCAACACCATCCTTACCATGTCCCAAAACTGCTCTCGGATGTAAATGGGCAAGTTGCATGTCTGGGGCGTACACCCCTAGCAAGAACAGCTTCTTTAAGCCCACTTTCATTCGTATCCATAGCAGCCTCGGGCTTACACATTCATACTCTTTCACACATTGACCCATTCTTTCTGAAAGGATGAAACCTGGCATGCCCGTTCGGTCTCGTCTACAACAGACCAATACGTGGTATACGTGCCATGTGCAGTGGCATCCTTTCCCTTTCGTTTCGTCTCATTTACACATAACACATCTATTCCTCTGTCATTCATCATTTCGCATACTTCATCCATCTTATCATTAATTGCTCCACATACATTCAGCGTAGCCAGACGGGCTTCCGCAATCCACTTTTCGCCCCTCCGGGAGACAGAACGTGACGGGTGGCGAACCTCGTCGTCGGTTTTTCTCCCCGAGATTACATAATACATAAATAAATTAAGGAAATAGTAAACGAATGAAAAATTATTCCTTTTGAATTTTGGAAACCTTTCTTGTGTAGTTTGTGCAGATTCTCATCACATATGACGGTATTTTCGGTGCAAAAACAAAACACGAATTACTATCAACGCCGTTGTCAATGACGCGACGATAGCGTGACGACTGAGCTCGGGTATGCTAATTAGCCTAGTTCTTACGTGCCACTTGCGGTGCGCGTATAACCTATCTACTTCTTTTTCTTATAATATCATTGGTCATAACCCTATTTAATGAAACGGAAGAGGCAAATGTGGTATTACAAGAGGAGCAACTTGAGCTCAGTACCAATGAGGAACTGAAGGTGAAATTAAAGAAAAAGGCTATCAAACGTTTTGGCTGCAGGTAGAAATCCCCAAAAAGTATCCAGGGCTGTGGGAAATTGCGAGAATTTTTTTATAGCGTTTCTCCTCGTCATATCTCGTTGAAAGAAGTTTTAGTACCATTACTAACCTATTAATAAAAAAGGAGCAGATTGAACATCACAGAACGGGAAGATTTGAGATTACTTCTTACAAAACTGAAGCCAAATATTGATAATTTGCTGTCAATTCATCAAGTACATCCCTCTCATTAATATGACTATTTTTTATTGTTGATTTACATTTCAGAGTTCATTGTTGATTTTTGCCAATTATTGATTGTTTGTAATAATAAATGTTTAAAATTATAAAAAAAGTATAACCACAAGTATTGTTTTAATAAATAGGATACAAGAAAATGTGCTACTTTTTTTTCTTCTTAGCACCCCCAATTTGGGGTGATATTTTTTAGGATTTTGCGAATACAGTGGAAATGTAGCAGCAGGGGGTACTACCGTAAATAGTAATACTTTGAAAGTGGTCCACGAGAAAAAAAGTTTGGGAACCTCTGCTTTAGATGAACTCATTCGAGATACGAAGCAAACCGTTTAGTTCAAATGCATGGATTATCGACAATAAAGGGGTGAAGATCAGCTGACTGCCTGGTTGCCTGATAGTTGAAAGAGGAGGATAGAATAAAGGCACACACTTTTGGAAACGCTTACAATAGAATACCGAGAAGCTATCTACTCTGCGCCTGTATTCGAGGCTGATAAGTTTGGTTTCAACTGCCGCACCGTTGCATGGACGGAAATCTTTTTTTCTTGCGGCCCTGAACTTAATGAACCAACCAAAAAAATCCAAACCATAGAGTAGAGGTCTAGGTTTGCGAGCTCCTTTTAAATGTGAAGAAACAACTTTGTGTTCTAGATGCATTATTCTTATAAAATCAGCATCGCCCCATTCTGAGACTGCCTGCAGTGAGGGGTTCGCACGCTCAACCATAGCTTCTCTTTCGGATTGGATTTGATCCCGACTGGCCTGAGCATACGGCGGCAAAACTGTGCTGCCGTGCCGTGTGCATACCCATATATAAATACCCGGGTATAAACACATCATTAATGTTAAGCGGTAAGACAGTTGCGGAGAGACTCTAACGTTAATCGTTATAGAATCTGATGAGCAGACCACGACAATGACTCAGAGAGACCGTTCATTTAGAAAGTTCCTCACCCAGTCGATCAGGCTAGGTTTCCTATGTACACTGAATAAGTCGTATGCCGCTGAATAAGCCGTATACCCAAAAGGCTTGCATGCCAAACTCTGTCAATAACCTTCCAAAGATCAAGGGAAATAGCGAGGGTTTCCCCATTGTTCTTGAGTGCTCGCCCTATATGTAAGCTTATGCTAGAAGGTTCCCAGTTGACCGATTTTGGCGAATTCCGTACTGGCGGTCAGAAGTGGGCATTCAATAAGCGCTCATTAATCTTGCAGAGTATGGAGGTAATTGAAATTGGCCGATAGTTCGCAAGGTTTATGTTCACTTTTATGTTCTTGTTGAGTTTATTACTCTCGGAAGGTGTGCTGCGCAGGACATGTTTTATTGTCACAAGTTGTACGCGCTGTTGAATGCTTATGCAACAAGTTTGTCGTAAGTTGTTGGACCAAAACTATAATAATAAAAATAGTGTGATTATTTATAAACTTTCTGCTTACTGCTACTTTTGCTTCGGCTTAGATTTAAATCCAGCAGCTACAATGTAACTGCCTGCTTCTAATATATATCATGTACCATTATTTTAATACAAAGAAGAAAATGAAGAAAGTTTGTATGTATTATTTTATTTATGTAATAAAATTTCGAACAAGTGAAGACAATTTAAAATCATTACCCCAAATATAGCTGTACAATCTTAACAGTAAATTTTGTTGCTAGTAATGAATATGATGTGTTACTCCATAGTGCACAAATCGTTGCTATTTTTTATGAAAGGATATCTATTATATATCTATTATTATTATTTTTTATGTAGGATATGATAGGATAGGTCTCCCAGGAATGAGAAACGATGTGAGGTTTGTGAGCGTTAGAGTGAGTACTCGTAATTGGCATTTTGTTAGGTGATCACAACATTTTAACACTAAAAATAAAATATACCTACATGTATTGTGTGTGTATGTTTTGAATTTTTGCTTTTATACCACAGGTTTAAAGTACTATCTTGAACTCTAAATGTTATATCACTTTTTTACCGTATAATATAATAATCAAAATATTTTCCTAAACTATTAACATATTCTGGTTATTTTATGGACAGTTTGTTGATGCCCTTGCTCTATCCGCTGCCCGAGAATCGAAGAACACTTTATAGGCGTTTTTACTGTTTTTAGGGATAAAAATGTTTGCCTATCAAAAACTTACAGTCTGTAGCCTTAGCTCTGTTATTCTTTTCAAAGTTTGTTGTGCAGTATGTAGATGGGCGTTGTTATGAAAAAGCAATGATGAAGAGTAAAATTTTACAATTCTTGACAATAACAGTCAGCATTAACTGTGGTATCAGATCGCAAGGAGCTTATTTATATTCGAATAGAACCTCTTCTCATCTCAGGCAGTAATCGAATCAAATGTTCTATTGTTTGGATTCTTACTTGATTCGAAAGCCAACGCTTGGTCAGCCGTAGTTTGAGATGGATTCGTTTCGATTATCGCTTTCTTAACCTTCCCGTGATCATCGGGAAGGTTAAGAATAATAATATTCTTAACCTTCCCTATGATCACGGGGTCTATTTCTGAGCTTAATATTTTCCGAACGAAAGAGAGAGCACCAATAACGAATAGTTCGTTCATTAGAAGTGTTTTAGGTCCGGAAATATCATTGGTATTGCGTGTCGTTTGAGAAGCATTGTTCCAAAATAACTCGAATTTTCTTAGAGACAATTGCAGAAAAACGAACCAAAAGAAACCAATGAATAAATGATTTTAAAAAGAAATAACATTCCTTGTTTAAATCTCAAATTTATTTGAATTCCAAGTCAGATCAAACTACAGTTATAAGTTATAACAGTAGGCACCCGCAAAACATATCACTGAAATGAACGCATCTTTTTGATCAAAACTATCATCTCATTTGTATCACTAGTTCACACGGTAGTTACTGACACTGTTTTGATCATAGATTTAGTATATATTCGATATACAAGAGTTCATCGTTCTGGTCCGACTTTTGTGTCCGTATTTCAGTTAATAGTCGATAGAGATGATTCAACGCATCATAACACTGTATTACTGACACTTATAGTATATATCTACATTTTGTTTTTGGTTAACATTAATTGCTGAAAAAAAGCTTTGTGTCCCATCGTGTTTTAATTGTTATGTATGATAATCCGCGAAAATTATAGAGTACCTAATTACAAATTACTTTTCGGACCTGGAAAATGACAATATCTTTAATTCCATATTATGCGAATACCATTTAATAGTTAAGTAGATTTTAAAATTTGTAACAAGTGAAATTAGTCAATGCTGTTGGTGTTACGAATGAAATAAAATAATAAGATAGAATGTCTTTGCCATTAAGCTAAACAAAATGGATATTACATTACAGGAACATGACAGAGAGATAGTGAGAGAGAGAGAGAGAGAGATAGATAATGAGAGAGAGAGAGAGAGAGAGAGAGATAGATAGATAGAGAGAGAGAGAGAGTCATCTTTAATGACCCAACAATAATATCCCATTTAACGTTTGCTTGTTTAATCGAGATTCCTATTTTTCCGAACAATAAAACTATCGAATCGTCATTGCTTTTCCTAATAATAAATGAGCATACTTAGAAATTTATAACAAATGAAAAACTGATACTGCCGATGTTATCACATAAGTGGCAAACAGTTGTATAAGCTTAGTGTATACGCGTACAGTTGTTACAAAAGGAAAAAAAGTTGCTGCTTTGTAGTATTACATGTACCGTTTATTGGCGGTTTAACAATAAATAACGAGTCTTGTAAAAAAAGATAGAGGGAAACATACCAACAGAAGAGCAACAGCGTCTTCCTAATAACTAAAAAATAAAAACTGCGGTTGCCAATTCGCCTACCAAGCGTGGCAACTGTGGCAAATATCCACCTTCTGTTGGTAGCATAGATGTTCAGCAGTGGAGTTTTGAAAGGCTGTAACTGTAGTATGACCCACGCAGTTGTTCATTTCTGATAATATTTGGAAATTATTACCTGCATGGTTCCATCATAACCGATTGGACTATTGCGGCTAATTATTTATCATTTGGTATTTTTTATGTTAGCGTGGGTCAGTGCGAATATGTTTATATATTTATTTACTTTTTATTTAGATAGATAGATAATTATTTATTGTACACCAAATTACACATACACAAAAGAAGAAGAAAAAAAATGTTACATTGACTTGTCGCTAAAAGCGATTTCTTCCAGAGAATCTTTGGATGGACTGGATCGTAAATAACAGTGAATTGTATGGTTTGGTGATGCAGAAATAATATTCATAAATATATCCATATATTATATACAAATAAATAACAAATAAAATACAAAAATGCGAATATATACATATATAGATGGCAAGAACTGAAAGGTTAAGATAGTGATTGTGTACAAGCTTCTGAAAAACAGATAAAGACTGGGTGCGTCTCACTGACAGAGGTAGGACATTCCATAGACGGACTGCTTGTAGACATCCGTTGATAGTAAACGCCCTGTCCAAAAATTTCATATGATGGGCAAGCATTTTTAATGTAAAATTTTCTGATGATCTCAAAACATTCGAATGGGAATAGTGAAGGAATTCAATGCGATACTTAAGATAAGAAGGAAAGGAAGGATTAAAGAGAACATTGTAAAAAAGTTACAGAATATGTGTATTCCGGCGAAGATGAATAGGAAGCCACTTGATCTTATTACGAAAACAAGAAAATATGAATCTTATACAATAATTTTTAAGACGCTCAAATTTATCAAGTTGATTCTCGGTGAGATCAAGATAGCTGACATCTGCATGGTCCACAATTGGGGAAGTAGAGATTGAGCAAGTTCAATTTTAGTGGTAGTAGGTAGAAAGTTCCTTAATCTATTCAATGATCGAACAGCTGCAAAACTTTTACGACTTTCCTCCTATATTTGAGGACCCCATGACAGTGAAGTAGTTTTACAATGCTAGTATATAAGTTAAGTTAATGATTTATGTAGGGCAGTCATCAATAAACTTCTTGATCAAGCGCGCGTGTTTAATTCAAACCTCAAAATATTACATGGCAACCCTACAGTGTGCGTTCCGGGAACTGATAGCATTGTGGGCTAGACGTACAGACCGGGCGGATTATTGTGTGACTCGTTTAGAATATATATTTGAATCTCTTTGGCCTCGGTGTTTCCAGTTAGCTAAAATGTTTTGACGTGAAATTATTATATGGACTGACGCTTACTGTGCTGGCCAGTTTTGAAAGTTATAACCATGGGAAAATCATACTTAAAAACTAAAGATATTATATCCCAAATATCATCTTCAGGAAGTAACAGCGCAAGTTACTCCGTACAAGAAAATCACGTTGACAGCCCTAGGCGAATTTTAAATATGCGCCCTTCACCGCCCTGTTCCGTCTGTGCCTGCTCAGCTCACGAATATATTTACTAGGTTTTTATATTTTACTAGCTTTCCACCCCACAGTTTCGCCCACATTAAATGAAATTTCCCTGATAGTAAGCGTCGACCATTGTCCATGAACAGCTGCAAAACGGGACGGTTGCAGGGAGTAGGAAGGAGTGGAGACGCTTTAGAACCGGTTCTAACCCCAGAACACCCATTTTTAGCACAATAGGAGGGACACCGTTATTGTAGTTTTTGAAAATACGTATCTGAATAAAAAATATTAAAAGGACAGAATGTCTGGGATTTTTTAATTAATTTTTCTTCAACATTCGCCTATATTACTTATTCTGAACTTTCTCTACAAAGCGTATATTGTAAAATGGCATATGGCATATATATATATATATATATATATATATATATATATATATATATATATATATATATATACATATGCCATTTTACAATATACGCTATTTAAATGTATACCGTCTGAAAAAAATAGGGTGTGACTGGTGAAAGGAATAGAAGCCTATGGCACTGATATTTTA
This sequence comes from Parnassius smintheus behrii, assembly GCA_036936625.1. Taxonomy (NCBI): domain Eukaryota; kingdom Metazoa; phylum Arthropoda; class Insecta; order Lepidoptera; family Papilionidae; genus Parnassius; species Parnassius smintheus. Next base: position 22,262,143 of record JAUPFT010000015.1, on the reverse strand, counting down.
TATATATTTTTCTTTTACATTAACATATGAAATTGATTTATTAATATAAACTACTAATTTGAAATAAACTTTCAGTACTAAAGAAATAAAGTTATTATTTCTAAATAATATTAAAATTTAAATTTGGTTATCAATGATAATACAGAGTGTTCTACATTATACGAGCAAATTAAAAATGAATCTATAATAGAAACAATAAACTGGAGGCAACTATTACTTAGTTAACTCAAGGCTATTTGTATCATACAAATTGTTAATATATATATGACGAAAAACACTTCACATTGCAAACAATATATTATAGCTTTTGTTTGTATCTGTTTCTAATAAATAATACATAGAGTATAACCATTACAACAAGCTTGAATAAAATAACAAGCATTTTGTGGAATGGTGCCATATACCGACTGATCACGTTGTTAGTCAATTATGTATTTTCCTGATTCGAATAATTATTAGTCTCCGGATTGTATTACTGGTACTATTAACAGTGTGTTCAAAACATATTTATAACCGACTTCAATAAAAGGGGGAGTTACTCAATTCGACTGTATTTTTATGTGTCAGATGTCAGAACTTTTTTCTTATCGAACCCATTTTGATTCTTTGTTTTATAGGATAGGTTGACAAACGAGCACACAGCCTACCTGATAGTAAGTGGTTGCTGCGGCCCATAGACATCTACATCTATCCTCGATTACAAAAATGCAGATGCGTTTTCACGTGCTACCGGCAATCTTCTTGGCCGCTGACGGATAGGCAATTCTTCTCCTGTGTTTATTTTGTGTTGAACTAAGTCAGTCTTTCCTATGTCAGCATCGTTTGATGAGAATACATCGGCATACTTGAGTAACAACTTCTTCGCCTTGACCATTTCGTTCGGGGAGAGAATGCTGCGATAGTCTTCCAAAAGTGTGGTCCGGAGTCCCCAAGGAACTGACCTATAAGTTGGGAACTACCAACCGTGCGAGAGGCCCCAGTGTCTATGGTCAGTTTACACGGCATTCCGTTGACCTCGCCCTTGATGATTAGACTATTCCCATCATGGGTTTGTGAGATCGAGATCCTTGGGGCTCTTTTAACATCAGCCAGCACCCGCCAGTCCCTGTTGCTACTGGGTGGTGCTGTTAGATGCACTACCCTCTCGAGATCGATCACCTTTCCTTTCTATTGTTCGCTTAGGGCAGCTGGATTGAAGATGGCCCCTTTCCCCACAGCCGTAGCACCTAGGGCTGTATCCTTTATTGTGGTCGCAAACTGTAGCTGCTGCAACCTCCCTGACACGATGGGAATGAAGATCCTGCCACACGGCTTCCACCTCCAGTGCATGGGTCAAGGCGTCCTTAAGCGTCTCGTGGTGCCCGAGCCTCACAGCAGCTCTGACTTTAAGGTCGCGAATGTCGTCGATGAATGTCTGCACCAGGTTATCTTCAATGAGCGCAGGAACAGACCGGTATGCTTTTCGCACCAGCTTCTCCACCTCTAGAGCCCACTGCTGCAGGTTTTCATTGCTGCGTTGCACGCGATATTTAAGCTGCGCGCGAAAGTCGTGTTCCAGGTGAGCGTCGCCATATCTCGCCTCCAATGCCTCAAGGAGCTGCTCGTAGGTCACTTTATTACCGAGAGCTTCCAACACAGTAAAGGCTTGGTCGCGCAGGCCTAGGGTGAGTGCAGTCATGGCCTGGCTTTTATTCCAGCCGTTCGCCTCCATGACAGTCTCGAACCCCGTCCCGTCCGAAGTCCCGTCGAACGGCGGCATTTTGAACCCACGTAGCGAAGGTGTTGTAGCTACTACGGGGGCTGTAATTCCATCCCCCAGTTTGAGGTCGTCCAGCGTTTTCTTCACGTCAGCCATCACGTTTTCAACCCGATGGTTCACTTGGTCGATTCGGGTTTCAGCTTTCTCGATTCGGGTTTCAGCTTTCGCGATTTGGGTTTCAGCTTCCGACAGGCGGTTGTCATGCTGAGCAACCCTACCTTCACCTCCTCTATCTCCTTCCCGAAGGTAGCGTGAAGGTCCTTCATGAGGAGCATCTGCTCTTTCAACTGACGGGACTGTTCCTTTTGTCCGCCCTGCAGCTGCTCTTCCAATCGGCGGGCCTGTCCCTCCTGCTGGCAAGCCTGTTCCTCCTGCTGGCAAGCCTGTTCCTCCTGCTGGCGAGCCTGTTCCTCCTGCCGGCGAGCCTGTTCCTCTTGTCCACCCCACAGCTGCTCTTTCAACTGACGGACCTGTTCCTCCTGTTGGTGAGCCTGCTCCTGTAGCATCATCATCAGAGTCACCTAAGTCAGGTGCTGCAGATGTAGGAGCTACTGACGGGCCTGCAGCCGGCAGCTGGCTCTTCGACGTCTGTGACGTTGCAGCACCGAATCTTCTTTGGTCCGTCTCCTGCTGGCGTTGACTTCGGGTATGGACACCCTCCGTTTCCTCGTTAGGTGAAATCGGCATGATTTAATCCCACTTCTGACACCAATTGTTACGAGCTACGACAATAAAACTGCCGTATTACTAAAATTTACACTTTAATTCACTTTACACCAATTAAAACTTCAAAGACATTATTATATAATCACACTGATTCACTTTATTTCGCTCCGAAGCTTCGCTTGTCTCGCCAAATTCAATACTGCCTCGATCGCGTCTTGCAGCGCCTTTAAATACACATTTTTCACCGAAACATCCAGAATATTCAAGTAAATACGGGCGCCAACCGACCAGGCGCAGAAAGTTCGAGTGTGGGGTTTCTAGAAAGCTTAATTCTGTTCGATACTAGAGGGCGCTGTTTGTCGAAAGTCAAGATTGACATTTTTTAGGAAGCCCTCTTCACTCTAATCCCCGACACTAGATGGCGCTAGTGCCAGGTACCTGACGTCAACTTAGGCGCGCAACATTATTGATCCGCTATGGCTACGTTCGTTGCCTGGTACGTAGATACTTCAATAATTTACACGCTCAGCTTTGAAAAAATGGGAGCCTCTGCCTGAAATAAACAGTCGTCTAACCAAGGTTCTAATGAAACTGAACAAGCCACAGATCAGGATAGTAACAAGTGCTATCACAGGACATGGCTCTTTTAACAAAAATTTGTTCACCATAGGTGTTACGGATAGCCCCCTGTGCAGGGCATGCATGGGAGAGGAAGAAACGGCGGCTCACATGTTGATGACATGTCCAGAAGTCGCTTCATACTTGGCTTAACATCTCGGTACGCCGGGATCGCTCCCCGAAGTTGCTTGCAACATCAACGGACAGTTAAACTTCTTCGGGGAAATATCATGGCTCGAATAACCACATATTCCTGCCCACACGCAAAATACGCGCTTAGACGTGGAGTTGCGGAAAACAGCCCGTCGTAAACTAACTAACTAACTATCATTACCATTTATAATGCCACTGATTATAACAAAAACCGGGTTATAAAAAATGTATGTTTACCAATAACATGTCCAATAGCCTCTGCTAGACGGCAACATGCATATAAGGCTAATATATTTATACAACAAAATTAATAAGTTAACAACTATATAACCCTTAACTAACAAAATTAAAATTAAGAATTGGCTATTAGGATTAGATTATGAACAAACTGAATCAATATTAGTATAAAAAAATTAACAAACATGCAAAAAAATTGTTTAAATCTTAAATTTCAACCACACACACACGAACTCACGCAAACGCACGCACACTCACGCGCACATACACACACACACACATGCCCAGACACGCACCCAGCCGCAAGCAAACACACACATGCACATACACACACGCACACACAGATTAAAATTGCTTTATTTACAAAAGTTTTCGGCACTGTAGGTCAATTTATAATAGATAAGTTTTAGTATTTTATTTCTTTAGTATACGACTGTTTGTTGCCAAAATAAATTAAAAAAAAAAAAAAAAATAAGTAGCTGTCATTATATTAGGGAGATCGCTGACTCTCGTAACACAGGTTTTCTAACCTAGCTCGGGAGTCAGAGGCTTAAATAATTCACTTTATTTCGCTATTGTAATAAATTTTATGTCAATAAAGATTATTATTAATGTGTCTTCATTTAGATTTTTTAAAGGCAGTTATTTTGATATTACAGAAATACAGTTCAACTTTATTTATATGTATAGATGTGTTCCGTAATATAAACATTATATATAGTTAAACCGTTTCGTTCTACAATTTATCGCAATTTTGTATGTATTTTTTAACGTAATGCCAGTAATTTTATTTTGTCCAAAATATGAAACAACTAGTTTCGACATCAATCTCTTGATGTCGGTTCATGCATAGGTACTTTTTTATCTATGTGGAAGGTGAATTTTTAAACAGGAATATGAAACGGAATTATTAATACAGCATTTATTTATTAATAAAACATTTATTCTCATAAGCCCGTTTTGGAATTATAATATTAACAACTTAGATAATAAAAAATAAAAAAATAATTTCGTCGTACATTGTAGTAAGTAATTAAGCCTTTAATCTAAAGAAACAAATACTTAATTTGTATAAAACAATAGCTTTTAGTTTTTCTAATATACAGAAAAACTAAAAGCTATTGTTTTGTAAATTATATTCAAAAATGTAGACGCAGTTCCAAACAAAACATAAAAGCGACCGTTGTTAATGCCACGACTGAGTGTCATCCTTCTTTTGTACCATTTAAATGCTGGTGGAGTCACTGATTTCAGAAATCGGCCTCTTGTTAGTGTGTAGTGTAGTACTCCCACGTTAATATACTTTAGTGTTAAGGTAGAATAATGAGGCAGTCTAATTAAAGTTTTAGTGGTAGTAGTAGTGGTAGTTTTAGTGGTTGGTACTAAAACTTTCATTCACCGCTATATTGTGAACCTCAATCCCTGACTGACACTGTAACTAAATATTATACGAGATTATTTTATGATATAAAGTAAAAGATGTGATTAAATGTATGGTTAAGTTACGGAATACATAATTATAAATGAAAATATTGATAATATATAGTTGCGAGAGTAAGATAAATAAAATTATCGGAGGTTAGTATATCCACATACAATCAGCCTGATCAGCTGAGAGTTTGGAAAACCTAATAGCCGATTAATTTTTAAGGTTGTTCGGACACGATTAAATGCGGAATAAGTTTTAATGTATTTTAATGAGGGAAATGATAATTTATTATGAATTGTATAGGAATATTGTCCACTATCTTGATCATGTATGTACGCGAGCCGTGTAAGTGAAAGTTATGGTACAATTAAATAATGAATTACATGAGCTGAAATGTAAAGAAGTGAATTAAATGATATTGGTAATTTTCTTGATCATGTACGAGTATATACGCGAGCCGTGTACGTGTAAGAAATGACATACATGTGTAATGAATAGTTATAGTACTAGTTATGGATAAAATAGGAAAATAAATAAGTAATGGTTAACTAAGAATGAAGTTAATATATGAAAAAAAAAAGAATAAAATAAAATATTGAAATGTAAAAGATTATGAAGATTAAGAGAATATTGTATATAATACTAGCTACTAGCCAGGCAGACGTTGTTCTGCTCTTTTCGACGACCCTTTGTCATAGCCTATTAAAATCCTTAAATTTGCATAAAATATGTAAGTCACTCATCGTCAAAAAAATCTATCCTATCTCTCACGCTGGACCAAACTGCGCACGGTGTGCGAATTTTATTAAAATCGGTTGAGTAGTTTAGGAGCCCATCGCGGACAAACTACGTGACACGTAATTTATATATATTATCATTATTTTCCTGACTAGATAAATGGTAGGCACAATAACAAAATAATTAAAAATACGAATAAGTAATATTGTAAATTTTCGTGAAAATCAAAACATAATTTTATGTTACACAATATTATGCCTGATTATGTCAATTATACTACTGTGACTACGCATTTTTGCGTGCTAGATATGTCTTAGATTATAGTTTTCATAATGATATTAACCTTTTTATATAATATATAATAATTTAATAATCTTAGGGATCTATTTTAAGAATTGATAAAAAATATAGATAGCATATTTTTTTTATTCTTTTGTCGGTGGGAGGTGTAGTATAGTGCTCCCACGTTAATATACTTTAGTGTTAAGGTAAAATAATGAGGCAGTCTAATTAAAATTTTAGTACCAACCACACGTCTCCTTCATTGACACCTTTCCTATATTACAAGTGACACTACAGCTGTATCAGTCAATATGCTCGGAATTATACCATAATATTGCTTAAATTTATATAACATTTAAAAAACCTTAACTACTTAATAACACAGGTATATAATCAACATCACAAATTTGGCGATATATTTATGTTTAGATGCATGAGCCCGTAATATTAATCTCGTAGTATTTTGTAATCATCAATTTTTTAAATTTTTTCACATTTTATCTGGCTTAACAGGACTATTGATACAATACAATACAATGCGATACTGTTTATTGTACACCAACGAAACATAAATATAACAAATAATGAACAAACAATGAGGAAAAGACAAAAGACAAAAGTGTCTAACACGCACACGCACACGCACACGCACACGCACACGCACACGCACATGCACTCGCACACGCACACGCACACGCACACGCACACGCACACGCACACGCACACGCACACGCACACGCACACGCACACGCACACGCACACAAACATGCACATTTTAATGTAAATTAGGAAATAAACTTGTACTGATTAAAAAATCCTTACTTAGTGCTTATATGCCAAATTGCACACTATTTACAAACAAATATGTATCAAAATTTAAACGATTTTTTAATGATGATCTTGAATATTTATCAAAAGTCTAAAATGTTTAAATTTACTCAATCTGTCAACACAGCGAATCGGGTTAGTAGTAGTGATAATAAGATGCAATTGCTTATATGTGTGCTCCCGGCGACGCCGACCCTCGTACAAAATAAGGTTGACAGCCATTCTATTGTGTATTATAGTATTCAATGAGCTACGTATACTACGTACACGTAAGGCACAACGACGTTTATATGTTTAGCATTTTGTTACAAGGTAAGTAATAGTAAGCTAACGTAATCTTACAGTCTATATATAAATATATTCTACCGCTGTGTACAAGCTACGTCTCATTACATGGAAAACCTGTCCGTGAGCTACCATGGCTCGTATCACAAGTTTGAGTACATAAAAACAAAACCCTGAGTTATACAATATAGTTTTCAGTAAATACACATGAAATTACTATTATATCACATAATTATGTTTTGAAAGGAATATAATACAAAATATTTTATTAATTAAAGTGTAATACAGAATAAATCTGATACCAAATTTTATTTTAGCTTAAAATGAATTGTTTCACAAAACAATTAGTATAATTGTACATGTTATGTTACTTTAAAACTAGTAAAATGTAATATAGGTATACATACGTATTTAGTATTTTTACAATTGTTTTGTAACATTTTACTCAATTATGACCATAGCTAAAAGAAATAAAAATTATAAATTCGGAACAATTTCACTACAACGTTTTATATTATTTGTCTATTAATGTATACCACTATTATTAATATATTGTATAATATATGTACTATTAATATATTGTGTATAGTTTGCTAAAATATATACAACACAGTACTTATGTTGCCGAAATATTTAATAACTTAATTTATTTTTTCTAATGCGCTCTGTCGTCAGAATTTGTAAGCGTTCTATTGCTTGGTGATGAGTTGTATAATATAGGTCTGTAAAATACTCAACATTGAACATTTATTTTTATTACATATATACATAACGTAACGCCTGTAAACCCCGAAGTGGGAGGCAGAGTGCAAAGAGCAGCGAGCTATTCAGAAGACGCGACCTTTAGTCAATAAATATGGGCTTAGATGGAAAATTATGAAAGTGTGGCTCGCGTGTTGCAATTACAATCCTAACACCCCGTTAGTTTTCCGACATACAATAACTTCCGTCATCTGAATAGGAAGTTATTGTAATGGGTTATTTATTATGTAACTTAGAACTCTTCAAATTTTGAGCAAAATGCTGTTGTAACTCTTTGCATATTTTATCATATTTACCACGAGTGCTCTGAGGAATTGTTTGCACTATTTCAATTGTGTGGCTACACAATTTCATCTTCGCACATCGCGACAAAACACGCAATATCCATACCATCTGGATGACTGGCGGTCCACCATTGTGCTATTTGAAATAAGTTTTCTTCCTCGTACAACTTCCTTTGAAATCGACTACCACCAGAGATTTTTCTGGATCGATACGACTTAGGAACCTTCAAGAAAAGAGCCCACTTCTTTTTAAAAGTCCGGCATCGCATCTGCATTTTCACTGATGTTGCAATCGTTCATGAGCGGCGGTAATCACTTACTATCAAGTGAGCCGTATGCTCGTTTGCCCCCTCTCCCATAAGAAAAATTAAATAAATAAAATATGAAACTTTATTAGACGCCGTGACTTGACGATGGTTATGAAAATAATTGACGGTGCAGTTTTCAGTAAGCCCAATCCTATTCTTATGTCCTGTCTAAATTTTAATTTTCACATGCAACTTTTTACTTTAAAAAAGATATTTACTTTTTGCTGTCGTTAACACGTGTGGTATTCGGTAGAAGCAAAACAATACCACCGCCAATTGCGCTTAATGCTGCTATCGTCACCATTGGCAGATGCTCGTTCAATGCACTCTGAAAAAAATAGGAAAAGTTCTTTGTTAAAATTATCATGGGTATGTTCCGAAACGTTTTCAGTATACTGCCGAATACAAATGATGTCATCAATTGACACTATATTGTACTGGCGTGCCGCCGCCATGTTGCGTCGGATATCCGGCCATAATAAAACAATTTTTAACTGTGTGTGCGCTAAATGTAGCATGCCAGAATTTGTTTTTATATATTCAAATACAAAAAATTATAGAAAAATTGTTGGTATAATTTTTGGAGCACAAAATGACAAAATAAACGCCAATACTTTTCCAATATGGTGCAAATGTATGACGTCATACTCTGCCCCATGTTTTGGAACGAATCACCAGTATAGACCAGAATACACTGGGTTCTATTTTGGAACACTCCCTATACCTATAACGATGACGGAATATAATATAGAGTTAAAGCCCTAAAAATAAAATTATTACAAATGGAAATAAACGATAATACTGTAGCATTTTAGTTTATGCCCACAGAAAACAACTGGCAACCCCGCAGCTAACGCTTTCTTATCCGAGACCAACTCTAACTCTGCCCCTTTAGGGGTATATGTGTTCTGTGGCTCCAAAACTCTTGCGACGAAGACATGTAATTTTAGTACTCTATAAATCCTTTTATGGTTAAGGTAATTTTATACTTATATATAAGTTTACATTTGTAACTAACCTTTTAAAAACCCATTTGTACCTAAAATACTTTAAATATGTCGATAAATATCTGACCATTGGTGATGAGACTTAATTAACTATTACGAACCTTTCCACCAAAAATGGTGACCCCGATAAAAACATGAACATAACTACGCTCTAAATTATTATCGCGGATGTCGACATTATTTCGTCATTTCGATTTGGTTATGGAGCAGCCATGGCAATGTAAAGGACGGTGAAGACGCATTTCACTCTTTTATGCAATATGAACTCGTCAGTAAATTGAACCTGCCTTTCAAGTTTCAACTGCCATCATCGAAATAGTAACATATTACTGGAGGTAAACAAACATCATTCCCATGGCAAGCGAACTTTTATGTACTTCAAAACAGCTAAATGTTTAATGCACGCAAACCATCCAACAATTCAGCATAAACTTTTATATTTTAGTGATAACATGCTTATATGAGGGGATGCTTATGTGACGACCTGGTAAGACATGCAGGAAGTCAATGGATGCAGGTGGCTCAGGACCGTGCTTTGTGGCTTACCTTGGGGGGGCCTATGTTCAGCAATGAAGGGATGTAATGATGATGATGATGGTGATGATACTGATGTGGGTAAATTAACACATTTTGTAATAATTTTTCTTACATTTCCTTTTTTACTTAATAACTGTCTAGTGTAAGAATATTTAGTTTAGTGTTCGTTAAATTTAATATTCCTTTATTATTTTGACGTGTTGATAATTGCATCTCGATTCGTAATTGAGGATATCTATGGGCCACAGCAAATACTTACCATCAGGTGAACTGTCTGCTCGTTTGTCACCCGATCTAATATACAGAAAAACTAAAAGCTATTGTTTTGTAAATTATATTCAAAAATGTAGACGCAGTTCCAAACAAAACATAAAAGCGACCGTTGTTAATGCCACGACTGAGTGTCATCCTTCTTTTGTACCATTTAAATGCTGGTGGAGTCACTGATTTCAGAAATCGGCCTCTTGTTAGTGTGTAGTGTAGTACTCCCACGTTAATATACTTTAGTGTTAAGGTAGAATAATGAGGCAGTCTAATTAAAGTTTTAGTGGTAGTAGTAGTGGTAGTTTTAGTGGTTGGTACTAAAACTTTCATTCACCGCTATATTGTGAACCTCAATCCCTGACTGACACTGTAACTAAATATTATACGAGATTATTTTATGATATAAAGTAAAAGATGTGATTAAATGTATGGTTAAGTTACGGAATACATAATTATAAATGAAAATATTGATAATACATAGTTGCGAGAGTAAGATAAAGAAAATTATCGGAGGTTAGTATATCCATATCCATACATACAATCAGCCTGATCAGCTGAGAGTTTGGAAAACCTAATAGCCGATTAATTTTTTAAGGTTGTTCGGACACGATTAAATGCGGAATAAGTTTTAATGTATTTTAATGAGGGAAATGATAATTTATTATGAATTGTATAGGAATATTGTCCACTATCTTGATCATGTATGTACGCGAGCCGTGTAAGTGAAAGTTATGGTACAATTAAATAATGAATTACATGAGCTGAAATGTAAAGAAGTGAATTAAATGATATTGGTAATTTTCTTGATCATGTACGAGTATATACGCGAGCCGTGTACGTGTAAGAAATGTCATACATGTGTAATGAATAGTTATAGTACTAGTTATGGATAAAATAGGAAAATAAATAAGTAATGGTTAACTAAGAATGAAGTTAATATATGAAAAAAAAAGAATAAAATAAAATATTGAAATGTAAAAGATTATGAAGATTAAGAGAATATTGTATATAATACTAGCTACTAGCCAGGCAGACGTTGTTCTGCTCTTTTCGACGACCCTTTGTCATAGCCTATTAAAATCCTTAAATTTGCATAAAATATGTAAGTCACTCATCGTCAAAAAAATCTATCCTATCTCTCACGCTGGACCAAACTGCGCACGGTGTGCGAATTTTATTAAAATCGGTTGAGTAGTTTAGGAGCCCATCGCGGACAAACTACGTGACACGTAATTTATATATATTATCATTATTTTAGTGACTAGATAAATGGTAGGCACAATAACAAAATAATTAAAGATACGAATAAGTAATATTGTAAATTTTCGTGAAAATCAAAACATAATTTTATGTTACACATAATTATGCCTGATTATGTCAATTATACTACTGTGACTATGCATTTTTGCGTGCTAGATATGTCTTAGATTATAGTTTTCATAATGATATTAACCTTTTTATATAATATATAATAATTTAATAATCTTAGGGATCTATTTTAAGAATTGATAAAAAATATAGATAGTATATTTTTTTTATTCTTTTGTCGGTGGGAGGTGTAGTATAGTGCTCCCACGTTAATATACTTTAGTGTTAAGGTAGAATAATGAGGCAGTCTAATTAAAATTTTAGTACCAACCACACGTCTCCTTCATTGACACCTTTCCTATATTACAAGTGACACTACAGCTGTATCAGTCAATACGCTCGGAATTATACCATAATATTGCTTAAATTTATATAACATTTAAAAAACCTTAACTACTTAATAACACAGGTATATAATCAACATCACAAATTTGGCGATATATTTATGTTTAGATGCATGAGCCCGTAATATTAATCTCGTAGCATTTTGTAATCATCAATTTTTTAATTTTTTTCACATTTTATCTGGATTAACAGGACTATTGATACAATACAATACAATGCAATACTGTTTATTGTACACCAACGAAACATAAATATAACAAATAATGAACAAACAATGAGGAAAAGACAAAAGGCGGTCTTATTGCTACATAGCAATGTCTTCTACATAACCAAGAAGAAGAAATTAATAAAAATAAACATAAGATTAATTGATCTTTGAGTGTCTACACACGCACACGCACACGCAGACGCACACGGACACGCACACAAACATGCACATTTTAATGTAAATTAGGAAATAAACTTGTACTGATAAAAAATCCTCACTTAGTGCTTATATGCTAAAATGCACCCTATTTACAAACAAATATGTAATAAAATTTCAACGATTTTTTAATGATGATCTTGAACATTAATCAAAAGTCTAAAATGTTTAAAATTACTCAATCTGTCAACACAGCGAATCGGGTTAGTAGTAGTGATAATAAGATGCAATTGCTTATATGTGTGCTCCCGGCGACGCCGACCCTCGTACAAAATAAGGTTGACAGCCATTCTATTGTGTATTATAGTATTCAATGAGCTACGTATACTACGTACACGTAAGGCACAACGACGTTTATATGTTTAGCATTTTGTTACAAGGTAAGTAATAGTAAGCTAACGTAATCTTACAGTCTATATATAAATATATTCTACCGCTGTGTACAAGCTACGTCTCATTACATGGAAAACCTGTCCGTGAGCTACCATGGCTCGTATCACAAGTTTGAGTACATAAAAACAAAACCCTGAGTTATACAATATAGTTTTCAGTAAATACACATGAAATTACTATTATATCACATAATTATGTTTTGAAAGGAATATAATACAAAATATTTTATTAATTAAAGTGTAATACAGAATAAATCTGATACCAAATTTTATTTTAGCTTAAAATGAATTGTTTCACAAAACAATTAGTATAATTGTACATGTTATGTTACTTTAAAACTAGTAAAATCTAATATAGGTATATATACGTATTTAGTATTTTTACAATTGTTTTGTAACATTTTACTCAATTATGACCATAGCTAAAAGAAATAAAAATTATAAATTCGGAACAATTTCACTACAACGTTTTAATTATTTGTCTTTTAATGTATTATATGTTATATTATTTGTCTATTAATGTAAACTACTATTATTAATATATTGTATAATATATGTACTATTAATATATTGTGTATAGTTTGCTAAAATATATACAACACAGTACTTATGTTGCCGAAATATTTAATAACTTAATTTATTTTTTCCAATACGCTCTATCGTCAGAATTTGTAAGCGTTCTATTGCTTGGTGATGAGTTGTATAATATAGGTCTGTAAAATACTCAACATTGAACATTTATTTTTATTACATATATACATAACGTAACGCCTGTAAACCCCGAAGTGGGAGGCAGAGTGCAAAGAGCAGCGAGCTATTCAGAAGACGCGACCTTTAGTCAATAAATATGGGCTCAGATGGAAAATTATGAAAGTGTGGCTCGCGTGTTGCAATTACAATCCTAACACCCCGTTAGTTTTCCGACATACAATAACTTCCGTCGTCTGAATAGGAAGTTATTGTAATGGGTTATTTATTATGTAACTTAGAACTCTTCAAATTTTGAGCAAAATGCTGTTGTAACTCTTCAACTCTCTTGCATATTTTATCATATTTACCACGAGTGCTCTGAGGAATTGTTTGCACTATTTCCAGCCACACAATTTCATCTTCGCACATCGCGACAAAACACGCGATATCCATACCATCTGGATGACTGGCGGTCCACCATTGTGCTTTTTGAAATAAGTTTTCTTCCTCGTACAACTTCCTTTGAAATCGACTACCACCAGAGATTTTTCTGGATCGATACGACTTAGGAACCTTCAAGAAAAGAGCCCACTTCTTTTTAAAAGTCCGGCATCGCATCTGCATTTTCACTGATGTTGCAATTGTTCATGAGCGGCGGTAATCACTTACTATCTAGTGAGCCGTAAGCTCGTTTGCCCCCTCTCCCATAAAAAAATTAAATAAATAAAATATGAAACTTTATTAGACGCCGTGACTTGACGATGGTTATGAAAATAATTGACGTTTAGAGGGTGCAGTTTTCAGTAAGCCCAATCCTATTCTTATGTCCTGCATACAGGGCAATACATATGCGAAAAGTGAAATCTAAATTTTAATTTTCTCATGCAACTTTTTACTTTAACAAAAGATATTTACTTTTTGCTGTGAAAAGTTCTTTGTTAAAATTATCATGGGTATGTTCCGAAACGTTTTCAGTATACTGCCGAATACAAATGATGTCATCAATTGACACTGTATTGTACTGGCGTGCAGCCGCCATGTTGCGTCGGATATCCGGCCATAATAAAACAATTTTTAACTGTGTGTGCGCTAAATGTAGCATGCCAGAATTTGTTTTTATATATTCAAATACAAAAAATTATAGAAAAATTGTTGGTATAATTTTTGGAGCACAAAATGACAAAATAAACGCCAATACTTTTCCAATATGGTGCAAATGTATGACGTCATACTCTGCCCCATGTTTTGGAACGAATCACCAGTATAGACCAGAATACACTGGGTTCTATTTTGGAACACTCCCTATACCTATAACGATGACGGAATATAATATAGAGTTAAAGCCCTAAAAATAAAATTATTACAAATGGAAATAAACGATAATACTGTAGCATTTTAGTTTATGCCCACAGAAAACAACTGGCAACCCCGCAGCTAACGCTTTCTTATCCGAGACCAACTCTAACTCTGCCCCTTTAGGGGTATATGTGTTCTGTGGCTCCAAAACTCTTGCGACGAAGACATGTAATTTTAGTACTCTATAAATCCTTTTATGGTTAAGGTAATTTTATACTTATATATAAGTTTACATTTGTAACTAACCTTTTAAAAACCCATTTGTACCTAAAATACTTTAAATATGTCGATAAATATCTGACCATTGGTGATGAGACTTAATTAACTATTACGAACCTTTCCACCAAAAATGGTGACCCCGATAAAAACATGAACATAACTACGCTCTAAATTATTATCGCGGATGTCGACATTATTTCGTCATTTCGATTTGGTTATGGAGCAGCCATGGCAATGTAAAGGACGGTGAAGACGCATTTCACTCTTTTATGCAATATGAACTCGTCAGTAAATTGAACCTGCCTTTCAAGTTTCAACTGCCATCATCGAAATAGTAACATATTACTGGAGGTAAACAAACATCATTCCCATGGCAAGCGAACTTTTATGTACTTCAAAACAGCTAAATGTTTAATGCACGCAAACCATCCAACAATTCAGCATAAACTTTTATATTTTAGTGATAACATGCTTATATGAGGGGATGCTTATGTGACGACCTGGTAAGACATGCAGGAAGTCAATGGATGCAGGTGGCTCAGGACCGTGCTTTGTGGCTTACCTTGGGGGGGCCTATGTTCAGCAATGAAGGGATGTAATGATGATGATGATGGTGATGATACTGATGTGGGTAAATTAACACATTTTGTAATAATTTTTCTTACATTTCCTTTTTTACTTAATAACTGTCTAGTGTAAGAATATTTAGTTTAGTGTTCGTTAAATTTAATATTCCTTTATTATTTTGACGTGTTGATAATTGCATCTCGATTCGTAATTGAGGATATCTATGGGCCACAGCAAATACTTACCATCAGGTGAACTGTCTGCTCGTTTGTCACCCGATCCTATAAAAAAATTATATGAATCTCCTTTATGTTAGTAATATTTTGATGTGTTTTATGTTTAAGATATTATATTATAATAAAAAACGTATTTTTCTCGTGTTTTTTTTATTAGGTATGGCTCCTTTAGAGGGATTACAAAAGCAATTACATAACCGGAAAAAGCAGAACGATGCATTGAAAGCTCAGTTTATAAACTCTCAGTCTACTCCACAGCCTGAAATAACTCCGATTATGAAAGATTTTACTATATGGTGGCAACATTTTTGCCAAAAAAAACCTGCTATTTGATTTGCTCAAGCAGACAAAGAATTTACTTTAGTTGGTACATCACAAGATGCAACAAAGTACAGTTATGAACTTCCTATATTAGGTACCCACTCGCTTGGCTGCTGAGGTGGAAGCTATAATAACTAATCCACCATCGGTCAATAAATATGACTACTTAAATCTTAATTAATTCGTAGATTATATACTTAACAGGAGCAAAGCGTACGACAATTAATAAGTTCTGCGTCACCTTCCTTCCCATGCTGATGCTGCCTTACAGGAGGATATATTATATTGCCACAGACCCTACAGGTTATTATTCCTGTTGAAGCTGAATTGCCACTTGACAAGGTCGCCAAATTGGCTAATAAAATACTGGAGGTGTCACACTAGGTACCTTCCGTAAAAGCTTTTTCCTCACACACTGTTTCTCATTTAAATTCTGTGCTTGTTATTAATTTAGACACGCTTCTCCAGTGGATGTGTGAGTTATCTAAGAAGTTTGAGACTCTTTCAAGCTGAAATTTAGGTAAACGTTCAAGATCCGTATCGAAATCTCGCTTCAAGCTCTTTGCCATCCCAGATGAAGGAAAGTCTCATTTATCATACCTATGTTGGTATGCAATTAGAAACCTAATGGCAGACAAACTATTAGGACTGTCTCATATCTAGCCGTCGTTTATTTATTACAGATAAGTCTTCGAAGCGCCAATTTTTGGTTGACATGGGATCATACCTTTGTTGTTTTCCTCATCGTTTTTTCAAAAACTACAACTCAAACACTTATTTCGATCTTAATGCAGCCAATGGAAATAAAGTCAAGACTTAAGGTAACATAATGTTAAATTTAGATTCCGGCTTGCGGCACAGTTTCTCATGGCGTTTTGTAGTAGCTGATGTAATCATTGCCATCATTGGGTCAGATTTTCTGGCACACTACCATTTTTTGCCAGATTGCCATAACAAATGTTTGCTGGATGGCAACACTAACATTGGTGCCCCTACATCTACAGCTGCCAAAACCCGGCTTAATATAAAGGTTTACAGACACTCTAACTATTCTTTGATCAGATACTAACAGACTTTCCGGATCTCACCCACCCACCTGGTTTATCACGGGACAGCACGACCTTCAAAAAAACATGAACCTCACCGTTGCATTTTGTCCCCAAGGGTGGCTACGTGGCATCCCTGTGGTGATTACCGCGCCTTAAGCGCGTGAACTATCCCCGATAGATACCTAGTGCATCATTTAGGGGATTTTAATCAAAGCATTGCTGGTTCAACCATGTTAAGTACAGTCGATCTAGTAAAAGCTTACTAACGGATACCGATTTTTCATAAAGGAATTTGCAAGACTAGTATAATTACACCGTTAAGCCTATTCGGGTTTCCTTATAGGATCAAGGCCGCCGCCAGTTCGAATCTGATCTGTTTCAAATGTTTCTACATCACTGTGTTACAAAGCGAACTCAATGGTATGGTAGAGCTATTATACAGAGCATTAAAAGCTGCATTAATGTGCCACGGGGACTTGTGGTTAGACCCGTTAACACTTGTTCTCCTTAGCATGCGGACTGAATTAAAAGAAAATTTAAGAACCTCTGCGGCTGGAATGGTATACGGCATGCCACTTCGCCTCCCTGGGGAGTTTTTGGCTTCGTCATCATTACCTTGCCGTTATTAAGTTATAATGCCGTTAGAAGAATAACTCAAAAAGGTATTATTAGCAAGCAACATTAGTAAAAAATTGTGGTGACTGAGAGTAGATTAGAACTGGGCCTGTTAATGTTATTGCCAATACTTCTAGAGTAGGGATTATAACAAACCCTCTAAACCAGAAACAAAACTACGTTCAGCTGTGGACTTATAAAAAGCTCGTGATAACGGCAACGTATATTTTTACTTTCATACCTACATTTTAGGCTGAACTTAAAGTGAAGCTAATACTTACCAACTCCCACAGATATGGAATGCAAATCAACGCAAACCCAGCCGCCAATTGACTAGCTCCGACGCCCAGGTTTCTTATCAAACTCGGATAAAGCCCTGCTGTGATGATTGGCATCATGATGTTCGTAGATCCAATCGCAAACTTTCCGACCATCAGACATGCGATTAGGATCCAATCATCCTCAAAGAACATTGAGGATAATACGCTTGCAACGCATGCAAACCCACACACGAACATGCTGATGAAGATTGGTATTTTTCTTCCCGCTTTAAGTAATATTGGAATGCTTATTGCAATCGCTGGTATTTCAACAACAGCTAGTATAATAGACGATACGTGTAGGTTGCTTAAATTGAATTTTCCAATATTCAATAAAAGTCCGTAGTATGCGATTGTCATAGTAAACCACGCGAGGAACAAACAGAATGTACGCTTTAAAAGATCTCCTCTGAAAAGCATAAGTACGCTGGGCTGCTTAGCTTCTGTTTTAGGTTCACTCATCATAAGCATTTTGTCTAATTCTTCTGGAATTTGGCGGTTGTTGAACTTTGCGGCTTTGATAATAATTTCTTTTGCTTCTTCAGTTCTTCCTCTACCTATCAACCATCGTGGTGACTCGGGCAAAACAAACCTAAAAATATATCGTAAATTAATTTATATTACAACTGCCTTTGAAACGGACGGTCTTGTTCTTCATCTCACGCTCGCAGCAGTGATCAACCAATTACTGGCAAAAATACAAAATTTCCTATACCACACCTCGTTGGGTTCGGGAAACAATGCGATTGGCATATAAGATATTTGACTTAGAAACTTAACCGCTCTCTCAAAAGAAAGTGGTTGACGACTAAGATTACGGGCCTCTAAGGAATGGTCCAGGCCTTGACGTCAGTTATGTATTTCGTGGGCTGTATATCCCTTTACTTCCTTACTTTTAGGGTGGATGCTGAAGAGGTCGTTAAATAAAACAGTGATTGTTCGTAAATGCCCCTTGGAAATGCAATACTGAAATTTCACTACTTTCACAACTATCACTTTACTTTTCCTAATTTGGTTTTCTTTGTTGGTTTACAGCTGGAAACTGTGGCTAGTCCCAAACGAATTGCAAATTAGGAGGCTAACTAACCTATCGCAAAAGATAAACCGGTAAGAGAACAGCGCGCGCAAAACCATATTGAATTAACTTAACCGATAATTTTCACTGTCACATTTTCATATATTATCCTATTATATATAACTTTATTACCCAAGATCACATTAAAAATCAACGTTATTTCAAATAAAGTACAAGTAGAATAATTACACATTTTTCTTAATAATTCGTTATTTTATTACTAAAATAGAATTCTTTAAATTTTTTATCATCTTATAATTCATTATATATAATCTAATCTATTGAAAACGTTAATTAATCGTTATTACACGCATTTTCATACTTTAATAAATATTTTAATTAATTATTCTTACGAAACGGTTCGGACTTGCGTTTTTCGTTTTTGCTAAACACGTGCGAATTGACAAACTCATTTTTACACGACCCTCGGGATCAAAATAGGAGGCCTTGCCATTCCTGTAATATTTATGATTATCTCGGTCGGACATATACAATATTCTATTCTAGCATTAAACTTTCCTTGTCTAATGTATCACTGATACGTCTTATCAGTGATTAAAACATTAGTTTTAGTCAACCAAATCTAAGAAATACCTTTTGACGTTTCACATTAATCATTCCGCAATAACTTTGCACAAGCGTACGCACACGATTTAAAAGAACCTTTTACATAAATCCGAAGAATTAAGAAGTTGTAAATATTTCATTACAACGTGTATAAAGTTACAGTAAAGTTACAGCCTGTATACGTTCCACTGCTGGGCACAGGCCTCCTCTCATTTCTGAGAGGGTTTAAGGCAAGGAATAGTCCGCCGCGCTGCCCCAATGCGTGTTGGCGAACTTCACATGTCTTCGAAATATATATATTTTCCTATTTCTCAGACATGCAGGTTTCGCCGCTGAGCACGTGGTAAATCAGCACTTAAAATTGTAATGCGGATCGAACCCGGTTTGCTCGCGTATTGTGAAATTTACAGCGAGCGCTAACCATCTGCGCTACCACGGCTTTTTTACTCGACGTCGTTTCAATGGTATGTTGCTATGTAGGTTACCGTAGTGTTTAGATGATTAAAATTCATTATTATGCGAATAATCGACAAAAATATTCAAATAATCGGTAAAACTATTCAAATAATCGAATCAATAATTTTTAATGTATTACTTGATTAATAAAAATTTTATTTTTAAAATTCCTTATATTACACGAATCGTGAATAAAACAAGTTATTTTTTTACTTTTAAAGGATACGGTCCATTTCAGGCCCAGTATATGGACACTACACCGTAAAAAAACACAAAATTCTGGGATTTTCTTAAAAATAAAATAAGAGAATAAATCGAACTAAATAACTTTCTAAAATTAAAAATTCAATCCCAATTTATGGTAATTTTACAAGGTGGCGCTCGTGACTTCGCTTTTTTGTACTATTCTTCTATATTCGAAGCTGAAGCCCATGTCACAAAGGACGATTGGGCAAAAGTGGTAGAAAAAACCAAAAAATTGGTTATGGATGACTTTGAAAGAGATATTAAATTAATGTCTCTTTGACTGCATTAATGAAAATCAAATAATAATTAATTTAAACAACGACAGCTCAACTAGTTGTACTGAAAGTGATTGAATAAATTTATTTTTAATCTAGTTTAAATCTTAAATTTTAATAAAAATTAAATAACTTTGCCTCTAGAAATAAGCAGTAACAAGAAATATGAAGAAACTGATAAATCTTGTGTTTTAAATTATCCGTTTTTAATTTATTTTGGTATCATTCAAACCAAACTGTAAATGATTATCAACTCTAAATAACCTATATCGATTTTTTTAAGAATCGAATATTGTACGTTCCCGCTTTTTGGTTGGCATGCTTGGCGCAATAAGTCTGACAGCTGTCAAAATGTATTTCTTAGATTTGGTTGACTATAATTAAAAATGAATGAAAATATTTTTAATACTCAATTCGCATTACGTAGCCGATTGCTAAGTAATACATCTCTAAGTTAATATGTATTAATATCTTTATTTCTCTCAGAAATTAGCATTTTATAAAATTATCATATTATTTGACCTTTATCTTAGAAAAAATGAAAGATTTAATGAGATGTTTATCTCGCGTCACCAACAGTAAGTCTGTTCACTTTCCACTTTTTTAATTAAAAAAAATGTGAAAACTAAATGATCATAAAGACAAAAAATCGTCTCAGAGCAAGCAAGGCAG
Organism: Parnassius smintheus behrii; assembly: GCA_036936625.1. Taxonomy (NCBI): domain Eukaryota; kingdom Metazoa; phylum Arthropoda; class Insecta; order Lepidoptera; family Papilionidae; genus Parnassius; species Parnassius smintheus. The sequence continues at coordinate 22,240,793 of JAUPFT010000015.1, read as the reverse complement.
CAGTGATCTCTCTGAACCAGAATTACAAGATCAATCTAAAAGAAGTTTTGTATGATCCAGATGTTGCCTTATATGTAAATGATTTGGCAAACCTGAATTCACAAAGGTATAATTTTTTAAGCAATTGTAATACGACGTTAAATGGTAGTAATAGTAGTTGTGTTTTTAATTACTAGTATTAAAACATACAGTACAAGCTAAAAATGTACAAAAATTAAATGACTTTATGTCAAGCATTTTTTATATTTCCTGATAAAATGATTTAATGTTTTGTCATTGAGTTATAATGTAGTACGTAGTACATTATAACTCAATGTGTTTTGTTTATAAATTAAAGGAATCTAATAGATGTTACTAATTAAAGTTCTACTGTTCTGTATTTATTATTGTTTCAATAAATATTTTATTTTCATAAAAATTAAATTTATTTCAAAACAAGTATATTGTTCAAAGTCCGCCACGTGCCACGTCCGCCATTTTGTTTTGGTTCCTATTAAACCACGCTAATACAGTCCACTTGATCGTTGGCCCTGCCGTACCTTTGGTCACTTTTCGCGCACCCATACTTTTGGTCCAGTCAATTCGGATTTGAAAAAACGATCTATGACCCAATCTAGTCCAATTGCTGAACTTAAATTTGGACAATATACACGCTTATTTATATACCTATAGTTTATAGCAACGTCAGCACGTTTCAAAATTTTAATTATAAAAATATTATAAAAAGTACACATTTAAGAGCTTACCGTTGTCTCGTTATTGATGATTGATGGAATGATCAACGACTAATATAAAAATAAACATCGAAATGAAGAAAATATACATCCCCTTTTTCACAGCTGTCTAGAGTTAGACGAAAATCAGCATTATATATTTGGGGTCAAACTACCTTTATTTCAAATTTCATAGATATTCATCCAGAGGATCGAAAATATATAGACAAATAGACAAAATTTCTAAAAATGGGTACTTCGGGTTTAGCATCTTTTATTAGCTCCCTGGAATTGTTTAAAATGACATACACGACTTTCGTTCATGTTTATTATATGAATAGATTATACTTTGAAGCAATTGAATAATTAATCGCCAGACATAATTATTATTTTATACACAAATAAACGCAGTAATGAATAAAAGAAAAAATCATTCGTCTACACACAATTGCTTACAGTACACACGTATATAAATGTAAATTACCATAATATTAACAGCATACATCCTGGTAGTGATAGAGCCAGTTGCATGTCTCTCCAATTTGGCAGCAGTAGTAATGTGAGTGATACTATTATGTAAGCCAGTGGTAGCGGTAAGAAATTACAGACGCCTGCAATCGTCACCCATTTACCGCTGACCAGTTCGACGGAAAGTACGAAGGCAGCGAAGACCACGGAAACTGAGACAAATCCCATAAACAGTCGCGCTATGACGTATTGGATATAGGATCGAACGAATACTGAAAGTATTGCTAAGGTACATTGAAGAAACATAAGACCCATTAGGATGCGCTTTCGGCCGAATCTGGAAATAAAGAAAAACATCATTTTTGTCTTTTTTTGAATTCATTTTCCATTTCCGGTCTGGTTGTCTGGTTTCTATATTTAGAAACGCTTCAATTTCTTTTACCACCCGTTACAATAGTTCAAAAAATATGTAACAAGCTACTGCTTCAGTAACTTACGACGGCTTAAAGTTGTTTTCTTTTACGGCGTCATTAATTGCGGAACGGAACGTAAGAGAGAAGTAATAAGAATCGCTGTGATGTGTTACTTGAATGATGGTTTCAAAATAATATATGTGTCATCATCATCATCATTATCATTACAGCCCTTCACTAGTCCACTGCTGAAGATAGGCCCCAAGGAACACCACAAAATACGGTTTTGAGCCACACGCACCCACCGACTTCCTGCATGTCTTAACAGGTCGTCACTCCATCTAGTGAAGGGACGCCCTACACACCACCTTTTATGTTTGTAAATACAGATATATAAATAAATAATACTTAAACAATAAAAAATACTCATTGAAAATCATTTTTAAGGCTAATAACCACGGTTTCGGAAAATACCTCTGACCCGGTAAGAATCGGCGAGAATCCAAACAGGACTTAAAATATATTATGTAATACTTAGGTAAATTTGTAATCGTCTTACTTGTCAGAAATCCAACCGCCTATAACACCTCCGATTCCGACACCAATTAGATACACTACTTCAGAAAGACTCGTCAACGCTGATCTATCGCAGACTAGATTCCATTCCGATATGATTGTATCTCCAATTTCGGATCTATCAAAATCCCATTCTTGACACTTCTGAAAGGAGTCCAATATTGGTGCTGTGTAGTTTAAAATACTTTCTACGGTAATGCTTTCAGGTAACACACGGACGTAGCAGGCATCGACTGGCTGACTGTAGTTGATCCAGTCTTGTATAGGTAGGCCAACAAGATAATCTGGTATCCGACACCAGAACTTCGTTGATTTTAGCTGTTCAAATTATATTAAGCATATTATTTTCTACTTCCATCCATTCATACCATTATCGTAAAAACTATAAATTCGATGAAAATAAAATTTATGTGTAAGCAAAATAACACAAATATAAATAAATTAAGATGTTTTCTAAAATTAGGTTATTAAAACAAACGTTTTTGTAGATATCTTATTCTTTGCGCATATTTATAAATGCACTGGTGGACAACAAAATCAGGCCACTCCTATTTTATGATTTATTCATTAATTATGGCCTGTTTAAAAATTAAAATAAATGATACGTCTTTGAACGTTCATTTGCAATTAGTATATTGATAAAACTAGCTTTTTACCCGCGGCATCGCTCGCGTGGGCTTGAATAAACATCGATAATACTATTTCGTACTAAAATTAGCAAAACTAGATTACTTGTAGAGAAGCTCTAGGCTATAATATTGTCTATATTGGCAATATTATAGGCTAGAGAAACACATAAGTTAGTTTATCAGAATCGCATAAATATCATACGTGAAGCAACACTTTTTTATATCGGGCTTCCGATGTGTATTTATTTACGGAAAATTGTCCTGGAATCGGAAATGCGTTATTTACATAATATTCATTATTAAAGTTGATATAGTCTTGATAAAATAAGGTTTCATTACACGGTCTTTAATAGGTCCCATTGAATATTGATTAGTACCTCATGCTAGTATTTTTTTTCGTTCTAGTAGACTTCAAAATTTCATAAATGTAATTCTATTCACGGAGAACGTGTGAAAAGTACTAAATTCATGAACAGGAGTGGAAATCTACATAAGATGGACAGCAGCGTCTTCCTGATTATAGCTCAAAATCTTAATAATATGCAGTTGGCAACTCACGTGCCAAACGTAGCTACTATGGCAAATATACAACTTTATTATCTTTATTAACTATTGGAAGTCCAATAGATGAACGGGAGTAGAAATAATAATATATTAGCCACGTAGAGGTGGCGAAAAAGAAATCACTAGCACATTTCATCCCGTGGGTGTCTTAAGAGGCGACAGGGGGAAACTGAAACAGGAGTTGGGTAGCATCTTTCTGATTGCTGAGATACAGGTATAATTCCTAGTTCAGCAATCAGAGACTTCATATATTCACTGTATAATTATCAATAAAGCTTATTATTATTATTATTATTATTATTATTATTATTATTATATTATTATCTTCTTGATAATAGCGCGAAGTAATAAAGAGCTGCGGTCGCCAACCCGCTTGCCAAGCGTGAATACTACTGCAAATACCCAGTCTATTTGTCATACAATGGGGGAAGCCTATGACCAGCAGTGGAAAGCCCTATTAAAAATAAAAAAGTAGGAGCCTAAATGCATGCCAATACCGGGCACAGGCCACAGCGAGTTTTAGGTCAAAAAGGAGTTGATTACGTTAAATCCAACGCTGGATGACCGACTTCACATACCTATGCCTAAAAATGATTTCCGAAATATTTTTCATCTTCTCAGATATGCAGATTTATTGCGATGTTTATCTTCACCACGGAGAACGTAGTAAATCGAAACTTTAAATTGCAGTTCAAATGTGAGCGGAGTCGGCGCGGATCTAATTTTAGTTGCTCACGTACCAATTATGAAAGGAGATGGCTAAAAATTGTATGAACCTGTGCCCCAGACTGTACAGAGATGAAATCTGTGTTGTTTGAAAGTAAAAATCTTCTATATAAAGAATTAGAAAAGTGCATGTAGCTAAGCAGTAGTGGGCAAAGTTATGAATAAAAAATTGAATAAAAATATATTTTTTTTAAATTATGAGACACAGTTACAACAACCGGTTTGGTAGGAGGCTTAATTTTATTATCCACTACTTTATTTAACTTACGGTAAATGTAGGTAAATAAATAAGGAATGTGCAGGGAAGTGAGAACATAGCAAGAAGGAATGTCATAAGTAATTGCCAGCGTCCATAGTCACCGATAACCGATGAGACTACGTCGGCCTCATCCTCCTCCGCGGCTGTTTGATGCTTTACTTTGTCAAAGTCAAAACAGTGACTTGGGATTACTGAAACAAAAAGAATTGATTAGAATTCATTTAGAAGACCTTGATTAGAATTCATTTGTTAGATCTTGTATTAAAAAGATCTATTTAAATATGCAAACAGGTTTGTCATTTATGCTGTGTTAGTCAGCATAAGTACAAATTTTTCTTTTTTAATTGCTTAACTGCTTTAAAAATTCTTAAATGTTATTGCTCACTCCTAGTTACAGGCCTCTTAGCACTTCTAAATGTGTTATGGAGTAGTTAAAAAGTGCGCCACGCAGTGCATTTTGGCGGAGTTCATATTATGTCCTAAGAATATTTTTTAATTTGTCAAACATGCAGGTTTCAATGATGCACGTAGGTTGGGTTTAAACGGAAAAACTCAAATGACTTTCTTTCTTGTTTTTTAAGCTATTGCATAGCTTCTATCACGGGCCTTGAGCGCGGGGACCGAATCCAGAAATTCCGTAACGAAAAAACCTCACGCTCCCCACTCCGACGGGCACGGAGGTGTGGCTTGAAGGCATTGTCTAACGTCGTTTCTTTTCGGCAGTCTTCGACACGGTGTTTGTGTGCGTGCAACTAGACGTATTGTACGACTCTACGAAGCTCGCACGAATCGAGACGAGCTGCGCCGAAATCGGACGAATACATAAGCAGCTGTTTATGAGAAAGTATATAGGTGTATAGGTATTTATGTACAACAGTGAATAGCTGTACTTGTAAAATTTGTGTATAAAGTGTTTTGAATATGAATGAACAAAGTATATTTATTATTTATTTATTTAATAAAAGAAAAAAAATTGTTTTCTTATCGGTCACCACGCTCAAAAAGTGTAACTTGAATTAATATCAAAGAAAAAGAAATACTGCATAAATAAAATAAATAAATAATTATAATTGCATAAGTTGATACGAAATGCTATGCAATAGCTTTACCGCGGCAGTCCCCGAGTGCCACACGTCATTTTTTATCTTATGACTCTTACTGCTTCAAAATATCTTATGAAAAGAATTTCAGCTTGAAAAGTCCACTGCTGAAATTAGGCCTCTCCCGTACATTGCGGGTTGGACATTGCAGTCTGTAGTGTTATGCTACTTACGTATCATTTTACACTATTTTAAATTTATTTTTCCATTCTGTTTTTGATTTTCTGCATTCGACTCAAAACTGGATATTTTGCATCACCTTTATTTCCATAGGATCCTGTAACGTTTTTAAACCATAAGAACACAATAAAAATCATTTTCAATTCGTATTTTCACGTTATCAGCACTTTTTAAATCGGTGTCAATGGAGTCTACCTTTTTCGGTCTTTTATTTAGTTCTCCGTAACTCTGCAATTTCGGGCTTCGTGCGCGCTGTTGCGCTACCTTTTTTACTATATCAATAATATCTCATTTTTCACTTAAATCTTGCCGTTTCTCTATTACGAGCCTAAAATCAAAATTTGACATGTTTTGACATCGTTGTTTATCTGGTTGTCATGGCAATTTTTATTCAAATATCGTTACCGGCCTGATGTTTTTACTTCAATATTTCCACAAAAATACTCTTTTCCTCTTGGCCATTTACAAAAATTTGCTTTTAATTTAAATAATTTCAAATTTAATTTAAATAATTTCCCGTTCTTATCCCAGATCCGTCAAAAAGTATAAAAGCCGAACAATCGGCCAATAAAAGGGAGTCTCACTTCAGCTTTCATACGAGAAGCACCTCCTAAAGGCCTTATCCGCACTGCCTCGGGATCTTGCAAGCCTCTGTCTTCTCCTGAAGTCGTCGCTTAGCCATGCCTACGCCTCCACCTACTTGTGCCCGCGCTATCTTTGGCCGCTGTGCGTGCTTGCCTCAAGCCCTGCGGGTGCCTACTCCAGACGCTGCGTGTCTACTCCGGGCGTTGTGTGTGTCTACTCCGGGCGTTGTGTGTGTTTACTCCGGGCGCTGTGTGTGCCTACTTTAAGCGCTGCTTGTACCTGCTCAATACGCTGTGTGTACCTACTCCAGACGCTGCGTGGACCTACTCCAGACGCTGCGTGTCTACTTCGGACGCTGTGTGTGTCTACTCCGGGCGTTGTGTGTGCCCACTCCGGGCGCTGTGTGTGCCTACTTCAAGCGCTGCGTGTACCTAGATCAGGCGCTGTGCACCTACCATAGGCATAGCCTGTGCATACATCGTTTCAGTACTCATTTATCTTTGTTACTAACTTTTTTAAAAAAAATGTAATTCACTATCATCACTACAGCCCATCATCACCTTCATACATTTTTTTTTATAAAAGAAACCGTAAATATCTTTACAAATTTTAAATAAATTATTTTCTTTTTGGTTGTTTTGTTGTTAGGTTAAGTTCTTTAGTTTTTAACTGTCGCTTTACGACAAGTTTTTCAATTTTAATTTGATATTGTGTGGTTTGTTTGACCATTTTGTGGTTTGTTTCGATTTTTCGCCTCTTACGACAATCGCGGGCCGGTACGGGACAAAATAGTGGATAATCTAATTCTTACACTGCTATTACACGGTATTTTATATAAATATTTAGATCATTTCACTGCCACTACATGGTTGACCTTCACCTATGATGGAATTATTATAAATAAAACATTTAGCGAGGTTTTAATTACTCATCTTTTGGAAACGATAAGGAAAAGACACCAATGTATTTTTTTAATTTTTTTATTAATAAATCTATATAATCACGTTTATTTATACCCTAAAACTTAACTAGTTCTATAAAATAATTATTAATTCCTTCAAGTTCCGTGTTATAGAAAAAAATATTGTGGGCACGTAAATTAAGGTTGTGTTTTATTTTATTAAATTATGCAGCATATGATTAAAAAAACAGCTGTTGTTTTGCAAGTTCTGACTCTAATCATATTTTTTACTACATAATCAAGGCTTATAATTGTACTCAGCAACGCGCATTCTGTATTTAAAAATCGCATGTTTCCCCACTTTTTTACCCGTTAATCTACTTCGAATGGAACGTGATATGGTGCGATTGTGTCTCTGCCGGAAACCGTTAGAGATGGGCAATTAAAAATATATCGATAAATATATTGATATTTACAATACAAGTTTTATTAAGACGCATCGTGCAAGTATAAATATGTTCGTGTATCCAACCAATATTATTGACAGAAATTGGACACTGAGCCAGTTTCAAGCAAAACATTCCAAGTCGATACTTAAATTAATACTCGAAAAATATCGATCTTTTATATATCGAGATTGATAATGACGACAATAAATATTTTTTTAATACTAAATATCGATATTTTAATATATCCATATATTTAAATTAAGCGTAGGAATTATTATCAGTGAGAAAAACTCTGCAAATGCGTTGCGATGTATTTCATTATAATAATATTGTGTAACCAAAAATAAGAATTTCGGAACGTCTATAAAATACCGCATGGATCGAGAGTGACCGTGAAGTTGCATCACTTTAGCAGATTGTCATGGTAGTCTGATAGAATTGAAGGTGTATCGAGAACCCCCCCCCTCTCATTTGTGCATAATAAAGTTTACTGTAGGTGCCGTGCACCAGAGATTCTGCCTAAGTCATTCTACGTGTACTACAACTAAACTAACGTACTAAAACTTAAATGACAGTTAAATGACAGTATCGCGGTTTTGCTTGTTGTAGTAATTCTTGTAGTTCAGACAAGGAAGATAATGTTACTGGTAGGCGACTCTGTGCTATGATAAGTGTTGGTTTGTATACTTTGGTGTTACATGTAATTACGTGCCTCATGTTATACCAAATCGGATATATCATCACTCCATAACGAGGAGACTGTATGACAACAGTGTGAACTGGAATCTGTCGAAGGAGAAACAGTAAATACACTTCGAAAAATGCATTAAAGGCAGAACAAACACAATGAATCACCGTGTAAATTACATTACTAAACATAAAATTACGAGGATAATTTGATCTGCCTTTTTTAGACTTGACACATTTTCAGAAATACTTAGGCGAAGTTTTAGTATTTTTTTCAGTATTGCGAATAAAATCCTCAAAGCACTTTATTGTGTTCTATGTAGTCTATCACTGAGAAGCCTTAACTCATGATGAGATGAGAGAGTAGGGTTGTTAAAAAAATTCAATTTTTTTTGCTCTAAATTTTTCACAAATTATTTTTATAAGTGCTCGGCTGTACAAGTACGGAAACATTCGTAGAGTTTTTCATAAAATCTCAATGGCTAGGTCAACTGTATCTGTGTTTAATAATAATTGATTCCAATCCACTCTATTTAAAATTTAGATTATGAGTTAGATATATTTTCGATTTATGTTAACATAATTACATTAACTTAAATAATAACTGAATATTGTTAATATTAACAATATTCAGCAGGGATGGGAGGTATGATAAGGATATTGAACGACGAGTGAATGCAGGAAATAAAGTAAATGGGGCTCTACACTCTATTGTGAAAGGTCAGAATGTGTCAAAAATGGCACGTATGGCAATTCAAAATGCTGTATTAGTGCCTTTACTTTTACACTTTAACGTATGGTAGTGAAAGTTGGGTGTGGCAGAAGAAGCACGAGAGTAGAATAAAGGCAGTAGAAATGCAGTCGCTAGGGAGTATGTTAGGGCCGAATCTGAGTGACAAGGTGAGAAACTGTGTGATAAAAGAAAAGTGTGGTTTGCAAGATGATGCGGTGACCAGGATTAAGAAAGGTATGCTTCGGTGGTTTGATCATGCAGAAAGAATGAATGAGGTAAGACTGACAAAGCAAATATATGTTGCAGAAGTGAACTGAAGATTCGGAAAGGGACGTCCTAGGCGAAATTTTGTCGACCAAATTGGCGATATATTAAAAATGGGCCAAATTAAGAGTACCCGTAACCGACGAGCATGTATGTGTAGGTATATGGACGTGGAAGAGGCGAGAGAGGTATGTCAGGATCGTGCTAAATGGAAGTCTTTAGTCTCTGCCTACCCCTCTGTGTGACAGGCGAGAGTGTTTATGTTATAATTACATTTACGGAAATTGTATTTAGAGTGAATAGGTTCTTGTAATGGTTTGACAGAAATGTCTTGTATATCAATGGTAAAAGGCGCGTGTAAGCTTTAAAACTTTAGACAAAGGTTCAGAGTACTTGATTTCAAAGTGTAAGTTTGAAAACACAGATTAAGTATATTGTTACGATTGGGAATATTTTGTTAGTAAATTATATTGATTCATTCCCAAAAAAACATAAATCCTCGGCCAAAACGCAAGCAGCTATTTGAATATCAGCTCGGTCAAAATGTATTCTCGACTGTTTGACTGATTCTGTGGAGCTCCATTTAAAACAAGGTAGGTTAAAATTGCCAACTATAAGATAGTGTTCAGCAGCAACTAGCTGATAAAAACGTTCAAAGTTGTTACGGAATTCATTAATACAAGCCAGTAATATGTTGTCATTCGGTATTATATAAATTAAACTATGTTCAAGTTATATTTCAAATCGAGAATACGTGCCGGTAGACTCACACATAGTGATTCAAATCCTTTGCAAACCCAATCATTACGACACGTGGCGCACAGTTCACTCTAAGTACAAATAATTACACCCCCCCCACCTACTTATTTTATATTAAAATTATTACTCTGCAGGCAAGTTTCAGATAACAATATTATATTATAATCACACGATAAAATATTATAATACAAATCTAAATATATCGCAAGGAGGTCACGAACATTTTGATTAAAAATATTTAACTTAGTGATATTCATAGTTAAGGGATAAATATAAACTTATAAAGTTTTTTCATTAGCTTTCCATATCCTCGGTCCACCGACGTCAATTTCATTAGCTTTCCATATCCTCGGCCCACCGACGTCAAATAATAATGAAAAGTGGCGGTTAATTGGTGTTTAATACGTTTTAATAATCCAGAATTTAATTTGACGTTATAAATTTTAAGAGCATATAATAAATAATAAAATGCTAAGTAAGACGAAATATAAGCATCTATCTGATGGTTGCTTGTTTGAGTATGTTCTAAGTTTAAAGCTGGTTCAAAATAACAGCGATTTACAAAATAATATTTAAAAGTTAGTGAGACTTATGTAAGAAAAATAATCCTATTATACAAAATATATTATATAACAATAAAAATTATAACATGAGAATACATCTATAAATAAATGGAATGAGGTAATTATAAAAAAATATAACAATGATAAAAATATGGCTTAACGTAGTATGTAGTAAATAACGTAATAAGGAATAGCAAACATTGATAAATTAAACAATACCTACGAAAACGCTGTGAATGAGAAACTAAAATAAGAAATAAACTAAAAACTGATCAAATAACTTTTTGAAGATTTACAGAGGAACGATATTAGTCCGTCCTTGTGTGTAAAAAACACAAGAACGGACTAATATCGTTCCTCCTAACAAAAATCTTGCCATCACGTATCCACACAAATTCGTATTGAGTGATTCATTTAACTCTTCTTCATATCACCAAGAAAACCCAAGTCGCGCAAACTCAGTCCTTTATTGACAAGAACAGCGGACAGAATTGAGTCACAGAGTAATTGAGAACCCTAAGATAATAGATTTTGGACGTCCAGTAATCGTACTATGGGCAAGTCCTAGTAATATCGATATCGTTAGTAAATGGCAGCTGAACTCCCAAGAAATTTTTAATATTGCTTATATAAGGGGTTAGGTCTTCATTTGACTTTTCGGGGATGCCAGATATCTCAAGATTATTCCGTCTGGCCTGTTGTTCCATATAAAGAATTTTATTTTCGAGACTTTGTGTCTGAGTGAATATTGCTGTTAGTATTGCTGTGATAAGTTGAATAAAAAAAGATAAGAAAACAGAATGATAATTATTTGGTATTATTTACTTAAAATGTAAAACTTAACGACAGAAATGACGACGCAGGAAACTTAACATAACTATTTAAGTTAAAGCAACAACAATAAACTCTAATGAGATTTATGTAATTGTGATTTTTCACCGACAATAGTTTGTAGTTGAGGATCAATTTTACTTGTACCAATTATCAAAAGAGATTTAAGATGCTCGTCGGTTAATTTATATCTGTAAACAGCACTCAAAGGTTCGCTTGCAAAATCGACTCGAAATATAGTCTCTGTAGTGTAGTTGAATATTTCACATGTTTTAAAACGTGTGAAAAATTCTTTACGTAATTGCGATTGAAACAATATTATTTTCTGCCTGAAGAATTTGATATTGTGGTATAAATAAGGGATAATTTTACGTGGTAGAGCCATGCTGCAGTTATATTAGTAGTATAGTTGTAGCACGAATGGGTCGGCTCGACCGGGGAAGGACCGCGCTCTCACAGAATACCAGCGTGAAATAGTAGCTTAATGCTGCTGTATTTCGTATGGTGAGTGTAGAGAACCGGAGACCCTTTTAACTGGAAATGAGGCATTCCATCTCAGTCCTCACGGGTGACAACGCATCTGCATTTTGATTTGTAATGGAAGATAGATGTAGATGTCTATGGGCCGCAGCAACCACTTACCATCAGGTGGTCTGTGTGCTCGTTTGTCAGCCTATTCTATAAAAAAAAAAAAAAAAAAAAGAAGCTGATTTTCTCCTTGCAATCTTAAATTCAGTTCGTTCATATGTTTTGTCAAATCGACATAGAATTCAAACTTCCACAGACACTCACTATTTCCTAAATCGACAAATGGGCAATGCTTCTCGTTAAAAAAACTCGATCTCTATTCGAAATTCAAAAACGCTCTTACGAACTTTTTCACAACAAAGTCAACGTACGGCAGTATGATATGGTAAGTAATTTTCTCTAATCTCTACATTATACTTGTGGAATTGTCGGTGATTCAGCCCAGTCAGATTCAGCCCAGTGGATCTGATGAAGTTAAAAAACGATATGAAAGACTAAAGGTTTTGAACCACCATCATTTTCTACAGCCTTTGACACAGTGAAACCACTCTTTTATTTTTACCACACATATTTTTGACTTTTTTTGGTTTGTGATAGATTTCAAGTTTTTCCATCGAAGATTCTTTTTATTAGTGACATTTTCAACTCAATTAAAATATCTGCCCCAGTTGTCGTGCCGTACGTTGTATTGTACGTACGCCGTACAGTTGAGATGATTTATTTTGAGAAGATTATATCATTTGAGAACAGCTATGGTTTCGTTACAAATTAAACATAGCGCCTTATTACTCTAATCACAAAATACTGAAAGTTCCATTTATTTTTGAACGTTCTGTATTCTGTATTTGAAAATTTTTTTTACATCGAAGAAAGTTATAATAAACAAAATGATAAGGTGTATGCCCACAGCAGTTAAAAAACCAGCACGTGTATTCCGAGGGTTCAACGAGTAAACTCATGGTTTGACTTGGATTCTTATATTCAAGCTTAACTGAGGTGTTTTTCTGTGGAAAAGGTGTAAAAACCAGTGCCGAGGTGTACCAAAATACCGTTCTAACAAACGTAGTGGAACCTTTTTCTCAAACAATGCTCAAAAACAGACATTGGATATTCCAACAGGACTGCACCAGCTCATAGGGCACGAAGCACGCAATACTGGTTGACCGCCCATGGAATTGACTTTATCGGACATGAATTCTGGCCCTCTTCTAGTCCAAATTTAAGCCCACTGGATTATAAGATATAGCAATATTTGGAGGAGAAAGTCTGCGCTAAACTTCATCAGAATTTGGAATCTCTCCAAGCATCTTTGGCTAAAGCAGTGGCAGAAATAGATATGAGTGTGGTGCGTGCTGCGATTGATGATTGTCCACGTCGATTAAGGTATGTATTCAAAGTAGGGGAGGGCATTTTGAATAATGTTAATAAAATTGTATTCTAAATTAAATTACCTTTCATTTCGTATACAATTTCTATATAATTATCAAAAAGTGTATCATTAATTACATAAAAAGTTTTAGACAGAACTTATGACCTGACTAAATAGCTCTAAGACAATTCTAGCCATCGTAATAAATCAAAAGAAAAAAAGAGTGTAACGGATGGCTCGAGCCAGTTCATCTAGAATCGTTTGTTAAAAATTAACTAATTTCATCAACACATGTGATTTATGACACTAATTAATAGTCAATGTTTTTTTTTTTTTTTGATTAGCCACCGTCTTGAAATCCGTATTTAAAAATATTTCATTGTACTTTAATAACTAGCATATTATTTTAAGTCACGAAAAATACATACCGCTCAAATCATAATTCACATTATCACAACTATACAGATCTCACGAATCGATTTTTGTCACGGTGGCTAGTTTCAACGAAGACTAGTGCGCACGCACTTGGCTTGTGCGAAGAACAGGAATTTCTTGATAGAAAAACTCAATAATTTTGAACCCGAAACTGAACCCTGAAACTCGATTTTGAACCCGAAACCACATGACAGATAATAGCGCCTACGACCACTAGATTAACTAGGAAGTCATGTAAATATAAGCGTGTAGCGTCCTTTATAAGATGTTCTAGGTAGTTCCCAGTAGATCAACTAAATATATGTATGTGACCTACCTATGACTGACTACCTATACTACTACTTTTAGGAGTAAAATTTTTGTTACAAGAATTAATTAAACCCATAAATCATAAAATTAAATTTTATTTTAATTGTAAATATTATTAATAATATTAATTGTACATATAGTATAAGATACTTTTAATGCGGGGGTATTATTACAGTTTTCGGAGCAGGCCTATGTTTAGAGATGGATTTTTGATTGATGGTGACGAATCATCATCATGCTGCCAATTCCTAAAATCGTTACTGATTGGATACTCATTCCGATTAATTCTCTTATGATGGATAACTAAATAGACGGCGGTATATAATTGTTCTAAATAGAAACGGCTTTTAGGCGTTTCAATAATATAAAGTTCGTCATTGTCCAAATGTGTTCTAATGTGAGAACAGTAAAGTTTTTTTTTTAAATATAGAATAAGGGTGACAAACGAGCACACAGTCCACCTGATGGTAAGTGGTTGCTGTGGTCCATAGACATCTACATCTATCCTCGATAACGAATCAAAATGCAGATACGCTGTCATCCGTGAGGACTTAGGTGGAATTCCTCGTTTCCAGTAAATATAGTCTCCGGTTCTCTACACTCACCATACGAAACACATCAGCATTAAGTTACTACATATTTCACGCTGGTATTCTGTGAGAACGTGGTCCTTCCCCGGTCGAGCCGACCCATTCGTGCTACAATTATACTACTAATATAGTTTTATAAATAAATAAATATACAATAATAATATGAACACTATATAACATAAAAAATTAATACCGAAATGTCCAAGAAATAAAAGATTATTTCAAAGAGGTCAAAATCGCCTCGTATTCGCTGCGGACACTTCTTTGCCCTGAAATCGTCTCAGAAATGAGAAACCTGTGCCCAGCTGGGGTTTATATGGGTTGTAACTATAAATAAATAAGAAACAATATAATTTATGAAATATAGAATCAGAGTATACATAGATGAACCTGTCTTACTTTTTTCTATTGATATTTTAAACTTAAAGTAAAATTATTTATTGAGTGTACAAAAGTAAAAAAGCGTGATAATTTCAAATTAATGTACACTGTTTACATTTTAAGCTGCAGTCATGCAGTTGAATGACTATTTGACGGCAATCTTCGAATGAGCAAAAAATGGTCACAAAAATCAAAATATATGGTGCTAGGAAGTAAAACACAATGTAAAAAAATATTGAGTAAGAAACCGAAAATACTCATCAAGAATCAAAAGATACTCAGAGACGATCTTGCTAAATAACCTTGGTCTTACATTCGATAGACAACTACGGTTTAATGACTTGCTTTTTTAGTCAAAAATATTTTTTATATTAATTTGCAAAAGAAAATTATAATATAAATTATACTACATTTAAAAGAAAGGTTAAAAAATAGTTATTTCGTAAACAAAAGTCTTTTTAGGCCGAATGTCCGTATGATTATTGTAAGAGAATATTGTAATGTAATGTATTTTTATAACACATGTCAAAATGTATTGTGGGTTATCACTAATACATAATCTTAATAATCGTACTTATACGATGTGCGTGCGACCCTAAAATATACTCAAGACAGCAGGGACTGGCTGAAAATCATAATAATCATAATGCACAGTGCTGAGACATACACACACACACACACGCACGCACGCACGCACGCACGCACGCACGCACGCACGCGCGCACGCACTCACGCACGCACGCACGCACGCACGCACGCACGCACGCACGCACGCACGCACGCACGCACGCACGCACGCACGCGCGCACACGCACACGCACACGCACACGCACGCACACGCACGCGCATGCACGCGCACATGTTGAGTCCTTGCAGCGATCGGTTCAAGGCCTGAGCCTTAATTCGTAAATAGTAAATGATTTACACGTTATTTTCAAGTTGTCAAAATATTAAGGGCAAGGCAACGTAAAGGCAACATTGCAATTAGGGTGTGAAAAGTGATGAATAAGCTAACATTTCAATTTTGTTTAGGTTCGTAATTTAATAAGCCAAAAAATTGTACCATCTGTTAAAATTTTTCGAAGGCAATTGTATTTTAAAACAAATTGTATACAATTTTCAATTGACAGATTAGTCATCACATTGTTCTAACAATGTGATTACTAATCGGTCCAGGCATAAAAAAAATTGAAGAATATTTAGTAGGCGTTTAAAGTTATCTGTTTTAACATTATTCGAATGAAAGCACCATAACTTTAGAATTCCCGCTAAAAATAATATAGTTATGTAGTTCTTTCATTAATCATATTTAGTTATTTTTATAAATATGAAAACGTTAAATATTGCACTTCTTAGGACACAAAGAAATAGTTATCATTATTAATTACAAGTTTTTGTGCAAGTCTTTTTGCATAGAATTGGCATAGGAAATTGGGATAAAAAGTATCCTATGTCCTATTCCACGACATAAGTTCAAGCGTCATTGATTGATTAATTGAGTAATAAACATCCAAGCAGAGAAATTCTTATGTTTTTATAATGTTTGTAATACGAACAGTTTTATTTTAAAAATGATTATTTATTTTTTTATAAGTAAGAATGATCTTAAAATGTATAAATAATACTAAACCAAAATTAAAGAAATTTACGACCTTAAAATTTAAATACTTACTTTTAAAAAGACCCATTTTGAGGCACGTTCTCGTGATGCTGGAATTTTTCATTACCTTCTTCGACAATGAATAGATAATTATGTGAAAGCGGCATTTAATTTTTATTTATAAATATATACTAGGAGTAATATAGGATAAAAAATAAATTTAATTTTAATTTAGTTTGAAATTTCAGTAAAGAAAACGCGGTAAATACAATGTTAGACGACACGTGAGTGTAATCAGCCGATACGAAGTGTTTGTTTTAAACTGAAGGCAACGCACGCGCAGTCGGCTGACATTGCTTCTCATTGCCACGCTCCTTCTAAAATCACATTCGTGGAATATCCATAATTAAGTTCCTTTTGTATCATCGCGTACCGTAACGCCATGTTAATAATCCAAATATGGTTGTTACTTTAGTGAGGTTCAAATAACTAATCAATACCGGAAGTATGGGAACTGCATTTTGTTCGTCCCTGATTTAACAAAATAATCAATCATGTTACAACATTTAAGTAAATGTTTAATCGCTAGAGAAAAGTTATTCACGAGGACTCGTTCAACGTGATAGAGCCATGCTGTAGCCATATTATGGTGGTAGCACGAATGGGTCGGCGCGGCCGGAAAAGACTGCTGCTGTGTTTTGTGTGGTGCCTGTAGATAATCGGAGACCCTTTTTACTGGAAAAGGCATTCTATCTTAGTCCTCAGGAGTCTGCGCATCTGCATTTTAATTCTAAATCTAGGATAAATGTAGATGTCTATGGGCTGTGGGTCACAGCACCCACTTACCATCAGGTGGACTGTGTACTCATTTGTCCCCTAATTATTCTATAAGAAAGTCTAGCACTATGAGCATTTCAACGACACTCTATCTTTGGAAAACTTGTGACAACAATGAAAACTGCCTGATAAACGAACTTTAAGTCCTTCTCATGAGAAATGGCCATGTTCAGTTTCAAAGTTTCAGTGTTAAAGTTTGTATGAAAGTCGGTCATTTTTCGAGTTATATTCATAAGACTCGGTATTTAGTCTTTAAATTAAAAACAAAGAAGTACGAATTTCACAGTTTTTGAAAATTCTACCCCAAAAGAGGTTGAATTATTTTTTAACTTGATATTTTGGCTCTTGATTAAAAATAAAGAAGTACACATTTTCTTTAATTATATACCCGAAGGGGTAAAATAGGGATTGACAGTTTGTATGAAATCCGTCATTTTTCAAGTTGTGTGTATGAACATTAGTATTTTGGCTTTTGATTAAAAACGAGGAAGTATGTGTTTTACAGTTTATGAAAATTCTATCCCCAAAGGGGTTAAATAGGGGTTGAATATTTGTATGATAGCCCTTCATTTTTCAAGTTATGTTTATGAAACTTGGTATTGTGGATCTTAATTAAAAATAAAGAAGTACATATTTTACACTTATTGAAAATTATACCTCTAAAGGGTTTAAACAGGGGTTGATAATTTGTATGAGTCTGTAATTTTTCAAATTATATTTACAAAATTCGTGCAATGCGACCAAATAGTAATAGCAAGTGACTAAGAGTGTGAACACTTGGAAATAGCTTCGGCAAACCAAAAATAACCAGTGTAACTCCACAATTCATAAGCCTGGACCGGAGGCATGTGTCCTGTCAACTACATCCAATTCTAACCTATTAAATACATTTTTCGAGGAAACTGCTTGTTTGAATTGAATTAATGTGAGAGAAAGGATTTGTGAAAAGCTGGTTGACGGGGACAATGTCGTACCAGGCCGTGCCACCCCCGGCTGGTCGAAAGGACAAATCCGTTCGGTCCAGACTTATGAATGTTTGATGTTGAGGGTTGAATTTGTGTGAATCTGGTCGAAGGGACAATATCGTAGCGGAGCATGCCGCGCAGTCAACTCGCGACATCGTGCCAAATGGAAGTGTGTAGTCTCTGCCCTACCCCTTTGGGTGACAGGCGTGAGTGTTTATGTGTGTATGTACCAAATATTTTTTACAATGCAAACTATGATGGGAGGTTATTATAATATTGTTTGTATATATACAAGTTTCAGCCTAATAGGGACATTAACTTTTGAGTTATCAACGAGTAAACAACTCAATCGGGAAGAAATTAGCCACTATGGAGGAAATTGAATATCGTGCCAAAATATTTTTCAAGAGACGTCAGCTATAGGAAGTTCGCCCCTGAAAAAAAATAGTGCGCCATTTTCAAACAAGGGACGGCTCCATTGAAGACGGCCCCTGACCTGGACGGTTGATTGAGACCACCACGCCAGAAATAATCGAAGGAGTCGAAAAACTTGTATCAGTAGATGCTCGGCTAAAGAAAAAAAAGCTTGAAAAATTAGTTGGGAGTATCAGAAAAAAAAAACATTTTAAATATCCTACATCAACACCTTGGGATGACTAAAGTCTGTGCAAGATAGGTTCCGATAATGCTTTTTGCGAATCAAAAACACGAGTGCGTCGAAAGTTGTCGCGAGATTTTGAACCGCTGTGGAGAGCAAATGGAGGAAGTTATGGCCTGAATTGTAACTGACGACGAAACTTGGGTTCAGCATTGTAAGCCTGAGTCAAAGCAAGAGTGGATGTAGCAGCAAAAAAACCCGCCTAAGAAGTATAAGGTGTCTCAATCAGCCGGAAAGATCATGGCGACGATCTTTTGGGATACAGAATGTATCTTTTTGATTGATTATAAGGAACGTGGTGTTTTCATAACGGGATAATACTACGCTTATTTACTGAGAAAGATTTACTGAAGAAAAAAGGCGAGGAAAGCTTACAAAAGGCTTGCTCGTTTTGCACGACAATGCTCCCGTGCACACAAGCCGCGTTGCGACGGCTGTGTTCCGGTACGGTTTTGAACAACTGCGCCACACACCCTACAGCCCAGACCTGGCCCCAAGCGACTATTTGTTTCCAAAAATGAAAAAATAACTGCATGGGAAAAAATTGATGAAGCGAAGTAGGCAATTTCGGCCTATTTTGACGCCCAAGACAAATCTTCTTTTTTTAGACGATATTAATAAGTTATCGAGTCAAGAAGGTTATTTACATAATGAAGTTGCTTAGGAACTATGCTGATAAAAGAACACTTCGTACGGTTTATTTTGCCCTGCCAATTCATAATACACATCAGTTCCGTTGGTGTCGTAAGAGGTGACAGAAGGAAACAATCCAAAAGACGGGTAAATGCCTCTTCCTTATTACCAAAAAGGAAGAAAGAAAGGAATATATAACTTGACACGTGTCACTACTTATATAAATAATAATAGTTTTTACGGCTTATTTCGCATATATCTAACTTTTTAAATACCTGACGTTTCGAGCACTTTACAATACCCATGGTCACGGGGGAGACTGAGACGTTCAACGTCTAGATTTCATAGTTGACCGCTGTTACCATATGCAGTACAAACCTATAGTATCTTGAAGTCTTGCAGTTGTATGCTTGGGTTGGGTTTTAGTTTTATTAATTATAGGATCCCATGCAGATGGTAGCACCCAGCCATCTACTCTATTGAAATTAGGATGTTCAATTTCAATAGCCTCGCGAATCATCCTCAGAAGGAATCGGTGATCTTTAGCGAGGATTTGTGGTCTATCAAATTTGATGTAGTGACGGGGGCGATTCTGTACGTATTCACAGATTGCAGACTTCTCGGAGCATCGATAAACACAGCCAGATTCAAGATACTACAAGTACTACAAGTTCGTACTGCATAGATCGGAACAAAAATTAATAATTTTAATCCATGGTAATCGCGGTTAACTATGACATCTCGACGTTGTACATCTCAGTCTTACCCGTGACCATGGGTGCTGTAAAGTGCTCGAAACGTCGGGTATTTAAAAAGTTAATTATACGCGAAAAAATCCGTAAAAGCTATTTTTATTTTAATTTGTATTGTTCGCGTAAATGTTAGAAATCATTACGTGTCGCTACTTGTTTCGCTGTATTGTATATCAGCTTGGGGTGGTGCCTCCAAAATTACGATGTTGCGATTGGAGAGGGCACAGAGAGCGGTTCTCAAGGTCATGTTTAAAAAGCCTTACCGGTACCCCACGGTCGATCTTTATCGGGATAGCGAGGTTTTGAGTGTACGCCAGTTGGATATTCTATCGGCGGTATTAAAAACCCGTGGGCAAGTAATTCAGTCGCCTATTTACGACCACCTATTCACTAAACGTGTATTTAAAATTCCAATGCCAGCTGCCAGGTCTGTTTTCGCGCAACGCCTTCCGCAGTTCTCACATCCACATATTTGTAACAAAATACTTAAAGTCTATGACATCAAAAATTGCACCACATTGAAAGCTAAACAAATAGTAAAAAGATATCTCACCACACTAAATTATAATGATACCGAAAACTTAATATTTATTAAAGCAAAAATAATACCAAATTATATCTACGTTTCATACTAAAATATTATATTCATCTTTTTTCTAGGAAAAAATAATAATAATGTAAGCGACAATTAGTTAAAAACTATCTTCCTAAATAAAAAAATAATTTGTTGTTTTGTATAATTTGGGTACTTTTAATTACGTAAGTAAAACTTGAAGGAGAAAACAAGTTTATACGGGGATTTTAACAATTTTTCATACATAATCAATAGAATCAGGCGTTACTTTGCGGAAATCCATTATAATAAAGATATTAATAGTTCCTTTGCAACCATCTGCTCAATTAAATAAAATTATGATGTGTCTTCCCTAGTTTGAAGAGCACCTCCCGCCCTCCCTCAAAACTTGTTCTTGAAATTTCTTGCAGCCTATATATTCACAACAAAACTGCATAGGCATTGGAAAACGAAGGCCACTTACGATCATTGCCATAACCCAACTAGTGAGTTTGATTCAAAAGATTTTACTAACCGCTAATTCGCTTCGATAATAATGAAGTCGACAGTTGTTTATTTTTTTATATGGCCAGATATTTTTAATTACTACTTTTAGTCCAATTAACGCTTAAAACCAGAGAAATCGTAATAAAACTACAACAATAGAAGTCGCATAGACGCGTGACCTTGTCGCTGCTATGATGTGTTGACGAACATCATTCACCATTTTGTGATTTATTTGCGCGGGGAACGTCGTACGTGAATTTATGTTATTATGTAACATAATGGTGAAATGCAGCATAATCAATTGCAAAAACTAATTAAGGACGTGTAATTTAACTAATAAAGGCATAAAATTTCATCGGTAAGTTGATTATTTACTAGTTATCATTGTTTTAACTAATTTACATCTAGAATACTTTATTATGATATTTACCTTTGTAAACTTTCATTTATTACTTTTCGTATTGTACAATTACCATTGCTGCTTTTGTTCTAAGTTGATGAACTCGCCAAGCAATGTTATGTGAAACATTAAATATCGTTGTACATTGTGCGTATGTTTATAATACGGTAAGATGTGGCGACATCAGTTTTGGAAGTAATTGAGCGCTAAATGATTCCTATTGTCTTATTATTACTATTTCTGTGCTTAAAACGCTTAACCTTACTGTGTCTTGAAGTCTTGCAGCGGCGATTGAAAGACAAATACTGGCAAATGTAACACTTTTTTGGTCTATGCGTTACGAATGACGGTGCAAGCTGGTTCGAAATTCGAATGGTTGTTAAATCGACAAATAAGGTAGTAGGCAGGTCAAAATAAAATTTGAATGTAATTTGACTTTCCAATCTTTGAAAACTAAGAATTCGCAGAAACTGTACCTCGCGCATTTTCATGTTATTTTTATCTTATTATATAGATGGAACGAAGCTCATTGCACTAAGACAATTTAAGTAAAACGTGCCTAATCACGTAAAAAAAGCTAACAAATGCAGATGACTTTTCGCCTAAGTTCATTGTATGAAGCTAAGTGTTGATTAAAACTACTTTTACGGATTTTATCGCGTTTATTTTTACTTTTAATTAACCGTTTGTAATAAACCGATATTTAAACGGTGAATCTCACCACCATCCTTCACAGTTAGCTACCGTGGGCAAATCTTTGTTACAGAGAGCACGAGGGATATGTGACAGCAAACACCTGGCCGCCGAGCTTCAGCACGTCAAGCGAGTTCTGCACGACAAAAAGCTTCGGGTCCCGCGCCTACGTCACAGTGACCGAGTGAAGCTGTACTACCATATGTCAGAGGCGTCACAGACAAGATTGGCTATATCTTGAAGCGAGCTTCTATTAGAATATTCTACAAGCCGCCGAAGAAGATTAGTCAGTTCCTACCATCCGTCAAGTGTCATATTCCTCTACAAGATGCAGGAGTGTACAAGCTTGATTGTGAATGTGGTCTCTCTTATATAGGACAAACAAAAGGCATAAAGCAACCATAAACAATAATTAAAAAAGCTGAAGGTACTCCGGGTTTAACAATGACATCGGGACGTCAGTCATCTCAGTCCCCCGTGACCATGGGTGCTGGAAAGCGCCCGAAACGTCGAGAATTAAAAATAAAAAGTAAAAATAAAGGCGATAAAATCCGTAAAAGTAGTTTTAATAATCACAAACAAAAAGATCAATTAGAACCCGCGTAAAAGAACATATAGCTGATGTGAAGCATCAACGTTCCGGGAAGTCTGCAGTTTGTGATCATATCCTAGACGGCCCCAACCATTACATCAGATTTGATAGACCACAAATCCTCGCGAAAGAACACCGATTCCTACCAAGGATGATACGTGAGGCTATTGAAATTAAAAAACATCCTAATTTCAATAGAGAAGGAGGCTGGGTACTACCACCTGCTTGGGATCCTATAATCAATAAAATTAAAACAAAACCCAAGCATACCACTACAAGACCTCAGGACATAGTCAATTCATTTTGCATAGATCGGACCATAAACAATAATTAAAAAAGCTGAAGGTACTCCGGGTTTAATAATAACATCGGGACGTCAGTCATCTCAGTCCCCCGTGACCATGGGTGCTGGAAAGCGCCCGAAACGTCGGGAATTAAAAATAAAAGTAATTAAAAGTAAAAATAAACGCGATAAAATCCGTAAAAGTAGTTTTAATCATGTGTAGTGTACGCGTAAATATAAGAAATCATTAAGCTAAGTGTTTTCAGTAGTTTTAAAGAGCTGTAGTGGTTGAAAACGATTTATAACTATTAAACGATTTCTTTCCATCTATTTATACTTTTAAAGAGGAAGTGAGGGATAGAGAGAGAGAAAGAGAGAGAGAGAGAGAGAATGCGCTGTGGTGGCTCAAGGGTTAAGTTAATCAATATACGTTAGCAACCCGGGTTTGAATTCCGACGGTACCAATGAAATTGTAAATTGCAAATTCAAGTGCTAATTTACTACGTACTCACCGAGGAAGGAAAACATCGTGATGAAACCTGCATGTCTAAAAAATAAAATTATTTCGAAGACATGTGAACTCTGTCAACACGCATTGGGGCATCGCAGCTTTCATTCTCTTGCTCTAAAACCTTACTAAAAATGAATTGTCAGGCTTGTCAGTAGTATTAACGATCGTAGTACCAGACATCTAGCACCTTTCACGCTGCTGATCACCGCTGGATTGATTATTTAACGTGGTATATTATGATTATAGCACGAATGGGTCAGTTCGACCAGGGGAGGACCACGTTCTCACAGAATAGCAGCGTAAAAAAGCAAAATGCTGCTTTGTCTCGTACGATGGGTGTAGAGAACCGGATACCCTTTTTACTGGAAACGATGCAATATATCTTAGAGGTGACTTCGCATCTGCACTTTGATTCTTCATCAAGGATGGATGTAGATGTCTATCCTCTTAACATCGGTTGACTGTGTACTAGTTTGTTATCCTTATTCTATAAAAAAAAAAAACGTCAAGCGTAAACCAGTTGGTTATTCCGCCATCCATGGGATTTTCCCTAAAGTGCATTGGCATTTATCTTAAGAATATAATTTTTTTTGTTCCGCATTAATATGACGAGTTCAATAAATTGGCGTTTGTTTGAAGGGCATTCCGACCAACTTTTCATTTTACTTGAATATAAACATTGCAGTAGGGTTTTCCGGTCTTTGTCAAAAATTTTCTAACAATTTATATGGTGGAATACAAAATTGGGGAAATAGCTTTTTACAAATAATTTTACTCTCCGAACATAAAAATAAAAAAAGTTTTTACAGAAATAATCTTAAGCCTACCCGGATCCTATGTTAAATTCCTTTCAACAATGAATAAGCAAATACTAAATTTCATAAATAAATTACGCCGATAGATAAAAGTATTCAAACGAATTTATTAAAAGCTTATTGTTATAGATCGTGACTGCTCGTCATGTGGTTTACCACATTGCAGATCGACGATTAGGGGTTTTTAGTAAACAACTGTCGTGCCCATTTTTTATAAATATGTTCTTGATAATTTTAACAGGAAATATCTATATTCAATTATTAAATGGATCTATTTATCCATTATAGCCTAAATATATTCGATCCATAACATCGGGTGGGTAAGCAATCGCAGTTTTTTTATAATTTCGTGTTTTTATTAGGAAAATGCTGTCCCTCTCCAGTTTTAGGGTCCTGTCGCCTCTTAAGACACCCGCATTATATGGATGAGTTTTATCGTAAGCACAGGGTTTTTATTTTACTGGAAACTTAAAAAAATATAGTCACTTTTGTTTTTATTTTATCTGAATACTACGTACATTTACGTTTTACTAGAATATTTCGCTTTCTTAAGTGTTACAAGCATAGCATTTCATTAACTCAATGGCTTTCAACAACTAATAATTACAAAATTTATTTAGAACTGATTTAGAATCTTCGAAACGTCAAAATCAGTTCTGGTTTTGACGGGACTTATTTATTATATATATTTACCTATATATTTTGTGAGATGCGATATATTTGCACTGGTTTATGCTGTGATGCACTCTATGTCGTGGCCGCACTAAGTACCTACTTACATTAATATTTTATCCGCAGATGTCTCGAAAATACACTAGGAATTTAACGCCGGCGACTTCGTACACACAAGAAGCCCTGGAAATTGCTATTCAAAGAATAAAAACCTCAATTTATTACGTTTATCTCATCTCACTAGATATTTATCTCATTAGATAAAGTATAGAATAATTCAGTTTCACGGGAAAATTTCACCCCACGTTCCCTTTCCTGGTCTAGTCAACTTTGCTTTACTTTTTCCGACTTAATGCCCATCTTCTGATTCAAATTAACTTTACTAATAGGCTCACGCCTGCTCAGCAACACAAACACAACTTTGCTCACAAAATAATCTATTAATTATAACCACTCAACTAACTACATCATCATTCCCAATAAAAAAAAAATCAAATGCATCCGATCTTCCCCGTATATTGAGTAATTCCATCTTGTGTGATAACAAAGTTTGAGGATCACAAAATTATAATTTTTTATATAAGGCTTAAGATCCCACGCCATGAAACAAAATATACGGTTGACATTTCACGCTTCAGTTGACGCTTCAAATTTCACGTGCTACGACGTTTTTGAGCTCAAAGAGCCTATTTATAGTAAGAGGTTCAGGACAAAATTGTTAGATGTAGAAATGAATAAAAAAATTTCGAGTTATTTTGAAAAAACACTTTATCGAGATTTCTTTCGACAACGATATCTCTCGAACGAATTTAACGATTTCGATGCGATTTGCAGCAATCGATGTCGTTGTTTGAGTAGAAGAGCTGATTAGATCATAGAATTGATCAAAAAAAGTAATTCCAAAAGAAATTTTGTTGGAAATTAGAAAAATTCTAATTTTTGAGGTTTTTTCGGAATCTACCAAACCTATTCGGTCCAAATTCACACACACACACACACGCACACACGCACACACGCACACACACGCACACACGCGCACTCACGCGCACGCACGCGCGCGCACGCACGCACGCACGCACGCAGGCACGCACGTACGCTCGCACGCACGCACGCACGCACGCACGCACGCACGCACGCACGCACGCACGCACGCACGCACGCACGCACGCACGAACGTACGCACGCACGCACGCACGCACTCACGCACGCACGCACGCACGCACGCACGCACGTACGCACGCACGCACGCACGCACGCAAGCACGCACGCACGCACGCACGCACGCACGCACGCACGCACGCACGCACGCACGCACATACATTTATTGAGTGTACAAAAGTAAAAAAGCGTGATAATTTCAAATTAATGTACACTGTTTACATTTTAAGCTGCAGTCATGCAGTTGAATGACTATTTAACGGCAATCTTCGAATGAGCAAAAAATGGTCACAAAAATCAAAATATATGGTGCTAGGAAGTAAAACGCAATGTAAAAAAATATTAAGTAAGAAACCGAAAATACTCATCAACAATCAAAAGGTACTCAGAGACGATCTTGCTAATAACCTTGGTCTTAAATTCGATAGACGACTACGGTTTAATGACTTGCTTTTTTAGTCAAAAATATGGAATGATTTGCAAAAGAAAATTATAATATAAATTATACTACATTTAAAAGAAAGGTTAAAAAATAGTTATTTCATAAACAATAGTCTTTTTAGGCCGGATGTCCGTATGATTATTGTAAGAGAATATTGTAATGTAATGTATTTTTATAACACATGTCAAATGGTATTGTGGGATATCACTAATACATAATCTTAATAATCGTACTTATACGATGTGCGTGCGACCCTAAAATATACTCAAGACAGCAGAGACTGGCTGAAAATCATAATAATCATAATGCACAGTGCTGAGACATACACACACACACACACACACACACAAACACACACACACACACACACACACACACACACACACACACACACACACACACACACACACACACACACACACACACACACACACACACACACATATACAGATATACGAACATAATCACTGATGAAAAATGATGAAAACTCGATTTTCGAAAATCGAAGTAAAACAATAACTTCCCGAAGTTTAAAAAATCACTGATTTTCATAGCAGGAAGTTAAAAATAATTGTTTCGAACGTTTATGTTTCTAGTAATTTATACTCGTAGATCATATTTAAATATGTTCTAGAGCGGTAAAGATAGGACAAATTCCCTTTATGATTTTTTTTTGTATGAAGTGTCTTTAAATTTAAGTCCGGTCTTACCCCTTGATGGCCAATTCTTCATCATGCATATAAAAAATTATATCTTGTTTTCACACACGTCAAAAATCTCTGATTACACTCTTAATCTCATGGCTAATATGGGAAATAAAGCTGCAATCTTCAGCAGATTTGACAGCATACAGGAAGTGAACAGACAGATCTCCAAATGCATGACTCGTATTGAAGAAGCGATCTAGTGAAACCAGGGCTCCAAAGTCTTTTCTAGAGATCTGTATGCTAGAAAGAGCCAAATGTCGAGGCTGAAGAATGAATGTGAAGAAAAAAAATCGATAGTAAAAAGTTTATTCGTATTTTGTTTGAATACAATTAAAGAAAAATCTCTTTAATTATACTGTTTGTATCTGGCTGGTTTTAATATTTACATTTGGGCACATTAAGAAAAAGGAAAATTAAAAAAACACTTTCCCGCCATTTTTCGAGTGTTTTTCTGTCCGCCAAAACGACTGAATGGTGCGAAGAAACTCGATACATTTTGAAATTTTATTACATAAAAGAGGAAAATGCGACTCAAGTCGCGGAAAATACGAGTGACGTTTATGGACCTAATGCAGTGTCGGTAAGAGTAGCACAAAGTTGGTTCAAGCGTCTTCAGTCCGGGAATTTTGATGTTAAAGATGCAGCTTGCTCTGATCTTCCTCATACGGATAAATTCGATGCCATTTTTGAAAAAGTGGAACAGGATCGGCATATTAGTATTTACGGCATAGCCGAGTAATTGAGAATTGACCTTTATGGTCTTGAGAGTTTTCTTCGAGTTTTGATCTATTTGAAGAAGTCTGGCTATACAAGAAAGGTCGATGTTTGGGTACTACACGACCTTACTGAAAGAAACCTAATGAATCGTGTGGTTGCGTTTGAAATGGAGCATCGTAGCTCGGAGATGCCTTCCTTTCATTCATTAGCATCGTTCGTGCGAGATCAAATAAAGGTGATGCAGCGCTCTCCGAACGTTAAACAGGAGAATAAAAGGTGCGTCGACCGTAGACAGACTCAACCATCTAAAATAGCAGGGTCGTTAACTTACGTAACCGCTACGCCAACATCACTCCAGCATACTTGTATAGTATGTAAAGATAAACACGGTAATTTATATAATTGTGCGACTTTTCGTAAATATTCACCAAGCGAGCGTTATAAATTAGTAAAGACAAACAACCTATGTTTGAACTGCTTAAGCGATAAGCATTTAGTTGCAAAATGCAATTCGAGTTCCGTATGTAGCAAGTGCGCCAGGAAACATCACACGCTATTACATTTTGAAAATAGCAACATAGCGGCGTCAAGTAAAGCGGACAAGGAATTCGCCCCTACTAAGGTCAACGATTCTAGCGATCGACCTGGTGATGTCGCTCTGTGCTCATTGGCAAATATGGGAGCACAACCTCCTTCAACCGTGTTACTGGGTACGGCACGTATTTTGGTTAGGGATTCGCGTGGAAACGAACAAAGAGTCCGTGCACTGCTGGACAGCGGAGCCCAAAATAGCTTTATAACGCGACAATGTTGTCAGCGCTTAGGCTTAGTAATAAATAGGTCACTTTCATGTCCTGTAATTAAAGGCATCGGAGGCACTAGTAAATCGACACAGGGATATATAAATTTAAAAATTTATTCTCGGATAGATCGTAATGTTAACTTTGATATAAATGCACTAGTAGTAGATAGGGTCACTGAACGGTTGCCAACCGTTTCGGTTGACACCTCGGCAATGATTGAATTTAAGAATTTGACTCTGGCGGACGACACTTACGCCGTTCCTGGAAACATAGACATGCTCATTGGAGCATCGCTTTTCCCTCATCTTTTGTTAAACAATAAGGTCAGGGGCAACTCCTCGCATACCGCGCCTTACGCACTGGAAACCGTATTGGACTATGTGATCCTTGGCTCCGCCCCCATCATAGATAGTATTTCGGCAACCTCTTATTGTGGTATGGCTGTCGAACCGCTCGAGTCGTTAGTCCGCAAATTTTGGGAGATGGAGGAGGTGAACGTCCCACCCATAGCTAGCTCAGATGACAGGTTATGCGAGGAAATTTACGTCCGCACGACCGTTCGTGATCGCGACGGTAGATATAGTGTAGCGCTACCCTTTAAAGGAGATGTTTTATCTCTCGGCGATTCGCGTCAAATGGCGGAAAAACGTTTCTACAGCTTGGAGCGTAGGATGCTCGCTTCACCCCAGTTAAAGGAAGCTTACGACGGCGTCATTAACGAATATATAAGAGAAGGTTACATATCACTTGTGGCTTCGAAATTAGATAACTACGAAGACACACCGTCGTATTTCATACCACACCACGGAGTCATTAGAGAGGACAAACTTACATCTAAGTTACGTGTAGTGCTCGACGCTAGTGCTAAAACTAGCACTCACCTGTCGCTTAACGATATCCTCTATAGTGGGCAAAATTTACAGGGCAGTTTATTTAATATAATAGTCAATTTTCGTTTGCTTAGTATAGCACTATCCGCCGATATTCGCCAAATGTTTCTTTGCATAGGGGTCCGTGAATGCGACCGTAGATTCCAACACATTTTATATCGTTTCAACCCAAAGGAACCTCTAATGGTGTTGAATTTAACCGCGTTTGTTTTGGTTTAAAGTCGAGCCCATTTCATGCGTTACGCACGGTGAGATAGCTCGCTCACGATGAAGGTCCCTCTTATCCTAAAGCTAAGAGGGCAATTGAGAGCGGATTATATATGGATGATTTTGTGTACTCGGTCGACAGCGTGGAGGAGGCAACCCTAACCACCGCCGAGGTTATAAGGCTCATGAAATCGGGTCAATTCGATCTTGTGAAGTGGACTAGTAATTCGCGTCCGGTTTTGGATACAATCCCACTATCACACCGTCTTTCGGCGATAAAGGAATTCGACGATTCCGATACACACAAGGTGCTCGGTCTGTGTTGGTCACCAGAGTCCGACGTGTTTAGCCTTAAGGTAAATCCGCCCGTAGAGAAATGCACAAAGCGCACAATACTGTCATGCGTTGCTAGATTATGGGACGCTTTTAATTAAACAACTTTGGTTATTGGAATGCGACTGCGCTTTAGAGAGGAACTTCCTTTATTAAGAGAAATTAAAATACCGCGTCATATAAACGTAGAAAGAAATAGCGCCATAACAGTCGTTGGGTTTGCAGACGCCAGCGAGAAGGCTTATGGGGGCGTTGTATATTTTCACGTCCAGAATAATGGTAGAAATTCGATTAGCCTCATTAGTTCTAAGTCGAGAGTCTCCCCCCGTAAGGTTGTCTCTCTGGCGCGCTTAGAGCTTTGCGCAATATTAGTACTCACCAAGCTTATTACCGCAGTTATCAGCGCATGTAGGGGTAGAGTTCACATAGAAAGGATATTTGCCTTTTCCGACTCCACCGTCGCCTTATGCTGGGTTCATTCTTCACCCCACCGTTGGGATACGTTTGTCGCGAACCGAGTGGCCAAGATACAAGACGAGTTAGAAACGCGGAACTTTTATCACGTGTCCGGTACGGAAAACCCCGCCGATTGTCTATCCCGTGGACTCACCCCGATGCAAATAATAGACCACCCGCTTTGGTTCCACGGGCCTGCTTGGGTTCACTTGGATCCCTCGCAATGGCCAATAACCGATTTCGAACCTTCGTCAGTGTCACAACCGCCGGAAGAGAAGAGACACGCTCTAGTGGCGAACGTTTCGAGCGAGGTTACTCCAATCATTGCTTTGGCGAACCGCTTGTCCTCTTGGTCGAAATTATTGCGTAGTGTAATTTACGTTTGTCGATTCGCGAAGCTGTTACCGCGACGTTCGCATGTCTTAGCATCCGATTACAACTATGCCGAGTCGCTAGTATTACGTGAACTTCAACGTGCGCACTTTTCTGAAGAAATTAGAAGATTACAATCGAATAGAGCTTGTAGTCGCGCCTTTCAACGCCTTAAGCCATTTTTACAGGATGGGATTGTAAGGGTAGGTGGACGCTTGTCCAACTCGCAATTGAGTTTCGACCAACGGCACCCTATTGTTTTACCGCGTAAAGACCATATCATGAACTTATTAGTCGATTACCATCATAAATTGAACTCGCACGCTGGCCCCGACTTGTTGATGTCGATTTTGCGTCAGAATTATTGGATTCTTTCTGCACGTAGTTTAATACGCAATCGGGTGCACAGATGTATAGCTTGCTTTCGGGCACGCCCCAAGCCGTCATTTCCGGAAATGGCGGAACTTAGATCTTGTAGAGTAATACAATCAGTGAAGCCCTTCACGCACACCGGGTCTGATTTCGCTGGTCCGTTTAAGGTCACGCTCACTCGCGGGCGTGGTATAAGATCCACAAAGGCTTACGTCTGCATTTTCGTATGTCTAACTACTCGAGCGGTGCATATAGAACTCGTTGGTGATCTAAGCACAGCAGGCTTTATGGGTGCATTTAAAAGATTTCTTTCCCGCCGTGGCCCTGTAAGTAGATTGTATTCGGATAACGGTACGAACTACGTCGGTGCAAAACGTATGCTATCAGAACTACATGAGCTCTTAGCTAGCAAATATTATAATTCGGAGTTCGCTCACATTCTAGCCGAGAACCGCATTGAGTGGTCTCTGAACGTCCCAGCCGCGAGTCATTTTGGGGGCAATTGGGAGACTAATATCAAGAGTCTAAAGAGTCATTTATACCGAGTAATAGGAGATCAAATTTTGTCCTTCGAAGAGCTAAGTACGGTGCTCGCTCAAATTGAATGCGTAATGAATAGTCGCCCACTTTGTCGTACGTTGTCTAGTGACCCCTCGGAACCGCTGGCTCTAACTCCAGCACATTTTTTGAATTTAACGCCTTTAAAGTATTTGCCAGCCGCAGATATGGATGAGAACAGACTTAGCATTTCCGCACGCCACAAATTATTAGATCGGTTAGTGCAATCGTTTTGGAAACGATGGAGGATGGAATACTTGCATACTTTGCAGTCTAGACAAAAATGGAACACAGCAACTGAGCCTTTAGCTGTAGGAACTGTAGTTGTGCTCACCAAAGAGAATACGCCGCCTCTCCACTGGCCGTTAGGAATTGTCGAAGAGGTCTTTCCCGGTTCCGACGGAGTAGTTAGGATAGCTCGCGTTAAGACCACGGTTGGGTCTTACTTGCGTCCGGTTGTCCGTTTGTGCCCCCTGCCTCTTCCATAATTTAAATTAGCTTTCTAGATTAAATTGTAGTTGAATTTAGGTAATCTTAGCGTTAGTTAGTTATTTTGTTAGTTGATCTTAGCTCTAGTTGTATTAGTTAATTTTGAAGGAAATCCTTCAAGGGCGAGGGAGATGGTTGCGCGGAAAACCATTCGTATTGTTATATTTGACGGTAGGGGTGCCAAGCCGCTTGTTCCTTTCCGAAAAACGATATCATTCGTACCCTCCTATCGACACATCGGGGTGGTGGGGTGGGAGGGGCAAGAAGATGATTCTAGAATGTCACGTTAGTTAATATCTCGCGTAATAGGTTTAAGGTTCGACCGGGGAATTAGACTTCGGCAGCCTTAGACACGTGGCTCCACCATCGTGTACTTATTTGCGATTCTCTATTGAAACGTAATAAAACCGAACCACTTTTAAAAAAAATTGATCACTGGTGATGAAAAGTGGATCTCCTACGACAAGAACGTGCGAAAAATCATGGTCGAAGGGTAGTCAAGCTCCACAGACTGTAGCAAAACCCGGATTAATAGGCAATAAGGTGATGCTGTGCGCATGGTGGGATTGGAAGGGCATCGTTTATTACGGGCTTTTACCGCAGTGCAAAACCAATAAACTGAGAAAAAATGGCCGGATTTGATCAACAGAAAAGGAGTGGTCTTTCATCATAACACCAGACTACACACATCTTTGGCCACTCAGCAAAAAATTGAGCTGGCTTGGTTGTAAGTGTTGAAGTATCTATCATATAGTCCTGACCTTGCACCCTTAGATTTTCACCTGTTTCGGTTTCTTAAGAAATCTTTGGGTAGTGTTAGGTTAACATCAAGAGAAGACTGCCAATTTACTTGTCGCGTTTTTTGGAACAATAATCCCAAGATTTCTATAGCAACGGGATTATGTCACTACCTATAATATAGCAACAAGCTTTCGAACAAAATGGCACATATAATATAATATATTATAGTTAAATGTGATCAAAATTTGAAAAAAAAAAAATGTCTTGAATTTCTATATAAAATTTGAAACTATTTTCCCGACCTATTTCGGCGTAAGTAATAAAATTTTTGTTTGTTAAGCATTGACTTATATATTATTAGCGTAGTTAAGTTCTTTTTAATAGCTTACGCTTTTACACAGATAAGTATATCGTCATCTATCGAAAGCAGTCAGATCTTTATTGTTCCCTTTAACGTGGTAGAGCCACTGTAACTGTCATGGTTGTAGGACAAATGGGTCGGTTCGACCGGAGAAATACCACGCGCTCACAACAGCGTAAAATAGTAGTTTAATACTGCTGTGTTTTGTATGGTGATTGGAGAGCACCGGAGACCTTGTTTACTAGTAACAACGCGTTCCTTTTTTGTCCTCGGGGGTGAAAACGTATTTATGTTTTGACTCTTAATCGTGGATTCCATCAGGTGAACTGTATTTTTTTATAAAAGAGGGGGCAAATGAGTATGCGGCTAACCTGATTGTAAGTGTCGACTGTTCAAGGGAATTGCAGGTGCGTTGCCGGTCTTGTAAAAACGAGGAAGCTTGTTTTTTTGGAGGTCTCTAAGTAGTATTGGTCCGGAAAAATCTCCGATGGTAAACGATTCCACAGACGTCGTACAAGGAAGAAAACTAGTAAATTGCACAGTGGTGGACTGCAAACATCCAGATGGTGTTGATGGTATTGTAAGTTTTGTTGTTGGTCGTTCGTCGATGATTCGAACCACTCTGAGATGGATGCGATCCAGTAGAAGAAGCTGGTATGGGTGGCCTGGCCTAAGATGAAAACAGTATTTTATGTGAGGTTGAACCTGTGCCTTGCAAAGTTGCAAGCGTTAATCCGGCATAAAATACTGTCCTGCTATGTTGAGCACGCCAAGTTTTTGGAAGTCTATTTAGCCTTCCTTTCCAAGTGCAGCAGAACCGTACGTCATTCGATATGTCGACTGAGGCAACGAGGAAAGTGCCATGAAATTGAGGAGATACGTTGAAAGACGTCTTCGACGTATCTTCAACGTTAAACGTTTATATAGGGTTGTGTGCTCGCTCGTCACACCCTTCTTCTATAAAAAGCATAACAGAGATACAAGAGACAAGATGGGGTGGAACTGTTAAAGTCACTACACGGCAAAAGTTTTTAAATATTATGAAATAGCTACTGAACCCGGTTTCGCGTTGGTGGGATCTATTAATGTGTCGTCATTAAGATTTTTTTTAATGGTAATGTTATTTAGATTTTTTTTAAATAGCAATGTCATTTAGATTTTTGAAATGTCATTTAGGTTTTTTAAAATGGAAATGTCATTTAGATTTTTACACGCAGTTATTTTGATATTACAGACATTCCCTTCAATTGTATTTATACATATGTATGTAATATGTGTTCCGTATAAATATTACGTATAATTAAACTATATACTAATATATTTTTACGTGGTGCAGCGTGCAGCTATATTATGGTTGCAGCACGAATGGGTCGGCTCGACCGGGGTAGGACCACGCTTGCTCACAGAACACCAGCGTAAAATAGCAGCTTAATACTGCTGTGTTTTGTACGGTGAGTGTAGTGATCCGGAGACCCTTTTTTACTGGAAACGAGGCATTCCATCTTAGTCTTCAGGGATGACAACGCATCTGCCGTTTGATTCTTAAGCGAGGATAAATGTAGATGTCTATGGGCCACAGCATACATTTGCCAGCAGGTGGACTGTGTGCTCGTTTGTCGCCCTTATTCTATAAAAAATATTTGTTTTCACTGGTATTCAAGTATTGCCCGTAATTTTATTTTGCCCAAAATATGTAACAAATAGGGTGAGGGTAGTACGGTCCCTTAAGCTTTGCGCCCTATAAAAAAATATGTGGAGGACGGAGACACAAACACAAAGTCGTATACTATAAATAATATTTTTTATATTTTAATAATTTTAAGAAAAAAAATGGCAAACCGGCTTTAGCAATAATTAGAAACACTTCGAAAATCCAACTTAAAAATATTAACTACGCTACAGAATAATAAAATCAACTAAAATATTTATAATTATGTCAACTATCAAAATGGCGTCGATAAGCAACACCATTTTGACCTTTTATTGTTTGATTTGCTGATGAAGAGCTATTGTGTCATAGAGGCACTATGTCAATAAGGCTGTAGTTTTTGAGTTATATGAAAGTGACCATGTGAACCGGATGAGCGTAGTACCCTCACGTACTATAGTTTCGACACCACTCTCTTGATGTCAGTTCATGCACAGGTACTTTCTTTTTTCTTTCGGTCGAAGGTGGATTTTTGAACAGGAACTTATACAACATTTATTTATATATTATATTTAATTATTATTCTCACAAGGTTTTTTTTAGATTTATAACACTACTAATAAAGATAATAAAAATTTTAACCAATTATTTCGTCGATTTACTAAATTATAATAAGTACTTAAGCCTTTAATCTACAAAATATTTTATTTGTATAAAAAAGCAGTATTTTTATTTTACTGACGTATTAAAATATTATAAGTTTTATAATCGCTACTAACTTACATTATGCTTCAAATGCTCAAGGCGCAGTTCCGAGCAAAGCCTAAAGCCGAAAGTTATCCACGACTGCTATCCTCTTTTTTTAAGATTTCAATGCAGAGAGTAAAGAATATCTAAATATATTTCAATTGCTATGAACCTCACTGGCGTTGGAGTCACTGACTTCAGAACTCGGACACGACGTTAGTGATGCCGCGGCTGTCACTTTGCTCGGAATTCTACCTTAATATTGCTTTACTTTATATTATTTAAAAAAAAATCTTAACCATTTAATAACACAGGTACAATAATATATCACAAATCTGGCGAAAGTAAAGTAGCTAATTGTAAATTAAAATTGTAAACAAAGAATTTGAAAAGGAATATTTATGTTTATGATGCACTAACTAACTGTATTTATTTCATAGCACTTTGGAGATATCGATTTTAAAAATATTTTAACATTTTATTTGATTTAACGTTTGAATTGAGTTTAATCTTTGAGTGTCTAGGTAATAATTGCGTTCGTTGATAAGCAGATACTGATGTTTAAAAAATATTTAACAGATATCAATATGTGTAAAAACCATACTACGTAATAATAACGTTTATATAATACGTAATAATTAATAACTATCACACAATGTGATAATTATTAATTATTGCTTTTTAATGTAGATTATGAAATTAATTCATACTGATAAAAAACTTAACTAAGTGCTTACATAATTTCATAAACAAAATCCCGTCATAAGGATTCAGAATAAAAAAAAACATTTTACTGAGACGTAAGTAATACTTACGAGTTAACGGCATCTTACAGCTTATATATCTACCTATATGTTATCGCAAATCTGTATTCCATAGAATGCCTGAAACATTCAGGTAATGTATAAAATATTATTTATTTCATACTTTACCTAGGCATTCTATATAACACCGAATATTTAACCGGCAATGTATTGAATATGGGGTAACGGAACAGTGGGAAGTGGAAATATAACTTGCAAGAATAAGTTCAAAAATGTTACAAAACCTCTGAAAAAAAAGACGTGTGGCACTCGGGGACTGCCGCGGTAAAGCTATTGCATAGCATTTTTTATCAACTTATACAATTATAATTAATTATTTATTTTATTTATGCCGTTAAGTCTTTGATATTAAGTCAAGTTACACTTTTTGAGCGTGGTGACCGATAAGAAAACATTTTTTTTCTCTTATTGTTTATATGAGAAGTTAATATTGTTTAAAATATTTTTAATATCTTACAATACATGTAGGTTATTCAGGAATTTTTATCATTCAGTTAGCAGCTAGTGTACACGCATACGACTAGTCGCACGCACACAAACACCGTGCCGAAGTCTGCCGAGTGCCGAAGTCTGCCGAACTGAAACGACGTTAGACGATGCACGGCTTTCAACGCCACACCTCCGTGCCCGTCGGAGTGGGGAGCGTGAGGTTTTTTTCGTTACGGAACTTCTGGATTCGGTCCCCGCGCTCAAGGCCCGCGATTGAAGCTATGCAATAGCTTAATAAATTTTCTCCTGTACCGTTTGGTACCACCGTAAGAATCCCTGTGCCAGAAGTTAATAGATCATCATCATTGTCATGTGCAATTTTGTGAGTATTGTCTTACAAAGGACCGACTATGAACTCGTATCAACTGGAAACGAAGCAATTTTTAATAAATAAAAATTCTACCTAAATTTTTATTTGAATCAAACCAAACTACTACATAGGTACTTTTAAAAACAAAGTTTTGTTATCGTTGATTTTTTTAAGTTTTCGTGTTTAATAATGCCATAGTAAAAACAGAATGCTCAGTAAGTATTAATTAATGTAAATCTAGCATAAGCAAAAGCTTTTATTAATGATTGTTGAAAGTTGAAAGTTGTTGAAAGTTGATTTTGAGTACACAAAATATGTCTTATTTATTCACATTTTGTACTCTGATCTCCTCATGGCATTCTGTACATTATCTAGGTATTACATACATTGCCTAGTAATCCCGGCATTACATGGAACGACTAGGTTTTGACTTGATATTATACACACACTCGCACATACAAACTAAATAAGATGATTGAGTGGTAAGGAAGCTGCCTTCTGACATAGAGCGTGTCATGGCATCAATGAATTGTATTTTAGTTCTATTTCAGTAAAGATTTAATAAATAAGATTTATTTATAAGGCTAGATTAATATGTACATAATACAAACTACTTTTTTTTAATTAAAGCAAAATACAAAATAATTCTGATTCCAATAATTTATGGTATTTTGAAATTAATTGTTCCACATAACAATCACTATTTACAAATCTAATATTTTTTTAAATTAATTTTAAAATTAATAAAACCTACACAATAAAAATCTTAAAAATTAACAAATTCGGAATAATTTCACTATACTGTTATATCTTGTATCTCTACATTAGCTTGATAAAATATATACAATATTTACATAGTACTTATATTTAATTTTCCTAGTGTGCTTTGTCGTCAGATATTGTAAACGCTCCATTGCACGGTGAAGAGTTGTTAGATCTGCAAAATACAAAAAAAAATACAATACATACATATGTAAAATGTCTTTGTTATTTATAGTTAACCAAATCTAAGAAATACCTTTTGACGTTTCACATTAAGCAGTCCGCAATAACTTTGCACAAGCGTACTCACACGATTTAAAATAACCTTTTACGTAAATCCGAAGACTATGAAGATATCTATATTTCATTACAACGTGTATAGTTTTTTTATCAATAATTTAAATTCTAATCTTTCAAACAAATCAAAATATTATAAAAATGATCAATATCAACTTTATGCTTGACGTCGTTTCAATGATGTGTCGCTATGTACCTTACCTTAGTGTTTAGATGATTAAAATTCATTTTTATGCGCATGTTATGCGAATAATCGGCAAAAATATTCAAATAATCGGTAAAAATATACAAATAATAGAATCATTAATTTTTTTAGTGTATTATTTGTTTAATTAAATTTTTATTTTAAAAATTCCTTAAATTACATGAATCATGAATAAAACAAGTTTATTTTTTTACTTTGTCATTAACTTGCACTTGTCGTAAATTTGTGTAGGCATAAAACTCATATACAAGGCGTACAAGGCGACTCATATACAAACTCATATACATCTCCCGCCGTTTCTGGAGCTTATTTTGTGATTTTGTGTTGGTCTTCTTATTTTGGGACTCAGCTTTAATTTTTTGGACTGTTTCTTCTATATTGGGTAAAAGTGGTAGAAAAAACAAAAAAAAAGGATGACTTTAAAAGAGAAATTAATTTTAACTGCATTATTGAAAAGCAAATAATAATTAGTCTAAACAACGACAGATCAACTAGTTGTACTGAAAATGATTGAATAAATTTATTTTTAATCTAGTTGCAATCTTAAATTTCTATAACTTTGCCTCTAGAAATAAGCAGTAACAACAAATACGAAGAGACTGATAAATCTTGTTTTTAATTATCCGTTTTTAATTTATTCTGGTATCATTCATACCAAACTGTAAATGAATAGAAACTCTAAGTAATCGGTATCGATTTAAAAAAAAAACGAATATTGTACGTTCTCATATTTTGGTTGGCATGCTTGGTGCAATAAGTCTGACAGCTGTGAAAATGTATTTCTTAGATTTGGTTGACTATAAATATGTTTAAACGTACTATAATAGCGTCACGCTTATAGATTTACTGCGCCGACCCCAGATAATGGGAAATGGTTTAGAGAATGATGATGAATAGCGTCACGCTTATAATTCCCGAGGAGGTAGGCAGAGTAGTAGTGTAATTCTACAGTAACTAGTGGCCTGCTGTAGTGATAGTTATTAATAATGTCCTACAGTGCAGCACATTATTGAAAATGCGGACAACCATACAGTTCACTCTGACTCTCATTATATATATATATATATATATATATATATATATATATATATATATATATATATATATATATATACATATATATGCATATTATGTACGAATTTAACGTTTCAATCTAGGGATCCTCCCTCTATTAAACATATTGTAATCTACACACATCAAAAAAGTTTGCAATCAGTTTGAAAAATCGAAATCGTCTTCGTTACGGTAGAATGTTATAATTTCTTTTTGTTTTTAGATTTTTCATTTAAAATATGGAATTAGAATAATAAACAATAAAACAAATTCAATTGTTTCCATATATAAAGAAAATTCTATCCAAGCTTACGCTCATCGGCCGGGGAAAAGTTTTTTCGTATTTGTTTGTATACAATTGAAGAAAAATCTCTTTGGTTTTATTGTTTGTATCTGGCTGGTTTTAATATCAATACACATAGGAACTGAAGAAAAATAAAAATAAAAAGTAAAAAACACTGTTCCGCCATTTTCAAGTGTTTTTCTATTGGTCAAAACGAGTGAATGTAACGAAGAAATTAGATACATTCTGAAGTTTTATTACAAAAAAGGTAAAATGCAACTCAAACCACGAAAAAATGAGTGGTGTTTGTGGATCTTGTGATGTCAAAGATACAGCTCGCTCTGGTCACTTTCACATGGATTAATTCGATGCGATTTTTGAAAAAGTGGAGCAAGTGTTGTAATATAGCAAAGGAATTGAGGATTGACCATAAAAGAGTTTTGACCCATTTTAAGAAGTCTGGCTATACAAAGAAGTTGTATGTTTGGGTACCACACTAGCTCACTGAAAGAAACCCAATGAATCGTGTAATCATTCGCGATTCTCTATTGAATTGTAATGAAAATGAACTATTTTTGAAGGGATTGATCACTGATGATGAAAAGTGGATCACCTACGACAAGAATGTGCGAAAAATTTCATGATATCAAAGATACATCTCGCTCTGGTTACCCTCATACGGATTAATTCGATGCCGTTTTTGAAATAGTGGAGCAAGATCGTGTTATTAGGAGTTACAATATAGGTCAGAAATTGAGTATTGACCATAAAAAAGTTTTTGAATTTTTTTATGGTCAATACTCCATTTGAAAAATTTATTAATTACAACCATTTGAAAAAGTCTGCCTATACAAAAAAGCTCGGTATTTGGGTACCACACGAGCTCACTGAAAGAAACCTAACGAATCGTGTACTCATTCTCGATTCTCTATTGAAACGTATATGAAATTGATCCATTTTTGAATGTATTGATCACTGGTGATGAAAAGTGGATCACCTACGACAAGAATGTGTGAAAAAGGCCATAGTTAAAGGGTTGTCAAGCTCCATATACTGTAGCAAAGCCAAGATTAACACGCAATAAAGTTATGCTAAAGAGCATACAAAGGTATGGTGAGATTGGAAGGGCATCATTTATTATGAGCTTTTACCGCCGGACAAAGAGATTGATCTGGATCTCTATAAAAGTAAAGTAAAGTTACAGCCTCTATACGTCCCACTGCTGGGCACAGGCCTCTCCTCATTTCTGAGAGGGTTTCAGGGCAGGGAAGTGTCCGCCGCGCTGCCCCAATGCGTGTTGGCGAACTTCACATGTATTCGAAATATTTTTTCTTATTCCTCAGACATGCAGGTTTCCTCACGATGTTTTCCTTCACCGCCGAGCACGTGGTAAATCAGCACTTAAAACTGCAATTAACAATTTCATTGGTGCCGGCGGGGATCTATACACAGTGTGACCAATAGTGTTATCAGGATTTCGAATGACTAAAACATCTAGGAAAGCTAAAGAATTATTTGCCTCTAACTCCATTGTGAATTGTATTTTAGAGTTTATAGAGTTAAGGTGGTTTAAAAATGCAGTTACTTTGTCAGATGGTAAAATCCCGGGTTACTCGCGTTCTGTTATATTTACAGCGAGCGCCAACCATCTGAGCTACCACGGCTCGGATCTCTATGCCAACAACTAATGAGATTCAAGCAATAAATTAAGAAAAAATGGTCAGAATTGACCAACAGAAAAGAAGTGGTCTTTCATCATGATAGCACATATTTAGCCACTCAGCAAAAATTGAGCGGGCTTGGTTGGGAAGTTGATGTATCCACCGTATAGTCTAGACCTAGTCATCCTCATATTTTCATCTGTTTCGGTCTCTTCAGAATTTTTTGGGTAGTGTTCGGTTAACATCAAGAAAGGACTGTCAAAACTACTTGTCTCATTTTTTGATCAAAAATCCCAAGATTTCTACAGCAACGGGTTTATGTCACTACCTACTACATGGCAACAAGTTATCGAACAAAATGTAACATAAATATTATAATTAAATGTAATTAAACTTTAAAAATGGCTTGAATATGTAAATAGAATACAAAATAACTTATTCCCTAACCTTTTTAAATAAAGATAGGGATCCCTAAGGACATTTCAATATTGAAACCTAAGGTATCATAAAATTGTCAATAAAAGTTACTACTACTTGCAAAAACTAATGGTGGTAGAATTTTTAATTCGTAATCGATGAAAGATGTAGATGTCTATGGACCACAGTAATCACTTACCATCGGGTAGACTTTGTGCTTGTTTGTAACCCTTATCCTATAAAAAAATCTGGGATCCACGTAAGCGAAGTAACCCGTTGTGTCAGATTGTATATCAAGGCGAAATCATAAACAGATCTACCCGCAGGATCGGTTAAGCTGGAGCTAAGCCATTCAGCGTAGTGGGGTTAAATTCACCGAGGATCACGATCCTTGCAGATGGGACCTGTTGTAACACGGAGTCTGCAGCCATTTGGTCGTGGCCGATGAGTCGATCTGTGCCGACATTACCGCTATGGAACCTATAAAGGCACCCGCCCCCGCTGTCTACGCGCAGCCATAGGACGGACAGGCCCGTTCCATCAAGACTGCTAAGGTGTCAATAACAGATG
The DNA here is from genome assembly GCA_036936625.1 of Parnassius smintheus behrii. Taxonomy (NCBI): domain Eukaryota; kingdom Metazoa; phylum Arthropoda; class Insecta; order Lepidoptera; family Papilionidae; genus Parnassius; species Parnassius smintheus. The sequence goes on along the minus strand of JAUPFT010000015.1, from coordinate 22,197,438 downwards.
TCCGTTCTAATGTATACGCAAACTCCTGCCCGAGGCACAAAGGTGTCTCGGTTAGAAAGAGTAAGGACGGCTATGCCATCTCCAGATGGTGGTGAATAGCGTTAAATTTCGAATGAAGCTCCTTGTCTTATTGCCCGCTTGCCCCGAACAGTTATAGTCGCGAAGAGAATTTCGCCTCTCCACCTTCAGAATACGCGGGGTAGTCTGGACACCCACGCTCAAGAAGAGTAAAGTAGCTTAGGCGTGATTGCTCAGCGAGGGGTTCTCCGTCACCAGGGGTATTGGTACCCTACTGGTGTAGTATCTTATTTAACTCCGCTACCATATTTAAAGGTGGGGGGGGGGGGGCTTGGGCCTCGGACAGCCTGCACTTACCAGGCGAAATGCAGAAGTAAACTTCTACTTCATGCTGGTATTCTGTGAGGTCGTAGTACCACCGTAGTTTGAGCCGGACCATGCGTGCGACAGTGGCGTGGCTCTACCACTGTAGCGTAGCTCTACCACTCTAATAAAATAATTTTAAAACTTTTATATTAAAGGCTTATATTGTCTGTATAATATAAAAATGTTATATCAATCATCTTTAAAACTTGATATACAGATGATGAAAATTACGACTCCACGCCTCCATCGCGCTCTTCTCATGCGTCATTCAATTTCGGTACTTGTGAGAAAGCTTCGGCAAACCAGATTTCACTTTACGCATGCAATATTACTTTAATAAAAGATATTTACTTTTTGGTGTCGTTAATGCGTGTCGTATTGGGCAGAAGCGAAATAATACCACCGCCAACTGCACTTAATGCTGCTATCGTCACCATTGGTAGATGCTTGTTCAGAGCCGTCTGAAAAATAGGAAAGTTTTTTGTTATTATTGTCATATCTTTTTAGATGGATTATAAGACAGACCTAAAGCCCTAGAAATAAAATTGTAGCAAATGGCAATAAACGAATACGAATAACAGAAAAATCTTTTGAATTTTAAGAACTGTCGCTTAGTTATTCTAGTATTGTTGAGTTAGAACTTTTAGGTTATAGCGAGCACAAATTATAAAAAATTGTAACGTGTAACAGTAGAGTAGAATAATACCTATTAATGTGATCTCCGAATCTCCTAAAACTCATGAGGATATAACTAATACTACTCTCTGAACCAGGAATAAACTACGTCCAGCTGTGGACATATTAAGAGCTAGTAATAACGATAAGGTATATTTTTAGTTTAATACGTATATTTTAAATCTAAACTTAAAGCGATGCTAATACTTACCAATTCCCACAAATAAGGAATGCAAATCAACGCCAACCCGGCCGACACTTGACTAGCTCCGACACCCAGGTTTCTTATCAAAGTCGGATAAAGCTCCGCTGTGAAGATCGGCAGCATCATGTTTGTAGATCCGATCGCAAACTTTCCGACCATCAGACATGCGATCAGAATCCAATTATTGTCAAAAGACAGTGAAAATAATTCACTTGCAACACATGCAAACCCACACACGAGCATGCTTATGAAGATTGGTAGTTTTCTTCCCGCTTTAAGTAATATTGGAATGCTCAATGCAATCGCTGGTATTTCAACAACGGCGAGTATAATAGACGTTACGTGTAGGTTGCCTAAATTGAAGTTTCCAATGTTCAATACAAGTCCATAGTATGCGATTGTCATAGAAAACCACGCGAGGAACAAACAGAAGGTACGCATTAGAAGAGCTCCTCTGAAAAGCATAAGTACGTTGGGCTGCTCAGCTTCTGTTTCTGGTTTACTAATCATAAGCATTTTATCTAACTCTTCTGGAACTTCGCGTTTATTGAATTTTGCGGCTTTAACAATTATTTCCTTCGCTTCTTGAGTTCTTCCTCTCCCTATCAACCATCGTGGCGACTCGGGCAAAACAAACCTGGAAAAGAAAAATAAGTTGTTTTGAATAGGCTTAATTTTTATAATAGATATCATCTTTAATATTGTAAATGGAATATGTTTGAAGATTGGATTTTGTAGTAAAAGTAGAATGGACCAATCTTGGCTACCTGTTTTTCTTATGATATAAAATCTCTGATTTCTCTGATTCAGTAAGCGAGTAGCCTGGTTTTTATCTACCAAAAGACTATTCTTCCCAGAAAACTCATATAAATTTTAAAAGATTTTATGATACAGTAGAATCCGGTTATAAATACGGCCAAGGGACCGGTGAAATTACGTTACTAAGTCGTATTAAATGAGCAGATTATATGTGGTAGAGCCACGCTGCAACTATATTATCGTTGTAGCACGAATGGGTCGGCTCGACCTGGGAAGGACCACGCTCTTACAGAATACCAGCATAAAATAGCAGCTTAATACTGCTCTGTTTAGTATGGTGAGTGTAGAGATCCGGAGACCCTTTTTTACTGGAATTGAGGCATTTCATCTTAGTCCTCAGGGGTGACAACGCATCTGCGTTTTGATTCTTAATCGAGGATAAATGTAGATGTCTATGGGCCATAGCATCCACTTACCATCAGGTGGACTGTGTGCTCTTTTGTCACCTTTAAAAATACAATTTATGCTTTTTATTAATCACATACATAATGTATTTATTAATATTTTGGTGACTAGCAGATTTAAAAAAAACTTTTAATCAAAATATTTAGTTACTTCACATGTGTAAAAAATGTACTGGTCAATATAATCTACACATATATTGACCGTACATTTGACCCTGTTAATTATAATATACACAACATACAACTAGCACAATAAATGACTTATTCTATTCTATTCTATTCTATTCTATTCTATTCTATATTACGGAGGAAAATGCATGACTCCAATGTACCTGGCACTGTTCGGGGCTTGCTGAGATACTGGTACGAGAACCAGACGAATAAAGGTAGGTGGGACGACACAACCTCTAGCGAGAGCTGACCTCCCCGGACATTTTCAATCTTTATGTTAACGGCTTGAGGAGCTTAAGAGTACCAAAATTGGATACTACATTAATTGTGTGGCATTTAACAACCTACTACGCCAAGTACGCAGACGATATGGTGCTCCTTAGCCCATCGATCAACAGTCTTAGAAAGCTTATATTCATCTGCGAAAATTATGCTCGTCAGCATGATTAAATTATAATGATTCTAAGACCGAAATGCTAGTATTTTGTGCTGGAAGAGGTCTGAGAAGAGTATCGCCAGTAAACGTAAATAGTGTGCAGGTTCGGACTGTAAAGAACTTCAAGTACTTGGGTCATATGTGTTCGAAGTGCCTGAGTGAAGACTTGGATATTGAGCGTGAACGTAAGGATCTACCTCTACGTTGTAACATGCTGGAGTGTCGCTTTGGTTTGTGTTGTGAGGATATTGAGATTACTCTGTTTAGAGCCCATTGTATCAGCTTTTACACCGGACAACTTTGGATAAATAACACCAAAAAATCCTATAACATCCTCTGAGTACAATATAATGATGCTTTTCGTATTTTTTTGAAACATCCACGGTACGGACTTTTACGCAGTGTTACGTTGTAGAACGGTCAGTTTCTGGAAAACTGTAAATAACTCAACAAAAGAATTAGTTAAGGTTGTTGCTCAGGTGTCTCCTGACAAAATACTTTATAAACACTGACCGGGGATGCCTCGGACGCTATAGGTTATAAATAATTATTTTAAGTACGATTTTTTTACTCATGATAGAACTTAATTTGTAACTTTGTATGTGCATATAATACTTCTATTATTCATTATCTTAGATGCAAAACGTACTAGACATAAATGGGTTGATACCTTAATAAATAAACTCATTACTATTGTTGAACGCTATAAGTAGGGCCCGGTATATGGCGGGCAATTATTAGCGCCATCTGGTATCAAGCAGCAGAAATAATAGCGTCAAGATGTTTCTAGAACTCTCCCACTAGCGCCATCTAGTACCGAATAGAAGTACTAAGCTTTCTATTAAACTTCACACTCGAATTTTCTAATCTAGTCGGTCGGGACCGGTATTTGCTGGAATATTCTAAGTGTTTCGGTGGAAAAGGCCTATGTAAAGCCGTTAAGGGCCGCGACCTGGGCAGTATTGAATTGACGATACGAGCGAAGCTTTCGGAGCGAAATAAAGTGAACTAAAGTGTTAAGTGTCATTAATGATTAATGTAATTTAAGTTTTAATTGGTGTTGAGTAATTAAAGTGTCAATTTTGGTAATTCAATCGGCAGTTTTTGTAGTCACAAACCTTAAGCTCGTAACACTATTATTATTATATTAATATATGTAACTAACAACGACACATCTAGTGTAAAATGTCTGTAATTTTTTATTGTTTTTGGTTTATATTTCTATAGTATTATCTTCTTTTCATAGTATTATCTTCAAAATTAGAATTTATAAACGTATTTAGCACTTCTGCAGTTTTTAGTGCTTTAGATACGAATATGTAGGTACTGCCGAAAAATAATCAGTTAATCCAATCCAATCAGCGATGTGCTGGCAAGGGGGGTGCGCGGGCGGAGATTACTTCTTTCAATTAATTTGTAAACGTCTACACTCGTTGTAACCGGAGAATTATGTGTGAATCTCCGTCGTTAAAAGTAGTCGGTCGTTGTAAGCAGAGTCGTAATAAAGGAATGTACTTTCATGGGAAAAGTGTGCCTATACTTACGTCGCTAAAAACGATTGAAAGTCGTTCTAAACGAACTACACTGTAATTGAATTACGGCTCCGTGACGCAGTGGCCTAGTAATGAGTTACAGCGGTAAGGCCGCGGGTTCGAATCCCGCACGGAACAAGTATTTTTACGGCCTACAAGTAATTGTAGGCGAGTTGGCCATCGCAGCTTTTTATTATTAATAAGGTGTTATTAATAAAATGCTGCTCTTACGACACCCACGGCACAATATGGCGTAGTAGGAACACGCTGTATATTATATTAAGACAAAGTAGTAGTAGTAGTATTTTGCTCTATATCGATTTGTATTAATGTTCAATATTTCTTTTGATAGAAATATATGTATATAAGTATACATTACTGGAGTAAACAAGCATCAAAGGTATTCTTAGAAGTAAACAAATTTAAAACAATCCCAAGTTTGCGTAAGATTGCTTTATTTTTCAATTTTTTTCTATAATAAGGGTGATAAACGAACACACAGTCCACCTGATGGTAAGTGGATCCTATGGCCCATAGAAATCTACATTTATCCTCAATTAAGAATCAAAACGCAGATGCGTTGTCACCCCTGAGGACTGAGATAGAACGCTTCGATTCCAGTAAAAGGTCTCTCCGTTTCTCTACACTCACCATACGAAACACAGTAGAATTAAGCTATTTTACGCTGGTATTTTGAGAGCGTGGTCCTACCTCAGTTGCGCCGCCCCACTCGTTCTACATCTACAACCACCATATTATAGCTGCAGTGTGTCTCTTCACGGATGAATGAAATGATTGAAAGCATTTGTACACATAAAAGCATTTAATATGCATTATCCCGTTTACGACTGAATCTGACTGGAATCATCGGCAACTATTAAGAATATGAATAATTTGGATAACGAAAAGACATAATAAACCTTACCTTCATTTTGAATTTAATAGAATATCAATTTTATTTTATTATTCTATTCAAATTATTTATATTTTTCGTTGGATCAGTAGTTTTTACGTAAATAGTGAAGAAGGTAGACAAAATTTCGGAAAACACTTCTTAGACTTTAGCATCTTTTATTTAACTTTCTAAACTTATTTTAAAATATTACAATTACAGACACGACTCTTCTACAGATTTATTATATGGATGTATTAGACTTTGTCGCGACGCAATCATTAATCGCAATATATAATTATTATTTTACCCTCGACTAAACGAAATAACAAGTAAAACAACAAACTATTATTACACATAATTGCTTACAGTACACACGTATATGAATTTAAATTACCATAATATTAACAGCATACATCCTGGTAGTGATAGAGCTAGTTGCAAGTCTCTCCAATTCGGCAGCAGCAATGATGTGAGTGATACTATTATGTAGGCCAGCGGTAGCGGAAAGAAATTACAGACGCCTGCAATCGTTACCCATTTACCGCTGACCAGTTCGACGGAAAGTACGAAGGCAGCATAGACCACGGACACCGAGACAAATCCCATTACAAGTCGCACTATGACGTATTGGACATAGGAGCGAACGAACAACGAAAGTATTGCTAATGTACACTGAACACAGATCATGCACATTAGGATACGCTTTCGGCCGAATCTGGAAATAAATAAAAACACTATTTTTAGTTTTTTTAATACGTCTTTCATATTCGTCAGATTAATTGCCTGGTTTCTATTTTTATTAAGAACCTTCCGTTATCCCTCACCACCCATTATACAGGGTTTTTGCTATGTATGCACAAATTTGCAAAGAAAGTTCAAAATAAGTAATATAGGCGAATGGTGAGAAAAAATGATTAAAAAACATGCTAAACAACATTTTGTCCTTTTTATCTTTTAAATTCAGAATACGTGGTAATGCATTATTTTAACTGATTGGAATTTTCACATACGTAAGGGTCGCTCGGTTACATATTATGTACCTTGTCGTGCATTTCCCGCACCCTTCCTTTCATATGATCTGATTCCGAGGCTTAAACTTATTTTGTATAACTATATTATCTCTTTCAATATTTCTTTTTATTCCCGTAAACATCTACATAGATAAGGATATTCTATCATTTATGGATAAAGTAAGCCTGCCTTAATGCTACGCAACCTCCAGTAGGTAACAAAAAGAAGAAGCATCCATTAGTAATGAACTAGGCATAGGTTAAAATACTATAAGCAATCCAACTTATAATTGAGAAAGTTGAAATATTGCAAGTTGTTTTGATTTATTCTTAATAATTTGTATAAGAAATTACTAAGTGAAACAATTCTATTATTTTAAATTGTGTAACAGTATTTTTCAAACACATTAACTTAATATCTAGATATATAAATACTCATATGTAAAAATAAGATATTCATTTGGTAATTAAATTTATGTTATAATTATCATTACCGTAACAGCCTATCATAATTCCTGAACTTGCAATAACCTCATTCATAGATTACCAAAAGGGAATATTTGCCACAGATAGCACGTAAAATTATAAATAAATGTATATTGCTTAGGTAAATTTGTAATGGTCTTACTTGTCAGAGATCCAACCGCCTATAACACCTCCAAATCCGACACCAATTAGAAACACTACTTCGACAAGATTCGTCAACCCTGATCTATCGCAGACTAGATTCCATTCCGATATGACTGTATCTCCAATTTCGGATCTATCAAAATCCCATTCTTGACACTTCTGAAAAGAGTCCAGTGTTGGTGCTGTGTGGTTTAAAATACTTTCTGCGGTAATGCCTTCAGGTAACACACGAACGTAACAGGCATCGACTGGCTGACTGTAGTTGATCCAGTCCTGTATAGGTAGGCCCGCAAGATTATCTGGTAACCGACACCAAAACTTTGTTGATTTTGCCTGTTCAAATTAAATTAAGCCCATTATTTTTCAACTTCCATCCCTTCGTACTATTAGCATAAAAATTGTTAAAAAAAATGAATTTATTTATGCATCCAAAAATCTTAACTACAAATAAATCAAGTTTTTCTTTGTATTTTTTTTTCTATGAATTGTTTGATAATATACCATCTTAAATTAGGTTGTTGAAACAAACGTTTTGTGTAGATGTCTTATATTAAGCTTATATTTATAAATATTTTACTTACCGTAAAAGTCGTTAAATAAATATGGAATGTGCAGGGAAATGAGAACATAGCAAGAAGGAACGTCATAAGCAGTTGCCAACGCCCATATTCACCGATAACCGATGAGACTACGTCGGCCTCGTCCTCCGCCGCGGCCGCTTGGCACTTTTCTTTGTTCTTTATACTTGGGATTACTGAAACAAAAAGAAAAATGGATACATTAGACCTTGTATTAACAAGGTGTTTATCAGTTCCTTTTTTGAATACTTCCTTTTTTAAATGCTTGACTGCTTTTTAAAAAATCTAAATGCCGTAAAGTTTCAGTTTATATGCCTTCTTCTATCTTTTAGCAGTGCATGTTTTTGGAGTTCATATGTCCAATCATGTTTTAATCATGCCGGTAAATAAATAGAACCAATAAAAATAAAAATAAATCATTTGACGCTCAGGGCCCAATAATTATATTTCTTATCTTATTACTCGTATTCCCTTATTAAATACTTAAACGCTGTGCAATTTTAAGACGTCGTTAAGTCTTAAAATTGCAATTTACTCGTTGTACTGTACGCGAGTTGACGACATGCTCAAATTGATTAGCGTTCGAGTATTTGGCTTTTATTGTTTCAAAATATATTATGGTAAGCAACCTTTACTTATAGTTGAAGCTTATCAAAAATCTACTTCTGAACATAGCCCTCCCTTCATAGGTGGGATAGTTGCCATCACTGTCACACTTGGCGAGCGAGTTAACCACTGCAGTTTTTTTTTAATTTTTATGTTTTTAAGACAACCTGCTGCCCTACTCACAACCACGGCACGATTTGGGTAGGAAATATTCTTATATTGCCACTACAGCTTGACTTATATTTAAAAAAAAACTTATTAACCTTTTTATTTAAAAAAAAAACGTATAATCACCTATAATTATACCCTAAAACACTAAATAGGTTTATAAAATACTTATTAATTCCAGCTAGTTCCGTGGTATAGAAAAAAATTTATTGTGGGCACGTAAATTAAGCTTGTGTTTTATTATTACGCAATTATGTAGTACATGTTTAAAAAAAGAACTGTTGTTTTGTTCTGACAATAAATACATTTTTTACTACATTATCAAAGTTTATAAATGTATTCAGCAACACGCATTCTGTACTTAGAAATCGCACGTTCCCCATTTTTTCATCAGTTTGTCCACTACGAATGAAACATTTTATTGAGTCTTGAATCCAACCGCGAGATTGTCTTTGGTGGGAACCGTTGGGTATGGGCAAAAAAAATCACAATCATTTTGTCATTTTTGTATTTTAAATTGTTTGCGTCGTTATTCATGGGGGGGGGGGGAATTTGCCATAGCTGCACGCTTGGCGAGCGGGTTGGCAACCGCAGTTTTTTGTTATATCACAGTTGTTATCAGGAAGGATATGGGGTCCTATGGGGACGCTCAAGGTCGCTCAGCGAGCTATGGAGAGGGCTATGCTCGGAGTTTCTTTGCGTGATGGACTCAGAAATGAGGATATCCGCAGTAGAACCAGTGTAACCGACATAGCCCAACGGATTAGTAAGCTGAAGTGGCAATGGGCCGGCCATATAGCTCGAGGAACCGATAACCGATGGGTAAGAAAGGTTCTCGAGTGGCAGCCTCGTACCGGTAGGCGTAGTGTAGGGCGACCCCCCACTAGATGGAGTGATGACCTGGTAAGACATGCAGGAAGTCGATGGATGCAGGTGGCTCAGGACCGTGCTTTGTGGCATTACTTTGGGGAAGCCTATGTTCAGCAGTGGACTTGTGAAGGGCTGCAATGACGATGATGAATATGATATTTTAAATTAAAAATGCGACATAATCCATTATTTTAACTGATTTTACTGCGCACGCGCACATTCGTAAGGGTCGATCGGTATGCAAAAATCTTCTTATCCATGATGATTTCAAATAAAAGTAGAAGCCTTATGTACTCGTATTAAAAAAAACTGCAATAACGGTATATCATTATTTATATATTTGAACCTAAGTTTAAAAGGCTCTTTGAAAAATAATCTTGTACTTTTTTATGTATCCAGATTAAAAATGAAGACAATAAATAACGACGAATATCGATATGTTGATATAATCCATATATATATATATATATATATATATATATATATATATATATATATATATATATATATATATATATATATATATATATATATATATATATATGTATATATATGATTTAAGCGTACTAATCATTGCCAGTGAGAACAACTCCACAACCGCATTGCGAAGTTTTTCATTATGATAATATCGTGTGTAACCTAAAAATAAGATAGAAATCGGCTTATAAACAATGCTGATATGCTAACACAATACAACGAAACCAGACTTTCAACGTACAACGAAACTTATCACAATTCCCACAAACGTTACACAATCGTATTGCGGAATGGAAACTCTATCGACGTGCAAACATTTTTACCGAGTGGACTAGTGGTCAGAATACCTGATTATTGCAGCCCTGGTACGAATTCCAGCTAGAATAAACGATGGTGCACAATCGCCAGTAGTTGATTTAAGAACATGCTTGTGTTCTGATTGTTAGCCGACGGCTTTAGCAAAAGGTGTTTGACGAAGCATGTAGCGTGGCGACGCATTTTCCATACGAATCAATTAACGGCACTCACGACTATGCAATATAAACCTCGTTTAATTATGTGACACGACGCTACGCTACGCGCTCCACCAATAGCATCCACCAAACGCTCTGTACTGAGATTCCTGTCCCCTTCCTGTAAGGATGGGCTATATTTCTTAAAAAAATATACAAACAGAAACTTTTTTATTCAGTATAGATTACATCATCATCATCATCATTACAGCCCTTCACAAGTCCACTGCTGAACATAGGCCTCCCCCAAGTAAACAAGTAAAGCCAAAAAGCACGGTCCTGAGCCACCTGCATCCATCGACCTCATGCATGAGCACTATGCTCAAAGTTGTTGACGAGTACGTTTACCTGGGAGATAAATAGTCCGACTAGGTAAGTCCAACTTCAACCGAGAGGTCAATCGACGGATTCAACTCGGCTGGGCAGCGTTCGGGAAATTACGACACATCTTCTCGTCAGGTATACCTCAATCTCTGAAAACTAAAGTGTACAACCAGTGCGTGTTGCCAGTGATGACTTACGGATCAGAGACGTGGTCCTTCACTGCTGGCCGTATGAGGACGCTCAAGGTCGCTCAGCGAGCTATGGAAAGGGCTATGCTCGGAGTTTCTCTGCGTGATAGACTCAGAAATGAGGATATCCGCAGTAGAACCAGTGTAACCGACATAGCCCAACGGATTAGTAAGCTGAAGTGGCAATGGGCCGGCCATATAGCTCGAGGAACCGATAACCGATGGGTAAGAAAGGTTCTCGAGTGGCAGCCTCGTACCGGTAGGCGTAGTGTAGGGCGACCCCCCACTAGATGGAGTGATGACCTGGTAAGACATGCAGGAAGTCGATGGATGCAGGTGGCTCAGGACCGTGCTTTGTGGCATTACTTTGGGGAAGCCTATGTTCAGCAGTGGACTTGTGAAGGGCTGCAATGACGATGATGAATATGATATTTTAAATTAAAAATGCGACATAATCCATTATTTTAACTGATTTTACTGCGCACGCGCACATTCGTAAGGGTCGATCGGTATGCAAAAATCTTCTTATCCATGATGATTTCAAATAAAAGTAGAAGCCTTATGTACTCGTATTAAAAAAAAACTGCAATAACGGTATATCATTATTTATATATTTGAACCTAAGTTTAAAAGGCTCTTTGAAAAATAATCTTGTACTTTTTTATGTATCCAGATTAAAAATGAAGACAATAAATAACGACGAATATCGATATGTTGATATAATCCATATATATATATATATATATATATATATATATATATATATATATATATATATATATATATATATATATATATATATATATATATATATGATTTAAGCGTACTAATCATTGCCAGTGAGAACAACTCCACAACCGCATTGCGAAGTTTTTCATTATGATAATATCGTGTGTAACCTAAAAATAAGATAGAAATCGGCTTATAAACAATGCTGATATGCTAACACAATACAACGAAACCAGACTTTCAACGTACAACGAAACTTATCACAATTCCCACAAACGTTACACAATCGTATTGCGGAATGGAAACTCTATCGACGTGCAAACATTTTTACCGAGTGGACTAGTGGTCAGAATACCTGATTATTGCAGCCCTGGTACGAATTCCAGCTAGAATAAACGATGGTGCACAATCGCCAGTAGTTGATTTAAGAACATGCTTGTGTTCTGATTGTTAGCCGACGGCTTTAGCAAAAGGTGTTTGACGAAGCATGTAGCGTGGCGACGCATTTTCCATACGAATCAATTAACGGCACTCACGACTATGCAATATAAACCTCGTTTAATTATGTGACACGACGCTACGCTACGCGCTCCACCATAATCTATATGATATCCGCAGTAAAACCAGAGTGACCGACATAGCCCAACGGATTAGTAAGCTGAAGTGGCAATGGGCCGGCCATATAGCTCGAAGAACCGATTACCGATGGGGAAGAAAGGTTCTCGAGTGGCAGCCTCGTACCGGTAGGCGTAGTGTAGGGCGACCCCCCACTAGATGGAGTGACGACCTGGTATAGATTACAAATAATACTTATTAAAAGTCACAATTTTAAAGCCCTGTTCTGGAAAGAACCAGCAGGATGCTCAGTGGGGTTAATTTTTTTAATAACAAATTACAATCATGTATACTACAATTAACAAAATAGAATAGAATACTTTTTTATTCAAAATAATTTACTTTCAATAAGTAATTCTTATTGAACTTAATTTTTAACTTTTACGACTGGTTCGAAATAACCTCTGTCCTGGGAAGACACAGCAGGGTTTCAGCCCAGCGGGACTTTTTTAAATTTAGGCTTTTTTTAAATTTTAGAGTTACAAGTATTTCTATAATTTAAGACTAATGCAAATCATGAAATCTTAGAAATAAGGAACAAACTTCGGACAGAGAAAGCCTTAGAAGGGAATATCAGTTCATGGACGGTAAATTTTTGATGGTACTTTTTTAAAGCAAAACAAAATAGAAATAGCTTGGTAGCGATCACCCATCCCAGGGGTTATTATCATCCATAAATTTCTTAAGATTATAATATCCCTTTTTATACAAACTTAGTTTAATAAAGTTTTGAACTTTGTGTAGGTCAAATTTTGTAAATTCTTGGGATTTTGTTGTAAAAGCGTATACATCGCGCCAAGAATGAACTACTGACTCGGTAGAATACACGAGTTATACATACCTCAAATCTTTTTTTATATAAGCGTTAGTATTAAACTAACAATTATATAAGGCGTCAACAATATGTTTTATGAAAACAGGTGACCACCACACTAGGGTTTTCTCCTATATCGTGGAAGCTGTTTACATAAATAAATTGCACAAGGACAAACATCCAGGCCCGGAATAATTAATTGGAGGCCATACAAATACTTGTTCCGTGCGGGATTTGAACCCGCGGTCTTTTGCACCGTAATTCAATGCGCCACAGAGCCGTCAATTATTCGTGTTATTGGTGTAATATTTGTATGCCTTATGACCGTCCTCGTATATATCCAATAGGATAGAATAGATTTTTTTAAATAAATTACTTTCAATAAGTCAATTTTATTGAAAGTAATTTTTTACTTTAACGACTGGTTCGAAATAACCTCTCTCCTAGGAAGAAACAGCAGGGTTTTCACTCAATGGGACTTTTCTAAATTTGGGCCTTTTATTAATGGAAATCATGAAATCTTAGAAAATACGTAACTTAAGATAAAAGTAGCCATAGGAGCACGCAGTCAATTGGATGATAAGTAAATACTGTGGCTCATAGAAATCTTCATTTATCCTCGATTAAGAATCAAAATGCAGATGTGTTGTCACCCGTGAGAACTAAGATGGAATACCTAGTTTCCAGTAATAAGGGTTTTCGGTTCTCTACACTAACTACACGAAACAGCAGCATTGAGATGCTATTTTACGTTAATATCCTGTGAGAGCGTGATCCTACCCCGGTCGAACGACTAATTCATTCTACAACTATAATATGGTTGTAGCGGGGCTCTACCATAATTTTTTTTTAATTTGTGGCAGACCTCGCTCGGACAGCGCTCTGTATGCAAAGAGTCCTTCTCCTTGGACGTCAGCAAGTCGAATGGGCCTGATGGAGTCCCCCCCACTGTGCTGAAGACGTGTTCTCTGAAGTTGGCACCGGTATTAAAGCGTCTTTTCCGGTACTCCTACTCCCAAGGCGTAGTCCTGAAATCATGGAAAACAGCTTTGGTCCACTCGATCCCTACAAAAGGCGACCGCTCAGACCCGTCCAACTACAGGCCTATCGCCATCACCTCCTTGTTCTCCAAAATAATGGAGTTCATTATAAACTACCAGCTCATGAGGTACCTTGAGGATCACCAGCTGATTAGTAACCACGGTTTTCGTCGTGGTCGATCAGCTGGTGATCTGATGGTCTACCTAACTCATAGAAGGGTGGAGGCAGTAAAGTCCAAGGGGGAGGGGTTTCGGCTGTTAGTTTGGACATAGTCAACGCCTTTGATCGGGTCTGTCACAAAGCGCTTCTTTCGGAGCTCCCTTCCTATGGGATTTCCGAGTAATTTTGGAATAGGATCACCAGTTTCCTTGCTGATCGGAGCATCAAGATGGTAGTAGATGGTGTATGCTCTGATTACAAGATTATTAACGTTGTGTTCCACAAGGCTGCATGTTATCACCAACGTTGTTTCTTCTGCATATCAATGATATGTTGCAAACCAGTAATTTATTGCTGACTGCAGACTGCAGACCACAGCACTGGTGATGCCTTATACACCGGCCGTACCAATGTTTCTCGGAAAAACGTCGCCGAGTGCCAGGACAAACTTGAGTCTGAAATAGAGTATTTGCTGAAAAAAGTCTTGGATTAAGGACGACTAAATCTAGTCCAGTTCAATCTCCAGAAGACACCAGTTTGCGCGTTTACCGCTAAAAAGAACTCCTTTGTCGTATCTCTTCAGTTTCAAGTTATTCTCCTTGCTTCTCAGCTAGCATCGGAATCCTCAGCATCGACATATCGAATAGTACGCAGTTTCGTGCTCACTTGAAGAGGAAGGCCTCTTCCTTCCTCCTCGACTCGAGGAGGAAGGAATTGCGCTCTAAAAAGCTAGACGTGCTCAGCATAGCAAGACAGTATTTCATGCCGGCACATCGCTTGGAACTTTACAAAGACATACCATGCTCTTTCTCTTTTGCATTACCAATCTATTCTAGCGTCAGTTGATACTAAATCTATGCACATTTGTGAAGTAGACTTACACGGGCATCTCACTCTGTACGTAGACGACACATGTTTATTTCACTTTGGACAGAATATAGATGACCTTACTATGCTTGCTCAACAAGATCTCAACACACTACACGGATGGTTTCGGTACAACCTATTCCCAATAAATACCGCTAAAACATCTAATGTAATATTTAATGCAAAAAAAAAACAAAAAATTCAACACCACATAAAAAACACATTAACGGAGAAATATTACGCCAATCTAATCAAGAAAAATACCTTGGGCTATTGCTTGATAAACATCTGTCATTGAACGGTCATTTATCAATTATAAAAATAAGCTTTCATCTCTAATAGATATACATACGGCATAGCTCGATGTATACCACCGAAAGCTCGCCCTTTGATCTATAACGCATTGCTTAAACCACAATTATTTTACTTAATAGAGATATGGGGTGCAGCAGCCAAAACTTTACTACAAAAGGTACAACTACTCTAAAATAAATTAATAAAAATTTTATATCATAACGACTTTTTAACTTGGACCAAAATAATAGATCATGAAACGAAATTACTAAACATCAAACAATTATACATCTATAACACAAGTATATTAATGTATAAAATCACACATAATATGATCCATTCAAATATAACGTTCCCCACGAAAGGAGAAACACTAAAATACTCATCACGCCGCGCAAACCGTCTTGTATTACCAAATATTCGCACTAATTATGGAAAAAATGCCGTAACATTTGCGGGAGCACAGTTGCGTAATTAACACCCTAAAAGATGCAAGTTCGCTCAATATTTTCAAGAACAAATTATTAGACCACATTACAAAAACAAGACATTATATAACTTGGACCACCGTCATATATTATCAATACTTGAAACATCGCTCTTACGCAGTTTACTTGCAACTTCTATTTAATTTAGATCTACCCTAATTTGTGTTCACTATTTTATTATATTGTTCTGTGTGATTTATTTTGAATTGTATGAATGTACTCATGTAAGTGATATTAGTCTTAATGTGTAAATAAAGATCTTTAAACCGATCTTAAAAAGTCGATTATATGATCCATTTTGTAAAGTGCAAGTTTTAATAACATAACTTGTATGTATAAGATATATGGAAGAGACCTAACCTAATCTTAATTTATTTGGTGCGCATTGGTTTGGTCGATAGGTTTCTGCAATCCGTTCAGTCAGTGTTTTTATATTAATCGCGTGCATATATTCATTACGCTCAATAAACATCTGACAGTGATATTACTACAATTATATGCTTGTTCCGCACACGTACAGATTTGTTACTGCTGACACAAGAAACTTGTAATTAACTTTTCTTGAATGGTTTTGTTCATGATGATGTATTTTAGATTTTGATCGATCGATTGTAAAGGTCAAACCACCACTACTACCTTCTATACTATGAACGCAAACGTATCAACACATGCTAATAGACCGTTCACTGGCTGTGTGCACAGCAAGCCATGACCGGATTAACAGCGATTTTACGATGAAAATATTTAGGCAGTTACCCAACCGCTCCGCGAAGACGACCAAATGAGTTGTAACCGTGTATGATTACCCTTGTCTATTACGTATTCCGTGCTCTTGTTCAAAATGTCATTGCTTATTCTCTTACAAATAATTTTCTAACAACCATCACATAAGAATTTAATATTAAATATCCATCGTTGCCTAAAACAATAGTAGTCATTGCTACTTCTCTTATAGATAATGTCGTTATAGCCACCTTATAGATATTGAAGTATATATTTTACAACTATAACTTTCTAAGCTCGTCCTGATGCGCGTTGCATAAGGGTGCGACATGTTGTGATAATACGTTCTAGTGGGCGTAATAGTGACTACCGTGTCTTTTCGTACCTGATACGTTCATAGCACGTTCATTGTATAAGCAGTTGTGATGCGCCGAAATATCAATTTGTGTATTTTTCAATAGATAAATATGATATTTATTTGATACAATTACGTATAGTTTTAATTCAACTTTCTATGAAAGTAAAGAATGTTTAGTCATCGCTATTTTCTAAATAGTAATAACTAAACATATTACTACTAACTACTATAATATGTTCCTATTTAAAAAAGCTTTAAATTTAAAAAAAAAATTACAAATATATTATTAAATAAATAAAACTTTGAAATATAAGTAAATGAGTACCTTAACAATGTTTTACATTCTTTAACAAGAATAAGTTTTTAACGATCTTTTGGTGTACCGAACTAACGAGCTAGATAACTGCAGTTCGGACTGATTAAACCGATAAAAATAGACGAAATCATCACTCCTGATCTGTTCTATCGATCTCATGTTTCCTCCTGTAAAACTGGACCAATTTTATCTATTTTTTTCGAGAGTTCAACAACGATTGTAGTTTTGTCCGTATATTTTCTTTTATTTTTGATGTTGATTAAATTTCTTTGCTGATCTAATACCGGTGATTTAAATAGGCTGTAAACGTATACAGTTAAATTTCTTATACTTTCATTGATATACAAAAAAGTATATCAATGTTGATATACATTTTTGTATATCAATGAAAGTATAAGAAATTTAACTAGTAGTAATAACTATTTTTAATACGTGGTAGAGCCATGCTACAGCTATATCATGGTTGTAGTAAGAATGGATCGGCTCGACTGGGGAAGGACCACGCTCTCACAGAACAACTTAAAATAGCAGCTTAAGGCTACAGTCTTTTAAAGTTGACTCACATCGAATCATTAGCGCCACTTTGATTTCTTTTTTTACAGCAAATTATTGTTTCAGAGTAAAATATTTTGATAACACATAAATACCCAGATTATAAGTAATGGCTAAATTTTTTTTTTGGTTCATCTATGTGGTCTATGTTAGATAAATCAAACGGTAAATAGAGCTCTCTCGCACCCAACGCAATTTCGAGCTTTGTTCGTGTACCATTATAAGGCAATCGATAATAAAAAAAGCGAAATCTATTCAGCGCGTTAATAGCTAAACATCTTCATCTCCAAAATGCGCTGTTTCTTTTTTTCTAAATATCTTTCATTGTCTTAAATAAGAGGTCTCAATTTCGTTAAATTTCGCTGTTTTCGCCTCATAAAAAACTATTTGTTTCATAGCAATAGCTGAAAATATTTATGCTATAATTATTTTTTTCTCAAGGGCAGGTGTTTAATTAGACAAATATTAAAAAATAATAATTTAAACCACTTTATTTCAAAATTAATAATTATTTCGATCGACCTATAAAATATTGACTTTATAAACAATAATTGCGGGCAATATTCCTTAGTAGCCGCTGAGCGGCTGTAGCGTTCAGACGTCTTGTCTGTGCCAAATTTTTGCACTTCCTCTCGCTCTAACATTCCTCTTTCTCTCTCTTTCCCTAATCTTGGTTGCGCATTGTTACGAATTGAAAGTTTCTCTACTTTATTATTTTTTGCATATAATTCTTTAAGGGTTTATAAATCATTTTGTATTTGTTTTATAACTTTTAATTTCGATATGGACCATAAACGTAAAAAATATGCTTGTACCAGAAAACGAAAATTGAAATCAAACGTTGAAGCAATGAACAGAAATAGAATTCAAAGGTAAGTTTTTTTGTGTTTCATAGTAAAATAGTTAACAACGTGCATATGTGTGAGCACTTGGTTAAATATTAGGTATATAATTAGGTACCTAACCTACATATTATGTAAGTTCTTCAAGGAAATATAGAAGTATTATACATTTTTGGATTGCACATGATGTTTTGTTTACAAGCGACAGTAGCCTAATGGCAGGGAGCGGACCGCGAACTCAAAAAGGTCGTGGGTTCGAATCCACCATTCGACTACTGGCGTGAACCACTCGTAACACAAGCAATTTAAGCTTACCACGAGTGGTTAATGTCCTTTTTTTTTTAAAAAAAGTACATTATGTTTTTATAGAAATACTTTTTTAATTTAATTTTTAAGTGTCATAAGGAAAATTTCGTCTTTTTGATTTTCAACTAGAGATTTCCTTGTTACCGGTAGCTGCTGATGTCGAGTTAATGACATTTTTAGATACGAAAACTATTCAGTAATACACGTAGACTACAAGTAAACTATTAAGTAATATCCTCAGCATCCCGTAATTTATTGTACGCCCACTATGGTCAATTTTGGATATAATGTGGCGTCAAACTGCTTACGACGTCCAATATACGGACGTCAAATAGGAGACTTAGCGCAATGTTCGCAAATTGTCATGCTGATCACAGAAACGTCAAAATCTAAAAAAAATTGGACGTCATTTTTCTTCCTCTTTAGCTTCCTGAGCTAATTGATTCTCGCATGGAACGCTCGATGCCAATCAAAGACCCTCCATACATCATTCAAGCCATTGCGAATAAATTAAAAAAAGGCGCTAAGTCGTCCGTCGATGCTGCTGTACAAGAATAGTAATCAATGCATATAGGTAAATGCTATACAAAGTTACATTATACTTTAATGAGAAACTATAAATACGTGTGATAGTGGACTGTTTGTACTTATATAGAAATTATTTTGAGTTTTTTTTTAATCTATTTTAGTATTTAGAACTACTTGACGTACTTGACGGATTTTCGATAGTGTCATCGACTTATTACGAAACCCTCAGTGCACGACTCATTCTAGCACTTGCCAGATTCATTTGAATAATCAATAATACGAGTACATGTTATACAGGTTCTAGATGATTATCTTTTAGAAACCTTTTCAACAAAACAACAAAAATTATACAAACTTCAAATATATTTTTTTTGTGTAACGAATTTTGTAATAAAAGCATGGAACAAAAATAGATACGAGGTAGAAAATCTGTATGTGAAAATTTGTTAGCTAATTATCAATAATCCTGTATATTAGATAAATTGATACTGGAAAATCTTAGTAGAGCAACTTTCCACGCTACGGCCAGAAAGATAACTGCGGTGGCGGTACATGAAGTGGCGGGGCAGGGAGGGTGTAGATGTGTCACCAGAACGCAATTTTTCTGTTTTGCTCTGAAAGACTGGGCTCTTAATACTGCTGTGTTTCGTATGGTGAGTGTATAGATTCGGAAACCATTTTTACTGGAAACGAGGCATCCATCTTAGTCCTCAGGGGTGACAACTTATCTGCGTGTTGATTTCTAATCGAGGATAAATGTATTAGATGTCTATGGGCCACAGCATCCACTTACCATCAAGCGGAGTGTGTGCTCATTTGTTGCCCATATTCTATAAAAAGAAAATAAACGCAAAACAGATCACATGTGATGGAATACTGATTGAGTTCTTGAAATGAATGAAACAGAGCTTTCTCAAATAAAATAAAATAGTGTATTTATTTGCCATGTGGTGGTGGCTTAATAGAATTCATCGCTCAATTTCATCCCGTGAGAATGTCAGAATCTTCTTAAGGCTTCCGATAGATAGCCATGAAAGATAGTCAAATACAAATGACGACGGGCAGCAACATGTAAGGTTTCTGGTATAATGATTAAGGAAAATCCTCCCTGATGAGAGCGCCTTCAGTCAGTGTCCTTGGCAGTGGTATTTCACGAGCTGATAAAGAAGTTTACTTAATACCTAATTTGAATAAGCTATAAAATTTTTGTATTTAAAGACATTTATCTATAAAACTTCTATTAGATGAACTACCCGACAAAATTTCATTTGAATCATTTTCATCTTTACTGATCATCCCGCTCATGTTTCTTTCAGGAGTCTAATAAATTGACATGCTGTCACAAAACTTCTTGCACAAGGAGCAAAATCTTAAGTGTGATATTTATTTTTAAATAAAATAGAAGGCTGTTTTCTCACTTAGTGTCCTTTAAACTTGGATTGTATATTTATTTTTAATAAATATAAAAAAGTGGTAAGGAAACTGAGATTACTGTTACTGCGTAATTATTTGTACAATTAGAGATTTAATAAGTTCTGATTACAATGGAAATATAGTTGTATATAACCCTCTTTGACACAATTTTCCTGTTTTACATAAATCATTGTCAATTTTACCTCTACCGATATATATTTACCCTCATAGATTACCTTCTGAAGGGAAGGGGAGGGGGGGTTGTTGATTGAAGGTTACCACTCTCGACCGGCAGGTTGACAAACCCAGCATTTTATTTTTTAGATGTTATACTGCCCATCTTCTGGTTTTTTCCCTCGGTTGGCACTCACGTACACGTTGTCGACACTCACGCGACACTATGGGGTAGTGGAAACTCCTTGGGGATATTTTTGTACCGCCACTATTCGGTTAATATTGTGAATTTACAATTGTCAATACACAAGTATAAAAACATGATTACCCAGCAGTTCTAAGCATGAAAGGGCACACAATCTAACTGATAATAAGTGATTACTTATGGTTATAGACAAAGATAAAAAATATTCCGAAGACATGTGAAGTTCGCCAACACGCTTTGGGGCAGCGCGACGGACACTTCCTTGCCCAACAAAACAAAAAATATAACATGTGTATAATGAGTGGGAGAAAAAGATAACACTTATTTCATTAAATATTAAATGACTTTTGTGGAATGTTTTTGATAAAATTCTACAGTACCTGAATCTACTATTGATACTCTTGTAGTCAGTACTGTGTGAATGTCAATGTTATACCTACTGGGATTTCAAAAGATAAAGGCCATTAATCTTGACCCACTTTTCAAATTAATTGTATGTAAGATTGAACGTAGCTAAGATTTTTTTCTCCTAATTGCAAAATAATTTTCTTAAATCCATCACAAGGTTAAAAGTCATATTTCACATAGACTTGGCCGCTTTTGTTAAAGTTTATCAATTCATCTATCAGTATTTTAAAGAATAGAAGCATGAATTTACATTTATATAAGTAAGCCAAACGAACATACAGTCTACCTCATTGAGGTCATTGGAAGCCGTTGCCCTTAGGCAACTACATATGTTTTAACTTTTAAATATCAAATGCAGAAACATTGTCTTCCTTGATGACAACAATGAAACGCCAGTTATCAGTTGGGTTGGTATCCGGCTCTCATCTCGCCTAAAATACAGCATTACGCTGCTTTTTTAATTTACTATAAGCCAGTTCTTGACTACGATTCGGTGGTAATATAGCCCTATATGATGAATCGCACTATCTTAGCGTAATAGAAGCCTATTCATTATGCCTTGAAGACACCTGGACTATGACGTAAAAAAAGTAAAGTAAAGTTACAGCCTACGTACGTCCCACTGCTAGGCACAGGCCTTCCCTCATTTCTGAGAGGGTTTTAGTGCAAGGAAGTGTCCACCGCGCTGCCCCAATGTGTGTAGGGCAACTTCACATGTCTTCGAAATATTTTTTTTTCTTATTTCTCAGACATGCAGGTTTCCTCACGATGTTTTCCTTCACCGCCTAGCACGTGGTATGTCAGCACTTAAAATTGCAATTAACAATTTCATTGGTACCGGCGGGGATCGATCCTGGGTTATTAGCGTTCTGTTATATTTATGGTTAGCGTTAACCATCTGAGCTACCACAGCTCCGTCCGATTCAACACAGGCAAGTAGTGAGTGGTTGCTAAGAGCTACTCTAATTCTTCTCCATTGTTGTACGCGTAGCGGTTTTGCGGACTGTGACGTGTAAACACTTATTCAACTCCTTTAGTGTATGCATTAGGAGAGACGTTGTTAAATGTTTGGTTTAAATGCATGGAATATCCATGACAAAGTAGTGGAGACCCGCCGATCGCCTGGTTGTCGGTGGTAGAAATTAGAGAAAATAATTAAATCATGTTATTCCTGTGCAGACTCACAGGTTTTAACAGGTTTTAACAGTGGTAGAGCCATGCGGCAGCTTTGCTGTTGCACGTATGGGCCGGCTCAAACCGGGGTGGTACCACGACCTCTCAGAATACCGGCGTGAAGTGGAAGCTCTGCTTCCGCGTTTCGTCTGGTGAGTGCAGGTGGCCGGAGGCCCAAATCCCCCCCCCCCCCCATCAACATGGTAGCGGAATTAAATAAAGATAGACTACCCCAGGAGGGTACCAGCACCCCTGGAGAATCCCTCGCTGAGCATCCACGACCATGTTTCTCCACTTCTGAGCGTGGGTGCTCAGGCTGCCCCGCGTATTCTGGGGGGGGGGGGGCGAAATTCCGCTCAAGACTACAACTGCTCGGGGCAAACGGAGCAACAAGACCAAGGCGACCCCTGCCACGCTGTCCGTGAATTTCTGCAATATCAGGGGACTTCACTCTAACCTAAACGCCGTCCACTACCATCTCGAGACGGCGAGGCCGGCTCTGCTCTTTCTGACCGAGACGCAGGTGTCCTCTCCGGCTGATGTCTCGTATCTCTCCTACCCGGGGTACAAACTGGAACACTCCTTTGTGCCTCGGGCTGGAGTATGCGTTTACGTCAGAGAGGACATCTGTTCTCGACGGCTCGGCAGACTTGAAGGTTCGGACCTGTCCATCCTTTGGCTACGCGTAGACAGCGACGACCATCCGCGCGTCTACGGGTGCCTCTATAGGTCCCATAGCGGTAATGCCGAAACAGACCGACTTTTCGACCACGTCCAAATGGCTGCAGATTCGTTGCTACAGCAGATCCCCTCCGCAGAGATCGTGATCCTCGGCGACTTTAACGCCCATCACGCCGAATGGCTTGGTTCACGTTTAACCGATCATGCGGGGAGATCTGTTCATGATTTTGCCTTGGCATATGGTCTGACACAACTGGTTACTTCGCCTACGCGGATTCCAGATGTGGAGGATCATGCACCTTCCCTGTTGGACCTTCTGCTGACCTCTCACCCGGACGGATATCAGATTTCCGTCGACGCCCCTTTAGGCTCCTCGGACCATTGTCCTGTCCGGAGTGTGGTGCCACTCACACTGAAATCGCAGTTGCATTCTGCAGGCTGCCGCCGTGTTTGGCACTATAGGTCAGCCGATTGGGATGGGATGCGGCATCCTACCCTTGGGGGCGGGTTCGCTTCTCGCCGGACGATCCCAACGTTGTTGCGGATTCTGTCGTGATGTTGTTCTTCAGGGTATAGAACTTTTTTATTTCTTCCTCTGTGGTACCCATTGGAGGCAAATCTCAGCCATGGTTTGGTCGCTCCTGTAAAATAGCATCATGCTATAAGCAGGAGTGCTATCAAGCCTGGGTTGATGCATCAGCGTCCCGGGATGTAAACACCAGCGCTCTAAAAAAGAAGTATAATTCCGCCTCTAGGTCCTTCAAAAGAGTCATTGCCAAGGCAAAGTCAGAGCACATAGGCAGAATTGGCGAGAAACTAGTTCGCCTTCCTTCTGGAACCCGTGCATTCTGGTCTCTCGCCAAGGCTGTCCAGGGGAATTTCTGTCAGCCATCTCTTCCATCTCTGCACAGGGAGGACGACTCACTGGCCCATACTGCAAAGGAGAAAGCCGATCTTCTAGGCTCCTTCTTTGCATCTAACTCGACTCTCGATAACGGGGGGAGTACGCCGCCGACCATCCCGCGGTGTGAGTGCTCCATGCCGGAAGTGCAGTTCACACAGCGCTCGGTTCGCAAAGCACTCCTCTCCCTGGACATCCACAAGTCGAGTGGGCCTGACGGAATCCCCCCAATTGTGCTGAGGACGTGTGCTCCAGAGTTGGCACCGGTTTTAACGCGTCTTTTCCGGTACTCCTACTCCCTAGGCGTAGTCCCAAAATCATGGAAGACGGCTTTCGTCCACCCGATCCCTAAAAAAGGCGACCGCTCAGACCCGTCCAACTACCGGCCAATCGCCATCACCTCCTTGTTCTCCAAAACAATGGAGTCCATTGTAAACTGCCAGCTCATGAGGTACCTTGAGGATCGCCAGCTGATTAGTGACCGCCAATACGGTTTTCGCCGTGGTCGGTCAGCTGGTGATCTTCTGGTCTACCTCACTCACAGATGGGCGGAGGCAGTAGAGTTCAAGGGGGAGGCATTGGCCGTTAGTTTGGACATTGCGAAGGCCTTCGATCGGGTTTGGCACAAAGCGCTTCTTTCGAAGCTCCCTTCCTATGGGCTTCCCGAGAAATTGTGCGATTGGATCACCAGCTTTCTTGCAGATCGGAGCATCAAGGTCGTTGTAGACGGTGCAAGCTCCGATTGCAAGCCTATTAATGCTGGTGTTCCACAGGGCTGCGTGCTATCGCCAACGCTGTTTCTTCTGCATATCAAGGATATGTTGCATACCCGTAACATTCATTGCTATGCAGATGACAGCACTGGTGATGCTCTTTACACCGGCCGAGCCAATATTTCTCGGGAAAACGTCTCCGAGTGCCGGGACAAACTTGTGTCTGAAGTCGAGTCTTTGCTGTACAGAGTCTCGGATTGGGGACGACTAAATCTAGTCCAGTTTAACCCCCAGAAGACACAAGTTTGCGCGTTAACCGCTAAAAAGAACCCCTTTGTCGTATACCCTCAGTTTCAAGGCACTCCCCTTGTTGCCTCAGCCAGTATCGGAATCCTCGGCGTCGACATATCGAGAGTTTCGTGGTCACTTGGAAGGGAAGGCCAAATTGGCCTCTAAAAAGCTTGGCGTGCTCAGCAGAGCGGGACAGTATTTCATGCCGGCACACCGCCTGCAACTTTACAAGGCGCAGGTTCGGCCGCACATGGAATACTGTTCCCATCTCTGGGCTGGGGCTCCCCAGTACCAGCTCCTTCCACTTGACCGCATCCAGCGCAGAGCGGCTCGAATCGTCGACGACCGAGTGCTTTCCGATCGGCTCGATTCACTGGCGTTGCGAAGAGATGTTGCATCTCTTTGCGTATTTTATCGCATCTATCACGGGGAGTGCTCTGAGGAATTGTTCGGATTAATCCCAGCCGCCAAATTTCGTGAACGCACGACACGGCAAACGTCCCGATACCATCCACACCATCTGGATGCTTGGCGGTCCACCACTGTACGTTTCACAAGGAGTTTTCTTCCACTTACAACCTCTCTGTGGAATAGTTTATCACCGGCGATTTTTCCGGACCGATACGACCTGGGGACCTTCAAGACAAGAGTTTACTCCTTTCTAAAGGGCCGGCAACGCACCCGCAAGTCTCCTGGTGTTGCGGTTGATCATGGGCGGCGGTAGTCACTTAACATCAGGTGACCCGCATGCTCGTTTGCCCCCTCTTCTATAAAAAAAAAGACTCTCCGAAATATATCCTATAGAATATTGAGAGGCTAGCTACACGCCGCCTGCAATCGAAGCTTCAACCAAATCAAGGTCACCATTAAGCTTATTAGAACACCTCCCTACTATGTCCAACGTTGCTATAAGGCATTATGCATCACCAGTTTGTATGTGACTGCAGTATTCCATGCACTTTTGAACTTAAAATATTAATTTATTTCACGTATTATAAAAAAAATTTAATGTAGGTAGGTATAATGTCAACATAACTATCAATATTTATGATTATATCAATATAATTTTGACGACTGAGTGGCTGCGCTGGGGGTCGCGGGTTCGAATCCCGCACGGAACAAGTATTTGTATGGCATACAAATAGTTCTTCCGGGTCTGGATGTTTGTACGTTCTTGTGCAATTTAAGTTTGTAAACTGCCCCCACGACACAGGAGAAAATCTTAGTGTAGGGGCTTAGTGTAGTGTGTAGTTATATTTGTTTTTTTTTAACGTTTAAAAAAAAACAAATATAAATATTCGAAGCCCAAGTTAATAGAACGGTACTTCTTTAGAATCATTATGTATTATGTTATATTTTTCATAAGTTAGTCATAAAATCTTAATATATATAAATTACGTGTCACGTTGTTTGTCCGCGATGGTCTCCTAAACTACTTAACCGATTTTAATCAAATTTGCACACCGTGTGCAGTTTGGTCCAACTTGAGAGATAAGATAGTTTTTTTTGCGAATTTAAGGATTTTTAATAGAGCATGACAAAGGTTCTCCGAAAACGGGCAGAACAACGTCTGCCTGGCAAGCTAGTGTAATATAAAGTTATTTCATTTTAATTTATATTATTAAAAAAAAAACATTATGATTCTAAAGAAGTACCGTTCTATCGACTTGGGCTTCGAATATTTATATTTTTATTTATGTTGACATTATACCTACTTACATTTAAAAAATTATATCACAAACAAAATATATACTAAAGCATCAATTTTAGTTTATCGCATTGCGCGCTCAAACATTATTAACTACCGGCAGCACGGCGGCGCGCCTTGACAATGATCTCCAATGCAATGGTAAAGACCTACGACCAATTAACAAATAGCGTTCGAGTTTTTTTTTCATACAATCTTAGAGTGAGCTCATGTGCAAATAGTTTTTTTATTGATTTTGTTAATTTTCTTAATTGATGTATTATGAAGTTAATTTTAATTATTACGATGTAGAGTTTTGTAAGATTTAATGAAAGTACCCAAGGGTAAACAACATATGTATCATAATATGGTCTTTACGTAATAAATTTTTCACATCGCCTATCCCTACTCCTTTCATTCTTCATGCATTCCTGAAAGAAACCGTGCTGTCACCATGAGATCATGTTACATACACTAAAACGATGCATGAGAGTGGTCTTCTGAGACATTTTGCAGCCCAATGAAATTTAATAATATTAACTTTTGATAATTCTATACTCAAAATAACACGTAAAATTTAGAAAAACAATCAGTCAAACTAGAAGCGTGATGGCGTTTTTTAAAGAATAGTATAACGTGTTACGAGAGCATTAGTAAATCGCTCATGCGGTCATTACTCGTTATAATATATCGTGCGTAGTTTATAAACAAACTAGCTTTTACCCGTGACTTTGTTCGCGTAGAAATTAAACCAAATACATCCAGGTCTTTTATAGTGGTCTTTATGCAAATTCAATTAACGGAGTGTTACTTTTTAACTGAGTTTTTGCTGCTATCTTGAAAACTGTGTACGGTATTTATTTATACTTCATTTGCACACAAGTACAAAAAGGTGGACTTAATGCAACAAGACATTCTCTACCAGTCTACCTCAGGGCTAAACAGAGAAGGTATTGTGGGTGCAAAGTGCAACTGAGTTAAAATATCTTTGAGTAGTCGTACACATTACATATTACGATACATATTATAAGCATAATTACATATATATATATATATATATATATATATATATATATATATATATATATATATATATATATATATATATATATATATATATATTAGATATACATATAATATATATTAATATATACATATATTTGCTTAATACTGCCTAAGTATATATGCATACATAATTAAATATAGCCATAGGTATGGGGTAAAATATTTTAAATAAGAATTAAAGATCTATTAATTTCAAGTGAAAATGGTCCGATCACCCTATCCTTTTGGAATCATGGTTTTGTTTTAAAATGGTGTAAAAATAATAAAGTGTAAAGATAGGTTCTTTTTATAAAATTGCCAAGATAAAAAGTTGTTTGAATTTTTTTTAGTTTCTAATACCTTGTGGCTTTTCAATTTCATAAAAAATCCTCCATGTTTTTGGATCAAATGTAGTCTTGACTAAACCTGGCGTTGCTCTTTATCTGTTTGTAAAGTTTCATCACAATTGGCTTATCCGTAACGAAGTGTATGTATTGTATGTAGCCTTAACAGACAGAAATTTTTAAAAATAACCATTTTTAAATTTTATTAAAAAACTCAGGGGGTTATTAACATGTTATTAAGACATCAATAATGATGTATTAATAACATGTTAATAACCTCCTGAGCTTAGTAGAAACAGTTATTCCAATATTACTGACAGACATTTCAATCTTATTTATATACATACTATACGATAAACATATGTAATGGTCATCAAAACATTATTCTTCATCTGGCGGACAGCGCGTGCATTTGGGGCCAAGGTTGCTCTGCATATCGATTGCAACGATCGCGATTTACATAACTTCACTTACGCGTTCGTAATCATACTCCAGAATAGGACTGTTTACTTCTATTTTGTTGTCTTGTAAATTGTAAAAATAGTCGCGGTAGTTCAGGGTTTCATAGTTCATTGTAAAATTCACAGCACGCGAGCAACCCTGGTTCTCTGGCACCAACGAAATTGTTTATTGCTATATTAAATGTTGACTTACCATGTGCTCTACGGGGAAGGAAAACATCGTGAGGAAACCTGCATGCCCGAGAAATAAAAAATAAAAATATGTATTTCGAAGACATATCATGAAGTCCGCCGAAGACATATCATGAACACGCATTGAGGCAGCGTGGTGGACACTTCCTTGCCCTAAAACCCTCTTAGAAATGAGAGGAGGTCTGTGCCCAGCAGTGGGACGTATATAGGCTGTAACTTCACTTTACATTCGTCTTGAAGTATAGTATTTTTCGTGTTGGTAAAAAGGCTGGATACGTTTTTATAATGCGTAAATTTATCAACACTCAAAGAGCAATTATGTATTTAGATTTCATTCAAGTACTGCAAATACTGCTAAAAATATGCGGAAACCTATAGGGGAGCCCATAGATCACCTAGCTGACAAGCGTGTTGGCATCTAGAGTTTTTTATTACTTCGAGTTGTTATCGGAGGTTACATCCTCCTCTATTGTAAGAAGTCAGAATATGTTTAAAATTAATGCCATGGTATGTATGAAAATTCATAATGCGTCCCAGCCCTTACCATAATATATTGTAGTGAAGTTAAGTGTATGCTAGGGGTGATTAAATGATAGGAAGTGGAACTGTGTGATAAAAAATTTTAGATTTAGAAAGGAATGTTTCGGTGGCTTGGACACGTAGATAGAATAAATGATGAAAGAGCATCAAAAGTGAGTGTCGGAGCTGGCAAAAGTTTACCAACCAAATTGGCGATTTATTGAAGATAGGCAAAACTGAGAGTACCCTTAACATACTAGCTAGCTGGGTTTATCACGATTATGCTAAAAGTAAGTCCTTTATCTCTGCCTACTCTTGGGTAATAGGCGTGACGGTTTATGAGTTTGATCTCGTAAATGGATATAATAACTTTTTTCAAATTATAAGTTAAACCACATAGACAATAGAGTGGAATGAAAATGTATGGAGATTTATGTTTTCGTTAAATTTGTAATAATATATGGTAAAAAGCTGCCTATGGATGAGAGAATAAAGTATACGTCTTTTATGTACTACAGCGTCATTCAGATGCATATGACTCCTAAATTTATTGGCATAATGTTTTGTATGTTTAAAACGTTTGCTAGCAACTATAACTTAGATTTATATAGTAAGACATACAAGAAGTCGATGGATGCAGGTGGCTCAGGACCGTGCTTTGTGGCATTCCTTGGTGGAGGCCTAACCGTGCTCTCACAGAATACAAACGTAAATTGGCAGCTTAAAACAGCTGTTTCGTATGGTGAATGTAGAGATCCGGATACCTTTTTTACTGGAAACGAGGCATTCCATCTCAGTCCTCAGGGTTGACAACGCATCAGCGTTTTGATACTTAATCGAGGATAAATGTAAATGTCTATGGGCCACAGCATCCACTTACCATCTAATGGACCGTGTGCTCGTTTGACACCCTTATTCTATAAAAACGAATATATATATATATATATATGTATATATATATATGAAAATCATAAATACTCAAAATTAAATAATTTTTATTAATTAAACATATATATATATATATATATATATATATATATATATATATATATATTTAATTAATAAAAATTATTTAATTTTGAGTATTTATGATTTTCATGTATATTTGTACAACGACGGATTAAAAATGCTAATGAATGGTAAATTATAAAGTTAAAATAATAATTGTCGAACATTTCATAAATAATCGAGGATATAGTACGCTGCCATGCATGTAAGTAATAAACAAAATAATTCGATTACAATTCACACGAGCGTAATGGCTCAATAAATTAGTAGTACGTAAATCCGTGTTGTATTATATGATTTCTAATAAATATCGAATTTCTGCGCACAGTTTTAAGTAACAATAGACAATGACCTACTTTTAAATCTTAGGCTTATTTTCTCTTGCCATTGTTACTGAATAAATGCGATGTTAAGTAACTTGTTCTTATTGTACTTTTGTGAAATGCAATGTAGAAGCACATACTCATGCACTCCTAATTCATAAAATTGATTAAATAGAGTTAAAAAATCTTAAATAATTTCAATTTCTTTAATAGGTCAGATTAAGAGTACCCTTAAACGACAAATACTCCATCCATATGCCTAAGCACTTATGCGTAGGTATATGGATGTAAAGGAGGCAAGCGAGGTGTGTCAGGAACGTGCTAAATAGAAGTCTGTGGTTTCTACCTATAACCGTGCGTGTTTGTATGTATGTATAATTTTAAAATCGTATATGGATCGCTTAGAACTTAAAATATGGCCCTGAACCTGGAACGTATTATCAACCTAATTTAAACGGATATATTGTTACGTATGGACCTAAGGCAATATCGAGTTTTAGAACCAATGTCTAATTTTATGTTTTCTTTTTTTTATACATATTGGGACATATTAAGGATGTTAGGTAGTGAAAGAAAGTTATGGAAATAGCTCCAAATATAATTTTAATTAATTTAATCTGCAGAAATCAGTTTGCGGAAAGACACGATAACTTTATTAATTACTATTAAGTATTAATGCTTATAATACCTAGGCTGCACCAAAGTATCGGGAATGGAATATTTCCACTGTTCCTGTCATATTAAAATCTTTTTAATTGAAAACTCCTTGGTTTTAAAAATCGAATACCATTTATATATTTAAAAAAAGATTCTCGGTCTTATCACAAGGTTTTGTCAAAGTTGTTTAGTCGTTGAGAAAATGGAATTGACTCGAGAAAATTCAAGAGCTATGATTTATTATGACTTTCGAAGTGGTTTAACACAAAAACAGTGTATTGACCGGATTATTTCTGCATTTGGTGATGAAGCCCCATCCAAAACCACAATTTATCGCTGGTTTGCTGAATTTCAACGTGGACGTGTCAAGCTCAGTGATGATTCCCCGTCAAGGTCGTCCAAAAACTGCAGTCACCCAAGATAACGTTGATGCTGTGCGTAAGCTGATTGAGGAAGATCGATATGTGACATACCGCGAAATTCAGGCAACTTTGGACATTGGCATGAGTTAAATACAAATAATCTTGCTTGAACAATTAGGTGTATAAAGTTGTTTTCCCAAAGGATACCGCATTCGCTCTGTGAAGAGCAAAAAGCGGCTCGCGTTACTTGGTGCTTCAGAACTCTTGAAAGATTCCACGCAGGATCCTCAAATGCTGTATACAACATCGTATCAGGTGACGAATCCTGGATATATACGTACGAATCCGAAACAAAAAGCCAGTCACGAGTTTGTATGTTCGAAAATGAGTTAAAGCCAACAAAAATTGTTCGTTCACGGAGTGTTGCAAAAAAATGGTGGCCACGTTTGTCTCCAAAACCGACCATGTTACGATTATTCCTCTTGAGGGACAAAGAACGGTTAATGCAGAATGGTATACTAGCATTTGTTTGCCACAGGTCGTTTCTGAACTCCGTAAAGAGAACTGCAACCGCCGCATCATCCTCCATCACGACAATGCGAGTTCTCACACCGCACACAGAACAAAAGAGTTTTTACAGCAAGAAAACATAGAATTATTAGACCATCCGCCGTACAACCCCGACTTAAGCCCTAATGATTTCTATACTTTCCCTAAAATAAATAATAAATTGCGTGGACAGAGATTTTCATCTTCTGAAGAAGCTGTGGACGCCTACAAAGCGGCCATTTTGGAGACCCCAACTTCCGAATGGAATGGTTGTTTCAATGATTGGTTCCATTGTATGGAAAAATGTGTCAAATTTCGCGGAGAATACTTCGAAAAGCAATAAATACATTTTTAAATAGTAATGTTGTGTCACTTCCTAGATTCCCGAAATTTTCAGTGCCGCTCGTATGCACTCGTACCGCGCAGAAGTACAATACCACAGAATACGTAATAGTACGACGTAACAATACCTCAAAATACGTCTTATATTTGTTAATTTTTTTTAACTTTAATACTTTAATTATTTTTGGATCGATCGAAATGCAATTTAAAAACTAACGCAAGGCGACTGAATTTACGTTGCTGAGGATGATTTTTGTTGGTAATTTAGAAGTACTATATAATTTTATACTATGGTAGTGTACAATAAGAATGTTTCCATATATTGTATAGCACATTCTGCTATTGCTAAGGGTTTAGTTTTGTGAACAATAAGTAGGTGACAGTAAAAAATAAGTAATTAAATATCACAAGACGCAACGATAGACTAATTTCCTGTTAAGATCAGAACAAAAAGTGTGTCATCCAATTCGGCAATGTTCCGCATGACTTTATTCGGTATACTCGTACAAACGCAGTAACTTAAGTAGTGATCCATTAAATTTAGTTTCACGGTATCTTAGCAGGATTAATGTAAGGTGTCAGACTATGAAAGAAAAACTAGCTTGTATACCTAATGTTTTGTACCGAGCTCGATAAAAAGAGTTGAGCGTCCGCGCGTTTTTGACCCTTTATCAGCCGATTTCAGGTATATAAGTTTCACTGCTGGTTTTATGTTTAGGTATTTTCATGTTTTTTTTATGAAATTATCGTTTCATTTAGCTGTACTAACATAATAGGTCGTGAATAAAGCTAATTAAACGTTGTAAAAACAATGATTTTTTTGTCATCGGGATCGATTATCTTTTTGTACCATCATCATAGGAATCCTTCGTACTATCCGTCTGTATTCGTTTTCGGGAACGTTTTGAAAATACTCGTTATATTAATGTTTTTTTCTGAAATAATAATTAATTATATATGAATTAGATTAAAAATGGATAAATGGAACTACGGATACTCCTAAAAGGAGAGTAAAAAAAATTGAAAATGTGTAAAAAATTCAAATATACTGCGCTGAAGCATTATTTTCTATAAAGTAAGAAGTAAAATTACAGCCTATATACGTCCCACTGCTGGGCACAGGCCTCCCCTCATTTATGAGAGAGTTTTAGGGCATGGAAGTGTTCGCCGCGCTGCCCCAATGCGTGTTGGCGAACTTCAAATGTCTTCGAAATATGCTTTTTTCTTATTCTTCAAACACGCAGGTTTCCTTACGATATTTTCATCCACCGCCGAGCACGTGATAAATCAGTACTTAAAATTGCAATTAACAATTTCATTGGTGCCGGCGGGGTTCGAACCCGGGTTACTCGCGTTCTGTTATATTTACAGCAAGCGTTAACCATCTGAGTTACCACGGCTCTTTTATTATTTATATAAATATAATTATTTTGTATAAATATACATAAAATAGAAACCGAAAAATTTAGAATTAAATCGCAACTTTTCAATGATGATAATATTGTGATCATCGTGCGTATGCGTAGCAAATAAGTTCACCTGTCAATAGCGTATCAAGTAGCGACATCTGGTGATCGTAAGATTGTTACCCCTTATTAATACATACAGTAACTGTTGTATTCTCAGCTATAGCTTCGGTTATATTTAAAAAATAAACTATACAGCCTACTCGTAATACTTTGCATCAGATTATTTAATACATTTGAGACATACAGCCGATGTTATTGTTCATCCATTTCACCAAACGGACACCTTTTCACTGGTTACTTGATATTACTAATTGCTGACAGGCGTGACAATACATCTGCATTTGCATTGCTTATCTTGATAATAACTCAGGACGTCTATGAGTTACAGCTTTCTCTTACTATCAGGTGGACAGTGTGTTCTTTTGTCATCCTTAAATAAATAATGTCCGATATAACAGATTGCATTGACAAGTGCTGGAACTGAATGTACTTGAGAATAAATTGCGCTAGATGAAGTTATTCATACAAACCTTTTTTAAATTTGTGTATGAATTTATAAGAAGTATTTTCACTCACTTTAAGAGCCAGTGTAAAAACTAAGCGATAAAATACAATAGATTTAGGTAGAGCAGAGTAGGGTAGAGAAGGTTAGGGTAGGTTAGGGTAGGGTAGGCTGTAATAGAGTAGAGTAATAGAATTGTGTAGAATAGAATAAAGTAGAATATTTTTATTTTATATAGATTGATATTTATTATTATTTATTAGTTTAGTATAGATCCGTCCAGCAAGAAATTCAACGGGATTATTATCTTAAACATAAATTCTAACAATGTATCTATAATAAAATTATATGAGTTATAATTGAACCAGCA
Source organism: Parnassius smintheus behrii (assembly GCA_036936625.1). Taxonomy (NCBI): domain Eukaryota; kingdom Metazoa; phylum Arthropoda; class Insecta; order Lepidoptera; family Papilionidae; genus Parnassius; species Parnassius smintheus. The sequence goes on along the minus strand of JAUPFT010000015.1, from coordinate 22,162,134 downwards.
TGGTAGCGATGACCTCATTCTCAGAGGTATTTTTTCATGAATTCGCGAAAGCGAGTTATGGAGTTGCTTATACTTTATAGGAAGTCGATGGATGCAGGTGGCTCAGGGTCGTGCTTTGTGACGTTATTTGTGGGAAGCCTATGTTGTCAACTTGTGATCTAGAACACTGGTGTTTTGAAAGGGAGGTTGCCAGTTTGAATTCAAGCTAGAATCTCCCTAAAAAGGATAAAACTCCTAAAAATTAAGCCACTAATTGTCACCCGAAAACAGCACGTAGACGTGGCTCACAGGGGAAATGGGTCTGTAGTTCTTCAAGAGAGCGTTGTCGCCCTTCTTGAAAAACAAGAACACCGCACTTCTGCTCCACGCCTCGAGAGTAGTCCCACCATGTAAGATGGAATTAAGCTTCTGAAGGACTTCAAGTACCGGTTTTCTACTCGCTTTCAAAAGTTCCGCTGTAATTCCATCCTCGCCATATGGACTATGAGAAAGTCTTTTATTCCGTCGACATTTGGGCGGAGCTAGAGTCCTTTCCGCGATGTTAAGTTTACTATCGGTATATCGAAGTGCTGGAGTGTTTATACAATAGGCCTACGATGAATATCCGAGTAAAGAACCAGAGTACGAAACCAACTACACAGAAGTGACGTTATATTTCCGAAACCCTTTACCGCTGCGTTGGCAGAAGTTTTTAAGTTACTTGACAGGAAAGGATACGGTATTAACATCAGTGGCGAGTACATCTCTCACCTTCGATTTGCTGACAATATAGTCCTTATGACAGAATCGCTGGAAGAGCTAAGCACTATGCTCAATGACTCGCAACGAATAGGTCTTAAGATGAACATGGACAAAACAAAGATCATATGTAACGTCCATGTCACACATATGCCGCTAGTTTTTGGGAGCACTAAGCTCCTGGTGTAAAGAGAGTAGTAAGTACCTGGGACAAATAGCCTGACTAAGTAAGTCCAACTGCGACCGAAAGATCAATCGACGGATTCAACTCAGCTTGGCAGCGTTCGGGAAATCACGACACATTTCGTCAGGTAAACTTCAAAACCTGAAATCGAGATTGTACAACCAGTGCGTATTGCCAGTGATGACTTATGGATCTGAGTCGTAGTCTTTCACTGCTGGCTGTATAAGGAAGCTCAAGGTCACTCAGCGAGATATGGAGAGGGCTTTGCTCGGTGTAGCTCGCAATAGAACTAGAGTGACCAACATAGCCCAACGGATCAGTAAGCAGATGTGGTAATGGGCTGGCCATATAGCTTGAAGATCCGACAACCGAAGGTAAAAAAAGGTTCTCGAATGGCAGCCTCGTACCGGTAGAGAAGTGTGAGGCGACCCTTCACTAAATGTGTTGACCAGTTAAGACACGCAGGAAGTCGATGGATGCAGGCGGCTCAGGACCGTGCTTTGTGGCATTCCTTGGGGGAGGCCAATGTTCAGCAGTAGACTTACGAAGGCTGTAATATGTAATATAATGATGATTATGATAACTAATTGTCACCGTTAATCACTAAATCTTGACATAATAAAATTAATGATAACGTTTAAAACTTAATAAGATATCACCAAACAATATTACTATATCTTCTTTTTTTTATAGAAGAGGGGGCAAACGAGCATGCGGCTCACCAGATGTTAAGTGACTACCGCCGCCCATGATCAACCGCAACACCAGGGGAATTGCAGGTGCGTTGCCGGCCCTTTAGAAAGGAGTAAGCTCTTTTCTTGAAGGTGCCCAGGTCGTATCATCATCATCATCATCATTCATCATCAGTCCACTGCTGAACATAGGCCTCCCCCAAGTAATGCCACAAAGCACGGTCCTGAGCCACCTGCATCCATCGACTTCCTGCATATCTTACCAGGTCGTCACTCCATCTAGTGGGGGGTCACCCTACACTACGCCTACCGGTACGAGGCTGCCACTCGAGAACCTTTCTTCCCCATCGGTTATCGGTTCTTCGAGCTATATGGCCGGCCCATTGCCACTTCAGCTTACTAATCCGTTGGGCTATGTCGATCACTCTGGTTCTACTGCGGATATCCTCATTTCTGAGTCTATCACGCAGAGAAACTCCAAGCATAGCCCTCTCCATAGCCCGCTGAGCGACCTTGAGCGTCCTCATACGGCCAGCAGTGAAGGACCACGTCTCAGATCCGTAAGTCATCACTGGCAACACGCACTGGTTGTACAATCTAGTTTTTAGAGATTGAGGTATACCTGACGAGAAGATATGTCGTAATTTCCCGAACGCTGCCCAGCCGAGTTGAATCCGTCGATTGACCTCTCGGTCGAAGTTGGACTTACCTAGTCGGACTATTTGTCCCAGGTAAACGTACTCGTCAACAACTTCGAGCATAGTGCTCCCAACAACTACCGGCATAGGTGTGACATGGACATTAAACATAATCTTTGTTTTGTCCATGTTCATCTTAAGACCTATCCGTTGGGAGGCACTATTGAGGTCATTGAGCATAGTGCTTAAGTCCTCCAGCGATTCTGCCATAAGGACTATATCGTCTGCAAATCGAAGGTGAGTGATGTACTCGCCATTGATGTTAATACCGTATCCTTTCCAGTCCAGTAGCTTGAAAACGTCTTCCAAAGCAGCGGTGAAGAGTTTCGGGGATATAACGTCACCCTGTCTTACACCTCTCTGCAGTTGGATAGGTTTCGAGCTCTGGTTCTGTACTCGGATAGCCCTCGTAGCCCTACTGTACAAACACTTCAGCATTTCGATATTCGGCACCGCTGAAAGGACTGCAGCACCGCTTAAATTTCGACGGAATCAAAGGCTTTCTCATAGTCCACATACGCCAGGCAAAGTGGCAAATTGTACTCTTCAGTCTTCTGTACAATCTGCCGCAGGATATGTATGTGGTCTATGGTACTGAAGCCTTTTCGGAAACCGGCTTGTTCGGGCGGCTGGAAATCATCGAGTCTGCGTGCGAGACGATTCGTAATGACTCTCGAAAACAGCACGTAGACGCGGCTCAGAAGGGAAATCGGTCTGTAGTTCTTCAAGAGAGCGTTGTCGCCTTTCTTAAAGAACAAGACCACCGCACTTCTGCTCCACGCCTCTGGAGTAGTGCCACTATGGAGGATGGAATTGAAGAGCTTCTGAAGGACTTCAAGTACCGGTGTTCCACTCGCTTTCAGAAGCTCCGCTGTAATTCCATCCTCGCCTGGGGCCCTGCCATTTTTAAGGTGCTGGAGAGCCATTCTAATCTCGCTTAGACTGACGTCCGGGATATCATCGAAATAGTGTCGGATAAGACTTGCTCTTGGATCGTTACTCACACTTGCGTGTGGCTCCAACGATGATGTGTACAGCTGCCCATAGAACCTCTCAATCTCACTCAAAATCTCAGGTGTCCCGGAAACGATGCTGCCACACTCAGTCTTCAGCTTTGACAGTTGGCTCTTACGGGCAGACAGATCTCTGGCAAAGACCTTGGAGCCCTGGTTCCGCTCGATCGCTTCTTTAATACGAGCAGTATTAAAGTTGCGTAAGTCTCGCCGCATGCATTTGGAGATCTGTCTGTTCAGTTGCCTGTATGCTGTCAAATCTGTTGACGATTGCAGCCTCATCTCCCGTCTAACAGCCATGAGATTAAGAGTGTGATCGGAGAGTTTTTGTGTTCTTCTGCGGCGGGTCTTGCAGAACTTAGCTCCGACCGCATGGACAGTTTCCACGAGCTTGTCATTCATATCGTCCACTGCATTGCAATCTTGTAGGCACTGAAAGCGGTTGTGTAACTCGAGCTGAAAGTTTTCGGGATTCTGGATTAGAGCACGAGGGGGACGGAGCGTTGACCTCATTAGACGAGACCTCTCCAACTTAACGTTTAGGTTCAGTGTGCCTCTAACCATTCGGTGATCGCTGCCAGTTTTCACCCTTGCGATCACTGAGACATCACTGAACAGTTGGCGTCTGGTCGTCATAATGAAGTCAATCTCATTTTTTGTCGAACCGTCGGGGCTCGACCAGGTCCACTTCCTGTGGGGCCGCTTCTGGAAGAAAGAGTTCATCATAAAGAGTCCCTCTTTCTCCATAAAGTCGGCCAGCTGCTGGCCCCTTCGGTTCCGTTGCCCTACTCCAAATTTCCCTAACTTCAGCTCACCGCTTTCTCTTGTGCCTAGTTTTGCGTTGAAGTCTCCCATCAACACCGTGTAGTGAGTTTTGGAGGAATGCATGGCTTTAGAAATATCCTCATATATTTCCTCCACCTCCTCATCGGGATGTGCCGAGGTTGGTGCGTAAACCTGTATGACCTTCAGCGAATACCGTTTGGTGATTCTGAGTATCAGGTACGCGACCCTCGTCGACACACTCCCAATCTTTACAACGTTGTTGACGAGAGACTTGTGGACGATAAATCCGACACCTCCTTGGGACAGATGGTCGCCCTCCCGGTGATAGAACAAGTTGCCGAATTCGAGAATCACCGTGTCCTCCCCCTCTCTTTGGACCTCGGATAATTCTATAACACTCCAGCGCAACTTGTCTATCTCTTCTTCCAGCTCCAGGATCTTCTCGTCTGTCCTCAGTGTGCGTGCGTTAAATGTTGCCAGGTCGAGTCGTCGTAGGTGGCAACCGAACCTCCACCGGAGATTCTTAGCACCCCCTGCCCCGCCGTTACCATGGTCGCCACCGTAGCCAGGAATAGCGGGGCCGCCGGGGACTGGGGGCCGTCTATTTGTGTAATTGTTCATGGGAGGTATATTCCCATAGTTAGTTCCCATAGCGAGCGGGTTGGCAACCGTAGTTTTTTTTTGTCGTACAGTTGCTGTTATCAGGAAGATGCTGCTGCCCATCTCCTGCCTGTTTCCCTCTGTCGCCTTTTACGACATCCACGGGAATATATGGGGAAGTGGATATTCTTAACCGCCACTACACGGCAATGTAGATCGGCAGGTCGTATCGGTCCGGAAAAATCGCCGGTGGTAAACTACGAGTATTCCACAGAGAGGTTGTACGCGGAAGAAAACTCCTTTTGAAACGTACTGTGGTGGACCGCCAAGCATCCAGATGGTGTGGATGGTATCGGGACGTTTGCCGCGTAGTGCGTTCACGAAATTTGGCGGCTGGGATTAATCCGAACAATTCCTCAGAGCGCTCTCCATGGTATATGCGAAATAAAATGCAAAGAGATGCAACAACTCTTCGCAGTGCCAGTGAATCGAGCCGATCGGAAAGCACTCGGTCGTCGACGATCCGAGCCGCTCTGCGCTGGATGCGGTCAAGTGGAAGGAGCTGGTACTGGGGAGCCCCACCCCAGAGATGGGACAGTATTCCACGTGCGGCCGATCCTGCGCCTTGTAAAGTTGCAGGCGGTGTGCCGGTATGAACTACTGTCCCGCTCTGCTGAGCACGCCAAGCTTTTTAGAGGCCAATTTGGCCTTCTCTTCAAAGTGACCACGAAACTGCACGTCATTCGATATGTCAACGCCAAGGATTCCGATACTGGCTGAGGCAACAAGGGGAGTGCCTTGAAACTGAGGAGATACGACAAAGGGGTTCTTTTTAGCGGTTAACGCGCAAACTTGTGTCTTCTGGGGGTTAAACTGGACTAGATTTAGTCGCCCCCAATCCGAGACTCTGTTCAGCAAAGACTCGACTTCAGACACAAGTTTGTCCCAGCACTCGGAGACGTTTTCCCGAGAAATATTGGCTCGGCCGGTGTAAAGAGCATCACCAGTGCTGTCATGTGCATAGTAATGAATGTTACGGGTTTGCAACATATCATTGATATTGCGTTAGTGATAGCACGCAGCCTTGTGGAACACCAGCATTAATAGGCTTGCAATCGGAGCTTGCACCGTCTACAACGACCTTGATGGTTCGATCTGCAAGAAAGCTGGTGATCCAATCGCACAATTTCTCGGGAAGACCATAGGAAGGGAGCTTCGAAAGAAGCGCTTTGTGCCAAACCCGATCGAAGGCCTTCGCAATGTCCAAACTAACGGCCGATGCCTCCCCCTTGGACTCTACTGCCTCTGCCCATCTATAAGTTAGGTAGACCAGAAGATCACCAGCTGATCGAACACTGCGAAAACCGTATTGACGATCACTAATCAGCTGGTGATCCTCAAGGCACCTCATGAACTGGCAGTTTACAATGAACTCCATTGTTTTGGAGAACAAGGAAGTGATGGCAATAGGCCGGTAGTTGGACGGGTCTGAGCGGTCGCCTTTATTAGTGATCGGGTGGACGAAAGCCGTCTTCCATGATTTTGGGACTACGCCTAGGGAGTAGGAGTACCGGAAAAGACGCGTTAAAACCGGTGCCAACTCTGGAGCACACGTCCTCAGCATAATTGGGGGGATTCCGTCAGGCCTACTCGACTTGTGGATGTCCAGGGAGAGGAGTGCTTTGCGAACCGAGCGCTGTGTGAACTGCACTTCCGGCATGGAGCACTCACACCGCGGGATGGTCGGCGGCGTACTCCCCCGTCATCGAGAGTCGAGTTGTATGCAAAGAATGAGCCTAGAAGATCGGCTTTCTCCTTTGCGGTATGGGCCAGTGAGTCGTCCTCCGTGTGCAGAGATGGAAGAGATGGCTGACAGAAATTCCCCTGGACAGCCTTGGCGAGAGACCAGAATGCACGGGTTCCAGAAGGAAGGCGAACTAGTTTCTCGCCAATTCTGCCTATGTGCTCTGACTTTGCCTTGGCAATGACTCTTTTGAAGGACCTAGAGGCGGAATTATACTTATTTTTTATAGCGCTGGTGTTTACATCCTGGTACGCGGATGCGTCAGTCCAGGCTCGGTAGCACTCCTGCTTATAGCATGATGCTATTTTACAGGAGCGACCAAACCATGGCTGAGATTTGCCTCCAATGGGTACCACAGAGGAAGAAATAAAAAAGTTCTATACCCTGAAGAACAACATCACGACAGAATCCGCAACAACGTTGGGATCGTCCGGCGAGAAGCGAACCCGCCCCCAAGGGTAGGATGCCGCATCCCATCCCAATCGGCTGACCTATAGTGCCAAACACGGCGGCAGCCTGCAGAATGCAACTGCGATTTCAGTGTGAGTGGCACCACACTCCGGACAGGACAATGGTCCGAGGAGCCTAAAGGGGCTTCGACGGAAATCTGATATCCGTCCGGGTGAGAGGTCAGCAGAAGGTCCAACAGGGTAGGTGCATGATCCTCCACATCTGGAATCCGCGTAGGTGAAGTAACCAGTTGTGTCAGACCATATGCCAAGGCAAAATCATGAACAAATCTCCCCGCATGATCGGTTAAACGTGAACCAAGCCATTCGGCGTGATGGGCGTTAAAGTCGCCGAGGATAACGATCTCTGCGGAGGGGATCTGCTGTAGCAACGAACCTGTAGCCATTTGGACGTGCTTGAAGAGTCGGTCTGTTTCGGGATTACCGCTATGGGACCTATAGAGGCACCCGTAGACGCGCGGATGGTCGTCGCTGTCTACGCGTAGCCAAAGGACGGACAGGTCCGAACCTTCAAGTCTGCCGAGGCGTCGAGAACAGAGGTCCTCTCTGACGTAAACGCAAACTCCAGCCCGAGGCACAAAAGAGTGTTCTAGTTTGTACCCCGGATAGGAGAGATACGAGACATCAGCCGGAGAGGACACCTGCGTCTCGGTCAGAAAGAGCAGAGCCGGCTTCGCCGTCTCGAGATGGTAGTGGACGGCGTTTAGGTTAGAGTGAAGTCCCCTGATATTGCAGAAATTCACGGACAGCGTGGCAGGGGTCGCCTTGGTCTTGTTGCTCCGTTTCCCCTGAGCAGTTGTAGTCTTGAGCGGAATTTTGCCCCCCCCCCCCCCCCTAGAATACGCGGGGCAGCCTGACAACCCACGCTCATAAGTGGAGAAACATGGTCGTGGATGCTCAGCGAGGGATTCCCCAGGGGTGCTGGTACCCTCCTGGGGTAGTCTATCATTATTTAATTCCGCTACCATATTGATTTGGGATTTGGGGGGGGGGGGGATTTGGGCCTCCGGCCACCTGCACTCACCAGACGAAACGCGGAAGCAGACCTTCCACTTCAAGCCGGTATTCTGTGAGGTACCACCCCGGTTTGAACCTGTCCACACGTGCAACAGCAAAGCTGCCGCGTGGCTCTACTACTGTTAAAAATCTTGATTGTTTCCCTACAAGATCATTACACAGATTTAATCTACATTACAAAGTCATTAATGTAGATTAAGTCAGGAATGGGCCAAGAATTGAAAAATTCTGTTACTTAGTGCATTATTTATTATTATTGTATATTAAGCTAATTGTTTTTAATGACCAGATTATTAGATTAATTATTGTATGATTGTGTTAATTTTTCAAGAAATGATGATGACCACGAGTACAGACTCTAACTAATATCCATGAGCCACAGCATTCATTAAAAGATGCTGTGGCTCATGGACAATTAATATAACGAATTAAAAAGCACACGCGTTGTCATCCAAGAGGATTACGATAAATTGCGTCATGACTAGTTAGGGAGACACCAGCTCCCTACACTTACTTACTTAAATTAATTTTATGCTGGTATCCTGTGAGAGAGTGGAGCCAACCCATTCGCACTGCAGCCAAAATATATCTGCGGTATGTTTACTACGTAAGAAAATAATAAGGAAAAATAAATATACACAAGATAAAAAGACCATGAAATAAATAGATTTACTACGTGTATCCTATCCTACGTGTTTATTTGGTGTTTCCGTCAAATAGTTGATATACCCTGTATTTATGAACGCTATTACTGTATAAAGCGGATTTAACAGGGAAATATAGGGAAGTATAAGATGAGAGACGAGTACGCAGTCCACCTGATGATAAGTGGGTACTGTGGCCCATAGATATCTACATTTGTCCTCAACTAAGAATCAAAAAGCAGATTCGTTGTCACCCTTGAGGGCTAAGATGGAATGCCTCGTTTCCAGTAGAAAGGGTCTCCGAATCTCTTACACTCACCATACGAAACACAGCACTATCAAGCTGCTATTTCACTCTGGGATATTAACAAGTAGGTAATTAAATTAATACTTAAAACCTAGAACGAATTCTCGAAATGCAACTGCACCAATATATTAGTAACTTAAAACTGGTTATTCCGTATATCAAGAATTGATACTCGGAAATGTACGAGTGGACAATATGAATGCACTTTTATTTTTTCTTCCGACTTTTTATTCCAAATACAGTTCAACACATACACCTTACTTATTAATTAATTTTTAAAAACCACAAACTTAATCTTTAAAAATATTGCGTATTTCTGTTACCGTTACCGTTATAGCCTATTAAAGCCCACAGATCCAAATCCCAGTTAAACTTCCTCGTTTTAAATATTATTATTACGTCATTATAAATTCTACAATATGTCCAGGCCAACACTAATTTCATTATTGAATAAGATATCTGAACAAATTCGTCACTTTTAATGTACATTTGCAATCGTTTTCTAAATTTCTTTTCTACAACAGATGTGTTAGCAGTTCAAAAATGTAACAATTGGACGTGTGTCTTTAACTTCATTTTAAATTATTTTATATAAATATTAATGAATCTGTAAACCAGTGAGGTACTCCTTTTATTTCAGCATTGACCTTGTGTATATTTAGTATTTTGTAAGTATTTTAGTATTAGTAATGTCTACTAAGTATCTTGAACCAATTTCTATCATGTTTCTATAAATGACTGTACACAGCCGAAGGAGAAAATCGAAAAAAAATTAATTCCAAATATCCACTCTATCTGGAGCGGATAGATAAACAAGCGTTTCCGAGTATCCACTTCAGGGTGGATTTTTATGGTGGAGAAACGGAAAACCCCTTAAAACTGCCATAACATTTTGTTTGTATTTTGATGATGATAGATGCTCTCACGTCATGACAAGAAAATTTCTCGGCGTTGACAATTTTGAAGTACTGCGCTGACCAACTCAATTGTACTAATAATTTATTACTCAAGTCGGGTAATTGACAAAAATTTAAGAATTGTAATAATAGAATACTTGAATCTGCAAATAGTTCCTCCTATTGATCAATTTGTTCGAGGTGTTAGATTGCATATGTGTGAGGTGCGGGACGCGCCGCGGTCGTATCTCCGTTAGGGGACGTCTCCGGAAGTTGATGTGCTCAATGAAATTGATTTGACGTGATCCTACCGGTCCGGTCACTGTTCTGGTTACTCAATCACGTACAGTAAATCACTACGATGCGTTCCTGTATATGTATAATATTATGTCCGTGATGCAAAGTACTAAAGGAAAGAGATGGGTAATAAAACAAGAAAGATATCAATGTCGGAAATCAGCAGTGTGATAGTTAGTATGATTTGAAAATTGAGACTGAAATTTATTTTTTTACCTTTTTTATTTCTTTAGTAAACGCAATTCCCTTTTAAATGTTTAAGATTTTTAGGATTTCAGAAAACACTACAAACATTATATCACATACCTAATCGGTGGTAGAGGCTAAGTAAAAGTTCATCTACAGTTATGTTCCGGTATAAAGGGTAGAGAATGCAAGTATGTTAGTATAATTAGAACTACCACTACTAAGAGGCACTTTATTTTATTAGAGTATGGAGCCTTTTTTGTTTGAAGTTGTAGCTGGTGTTTACATTGACTTCTCTTGCCTAGAATCGGAAGGGCTTAGTAGTTGGGTTTTAGTCACACACGCTGAACTAAAAGAAAAACACATGGTTAGCCTGAAGTTGGCTTGATAATCCCACTACGAAAGTACGTTAGTGAACTGAGTTGAGAGGGTGGTTTTCCCACTTTACCCGTTGCAGCCAATGTGAAGCCGTGGAGGAGAAGGAATCAATCAGCATTTAGTGCAAATGGTATCTATACATACCAGCGTATAGATAAGTGCCACTTGCACTATCCTTAGCGACTGTTGCAGGGCCGGTCCACCGTCACAAAGGCCGGTTCATAAGAGCGCATCATTCCTCGCTCCATGGTTTTCTCGAATAGTAACAGACTCAGGCGTATGTTTGCGTAGGCTTGATGGAGGAGGGGGATTCGTTGCCCAGGTAGAAATCGGGGGGGGGGGGGACAAAGAGTCAAAGCATTCAAGTTCTCTGCCAAAATGTGTGTGCCAATATATCATGGTATTTTAGTTTGTAGTACGATACAACTTGGCCTATGAAAGAGGCGAAAATGCTGCATTTTTGCATGAAAAAGGTGTCATTAAAATTAAATATACATAAAGAGACTACTTAAAAGAAATAATAAATATTTTAAGTGCAAGCACTTTTCGATTAATGTAACGGCGACAAACCGGCACACAGTCCACTTGATGGTAAGGTGAATGCTTATAGACATTTACATTTACTTTTGATTAATAATCAAAATCTAGTTACATTGTTTAGTCTTATGGAACCTAACAGAATTTACCGTTACCAGTAAAACGATGTACGGTCTGAACACCATATAAAAGACAGCAGAATTATGTTGTTGTGTTTATATTTATTTTATAAAAACGTGTTCCTTCCCCGGTCGATGGAACTCATTCGCGACGCATACAGCAGCAGCGTGGTCTTAGCACAAAAAAAAACTCTTTATTTGTCATTTAGTTCTTAGATGACATCAGTCCCATTGTTCAAAACAATTGAAAGCATATTTTTTATGAGGATATAACGTCTTCTCAAAGACCAATGTTACTTTGGAACAAGAAACTGACATTGTTTTCCGCTAATCCATAGCCGTTAATTGAGAGGAGCGTTATGTCCATTGATTGTCTCTCAGACATAATACTAATAGACCTGTGCCCTGTTGGAAATGTTTCTTCATTTTACAATAAGAGTAATGACTTCAATGATGTCATGTTTATTAACGAAATTTGGACACACACTATCAGAGTACTCGACATGAATATTTAATGAAATTTGTAATGGTTATAACAAGTTTTTGAACTTTAAATCTAGAGAAAACTTATTTATCAGTTCGAACATCATGTTAATTTTGTATTATCATATTGACTATATTTGAACAATAACAGTTATATAATGATTTCTTAAATTTACTCGAACACTACCTACGTACTGAAAAAAACTATTCATACAGAATTTTTTAATTTAGTGTTTAGTGTTCGAGTAAATTTATGGTTTCGTACTATCATATGTCAATGGAGTTAGGATGGAGATAAGGTTGTTTAACCATTCGAAATCCTAAAATACATTGGTCACAATATGTACATAAAAAAGATCCATACGAACCGCTGTTTAAACGGTAAATCACGCCATCACAGTTAGCTACTGTGAGCAAATTTTTGTTACAGAGAGCACAAGAGTTCTGTGCCAGCAAACACATGGGTGCCGAACTTCAGAATGTCAAGCAAGTTCCGCTCGCAAAAAAGCTTCGGGTCCCGCGCCTACGTCACTGTGACCGAGTGACGCCGGCCACGGTCGAGTGTGTGCCTACCGTATTACCATATTTCAAAGATGTCACTAATAAGATCACCTACATCTCGAAGCGAGCTTCCATTAAAACACACTACAAGCCGCCGAAGAAGATTAGTCAATTTTTTAAAAAAATAATTAAAAACACAAAAACAAAAATAATTTTACATAAAAATACTAAAAATAGTGATGTACATTCTGTGAATACTAGGAACAAGCACAAGTTAGTAATAACTGTTACTCGACTCCAAAGAGTCAGTAATTCCTTCATGGGGTAATGTATATATGCTTCTACAACAAGCCCCTAAATATTTATACTGTATCTATAAAAGGTTTAAAATATTTATTAAGCAAAAATTGTTCAGTAAAGGTTATCTAACTAAAGCGTAGTTGATTGATAATAACCCCTGTTTCTAATGTCTTCATACCAATTGTATAAAATAATTTATTGTAAATTGATTTTATTTAAAAAAGAAAGTACCGCAGGGTTTCTTGCTGGTGATTCTATTCTATTCAATTCCATTGGGAGGTCTATGTTCAGCTGTGGACTTTAGGTAGGCAGTTATGGTTATATTATGGTTATATATTATGGTTATGGTATTAAAAACTAAGTTGATTCTGAGTTGAACTCAACGCGCCATCTACCAGAAGGCCACAGTAATGTCTGGTGGACCAGCTATGTAACACATATACTCACAAAATATCCTCCTAGTCAGTAACTGCCTTTATAAATGCGGATGCAGCGTAGGCGTACCTACTATTTTATTGAACGTTACTTCCGTTCGGAAAAGATCAGAGTTATCAACAATTCGCGCCAAAAGATGTTTTTCTTCAAAAACCGGACAACATAGACCAGCAAATGAGGTTTTAGTATAAACTTAATATATTTAGACAGTCGTCCGTTCCGGGAATCGATTCTCGACAATTTTAGTGTGATTTCGATACCGATATTCGATCATAACTGAGCATGCAGTTATATAAGTACATACTTACTTTCACCAAAAAAATTGACTTACTGTAATTATAAATAATTATAGGTAAGGTAAGCAATATAATGGTCATTGTTCTAACCATAAGGTATTTAGGATTACAGGACATACTAAATTTTGCAACGGAAAAAACGTTCTCTATTAAATCAGTCTACACGGTCGATGCTCCATCAGTCTGCAGAAGTGTTTTTGTATTCGCAAAAATATACTTTGTATGTGACATAACTACAAATTAAATGTTTTTTGCATTTTTTCCTTTATTTGTATTGAGGCCTTGCTTCTTGCCAAATTTCATGATTCTAGGTCAACGGGAAGTACCATGTAGGTTTTGATAACAGTTATATAACTACTAAGTTTCAATTTTTGGATTTTTTCCTTTGATTTTGCTATGAGACCTTGCTTTTTAGATCTACAAATAAAATGAACAACGGACATAAAGAAAAGTTTGAACTTGTTTCCATTATCGCACGTAGCTCTGTCCTCATGTAATGTTTTTAATTTCCCCTGGAAATGAGCACACATTCCTTATATAATAACTAATTCCCTTTCATAATGCGTAACAAATTATACCTATGTGTTTTCCTTTTTTAGTTAATAATTATTATACCTTTGACCGCGGCATCGTCCACGTAATATTCTGTATTCACGTAGAGACTTTCCCGTTGAATCGAATGGTTATTCAGCCGAAAAGTGACTCTAATACGTAAGCAATTAGTCAAATGTGTGATTTATGACCAAAAAATGTAAAAAGTATTTTTAATCGCTGATTACTCCCATGATATTTCGTCTTTCCTCCCGGATATTCCCGTTGAATCTAATAGATTGAGGTGTATACGGTGATAAATTACAAAATGTGTACGCAAGCAGACGTCGATTTGTCGTATATTTATAATAACGCTCATAAATTTGCTATCCATGTCGTAGCCAATTAGATTAATTAGCCTTTTAGTTAACAGTCCACTCTTTTTAAAAAACGGCGCCGTTCAACAACCGGCCTGAATGATATTCAGACGATGCGTCTGAATATCATTCAGGCCGGTAGTTTGACGGCGGATTCCCTTAGATAAAAATTTAAAACAATGAATAACTATGGCCACTCAATATACTTACGATAATTTAATGTATGTACACAAAAACAAAAATAGTTTTATTAAAAATAGTGATGTACATTCTGTTAATACTAGTAGCAAGCACAAGTTAGTACCAGTTACTCGACTCCAAAAAGTCAGTGATTCTTTCATGGGGCAATGAATACGCTTCTACAACAAAGTCCCAGAAAATATGCAGACCTTATCTATCACATATTTTTTAATATCAACTACAGTAGGTTAGGGCATGGTTGGGGTGGCCTTTAGGCCACCCTAAAGCCGCAAGACGTGGTGATTATGAAGAGGGGGAGGACAAATTTCCATTAGTAAAATTTTAAAGGCCGACGGATGGATGCATAATATTCAATTAAACTTAAAGCTATAGTGATTTTGTAGCAGTAAACGGAAATAGGTACATATTAAAACGATAAGGTCGTCTGGTTTATGTATGGAAATAACCTAGACTCATTGGGACCCTAACTTGTTGACCTTATGTCGTGGACTATAATAACACTCGACATTGATAAATGTTACTAAAATTAAAGAATTGTTATAACTTCATATTAAGTTTTATTAATTTCATTATTGTACCGTGTAGTGCTGAAGAGCGTTTGAGTTGAGTAGAAATAACTTAGAATGCTTTGTAGCATTCAGTCGACCCGGGATCATCCTAGACTCACTCACCTGTCTTACTTAGCAGAAGCTAGTAAAATAATTGCATTACCCTTCGCATGCAATAAAGTAGTACACATCACATAGAAATATGTCAAAAACTATGTACATGTTTTTTCTTTAGCATTAAGCTGCTATTGAATAAAACTATTTATACGGATTTTATCGTGTTTAATTAACTTATTTTAACCAATTTTTATTTCGCGTGTTTTCGGGTGCTTTACATCACCCATGGTCACGGAGGGGACTGAGATGTTTGTTATATTAACAACATTAATTTAATCTTCATTTATATAAATGCGATCTTAAAAATATAAATTTCATTCATTTATGTAAAGATAATATTAAAACTTTATATGTTCAAAGAAACAGTGTAATAATAATAAAACTTATGTGTATACTTATCATAATCCACGCAAATAATTAAAAAAAATTAATTAATGTGACGGCATTTGATTTGAGATCTTTCTATCTGGCCACAAAGCTATTGGTTGACGCTATGTCTCCGGAGAGATTGTTTGCCTCTAGTAACTCTTAAGATTTCTTAAAGGCACCGGCATCGAGTTGGAGTAATGTTTTGAACAGAGTATTTCCAAGTTTGAAAGAAAAAAAAGAAATGAATTTACAAATTGTAACATTATTTATGGACAGATTAGTCAAATGTCTGTATGTGCGTTTCTATGTCCGCCCGTAACTCCTAAGTAGTTGCCATATTTTGAAAATATTTTAATTTTCAATCGATGTATTGTCATAATTTAATCAACATAAAATATAGTGATCATAAACTCGCTACCTAAAAATGATAATCAAATGTATCGTGTATAGTACGAGCATCACATAAATGGATTTAAAGATTTTTAATATTATATAATAATTTGACTGCCTCGTTGGTCTAGTGGTTGTAGTGGCGCGACTACTGATCATGAGGGTCTGCGTTCGAATCACGGATTGGGCGATAAAATTAATCACCGAGTTTTTCCGTCAAGAAATTCTCAATAGCTGCCCGGAGTCAGGAAGTTGGCGGTATATCACCCCCGTGCTTCGGAAGTCACGCAAAGCCGTTCGTCCTGCGCCGGATCTCTCTCCCGGTCGTGTCGGTTTGAATATGAGAGTGAGGGAATAGAGAGCGCACCTCTGCTTGCGCATACACTTGGGCACTATATTCCTGTACTGCGCCTATGGCTAGTCTCCGTTGAGGCTGGCCGCTGTGACCGAAATAGACCCATTTTGGCACAAACAGGTACAGGCAGAGAAGTAATTCGCTGCCCTCTTTGCATGGAGGTTTTTACTGAGCCTCCAGATGAAGACTGGATCCAGTGCGGTCGATGCGAGGCTTGGTGGCATACGAGTGCACCGACTACCTTGGTTTTGGAAATTTTAAATGTGATAATTTTTTATAAGCGCACTCTTAGCTTGTATAGATGGTTATAAGTGCGCACTCTTTAGAATGCTTCTATTTAAGAGTCCACATGAGATAAACTTTAGTTTTAAACAATTTAATTATTTTTTAAGTAATTTTAGTCCGTATTGATATTTGAAACAGTTTTCTTAAAGAACCAAAGAAGAACATAAACATAATACTAATCATTTTTTTTTATAAACACTCACGCCTGTCACCCAGAGGGGTAGGCAGAGACTACGGACTTCCATTTGGCACGATCCTGACATACCTCTTTCGCCTCTTTTACATCCATATATCTACGCATACATGCTCGTCGGTTAAGGGTACTTCTAACGTGGCCCATTTTCAAAATATCGCCAATTTGGTCGATAAACTTTTTCCTAGGGCGTCCCTTCCCGACTCGGCCGTTCACATCTGCCATATAAATTTGCTTTGTCACTCTTTCCTCATTCATTCTTTCCACATGACCAAACCACCGAAGCATTCCTTTCTTAATCCTGGTCACAACATCATCTTGCATACCACATTTATCTCTTATCACGCAATTTCTTACCCTGTCATTCAGATTCAACCCTAGCATATTCCTTAAAGACCGCATTTCTACAGCATTTATTCTACTTTCGTGCTTCTTCTGCCAATACTAATCATGTAATTCGAAAACTGATTTAAAAAAATATAAATTTTAAAAACTGCGCACTCTTTGCTTTCTTTACCCTACTTGGCGTAAAATAGCTTGGATATTCTAGGTGTAAAACATTAATTAAGCAAATAGGTTAAAATACCTATATAATGTAGATTGTCGACGAAAGGCACTGTCAAAGGTGTGTCTAATATTTCTTTGTGTTCGAGTAGCGGAATGTATTTGATTCATATTAAGATCTAAAAATGTACCGTATTAATTTCCTGCTTTCCTTGTATGTATAAATGTTTTCCTTATGTGTTAAATTTTATTTAAATATGACTCAATATGGAAGGCTATCGTGAAGAATTAAAGGTTAATGCGCAGTGATTTTCTAAGATGCACAATAATATTATTTATTATTTAATATGCGTATTCTGCGTACCGTAGTTCACCCCGGTCGAGCCGTCACATTTGTGCAGCAACCACAATATAACTGCAGCATGGCTCCACCAAGTTTAAAAACCTTCTTCATTATTGATTACTTTACAATTTAATAAAAAATTGACATTATTTTTGTTTGTATTGACATTAGTTTTGTTATATTATTTATACTTTAATTATTTCCACATATTATTATCATTTTAAGGTTCATTATCATAATAAAAGCATGTCAAAAGGTAACAATTAAACGTAGCCTGTCTACGCTGTCTGTTAACGCAGAATGCCTCATAAGGAGGATGTTTGACAAACGGGTTGGCAAATGATATTTTTTTTATTTTTTGATATCTGAAAGGCGATTCTGCTCATCTCCTGTTTTATTTGCTTCTAGTGTTACCTCATTTTCCCTCCATGGATTTTGCCATGGGTTAGGGAATACTTTGACATGATGAATGAATGATTGAATTTGAAAATTGAATAATAATTTATTTTAAATATTTATATTAATATTTTAAACTGTGTGTTATGTATAGTACCTCTGTCAATCTATTTATTACTTTATTTATTATTAATTTCACATCTTCCTAAAAATGTACAAAATAGGTAAAAATGGATATCATATGCTATAATCAGTCTTATTACCAACAGCTATTACTTGAGGTAAACGATCGAAGGACAAGATTGCAAGAAGAATTCATACCGTATGTTGTGTCAGTGTAAACCTAAAAAATAATGATAGAAAAAGATACACACGCATATGTATACACCTAGTATGGCCATATTTTCTGTTACACATTAGAAGGCATATTTTTTACAAAAACCGAGTAGAAATTAAAAAAAATCTTATATGTACACGTAGAAGACCAGTCAGACGAGACGGCACGTACTGTCTGGGACTGTGGCCCATAGACATCCACATTTATCCTCGTTTAAAAATAAAAACGCAGATGCATTGTCACCCATGAGGACTTTGATGGAATACCTCGTTTCCATTAAAAAAGAGTCTCTGGATCTCTACACTCACCATGCGAAACACAGCAACATTAAGCTGCTATTTTACGCTCGTACTCTGTGAGGTTATGGTTCTTCCCCGGTCGAGCCAACCCATTAGTGCTACAACTATAATATAGCAGCAGCGTGGGTTACCACGTCGAAAAATACGACTTTGTGGAAAGCAATAACTGAAATTCTGTTTTCTTTAATGCTCATCTCCGTAATGTAATTTAACAATCACGTAAAATGTTATATAATATAGCCGCAAATCGAACGAGGTTTTTCACACAGTAAACGCATTTCCAATTTCAAAATTCGGAAAAACAGAATCCAATAAACTTTTAAAATTCAAACATAATTTGTGGTCACACATGTCAGACACGTCTTGTTGCACCTTATTACTATTTCTGACAAAAGAGTTATTAATAATTATGTTGTCCCTGTTGTCAATTTTTCACACGCTTTATATTAGAAGTTGTGTGTAGGTACACATATGCATGTTTGTTTTCACTCACATCCAGACGTCTGAATTTTCTGAAATTTTGCAGACGTTTTAAAACCTATGACAATAAAATAACTACCTGAATAAACATATGACTATGACCTAGTTCGTCATACTAGAACTAATACTGCGTGTAGTCACACATTAAAAACACACATTCCTTCACTCCCCCTCCACACTTCATCATAAGCATCGTGTGTTTTACAGACCACATTGCCTGATTAAACTTTTTAAATTATAACAATATAGCGATATGATGACAATAATAAGGGAAAATAGAAGTATTTCACTGAGCAAAAAATATTATAGTGACATAAATAGCACATTAAACATAAGAGTAATGACAATAGATTCAGATTCGGAAACGGTAAATTTGTGTTCAGTAAGCCGATGCTTTGACCACAAAATCTAGGCTCTCCTCTAGCGCATACATGGTAGTAAATATTGTTTGCGTGTTAAATAGAGATTATTCTGTTAGAAATGAACTTTCAAGCAACAACTAAACCACAACATCGTTCCTTCGGAGGTGGGGATTGCGTAATGAGTGCAAGTGCATAGTGTTCATGCATGCTAAGTGTTATGATGAAGCCATTATTGTTGCACGCGCCATGACAATAGCATTTAATTCTGCATATCAACTTTAATTACCTGCAAGGTTTCATATTACAGCTATTTATAGCCCTAAGACAATTTTAGCAATTGTACGAAATCGAAAGAAAAAAATGGTTATAGAGGATGGTGCGAGCCAGTTCATCTAGAATCGTATGTCAAAACTAATTAATTTCATCAACACAAGCGATTTATAACACTGATTAATAGTAGTCATTGTTTTTGTTTTTTGCATAGCCATCATCTTGGATTTCATATTTCATTTATTTATTATCACTTTAATCATAACTAGTATATTATATTTAGTAAAGCAAAATACATGCTGCTTAAATCTCAAGTCACGATATCATAAAAATACAAAGCGAATTTTTTCACGGCAGCCAGTCTCAACGGAGTCTAGCCAACTGCGATGAATTATGGTATAATGGTACAAGAGTGCGCAAGCGCAGGGGTTGTCTACTAATTACTCTCAACTTCCTAACTGCAAGCTGCTAAAATACTGCTGACTAAAATACCCATTAACTGATTCTGGCGCGACGCGGGTTTTGAACCGGGAACCACATAATAAGCAGTCGCGCTTATGAATTCTAGATCAACGAAGTAGCCATGTAAATGTAAGCGTGTAATGTATTTTTTACATAAGATTCCAGTTTGAATATAAATAATTTTAAGATTGAAACTATTGATACAAAAATGTTGAATTCACTAATCATATAATGAAATTTTATTAAAATTGTAGGTAATTATATGCATAAGGTACCTTTCATACACGCATTATTGTAGCAGGCCTACGTTTAGAGATGGATTTGTAATAAATAGTGATACATCACGAGTGTCCTTTAAATACTGTACATATTTGCTTTAACAGAATAATCTGCCTATGCTTGAAACCTTTACTGACGAGGTAACGAAGAATTATGCTAAATTATACAATTTTAGTACTTACTTACTAACTGTTAGGCCTATTGAATGTAAATAATGTCAAATAAATACATTGATATTAATCAATAGATAACAATATCACAATATCAATCAATTAATAATTGTGTTTTAAGATTAAGTAACAGAGCTCATTAAAGATTAAAGGGTATTGCAAAGACTTATTTCATCGATAATAATAATTACCAATGAAATAAGTCTTGCTAAAGCTGCTGCCAAAGCCATAACGACCTACTTATGACCCTATACTGAGATGCGAATAAATATCTTGTTGAAAGTCACATGTAAACACTTGAACTGTAGATGATTCGTCAAGGATAATGTTCTTAGACGAGTCCTGATTCAAGTTACAAAAGTATGATGGAAGCCAAATATTATATAGCGGATCAGAAAAGCGATTAAATTTATATAAAGGAAAGGACAACAAGCTTCGGGTCCTGCGCCTACGTCACAGTGACCGAGTGAAGCCGGCCACAGTCGAGCGTGTGGCTGCTGTACTACCATATGTCAGAGGTGTCACAGACAAGATTGGCTATATCTTGAAGCGAGCTTCTATTAGAATATTCTACAAGCCGCCGAAGAAGATTAGTCAGTTCCTACCATCCGTCAAGTGTCATATTCCTCTACAAGATGCAGGAGTGTACAAGCTTGATTGTGAATGTGGTCTCTCTTATATAGGACAAATAAAAAGATCAATTAGAACCCGCGTAAAAGAACATATAGCTGATGTGAAGCATCAACGTTCCGGGAAGTCTGCAGTTTGTGATCATATCCTAGATGGCCCCAACCATTACATCAGATTTGATAGACCACAAATCCTCGTGAAAGAACACCGATTCCTACCAAGGATGATACGTGAGGCTATTGAAATTAAAAACATCCTAATTTCAATAGAGAAGGAGGCTGGGTACTACCACCTGCTTGGGATCCTATAATCAATAAAATTAAAACTAAACCCAAGCATACCACTGCAAGACCTCAGGACATAGTCAGTTCATTTTGCATAGATCGGACCACAAACAATAATTAAAAAAGCTGAAGGTACTCCGGGTTTAACAATGACATCGGGACGTCAGTCATCTCAGTCCCCCGTGACCATGGGTGCTGGAAAGCGCCCGAAACGTGGGGAATTAAAAATAAAAGTAATTAAAAGCAAAAATAAACGCGATAAAATCCGTAAAAGTAGTTTTAATCATGCATAATTATCATTATTAGAGGAGCGTTTCATCCGTAGATTTTTAATACAAGATACGGTTTACATACGTATAGTTATAGGCAATCTACATACTTTCGAAATTAGCTTTTAAGTTAGACCTTTTATTAGATACCAAATACGATATTATAATCATCATTTTTTTGGTTGTACTTAAGGTCCGCATAACGCTCCATATTGGAATTTATGTGACGTCATATAGCCTATATACTGAGACAGCGTTAACTATCACATATTTGTCGCAATGGTATGGCGAATAGTTTTGAAGATCTAAGAAGCAGATGAACATACATGATACATATTATGCTCAGATCATACCCCTACTGTAGTTTTACGGTAGGTAAAAATGACACTAAACTCTTAAAAGATATATTATAAGGAATCTTAAATGAGTATGCCGATTTCAATTTGGGTAATGATGGTGTTTTATGCATGACAGTGCTTGTCCTAATATCGCTGAAATAGTGCTTAACTTCCTTCGTGGTGCAAGTATGATGCCCCAACGTCAACCTATTGAATACGCTTGGATCCTAATCATCGTAGGAATATGAGTGAAACGACGTAATCAATTTCCAATCACACTTCGCACGATTATTCCCCAACATCAATTTAGAAATCTGGTTTACAGTATGTCGATTAGCATATCAGCCGTATTGGCAGCATACGGAGGCAATAAATTACAAGTACTTAAAAGCATAAAAATGAATTGTTTTACAAAGGCTGCCATTTATTGTTCAGCAATTAAATTAATATTTTTTTTGTGTTTCTTTGATACCCAAGTTATAACTTTTATGAATATTGAATGAATCAAATTTTACGGATTAGAAGCCTATGGCACAGATATTTAACCCGGCAAGCATGAGGTTAAAAAAAGTTACATAGAGAATGTGGCAGGGTGGGACATACCCATAATTTAATGTACCATATTTAAGTTCTTATTATGCCATCTTCCGGCAGGTGCGCACAGTGTGCGGCCTGTCAAGGGTGAAGGTAGAGCCCCCACATAGGCCCGGTTTCCCGGCGCAGTGCCACCGCTGCCAACTTTATGGTCACGCGGCGGCCAACTGCTCCGCCCCACCCAGGTGCGTGAAGTGCCTGGAACCACACAACACGAAAGAGTGTCCCCGGCCCAAAGACGCCGAATCCCCGCCCGCCTGTGTCCTGTGCAACCAGACAGGACACCCGGCCAACTACAAGGGTTGCCCACGCGCACCTCAACCTCGCCCCAGTAGGCAAGCTCCACCGCCGGTGAATGACCGCTCATTCCCGGCCCTCCAACAACGGCCCCGTCAGGGCCCTTCTCAGCCTATCCAGGGCTTCACTCGACCCTCTCAGGGTCCCCCTAGGCCCCTCAGGGTCCCCCTAGACCCCTCAGGGCCCCCCTAGGCCCCATCAGGGCATAATTCAGTCCCCTCCGGGCTTCTCCAAGCCAATGCAGCCCCCAGTCTTTCCCTGGGGGCCCAAAAAGGCAGACCCACCGCGGACAACCTCGTACGCACATGAGGCAGAGCCCACACCCGACGACTACAACACGCTATATTCCGCTATTAGGAATATTGATGTTAGGGAGATCACCGTGATAGCACGCAAACTGCGCGCGGCGAAGTCCCCTCAAGAACGTTGTTGTGCTCTGCAAGAGCGAGGAGTCGCTCTTGCAGAGCACAACAATCTTCTGCTAGCGTTGTAAGTTAAGTTAACTTAATTAACTTAACTTAAATGACTGAGCAAATTACCTTACCAAGATCTCACGGTCGTATCAAACTTATGGGTTTATCGCTTGTATCATTTAATATTCGCGGCTTGCGAAATAACCTACCAGAGCTTAAGCTCTTTCTTCGGAATCGTGAAGTCGATTTCCTCCTCCTACAGGAAACTAATCTCAAAACCAAGGACGCTAAAGGCCTTTCTATTAAAAATTTTCTCTTCTTCGTAACGACAGACCCGACCGTCGAGGCGGCGGAACGGCCATCTATTACAAGAAGACACTTCATTGCTCGCCCATTTCTACTCCGCAGCTTACCAACATGGAAGCCACGGTATGCAGGATAGCTATGACTGGACATCAGTCCATCCTCATAGCCTCCTGTTACATCCCTTCAGGAACCCAGCCCCTCAAAAAATATTTTGAGGCTATTTTATCTTTAGGCAATTCAGTCATTATGTTTGGAGATTTTAACTCTAAGCATACTGAATGGACATGCCGTACTACATCCCATAGCGGCAAGTTACTGCTCGATATCACGCAGTCTCTTGATATTACCGTCCATAGTCCCTGTTGGCGACGCATTGTTTTGTATGTAATATTTATTATACATTTCCTAATATGTTGTATCTTAGGTTAAGGTAGTAACGGTTATTTTATAAAATATGTGTAGGTAGGCTTGTATGTATTTGCAATATTATCCCTAAGGTAGATAAGAGTGAGCGATTCCCGCTAGCATTTCTTGGCAGTCAGTCGTCGCCGCAGTCTCCGCTGGTGTGCACATACATACGTTTAAGTCGTCCCGCGCTTTGAAGAATCTAACGGTCAATTTGTATTTTCACCGTGTGGCGCAATAAACACTTTATGTAACCAGCACGAGTTCTTGATTGGCTATCGATCCACTTCAGTGGTCACTTCGGCCGGATCATAAATTGTAATGTTATACAGTCCACCGCGAATAATGACAAAAACTCGTGCTACAAGAAGGAAGGAGTTGGAAGGCACACAAGACCAGGGACAGTCAACGGCTCCGCAACACCCATATGAGGTTGAAAACAAACGGGATATAGAAAGTGACTCAAAGCCAAAGAGTTTGCCTGCTAAACCTTCGGCATCGTTGAAGTCCATACATTCAACATCATCGTCAGTACGTGCTCAGAGAAAAAAATTAGAGCTAGAAGCAGCGGAAGCAAAAGCACGTATACAAATGGAACTTATTGATAAAAAGCTTGAGGCTGATCTAGTCGATTTGGAACACAGTTCACGCTCATCGAGGTCGCTCACCAACGAGGAAGTTGAGAAGTGGTTGGAGCGCAGTCAACAGCCTGAACATCCTGCCCCCGAGAATGGATTTACAAAGGGTGGGCCAAGTGCGCCGGCAGCAGGTGACGCCGCCGCCGGTAACGATAATGGTACAGTGCAAATGTTGGCCAGCGCACTCAAGAATTTAGCCGCTGCCTCAACATCTCAGCAGAATAATGGTAATTTATTGAGCCGCAAGATTTACCAATGTTTAGTGGTGACCCTATGGACTGGTTACAATTCAAGTTGGCATACGAAGAATCCACACAGGTATGTAACTTCAGCCCTAAAGAAAATTTATGGCGCCTACGAAAATGTCTTCGTGGGCAGGCAAAAGAAGCAGTTACGGCTCTTCTTATCACAGCTTCATCACCTGATATAGTGATGTCAACTTTAGAGTTGCAGTTTGATAATTCAGACATCATCATAACTAGAATCATGCAGGATATAAGGAAGCTACAGCCCATATCACCTGATTACCATAAAGATATTGTGCCATTTTCTATTAAAGTAAAAAATTACGTCGCGGCTGTACGCGCATTAAACAGACACGAATATCTTCAAGATACAAGCGTCACTACAATAATATTAAGTAAGTTACCTACAGTACTTATTTCTAAATGGGCAGACTATAGTTATGCATTTATTGCCGGCGGCGTTAAGGCGAAACTGGATATTCTGTCAGAGTTTTTAAATGAAGAAGCCGTAAAAATTTCTACATCTTCGGTGCAGTTAATCAGCAATGTTCACAACATTAATAAATTTAAATATTCTGAACGCTCGCATAATACATTGTTAGTGAATAGTGAACAAAATAAAATCGCTATGAAGTGTCAATACTGCAAAAAATCTCCGCATAAATTAACAGAATGTAAACAATTCAAACGGTCACTACGCAAGGACAGATGGCGGTATGTAAAACGTTACGGTATCTGTTACAAGTGTTTATTATCGCGCCATAATAGGGATACGTGCCCAGCGCCGGTGTGTGACACGGACAACTGCGGAGAAGCACATCATCGGTTGTTACACTATTCGGTAAACAAGGAACAAACTGTAAGTAACTGTGAAAATCCTAACTTAGTGCCTGAGTTTGAGAATGTAAGCCAATCCGAAACGATTACAAATATTAATACAAATTGTAAAGCGTTATTAAAAGTAGTCCCTGTGAAAATTCACGGTCCGAACGGAACAATTAGGGCAAGTGCGCTGTTGGACGATGGTTCGACGATATCGTTAATAAGCAGCGCGCTCGCTAAGCGCGTTGGACTCAGCGGCCAGCGCCAAACGATGCGCGTGAGTGGCGCGTTCGATTCTAGTGAATTAGTGTGTGAATCGACTGTAATGAACTTTAAGATATCTAATTGCAATGGCGATGTGTATACTTTAATTGCACGTAGTGTAGATAAACTTAATTTGCCTAAATATAACAATTTTTCTAGAATTAATTGTAATAAATTTAAGCACCTTTGTAATATTAAAGATCAACTTTGTAATGTTTCTACTGCACCTGAATTGTTGATAGGCCAGGATAATTGTAATTTATTATTGCCCTTAAATGTAATTGTAGGTAAGGCTAACGAACCATGTGCGACCCTCACTCCGCTCGGTTGGTGTGTGCATGGACGTGTACCTGCTCATTTGGCTTCGGAGATGACCGGTCACATTAATTTACATCTTGGTGAGGTCTTGGAAGCAGCTCAGGTGGAACAGCGCATGTTGGCGGAACTCCATGATGAGGTACGTCGATCCTTTAACTTAGATTCGTTGGGGGTGTCACTACAGCCACGACAAAATAAAGAGGATGTCCAAGCGTGGTCACATCTGGAACGGACAGCGACCCTGGTTGAAGGCAGATGGCAAGTCGGCTTACCTTGGATCAATGAGAACAGTAAAATGCCTGAATCCTTCTCCAACGCCATGTTGAGGTTAAGTGGTGTCGAAAGGAAAATTAAATTAAATAGCGATTACGGGGAAAGGTATAGGGATAGGGTGGCTCACCTGTTGAATAATGGATATGCTGAGGTAGTGTCCAATCCAGCAGCTGCTCAAAATAGTCCCAAGACCTGGTATCTACCCCATTTCGGAGTCGACAACCCTAATAAGAAAAAGCTTCGTTTGGTCTTCGACGCGGCGGCCAAATCAAACGGATTGTCACTAAACGATTACCTACTTAAAGGTCCAGATCTATTAATGTCATTACTCGGGATCATGTTCCGCTTCCGGGAATATAAGGTGGCATTAACCGGAGACATAAAAGACATGTTCCTAAGAATAAAAATTCGTCCCGAAGACAGAAACGCTCTTCGTTTTCTTTGGAGAGACAACCCAAAAGATCCAATAAAAACATACGAAATGTCATCTTTAATTTTCGGTGCAAACTGTTCACCCTTTATTGCACAGTTTGTAAAGAATAAAAATGCAATGTGTTACGAGTCATCGTTCCCATCAGCTGTGGATGCGATTTGTAAACAACATTACATGGATGACTATATAGATAGTATGGAGGATGAACACACTGCAATGAAATTAGTACAAGATGTTTCTTTCATTCATAAACAAGGCGGTTTTGTTATCCGAAACTGGACAAGCAATAGCTTAGAGGTTTTAAACACCGTACCAAAAGAGTCTCTCGGTACAGCGGCCGTAAGGTTTAAAATCGGTCAGCACGAAGAGGGTGAGAGGACACTTGGATTGTTTTGGTATCCAGATAATGACACGTTAGGGTTTGATGTCTCGTTCAAGCGCATTCCGGAGAACATTAGCAGTGGTAAAACGCGGCCTACTAAGCGGGAGATGCTCAGAATAATTATGTCAATATTTGATGTATATGGAATTTTATCTCCAATCACTATAAAAGGAAAAATAATGTTACAGGAAACTTGGAAGGCTAACATTGGATGGGACGAAATAGTTTCAGACGCTATATACAAAAAATGGTGTGAATGGATGAAACAATTAAAATGGATAAATAATTTGCGCTTACCGAGATACTACCAAGCAGCCGCGAGTGGATGCGAAACGGCAATAGGATCGATGGCGGATACATGCGAGTCGCGGGCGCAACGGGCTGCCATCGGTTATAGCAACCTACAGTTACATATATTTTGCGATGCATCTACGCAAGCTATGTGCGCGGTAGCGTACTGGCGTTGGGTTCATAATAAGAAAATATATGTATCGTTTATAGCTAGCCGCTGTCGTGTAGCGCCGGTGAAGTTCGTTACGATTCCGCGCCTGGAACTTCAAGCCGCAGTACTTGCTGCTCGTTTATCGCGTACAATAATTACCGAACATAGAATCAAGCCTCAGAGGAAAATATTCTGGAGCGATTCTAGTACTGTCTTACATTGGATAAGGAACAATAATAAAAACTATAAGACATTCGTAGCTAACCGTTTAGGAGAAATTGACGAACTTACGAAAACAAATGAATGGAGATACATTCCTACGAAGTTAAATATAGCCGATGTTGCCACCCGGGAAGCAGTTAATTGCAATTCAATTACTACAGAGTGGCTCAATGGCCCAAAGTTTCTGCAAAGTTCTGAAAATGCGTGGCCCGTAGGATCTTTTATGCCCGAAGTATGCAGTTCGCAGTTGGAGTATGTGAGTACAATACAGGAACATTCTGTAGTAGACTTACCCGTGCCAGATCCAACTAGGTTCTCTTCTTGGCTTCGCCTGCTGAGGACTACCGCTTTAGTATTAATATTTATAAAAAGATGCAGAAGATTTACAAGTAACTGTCAGATCAATTGTACCGACATGGTGGAAGCTGAACGACTTCTGCTCAGATACGCTCAGCTGCAGTCTTTTCCGGAGGAGATAGCTGCAATTAAGAACAGAAAACCGTTAGAACGAGTCAGTAGGCTACACATCTTAGCTCCGTATCTTGACGATTATGGAATTTTGCGCGTTAGTGGCCGTATCGATGCTGCTGCTGATTTATCTCTGGAGATCAAGAGACCTATCATATTAGACGGACGGCATTCCATATCGCGACTAATCGTTAAGCATTACCACAAGAAGGCAGCGCACGGATTAAATGAGATGGTGGTAAACGAGCTAAAACAAAAATATTGGATCTTGAAGCTACGACCCACTGTACGTACCGTCGCATCCAGCTGCATGTTCTGTCGCATGCAAAGGGCTAAGCCAGAACCACCACGAATGGGGGACTTACCTCAGCCCAGATTGGACCACCATCAACGACCATTTACAAATTGTGGCGTTGATCTGTTCGGCCCACTCGATGTGACTATCGGACGAAGAAGAGAAAAGAGGTACGGAGTACTTTTCACTTGCCTCACCGTGCGTGCTGTTCACATAGAGGTGGTCAATTCTTTGACTACGGATTCTCTTATAATGGCATTAAGAAGAATGTCAGCACGTAGAGGTTGGCCCAAACATATCTTCTCTGACAATGGTACTAACCTCAGAGGTGCAAACATGGAGCTCTTAAAATCCATTAAGGAACTGGATGAGGTTGCATTGAAGGATCAAGCACTAAACTTCAGCACAGAATGGACGTTTATTCCACCTTCCAGTCCACACTGGGGTGGGGCTTGGGAGCGCCTTATACGGACTGTAAAAAATGCTCTAAAGGTCGTACTCAAGGAACGTGCACCTCGAGAAGAGGTCCTTATAACCTTGTTAGCTGAAGTCGAAAACTTAGTAAACAGTCGACCGCTCACTCATGTCTCCGTAGAGCCAGGAAGTAATGAGAGCTTAACTCCCAACCATTTCCTGCTGGGAACGTCCTCCAATTTGCCTACAATTGGGGTTTATGACGATTCAGACATCTACCTCAGGAAACAGTGGCGTATCGCACAACGCCTGGCGGACAAGTTTTGGGAGCGATGGGTTAAGGAGTTTCTGCCCGAGCTGTTACCAAGACGTAAATGGAATCGCGAACAAAGGTCTTTACAAATTGGGGATCTAGTCCTAGTCGTTAGTCCAGGTGAGCAGCGTGGCATATGGCAGCGCGGAGTGGTCGAAAGGGTTTTTCCTGGCAAAGACGGCAGGACTAGGGTGGTTCAAATAAAGACTCCATCCGGGACACTTGTACGTCCAGCAACACGCGTCGCCAGAATACCCATGGAAGATGAGTGTCGCTGAGGCGACACTGGGGTGGGGCGTGTTGGCGACGCATTGTTTTGTATGTAATATTTATTATACATTTCCTAATATGTTGTATCTTAGGTTAAGGTAGTAACGGTTATTTTATAAAATATGTGTAGGTAGGCTTGTATGTATTTGCAATATTATCCCTAAGGTAGATAAGAGTGAGCGATTCCCGCTAGCATTTCTTGGCAGTCAGTCGTCGCCGCAGTCTCCGCTGGTGTGCACATACATACGTTTAAGTCGTCCCGCGCTTTGAAGAATCTAACGGTCAATTTGTATTTTCACCGTGTGGCGCAATAAACACTTTATGTAACCAGCACGAGTTCTTGATTGGCTATCGATCCACTTCAGTCCCCTCGGTGTTACTCACTTTCCCGATAACACCGATCACGCCCCCGATGTACTAGATTTTGCGTTACTCCAAGGAGTTTCTCTCAACCACAGAGTAATCGAGACTCTAGACGATCTGGGATCCGATCACCGACCGGTATCCCTCATTCTTGGCCATCAGCCACCTCCCCCAACACATACGAAAACCTTCACTAACTGGAAGGGATTCAAGGAGTCCCTAGCTAAAGCTCTGGACTCACAGGACTCTACCATCTCCCTACCGTCGGACTTAGACAGTCCCGAAAAAATCGACACCGCGGTCGATTCACTCTCCACCCTCATTAAATCCTCCCTTAAGGATAACGAAAAGGTCGTCCCGGTTGCTAACAATAGTGGGCTTCCCCTACATATTAGCAACCTATTAAAAGCCAAAAAAGCTGCTTTCCGGAGAGCAGCAAAATATCCCACCCCCGAATATAGGCGCGCGGCAAATCGTCTTCAACGAGAACTCCGCTTCCGCCTCTCTGAATTTCGAGACCTCGAAAAGAGTGAACTCATGGAGAATATCTCTCCATCCCATACAGCGTACTATCAGATGGCCAGAGCCCTCCGCATAGACGCTATCACCCACACTCCCCCTCTCTCCCGTCCCGACGGCACGGTTGCCTTCGAGGACGAGGAAAAGGCTGAGTGCTTTGCAGATAGCATTGCCACTCAATGCTCGCCTAGCTCTCAACCCGTCGACCCCTCACACGTCCAGGCAGTGGAGGATGAGGTCCGCCGCCGGAACTCACCCACCACGACCTCCGAACCTATCTCTGTGTCCAATGATGAGATTTCATCCCTCATCAAAGGACTTAAGCCTAAAAAGGCTCCGGGCGCGGATGGCATCTCCAACCAAGCCCTGAAACACTTTCCTGAGCAGGTGTTAACCTTTTTATCTATTATCTTCAACGCCTGCTTCAACCTTAGTTACTTTCCCACTACGTGGAAAGAGGCAACTGTGATTGGAATTCCCAAGCCAGGCAAGCCTCTCAACCTCCCCTCCAGCCATCGACCCATTAGCCTCCTCAAGGCAATGGGCAAGCTCTTCGAAAGAGTCTCTTATCATTCCCCATCAATTCGGTTTCCGAGCCAAACACTCATGTCCCCAACAAGTTCACCGCATTGTGGAATATATCCTCAGCGGTTTCTATCCTCGACGTCATAAGACCATCGCGGTCTTCTTCGATATAGCCAAAGCTTTCTATAGAGTCTGGCACACAGGCCTCATCTACAAGCTCTACAAAATAGGTCTCCCCGATCGTCTAGTTCGTCTCGTGGCCTCCTATTTGAAACATCGTACCTTTCGTTTTAGACACGAAGGCACGCTATCTTCACAGCGAACTATCAAGGGTGGTGTCCCTCAGGGCTCAGTACTTGCTCCTCTGCTGTACATCCTGTTCACCAACGACATTCCCATCCCGTCGAAAGGTGTTCAACTCTCCCTCTTCGCAGACGACACTGCCATCTACTGCAAAGGTGTCTCACTAGCCTTCATACGGAACAAGATCCAAAAGTCAGTCGACGACCTAGGAGCTTGGTTCAAAAAATGGCGCATCGATGTGAACCCGGAGAAGAGCTCCGCCGTTCACTTCGACTATAAACGACGCCGTCTTAAAAACACCCCTCCAATACGTATGCTAGGGTCCCCTGTCCCCTGGCATACGACCGCCAAATATTTAGGTGTCACTCTAGACACAGGGCTCACTTTTAGGCCCCACGTCAAACGAGTCACCCGTCACGCACGGTTTTATCTGAGTAGGCTCAACAGTATGTTGGGCAGACACAGTAAAATGTCCCTTCGAAACAAGCGTACCCTTTATAAGGTCTGTATACGACCAGTCATGTCCTACGCGGGCCCCGTCTTTGCCCACGCAAACCCCAAAATTATTAATGAACTCCAAATAGTTCAAAGCCTTTTCTGTCGTCGAGCTGCGAACGCACCTTGGTACGTCCGTAATGCCGACCTTCATCGGGACTTAGAGCTCCCAACAATTCAACAATTCCTTAAAAAACTCTCTGAGAACTTCTTCAAAGCCTCAGAGTCGCACCCAAATCAATTAATTCGTGAGGCAGCTTCTTATGCAGCCCCACCCCCCTCTCGTTATCGTGTCCGCAGGCCGAGAAACTCTCTCTCGGACCCGCCCAATAAACTGTCAAACGACCTGAACTGCCTCCTGGCGGCTCAGGCCAGTTCTAATTAAATTAATTATTATTATATTAACTAATATTATTTTGCCTTCGTAGGCACTCCCTCAGCGGCTCTTAGCCGCCTGCGCCCTCTTTTCCCAAAAGAGGGTCGCTCATGATAAGGCACAATACAGCTTAATCAGCCAGTTGCCTGTCCCCAAAGGCGGTTTTTAGAGGGTATCACTTAGGGTCCCCGGTAGGACAGTGAGTCCCTCATAACCACGATAGACCGGCTATCGTGGTATGCGTAATGCATTTTCCGCCTTCCTACGTACAGGGTAGCCCTTTAAATGCTTCGGGCGCAAAAAAAGTTCTTATTATTATTATTTTTACTTTGATGATTTTATTATATAAAATAATGAATGATTAAATAGAATTGAAATGAAACAAGTTCTTAATTGTGAAACTATTATTATATAATCATGTTTTTCATAAACTTTATAATTAAAGAAACAAAAGTTTAAGGACTTACAAAAATTTATAATTCAACAAAAATATTATTCTTTGGAGTGTAAATCAACTTAAAGTTAAAACATAGTGAGATCCTCCTTGTAAAAAACTTATTATAATTTTTTTTAATTAAAAATTATGATTAATCACCACTGTCGAGGTCAGCACAATTTTCGCAAATAAATTTTGCGTGATCCATACATATGGGCTTGGCACAAGCATTCCAGGAATATTTGGTTTTTCTATCCTTCTTGTATGGACAATCCTGACATCTGACATATCACCTAGGTATATTCACATGTCTAGGCGAGGGCTCACCAAACTGTTTTAAGATTCGCTGGCGGATGTAGCTTAGAGTATGCTTTTTTGACTTTCTTGAATGTAGGTGTTCGTAAATCACGAATTAAAAAAAATTATTAATCACGAAAAAAATAAAATTACGAATGAATTCCGTTCTCTTGATTGTGACGTTTTTGTTTGCTCGATATAAATATAATGCAAGCATTGATAGCTGCCATGTTCAAGACACCATAGAATAAAGTCGTAGTGCGATCACGCCACTAACCCGCCCCACGCGCCCAGCTCTCCAGCTACTGAGCGAGTTAGAGTTTCCAGGCGAGGATTTTAAAAAATACACCACCTTGAAATTTTATCAGGGTGTGTGATACCCTGGCTCATGCTCGCCGGGTTAAGAAAAATAAAAACAAAAATTTTGAACAAACGTTTGAAAAAATTTTGAACAATTTATTTGCCCTTTGCCCTTGAGCATGTGACCCTGCGAAAAGACAAGGCCAAATATGCCTACTAAATTTATTGTTTTTTTTTGCCGTTCGTAAAGTAGGGTGGATATAATTCGAAGTTCGATAGATTTTAATGAATTTATTTATTTAATTCAAAATGTTTGTTTTTATTTTTTGTAAAATGTCAGTGCCATAGGCTTCTACTCCGTTCCGTTCGTATGTTACACCCCATTTTTTTCCAGACAGTAAAAAAGGCCATCCAGTATATGGAGAATATAGGATCATATCAGACCCGCAATAGCAATTGTAATCCAACATTGCATGTTACAATTTAAAAAAAATGTTCCTACAGCGTGCTTTTTACGTCTTTTTTATTTTATTCTTAACAATATATTGAAGTATATTATGCGTAGTACATAATATCTCGATGTTACGATATTTTTTCTTTTGGCCACGTTGTACACTTAAATTTATTGTTCCCGTAATGAATACCTTATAGATATCGGAAATACTATCAATTAAAATTACAATATTATGGGTGCTACTTATTGTTAAATTCAACCTGTGAAACTTTTCTTGTGCTCTGAACTGAAATTCAGGATTAATAAGAATTCAATCGTGTGAGACATTAACAATTACCGACGACTCTACTGAGCGTAATGTTACCTTGGATCGCATAAAAGGAAAACACGATATCTTGCAATTTTTTTCTATCGAAAAAAGTAGGCGTTACATTTCTCAATGACGCCACAATATTTTTACAAGTAAGTTCATGGAATTATTTTAAGGCATAGCAAATAATCATATCTAAGTTCTCATTAACCATTTTTTTCCATAAGGAAGTGGCGTGGAAAAAAATTAAAATGTTGTTTGGCGCTTACTTACTTTTTTTCAGAGCGCGTGCTCGGTATAGCTATCTCATAATTTGCGTATTATGAAGTCATTACATCACTTTCATTTTGACACTCCCTCAGTCCTCCTCAGTCAGCCCGTTAGCTTTACCGACAAAGCAATAAGCCACGCCCCTAAAACTACAATTCATTTTCAAGGTATCCTCTTAACGTTAGAAATTTATTTTAGGGATTTTTAAGAGTATAAGTAATTATCTTAAATGCTTAAATTACTGAAACGCCTTAAAATCTCAACCGCATGTTATATGCATGTGAACACATATATCATACAAATTACAAACTGACCTCGGTTGTAAGGGCGAAAGTAGATATTTAACCTAGAGGGAGTGATATAAGACATTCGCGTGTATTGTAAATTTGCATTAGTGCATGACAAGAACTGATTGCACTCACCTAGCCTACGCGAGGCCAGTTAACAGCAAATTTTTCATACTAGTATACTATTGGTAGTTCATGAGTTGGGTGCAATGTTGGGGCAATTTTATGTACAGGTTTATCACGTGTTCATATGAGAATGGAAATATTTCGTTCCTAGTACTAGTTCTACACTGTTCAACAGATCGCTATAAAATTGATATATTCAAGCAGGAATACTTCCCCGGGTTTTGCGAGATATTATAGTAATTTACTGTCGGTTTTAGAATTACAAAGAGTGTAAGAAACAACACGTACGAGTACGTGTGTAGCACGTTATTGTGACGTACGCTTTGTGTCACCTGTGCTATACATGAACGGCGTCGAACGGCGGATGGTTATTGACACATAACTCATGTAATCTTTAGCCATTTGACAAATTGAGTTATCAGGCGGCGATAATGATTTGATTAAAGAAACAAATACAATAACCATTTCAATGTGTACGAGTTTAAATGTTGTCATAAGATTAAGATAAGTTTTAGTCAGTTTTCTTATACGACTTTAAATAATATTAGAAGATCGTGCCTTTGTGGTCAGTACCTAGCTACTAGACCATGAAACACGGAATGTTTTAAATCTAAGTTTCAGTTAAGCATTATACCTTTACAACCTATAAAAGTCCACAGCTGAACATAGGCCATTATATACGTGGTAGACCCACGCTGCAGCTATATTATGGTTGTAGCATGAACGGGTCGGCTCGACCGGGGAAGGACCACGCTTTCACAGAATACCAGCATAAAATAGCAGCAAAATACTGTTGTGTTTCGTATGGTGAGCATAGAGATCCGGAGACCTTTTTTTAACTGGAAACGAGGCATTCTATCTTAGTCTTCAGACGTGATAACGCATCTGCGTTTTGATTATTAATCAAGGATAAATGAAGATGTTTATGGGCCATAGCATTCACTTACCATCAGGTGAACTGTGCGCCCGTTTGTTACCCTTACTCTATATAAAAGGGCCTGTCCATAGTTTGCATCATAGATGAAACAATGCCATAGTTGCCAAATTTGGCAGGCGGGTTGACAACTGCAGATTTTTATTATTTTAAGTTGTCATGAAGATGCTGATGATCTCCTGTTTCAGTTTCCCTTTGTCACCTCTTCCGGCTCCCACGGGACGACATGGGATAGTAGATATTCTTACACCGTCACTGCACGATTGTAGCCAACATTTGTGAGAACTAGCCAATTGTGGTTCGGCAGTTACGTATTATTTTTCGAATATATCATTTTAAGCTGTTACAATTACGAGTAGAAGATAAGATTGAAGTAAATTGCGTCATATGTCAATTTGAGTGTGCACAGTGATATTTGCGTCGATAAAACCTCTAAAATTTGTGTATTATGCATTTAAAATACGTATGTCTAAAGGTTGAATCTATAAAAGGAAAATATTTAAAGGAAACATCGAGAAAGATTGTACGTGCGTATGTCATTCGCTATATAACCCTGAATGTTAAAAGTATTTAATAAATAAATTTAAAATAATTGAGTAATAATAAAAATAATTAAACAATAATTGAATAATGGAGACTGGTCTGGAGAGAGGTCTGGTGGTTGTAGTAGTGCGACTGCTGATCATGAGGTCCTAGATTCGAATCTCGGGTCGGGCCAAAAAAATCAATTATTGAGCTTTTCCGTCAAGAAATTCTCAATAGCTGCTCGGAGTCAGGAAGTTGGCGGTGTCTCACCCTGTACCTCGAAAAGCACATAAAGCCGTTGATTCTGCGCATGATCTCTTTCTGGTCGTATCAGTTTAGCGTCCCATTGGATACTGAGGGTGAGAGAATAGAGCGTGCACATGTGCTTGCGCATATACAAGCATATACAGTTGCAAAGCACTGGCTTACACTGTTGTGTTCAGGTCTGAGGGTGTAGAGAGCCAGTTTAATTACAGGATATGAGGAATTTCGTCCTAGTCCTCAGACAACGGATACGTAGACTAAGTTGACTAAAGGTTTCCATGAACTGCAGCAGCCACTTACCATGTAAGTACGTTTGTCACCTCAGTTTAAAAAAAAATCATGAATACGGTGCGATCATAATCACCATTATAAAAGAAATAGAACATGGCCTATAAAATATTTTATGGAGTCAAGCACTTTTGTAACACTGACAAAAGTTTTCAATAACTATATTAGAAAATTTCATCATGCACGTTGGGTGTTTTTTGGATGAGTAAAATCTTATGGGTTCGTGACATCGACATGATAATGACAACTAATGAAATGATAAATAATGACAATAAGTGTGACATTATTGGCGTATGAAAAGCGCATTGGACGCTGCTGTAATAGCATTATATAATAATATAAATGTACATATTAATTATTATGTCAATTAAGGTATATTTATTTTTTGTTCACGGCTTCCGCTCTGCCCTTTAACAAACTAAAATAATAATTTTGATTTATAAACTCTATAATTTAAATTTATTATGTTACATACACGTTAACAATATTTTTAATTAACAAATAATGGCTTTATGTATATAAATACGCTGTTATTTCATAGTTTTAAGTTTACACTTCTGTCTACTAATTATTTAATTATTATTTTGATTACCTTAGTTTATTTTAATAATTTCTAAGTGTTTGTGATCAATAACTGATAACGCGTTGAACGAAGTCAAGGTGAGTAACCATTTGCAAGTAAACTAAAACGGTCTGTTACAAAACGTGGTTTATTGATAGTCTCAGGTTTTTACTATTTATCCTTTGGAAATTTTCTAAAATAATTAGTATAAGCCCAAGGCCAACGTGCAGACACTAATATACAAAATATATGTACTAGAAAAAAAATGTTCCTTAGGTTTCTTATATTTAATAAACGTTTCGTTGACCATAACGATCCGTTTTTTTACATACAAGGTGCATACAAAAGAGTTTGGGATCACAAACTTTTCATTCAGCTTCTTTGGATGACTTAAAATGAAATAAAGTAAAATGAAATAAGTGGTTCATAACTAGTTAAACCGGTATTTTGTTTAAAAAAAGGAGTTCGTAAGCACTTCTATTACTGCAAAGCGGCTAGTAAAAGAAAACGAAGCGTTTTTAAATGTAGAAACCCGGCGTAAATATTTTACAAAAGGTTTTCGTTATTTTCATAGAACATTATACAATTACTGTAATATTAGCTAACTATATGATTATAGTTTTAGGTTACCAATAAAGCAAGGATAAAATTACATGATATTTGATACTATATTGGCTTCCTGATTACAGCTGAAGCTAGTATGTCGGTGAATGGTCGATCCGTGTCGTTCGCCATTTTACATAGACGAAATCATATGATACGATAGCTATGAATATGCAGCGTATATTCTTTCTCAAAATTATGTCTTGTTTTTTATACCAAAGGAAGTACAAGGAGGCGACGACATCTGTCAAAATTAACGATTTGATCAATCTTATTCTGAATGCAATATAATGTAATGTTTACGTAAATAATAAGATATTCACTTGCGAACGGTAATTAGCGGCATGTTGTTTTTAAAATGACGAATCCAGATACCATTAATAAGTATGGGCGTCAATATTACTAGTTGAAGGGTATCTCATCAGGGCATCGTCATGATGGCTATGCGTTTTTCTATTCTTCAACCAAAAATGTTTTAAATAATTTATGAAAAACCGGCCAAGAACGTGTCGGGCCACGCTCAGTGTAGGGTTCCGTAGTTTTCCGTCCGTCACAATAAGTGTTCCCAATTATGAGTTTAAAGGTGGGTATCCATTATGTTCGCGCTCCAGCAGCGCTCCGCGCTCCTGCAACTCCTTAAAGTCCTTATAAAGTTCTACTTTTCAGATTTTTTTTCATATTTTTTAATCTTATGGTTCAAAAGTTAGAGGGGACACACACACACAGGAGGGGAGGGGGGACACATTGTATTTTACTTTTGGAGCGATTCGTTCCGAAATTATTGACATTATCAAAAAATAATTTTAGTAAACCCCCTATTCATTTTCAAATACCTTTCCAACAGTATATCACACGTTAGGGTTGAAATTAAAAAAAAATCACTTCCCACTTTACATATAGGGGGGCTACCCTAATAAAACATTTTTTTCCAATTTTTATTTTACCACTTTGTCGGAATGATTGATACACATATTAGTACCAAATTTCAGCTTTCTAGTGCTAACGGTCACAGAGATTAAGCGAGGACGGACAGACGGACAGACAGACATGGCGAAACTATAAGGGTTCCTAGTTGACTACGGAACCCTAAAAATGTGAAAATTAAGTAGCTAATTTCATAATTGCGTATTACAGGTGTTTCCCCTCTTCTCTTCTTATTAAACTAAATGTTACTTTTATTAAATTAATTTTGAGTTTGATTTGCAACAATATCATAATTATTGCATTGGTTGTGAATTTACATAGAAATTATAAAAACAACTGTAGCCATTTATCATTGCTCTCTTCCGTGTCGAAGGAGATAAGACGTGTTGCGAATTACCTACAAAGAGGAAAAAGATCTACTTTTTTCAGTCTCGCTTAAATCTAAAATAAGACAATAATACTGGCTGTTGTGTTATCTTAAGAAAATGATTATTAATTTTTATATTTACCAACGCATAATCTTTTATTCCTCTCGTATCATAATATCTACAAAAAATTAAAGATAGCCGGATTATTCGTGTCTTTCGGAAAAGACATCAGTTAAAACGAAATATCATAACGCCCATATATGATTATTTAATTAAGTTTCCTTGCCCGGTTAGGACATATAAATATATTAAAACATATAAATAAGATAAAAACATGTTGAATATTATACTAATATAAAATAAAGTAAAACTAATAAATAAACAAACTAAATATGAAAAAAAATTTGTAAATGTCTATCTTGAAACTAGTTAAGACAACCACTTTGTATTATTTTTTAACTAGGAAGTTAATTAATTTTTAATATTATTAAATTAAACCAGACACCAACCAGACGAGTACCGTCGACAGGAAACATCAAACGGCCGAAGGTTAAGGGAAATAGAAAGAAACAGGTGGACGATGTGGTCAGTATCGAGAAACACCGCTTTCTGCATATAAACCCGAAGCGACCACGAACTCCCTTGCGCCCTCCTTTCTGCCAAGGAGGGTCGCGTTCGTATACGGCTTAGAGATCTCTAGTCAGATCGTTAAGCCAATTCCTAAAAGGTTGGGTTTAGTGGGTAAAAGTCGCCACATAACCACGCAGCCGGCTGCGTGGTACGCTATGAGCATTCCCAACCTCCCTCCCCCGCTTTCCGGAGGGTTGCCCATATTTGCTTCGGGCGCAAAAAAAAAAACGAACTCCCAGTCGTCTCAGAAGACTGAAAAGGCTAGCTCAATCAACCAAATCTGTCCGCTTACGCACTGAGACGACTACAAATATTTCGGCCAGCAGACAGACCTCACACCCCACATATCGATCACCTCACTATTTCGTTAACAACAAAAAGTTTTTGAGTACATTATTTTCTTTTATAATTTCTTTTGTTTATTTTGTTGTTAATATATTTTCGATACCTCCAATGATATACAATAATACAGTACCTGGATGACCGGAGCTTTATTCCGTTTTTTTGGAATTACATTTAGATACAAATTACGTACTGACGTAAAATGAATAATATTTTTTGATCTTATTGACATAATAGAAAAAACTGAACTGGTTATTTGAATAAAAAATTATGAGTGCAATTATTTTTATAAAAATTTTGATATTTTTAAAAAATACTAAAAAAAGGGCTCGAAGTATAAGATTTTCTAACAAAAGAAGGGAACAAAAAAAAAAGGAAAAAAAGTCGGACCGAAGACAGGACGCGAACCAAGACATTACGATTTCGCGAACGCTATATATATATATATATATATATATATATATATATATATATATATATATATATATATATATTAGAATTCCTCGTTTAATTGCTTGTTTAATTCCTCGTTTAATAGGATTATTTAAATTTTTATGCCGTAACTAAGCCGCAAATATTTTATTCACTTATAATTTAGCTACGACATGGTTTTCAGTATTCGGAATGGAAATATCGATCAAAACTATCCGTGACTATGTTTGTCACTATATCAGGCTTATTCGCAAGAATAAACTGTGTATAACGATGGCCTAGCAGGCAATTTCGAACATGCTTCCGACACATACTTATTATGATAAATCAGTTTCAGACCGTATTTTAGAGCCAGCTCCTGGTGTAGAATCGTGTCTACTAGATAGTGTTAGTGATACCCAGTGCTAGAAAGCGCCGAACATCCGGAGATGACATGCCTGAGTGACTCACCGGGATAGTGATCAACCCGATAGATGTTGTCGAAGCCAAGCCCTGCCATTGTTCATTGGCTAAGGATAGTCTGAAGACGTCCGTGTAGAATAGATCATCCGATCTCGTCTGCTGCGTATTTTGCTATTGTGCATAGTGACAGTACTTATAAAGTCACGTCCACCATGTCTTCGCGGCAAGTACAGCCTCAGTACTGATGATCTTGCATTATGCACCCCATGGAACGTAATATTTTTTTATAGAATAAGGGTGACAAAGAAGCACACAGTCCACCTGATGTTAAATGAATGCTGTGGCCCACAGACACCTACGTTTATCCTCGATTAAAAATTAAAACGCAGATGCGTTGTCACCCCCGAGGACTAAGATAGAATGCCTCGTTTCCAGTAAAAAAGGGTCTCCGGATCTCTACACTCACCATACGAAACACAGCAGTATTAATCTGCTATTTTGCGCTGATATTCTGTGAGAGCGTGGTCCTTCCCCAGTCGAGCCGACCCATTCGTGCTACAACCTTAATATGGTTGTAGTGTTGCTCTACCACGTGTAAACGTAGTGGGCGTTTCTATTCAGGGAGTTAATTTCATTTTGCGTCTACCAAAATATGTCCAAGGTATTATAGTGCCAGTATATTCATTTTTAATAGAATCAAGGTGACAAACTGGCACATAGTCCGCAACATGCACTTACCATCAGAAGTAGATGCTATGGCCCATAGACATCTACACCTTTTATTGATTAAGAAACAAAATGCAAATGTGTTTATTCCTGAGGACTAAGATAGAATGCCATGTTATCAGTCAAAAGTGTCACTGGTTCTCTACATTCACCATACGAAACATAGCAGCATTATTCTACTGTTACGCTGGTATACTTTGTATAAGGACAGGCATTACCCAATCGTTATACTATGTGTTAGCAAATGTTTCCCATCCCCAGCCATAGTTATAAATTTACTCAAACTTCTTATCACTAAGAATATTTAGTAATTTCAATGTAGGTGATTGAATACTGTATCGTCAACGATAGTGGCGACTCTATAAGTATTAATTATAAACTCTTTTATCAAATTTATACTTACTTTATTAAATAAATGCATTATTATTTGGTTTATAATATATTAAACATTTACGCACAATAAATGTTTGTGATTACATTATAAAATAAGATTCCGGATGTAATAAATAATGTAC
Source organism: Parnassius smintheus behrii (assembly GCA_036936625.1). Classification (NCBI taxonomy): domain Eukaryota; kingdom Metazoa; phylum Arthropoda; class Insecta; order Lepidoptera; family Papilionidae; genus Parnassius; species Parnassius smintheus. The sequence continues at coordinate 22,119,574 of JAUPFT010000015.1, read as the reverse complement.
GTGATTTTAAACTATTTCCGTTTATGAATAATAATTGTAAACTGCATAGGAAATGCGGGTGTAAAAACAAAAGCAGCACTCTGACAAGATGCATTGTTACTTACATAGTTGCTTCAAGCAGAAACTCTGTCGATAATATATTAGAGTACAACACTTTGTCACATATGCAAATGTTTTATTCACGCTCGACAAAAGGCTACATTATTGCAAACTGCTTGTTTTATACCCGTCTCTTCGATACTAGTATTCTTGGACATCGGTATGTTTCAGATTCATAAAGGGTTCTTATGTTGATGGGTATAGATAATTATATGCCAGCAGAATTAGCGTCCCTACTTCTAGAAACATGGTAGTATCGCACTCTTATCAACCTTCATCATGACGTATTCAAACTTCTTCATGCTAACTACATGCAAACATTTACACGAACTTTCACATATTATAATATCCTCCAAACTGGATTTCCGTCACAGCGGTCAGATTCAACGGAAACTACGTATTACGAAGGCTGGGATCATAGTGCAAGAGTGTGCGCGCAATCACATGTAAGTATGTATAATCCTATTCTTATAGTCCTTTTGGACGATTAGGTGCGAGATCCACGGTTTAACGTCCATTGCAACTTTTTGACTCCAAGCTGCTACTGAGAACTTTTTGATACAAACCCAATACCTAATTTTGGCCTGATTTCGGTTCAACCCTGGAGCCACATGTCATAACCGCGAATGGACTGGCCTAACAAGCCAGACAAAACATTTTTTACATATATTATAGGGACAAGTAAAGAAATCGTTAGATATGTAAAAATGAAACTTTATTTCTTCAATTTTTTATTCTTTTGTAGCCGATATAAGTCAAGTAATATGTAATGGTGCCCCCAATCAACGGCCACTTGTAGGTCGCCAGAACATCGTTCGGTAATTTAGGTAATTAGGCACCGCGTGCAGCAAGGGTTAATATTTGAAGTTTTTTAAATATCAAAATCATTAAAATATAATTAAATAGCAATTATATGTACAAACTGGCTCTAATCACTATATAAATAATGATTGAAACACGCACAAATACGCCACAAGCATATCTTCATCGTGCATCACAAAAAAGGTTAGCAGTGGAGATATCAACTGTGTAGAGGCAAGGGATCATCACTCCTTTCGTCTCGAGGATGTAGTAAGAGGTGACTGCGCGATATGCCGTTACTGCTTCCGCTACACGACGGTATTGCCACATCTTATTTTCAGCTTCTCAGGGTACATGCTTTAAATGTTGCCAGGTCGAGTCGTCTAAGGTGGCAACCAAATCTCCATCGGAGATTCTTAACACTCCCCGCCCCACCGTTACCATGGTCGCAACCATAGCCAGGATACCAGGGTTGCAGGGGATTAGGAGCTGTTTCTTTGTGTCGTTGCTAATAGGCGGGACGTTTTTTAGATTACCATCTCGTTAACGTCTTATATAACCTAACCGGCAACGGGAAGCAGCCGGTAACTGTTGGTAACTGCTGGGAGACGTCTAGTACTACGATCGTCAATCTTCTTTCTTAGCATGAGGATTAAGGCAAGTCCTCCCTTTGACGAGAGGCCTATGTACATGTGGGCTTTCACGAGCTAATGAATAGTTCCAAATAGAAGATTAATGAACAATATCATCTTCTTGTAAACAATTCGCTAACATCAGATATACTGCTTTTAATTATTACTGCAGGTGGGCGCTATACAGTTAGAAGTAAGTAGGGGTTTTCTGGAATTATGCAAACCGATTAGCGATTGCGTGTATAATTACAGCAAATGTTTACGTTATTTTTATAGAATAAGGGTGACAAACGAGTGCACAGTTCACCTGATGGTAAGTGGTTGAAGTGGCCCGTAGACATCTCCGTCTATCCTCGATTACGAATCAAAATGCAGATGCGTTGTCACCCCTGAGGACTAAGATGGAACGCCTCATTTCCAGTAAAAAGGGTCTCCAGATCTCTAAAATTACTATATGAAACACAGCAGTATTAAATTGCTATTTTTACGCTAGTATTCTGTGATAGCGTGATCCTTTCCCGGTCGAGCCGACCCAGTCCTCAGGGGTGACAATGCATCTGCGTTTTGATTCTTAATTGAGGTTAAATGTGGATGTCTATAAGGCACAGCATCCACTTAACATCAGGTGAACTGTGAGCTCATTTATCACACTTATTTTATTTAAAAAATATTTTCTCAAGAAAAACTGTGTATTAATTTTTATAAAAAAAAATATAACTCTCACACCAAAATCTTTCCCTCTATTGTGGATGCAGTGTACAAACATAAATTGCACAAGGGCAAACATCCAGACCCGCAACGATTACTTGTAAGCCATACAAATATATGTTCCGAACGGGATTAGAACCTATGGCCCTCAGCACCGTAACTTAATGTTAATCCCCAGATTATAGTTTTTCTTAATCTGAGTTAAGCCATTGCGACAACTGCGCCACGCATTTGTAAACTTGTACTTTTGTAATTGGTTACGTTGTGATTGCACGTCTTTGACATACTTTTGACCTGTCTCTGACATTTATGCGAGTCCATCGTTGATCTTATCGCATAATTTATAGTTCGAATACAGGTAGCTTTATTTAACTTTTATTCAGTTATTTATAAAACACGTAATTTAGTTGTTCTACGATGATATATCATAATTTCTTGATGAAGGGATTAAAAATCAAATGCACCTACGATAAGAAAAAATATATGACTGCTTTATTGGTGACTAGCGATTGACCCCGGTTTCGCACGGATGCTTTCTGGATCTCGACAACAGACGAACAACACTATCTTTCGGGTCAAAATGTGATTCTAAACCATCTACGAACCCACTCAAATACACACAAAACATTACATCCAAATCGGTCAAGCCGCTTTTAAGTTTTAGCGGGACGAATAAGGAAAAATATATACGAATATAATAGACGAAATTGACGTTTTCTAATATTTGGCTAGCTTGAAGTCATGCATGTGACTTGAGATCCCCAATTTGAATAAATAATATATTTAAATATAATATTTTGTATAAAATTTAGTGATTCATTTGTTTTTCCTCCTTTTCTTAAAAATTAATAATTGTATTCGCGTTATATTCCTATATAAGTCTGTCTAGTCGTCAGAATTATACAATTTTTTTTATTCTATAAGATCACTTAATATTTCGGAATATACCTTTACCAAGAAAATTTGTGTTTTTTTATTTTATTTTCTTTTTCTCTATTAACGATCACCGGTTTACATTTTATAATTGTGAATCGCGGTTAGTTTCGAATCTCAGTTTACGCAATAATAGTACTAAACCGTTTGTTTTCTTATTCTGATGATTATGATATTGATATTGTCCCTAAAGGCTCCGATACGAATACATCAGATATAATAGAGAAAGAAGTACCTCTATGTTTTCGCCAATTCTCATGGACGACGCACACGGTCATTTCAACTGATCATTCCAACTGATCAGTTCAAACTAGGACTGTTGATATTTTTTTTGGATTTTGTTGGATTTTTGGTACATCGATAAATAAATTTATATATCTAAAACTTCGATATTGATATATTTATAATTATAGATATATCGAAATACAGATATTTTAAAAATTATCAACAGTCCTAGTTTGAACTGATCAGTTGGAATGATCAGTTGAACTGACCGTGTGTGTCGTTCATTATATCGCAGTTTGCAACCTCCAGCCTATGGGATATTGTCGCCTTGATGGCAAGGAAAACTTCAAATTCCGGCAAAAATATTTTGTTCGCGTACTGATATTATTACTAGTCTTCCAGTCATAACCAGTCAATTTGTTTTTAACTTCGTAGTCGATGCTTTCTCATTTAAAATTATTAAGAAAGAATTGGAGTAATTTTGCCTTCAAATAATGAATAACTAATTTTTCTATGCAAATACAATGTAAGAGTCTTTAAAAAAATGACTAAATAGGTATAACTTAGCTAGTGCCTTAACCACGCATTACTACACGGTAATTTACCATCAAGCGGGGTCGTAGTCAAACACCAGCTTGATCAATCATTCTTAACGACTTTTGAGTGTAAGATAAAGTCAACTAATTAGTTTAGTTTCTAACTTCCCAGTGGGAAGTTACTGTAATGGGTCCGATTTTGCAAATTGGAAATTTTAACATAACTATCTCCATGTTTCAAGGTCTTTAGAGTCGAATAGTATGGTTTTTGGGAGGATGTTAGTATGTGCATATGTACGTATGTATGTATATATGTATGTATGTTCGGATTCAATTTTCGCCTCGTGTATCTCGAGAACAAAGAGTGATATTGACAAGGGACCAGTTTCATTAAACGTATAATTGTGTAACTTAGACGTCATTAAATTTTGAGCAAAATCGGTGAAGTTGTTTTTTGTGCCGAATGAAAAATTGTATAAAATATTAAAAAATATGATAGTTTTTTATTCTTTTCACTGGGAAGTTAGTCGTAGTTACCTTTCCTTAGTGACCGTTCAGGTCGCACCTAGACCGCTTTTATTATTTTATGTAGAGTATAATATATTGGTGGAGAACGAAATATATACATCATTCTGTAGATATGAAGATTTTATAAATAAATAAATAAATATACTATAATATTACGGACTTTAAAAAATTTCATGAGGAAATCCACATGTCTGATAAATTAAAGTATATTTCTAAGAGATCAGAAACGCACGCGTTCGCGGCGGAAAAACCTTATCCCTGAAATGCTCTCAGAAATGAGAGGAGACCTATGCCCAGCTATGGGATTTATATGAGCTGTAAATGTACCCCTTTTTACTTTTACAGGATGTTGGTACAACAGATAACAGAATGTTCATTTCATTGGGTGCCTCTAAACCTGGTGGACAGTTTTAAATATTTGGGGCACATTGTGACAGGACCTCCGGGATGACGAGGATATAGAACAGGACTTTGACAGTGAGAGCTAATATGCTCGCTCGCAGGTTCACTAGATGTACAGATACAGTTAAAATACCGCTTTTCAATGCGTTTTGTCAATAATTTTACTCGAGTGGCCTGTAGGTGACATATACGCGTCGAGCTTACTATACTCTGCGCGTAACTACAGTTTAATAACGCTTTCAGGATGTTGTTGCGGGTGCCATAGCATTGCAGTGCATTCGGTATGCTTGCGCAAGCGCGTACTGATACTTTCTAAGCGAATATTCGGAAGAAAATAGCCTCACTCTTGCAACGCTTACGAAACAGTAGTAACTGCATCTTTATAGCGATATCTGTAAGATATGACTGTCCCATTCAGAATCACCGGGTGGGAATAGTCATAGGATTAATATGAATGTAAATACCTACAATACTAACATAGTTTTAAGTCAATATTGTTACTAACAACATACGTGGTAGAGTCATGCTGCAGCTATAATATATTATGGCTGTAGCACGAATACGTCGGCTCGGCCGGGGAAGGACCACGCTCTCACAGAATACCAGCGTATGATCACTTAACATCAGGACTATGCGGTCGTTTGTCGTTCTAATTCTGTTGGAGGACTCATGGTCTGAAATAAAATTATTTTTAATACAGTTGCTCAAAAAGTGGCGTATTGCAGGGATGTATAGCGTTCGGGATGTGGGCTATTACATACTCGAGCTTTTTCTTTACCTTTTCCGAGCTCGTGCGTCTTTCCCAACTGTCAAAATAATGTCTATTAAAAAGAAAAACTCAACCACGAAATTTTTACTAAAAAAAATCATAGAAGTTTTTATGATTCATGCTAATATTTCTAAAAAGAAGCTACTGAGTTAGGATAGGTTTCATTTCATTTCATCTCATTAAATTTCATTTTCATTTCATATCAATAAAAAAATTCTACTGAAGACTTGGCTGTATGGGCATAGTTCCCTTTGCATACCCAGAGTGGGTGAAGAAAACAAAAAAAAATCTCTGCTTATTTCTGCCTTTTACAGTTGGCGCCATTTTCCAAAAATGTTCTTTGCGAGTTTAGTTGTTTGTTGCACAAAATGAGTAATTTCGACGATATTTTATTTAACACCACCGGAACTCAGTATAATTGCACAAAATGCTTGAAAAACATTTTACTGGAAAAGGCAAAAGTCGCTACATATCTACATACGACGAATTTATTGCTTGGAGAGAAAAGAAAAAAGCAAATAGTTTTTCAGAAAATGTTATGTTGGCATACTTCTCCGAACTCTCAGCAAAATTAAAACCTTCTACGTTGTGGTCGAGGTTTTCGATGATAAAAAGTATGCTGAATATTAGGAACAATGTGGATATAAATGAATACCCAAGTTGGTTGACTTTGTTGTGTTTTTATTATTTTATTAAATTGTTTTTTCTTGTATTAAAATAGTTGTTCAGTACACGTGCGGAACTGTCATTGCAACTTTTTCTGACTGTCAACCCTCACCTTCGGCTGCGCCTCGTCTCGGGTAGACATTTGTCGGAACTCTTTCCAATGACAGGCTTTCCGCACTCGTAACGAAATATATCTACTAATTATTATAACTATAGCCTATCAAATCCATTGATAAATATGCCTCTCCTGCAGATTGCCAGGGATATTTGCCATAGTTGCCACGCTTGGAAGGTGAGTTGGCAACATCAGTTTTTTATTATACTGCGTTGTTACTAGAAATATGCTGCTGCTCTTTTCCTATTTCATATCCCTCTATCACCTCTTATGTCACTTACGTATTGATATGGGGTAGTGGATTATCTTATGCCACTACACGGCAAGATAACAGGGTAACAATTACGAAATGGAGTTTTGGGGGTGAAATTTACTTTAATTTCTCCCTCCTCTTTCCACCATCGGACAACCAGACGGTCAGCGGGTATACCTATTGTTATCGAAATTCCACGCATAAGAACCAAACTGTTTGCTTCTTCTTTTGTAATACGTGCAGCAAAAAAGTGGAATAATTTGCCGTCGTCTATTTTTCCGTCCGGATATATTTTGGGCGTCTTTAAAGCAAGAGTGAATAGGTTTTTTTTTACCATCTAGATGGTAAATCGCACTGTCTAATATGATGATGTAACCCTAGGGCTACTTCACCACTTACCACCAGGTAGGATTGTGGTCAAGCACTGGGTTATATTAAGTAAAAAAGGGTGAAATTCTTCAAAAAGTTGTGTTCCACCCACAAAAAAACGATTTTATATTTTTAAAAACTTTGTCCGGTAATAGTAGTTTACCTAGAACTTGCTTTTATGATTTCTTTAATGAGTGAGTGAGTTCTAAAAATAGAAAAGCTTAGCATTATTTTGGCATATATTTAAATAACTCATCTTGACCTGTGCGTGGGTTGAATCCTTTATGAATAACTATATCTAAATACTGAAGGCTAAATAGCATAAGCTAATGATAAGCATCGCAGTTGCGAGGTATCAAAACATCAGTGACAGCGACAATAAGCCTGTCGAACATGAATCTTGAGCTAAATCTGGTTAACTTGCAAAATATTAATCTTAATATATATAAATTACGTGTCAAATTGTTTGTCCGCGATGGACTCCTAAATTACTTAACCGATTTTAATCAAATTTGCACACTGTGTGTAGTTTGGTCCAACTTGAGAGATAGGATATTTTTCTTGCCCGTGAGTGACCCACAATTTTTTTTGCTAATTTAAGGATTTTAATAGGACATGACAAAGGGTCATCGAAAAGGGCAGAACAATGTCTACCTGGCAAGCTAGTTTAATATAAATTTATAATCAGATTCAACTTCAACGGGCTTAATTGAAATAAGTGTTAGTCTAAAAGTATTTTTCAGCACTCGTTGTCTGTTTATTATTTAATGTTACGATACTGTACTTGCTATGTAATGACTGTTCGTGTCACAATAAAAAATAAAAAAAATACATATTTATAAAAATAATTGCTAAAGAGTTGATAATCACAATGATTTCAAAAGTCAATAACAAAAATTTCCCAAAATATTGCTTATTAGTGCGAAACGAACTTTAGAACGCTAAGAGAACTTTTACTATAGTTTTGCCTATCCTATGCGGCCATGAAAGTTCGGATAGGCCTACCAGTGGATCCAGCGTAAAGGGAATTTAAAAATTTGTACTTGCAGCAATCGGTCTAAAGCCGGTTTATCTTAATTCATAAATAGGACATGATTTGAACGTTATTTTTAAGTTGTCAAAGTATTACATGACATGATGTGATCCTTCATACAAAATTGCAATTAGGGTGAGAAAATTGAGTAATGATTTTGTAGGCGTATCATCATCATCATTAAAGCTCTTCACAAGTTCACTGGTGAACATAGGCCTCCCCGTAGGAATGCCACAAAGCCCGGTCCTGAGCCACCTGCATCCATCGATTTCCTGGATGTCTTACCAAGTCGTCACTCCATGTAGTGGGGGTCACCCTCCACTTCATCTACCGGTACGAGGCTGCTACTAAAGAACCTTTTTTCGCCGTCGGTTGACGGTTCTTCGTGCTATATGGCCGGCCCGTTGCCACTTCAGCTTACAAATCCGTTTCGTAATGTCGGTTGCTCTGGTGCTACTGCGTATATTCTTATTTCTAGGTTTATCAGCAGAGAAACACCAAGCACAGCCCTCTCCATAGTTCGCTGAGTGACATTGAGCGTCTTATACGACCAGCAGAGAAGGACCACCTCTCAGATCCATATCAACCAGTGATGATTGGCAACACGCCCTGGTTGTACAATCTTGTTTTCGAGTTCTGAGGTATACCTGACGAGAAGATGTGCCGTAATTTCACGAACGTAATATATATTTACCACTTGCTACGCGGTGAAGGAAAACATCGTGAGGAAATGTTGGTTTCCTCACGATGTTTTCCTCTACCTGTCTGAAAAAAATATTTCGAAGACATGTCAAGTTCGCCAACACGCATTGGAGCAGCGTGGCGGACACTTTCTTGCCATAAAACCCTCTCAGAAATGAGGAGATGCCTGTTCCCAGTAGTGGGACATATATTATATAGAGGCTGCAACTTTAGGCGTATATGAACTATTTCAAGTTTGTTTAGTTTGAAAATTTCATAAGCAAAAACATTCCACTATTAGTATTTTTTCGAAGGCAATTGAATTTAAAAACATGAGTTGTATTTCAAAATGCAATAAAATTGAAAGAATTAGTCACATTGACTTAACAATGTGACTACATAGTAATAACAATAAAAGAATTTTAAATATGTAGGTATTTAAAATTATTCGTTTTAACAATAATCGAATGAGCAGGCTATAACTTTGGTAAGTAGTAGATATAAAGTTAGGAAGTTTCTTCATCAATCGTGCTTTGTTATTGTTTTACCAACATGTACTCGTAAACAATTAATAAATCTTAAACCTCTAAGAGCACAATAAAATAATTCTTTTACAAGTTTTTGTGCATGGTTTTTCGCATAAAATTGGCATAGGAAATTGAAAAGTGGAAACTACGAGATCTCTTAGTCTAGCATATTAGGAAAGTATATACAGGTAAGGTAGAAGGTGTATAGGATATACGTGTATGTCCTATTCTATGACATAAGTTCAAACGTAATTGAATGAAACATCCAAACATATAAATTCTCGTATTTGTAATACTTTTTATTTTAAAAGTCGTTATTTATTGTTTAAAAAGTAAGTATGGATTTAAAGTAAATTAATATTATTAAACCAAATTTAAGAAATTAGAAAAAAATGATAAACTGAACTCAAAAAGTTTAAAAATAATAATCATATGTTAAAAATGTAGAATTTAAATACTTACTTTTAAAAAGACCCATTTTGAAGCACTTTCTCATGATGCCCGGAAAGTTTTTATTCCCTTGTTCGACCATGAATAAAATATATGTAAAAGTGGCACTTGTTCCTAAATCATAAATATTGATTAGAAAAAATTTTGGAATACAAGAAATTTTAGTTCGAAATTTCAGTAAAGAAACCGCGACAAATATAACGTTACAGGACACGCGAGTGTAGTAGGCAGCCGGTACGAAGTGTTCGTTACATTTGACTGAAGGCGACGCACGCGCAGTCGGCTTACATTGCGTCTCATTGCCACGGTCCTTGTAAAATCACATTCGTGGACTATCCAAATTAAGTTCCTTTTGTATCATCGCGTACCTTAACACTATGCTAATAATGCGAATATGGTATAACGATTGTTATGTTATAAGGTCCAAATAACTAATAAATTACTGGAAGTATAGGAACTGCATTTTGAGAAATATAAAAGTCATCTGAGCTTCCATTTTGAGAATAGGTAGCTCACATGGTTAACGCTCCCTGTAACTATAACAGAACGCGAGTAACACGGGTTCGATCCCAGCCGGCACCAATGAAATTGTTAATTGCAATTTTAAGTGCTGATTTTTGATTGATAACATCGTGAGGAAACCTCCATGTCTGAGGAATAAGAAAAAAAATATTTCAAAGACATGTGAAGTTCGCCAACACGCATTGGGGCAGTGCGGCGAACACTTCCTTGCCCTAAAACCCTCTCAGAAATGAGGGGAAGCCTGTGCCCAGCAGTGGGACGTATATAAGCTGTAACTTTACTTTACTCTATAAAAGCCTAAAAGAAATTCTTTTAGTTTTTTTCTAGATTCGTCGTTGATTTAAAAAGGACGGTCACCCCCTAGTATATACAAGGTTATTTTGCAATAACCGACCAAAGGCTACTTTTTGGAAAATAATCCTGTATAACCCAGTCCTGCGGAAATTATCGTTTTTTCCAGTCGCAAGGAGGTTCAAAGAATTACTGCAAAGGAATGGTTTATGCGGTCGGTTACGTCGTTCGTCGTGTGGCATTTTTCTTATCGCGCGAGTATCGATGTAGATATTATTTCATGACCTGTGCTTTTATTTGAAATACAATTTTAATTAAGTCAATCTAAAAAAGATCATCCCAGGTTCAATCACCCCCTGCATCATTAATATTGTTGATGTGCTAATTCACCACGTGCTCGACGAAGAAGTAAAATATCGTAAGGAAATGTGCATGTCGGAGTAATTAAAAAAATAATTCGGAGACATGTGGAGTCCCCCCACAAGCTCAGCACGGCGCGGCAGAAAATTTTTGCCCTAAAACCCTTTATGGAAGTTCAGCCCAGCAGTGGGACGTATATAGACTATAATCTTCAATCAACAATACCAAGTAATCAGACTATATATAATATATGTTGTAAGTTTTAGTTTTTTTAATTTTTTTTTCGTGATTTACTTTGAATTTTCTATGAATGATTTACTATGAATTTTCAATGAATGATTTACTATGATAATATTAGCAATATAGCTATTATTTTATATATTTTAGGTTTTAACTGAATAAAAAAGAAGAATGAGTTTTAACGCAATTGCTAGAAGATGACAAAAATATTGAAGATTCAACTTCTAATTACTTTAATTGATGGGGTGAAACAATCACCAAACAATCATCATCGTGTGAGGATAAGTTTTCACTAGGATCAAGTAATGCGCTTTCTTTTCATTCAATTCATTTCAATTCACTTAGGAAAAGGCTATCAAACGAGGTGAAATTACCATACTTATTATCTTAATGTTATATCTAATATGTGTAAAAGTCACGTTTACGAGAAAGAATATTCCCTACTGATCTCACTTAATTTTATACTTTAAAAGCGCGAATTCCGTTGGATCAAAGATTTAACCCAACCCAATTCTTGTTTTTAAAATACGGAAATTTTAGTAACAAAATTTCGTTTTACAAAATATTGTTCCAGCGCGATAAGCTTTGAAGAAATAAATCATCTTCTGCAACTCCCGGCGACGACTTTGTATGAAGATCGGTTGATAGGAGGTTAAAATAGTATTTTGAGAACTAAAAAGCGATATGAACTAATTTTGACTTATTTAAAAAAAAACCGTGTTACGCACATAGCAAAAAAACTTTACGGAAACTTTGTCCTTTTTGAAGTCGTTGAAAATGTGTAGAATTAGAAAAGGAATGTACTGAACATTATTCATTGTTGATTTTTACCTTGGTATTTACAATGATGGAAAGAAATAAACAAGTTTTGTATTCAAATCTAATATACAAGAGCCAGAATAACCAGTTACAAGGCCACTGATCTGCGATCTCCAATTTGAGTGGCAATAACGAAGAAACTTGCTAGATATGGCAAAGGCCATATAGTGGACCATTTTCGGAATAGTTTTGCAAATATTTTCACAGCCAAGTTCTTTTCGAACTTGGCTGTGAAAATATTTGCAAAAACGGAAAACGGGCTAGAAACCAGCGCCGTGATGTCTTAAACGAACCATTCAGAGCTATTTTTCACCCCCGATAACTCAAAAACTGTGGAGTTGGGGATACCACCTCCGGTCAATTAATCAATCAACCAAGACTTATACGCTTGTTAATTTACGTGTTTACTACAACATAAACATAAACAAATCAACAGAATCAAGGGATATTGTATATTTCATCAAGTATCTGAAAATCTACGAAGAATTTTCTGATATAGTAAATATAAGAACGATAGGTTATTTTAAGGTAAATAACTATAATAAAAATCATTTCTTCGTATTTTTTCCATTCGTAATTTTTTATGTTTTAAATAAAGTTGTAAATGGTTTTAATAGCATTAGAAAATTAGTATTAAATTAGTATATTTCTTTTTTCAAAACTATGAATTTTAAATAAAATAGATTTTTTATAAAATTCCATTATTGACTATCAGTGTTGCCATCTTTTATATTAATTACACATCGACATCGATTGTTCATACATAAACCTAAATTATCAATGTCATGCTGTGGTATGAGGTCCAATGTTCTTTGCAAGTGTTCGTAAAGTTGTTGTTCCGTCGTCAAATTAGGCGGGAAATCTTTCAAAGCTTTTCTTTGTAACATGTCCCAGGCATGCTCGATAGGATTTAAGTCATGCGACTGTACACTGTACAGGCCAATCCAAAATTGAATATCTTGGTCTCGGAGAGCGGCCAACACCAGCCGAGCCGTATGGGAAGGAGAATTATCGTGCATGAGTAGAAATTCCTGGCCCATTTGGATTCTGTGTAGGACAATAACAGGCTCTACTTCCTCCTCGTGGAATTTTTGCGCACCATGATTTTCCGCCCTGGTAAGAGTGGACCTCCTGAGGGTGCTGTAGACGGCTAACTCTCCCTGGAGTTCTCCAAAAGTGTGTTTTCGTGAATCCTATTGAAAGCCAAACCAGGACTCGTCGGTGAACAGCACAAAAGACCATTGTTCGTCACTCTATGGTAAATGCTACCAAGCCCACGAAAGCCGCCGAACGCGATTACCACGTCACAGTGATAGAACACGCAGCGGTTTTTGAGCATGAAGACCAACTTCATGTGACCTTCACATGGTTTGGCTGTTTACCAGCATCTGGTCGTCCCCCTAGAGCCTTTGTAGTAGTTACATCGCTGTGATATTGGGTTGTCTTCTGGCGATCATTTGGAGAAATCGATCCTGTCGCTGTTTAGTAACACGATATATACCCCTGTACCATTCAGACACATTCCCCGTACTGCAATAAAGTGACCACAATCTTGAAATCACGTTTCGGCTGATGTGTAGGACCTCAGTAACGACGCGTTGAATAGCACCATTTTAACGTTTCATCTCGACTCAAGTGAAGAGTTTCACACGGTATGTTAAATTAAAAAAAAAAACAATCTAATCCATTTTCATTAATTAATATTAGTAGAACAATTTTAATTTTCTTTGACGTAACAAATTACTTACCTACAATTTTTCCTCCGTATTTTGTTTTATTTATTTACACTTTTAAATTTTGAAAATATAATAAAAGAGGTTTCTATCTGTATATAAACTTTTTATGGAAACTAATAAGATTTTAAATTATAAAGTTGTAAATAATTTACTAATAAGATTTTAGATTCTGTTGATGAGTTTATATGTTGAAGAAATGTTTCCCATTCTATTTATTCCGATTGTTTGGATTTTTATTTTTAGTTGTTCAAATATTTGACTTAGGACTTTAGAACTGTTATATATTAACCCTAGAAGCCTTATCTACGTCTGCGAGGCGTACACGCATTAGAAAACTGTCTATCTCTCTATAACGGGTGAAGTTGGCGATTTGTGCAGCTTAGCCAACTAAGTGGCCTCCTAGAGGCTGCTGATAGTGACCGTATCGCTAAGGTAAGTCCCGCCGATTTCGACTTATTAACATGTAGTACGACTGCGAGGCGTATGTTTAGGCTTTGTGTAAGTTTTAACTAGATTGTGTGATTACGCTTATGTTTATTTTTTCTGTTTTTATAGTTATATTGACGTTGTTTTAAATAAAATATGTCACGATCAAACCGGCTAAATAGTGTCGATGTTTTGGCAATCGTAAACGAAGAAAGTCATGGTTCTCTGAGAGGATCAGCGTCAGAAGAGGAGCATCATCAAGCTGTGGATGATGTTCAAAGTGAAGATGAGAACGATTATTTATCTGACGAGGTCTTCTATTTACGATCTGCTTCCAGTGAAAAGACTGTCTCAGCAACTGCTGCAGCAGCTGGGTTTTGATAGCTCAAGACTTATACGTCGTGTCTCCGGAAGTACACTTCGCGGTTAGAACGAATGTTTGGTCGACTACCAAGGGTCAATCATCTCAGAGAACTTCAGCTATGAATGTGATCAAGAACAATAAAAAAACCTCAGAAAGAAGTCAGTTCATGAAGCAGCTCAACACAGATTTGTCCAAGCCTTGGATGGAGATGATACTTGAAGCGCCGGCTTTGAAAAGATTTTTACGAGAAAACAAGCCATATTATCGTAAAATCTAGTGATCAAGTAATGAAGTTCAGAAGGGAGAACCTAGGCCCAAAACCCGTAAATACTGTACTTTTTGCTTTTACAAAAAAAGAGAATGCCTAAATTAGTGTGTTATACGTACAGAAATCAATATGTTGCGAGCACAAAGTTTGTGTGTGTGTAGACTGCTCTAAGATTTAAGCTAGTCTGTAAAAGTCTGATTTAATTTGATAATTGTGCTAAGAAAAAGTCATTAAATAGTAAAAACATATAAGATAGTTAAAATATAATGTCACCGATGATTAATCAGAAGTTACTTTTTTGTACGAACATAAGCAGATTGTTTTATTTTGTTGTAATATAAATAGCTGTGATTAGAGTCTTCATTAATGAATCTGTGTTTTGTTACTAGAGTAAATGCTTATTTTACGGGTCCTTAAAAAATCGCAATTAATTATACTTTAGCCCACAAATGGTTATTTATATATGCACGCCTCTAAGGCGTATGTTAAGGCTTTATGTATCTCTGAGATAGATTAGGCTTCTAGGGTTAAGGAAGAGTTTTAAATTTTGTTATAATTTGTAATCCTATTTGATCGTTGATAATAGCTGTAAATATTTCGTTTACCTCTCATTGAAATTTTATAATTTATTATCAAATTTTGTATATGTTATGTCTATATATAATGTTATAAAGGAATGGATAAATAGTTATAATTTATTATTTTTATAATGTATTTATTATCACATATAATGTCACATTTGTATTTTTGGTATAAATTACTATAGGGCGTGGGATGATTCATAAATATATTATCGGGTATCTTATTACCAAGTTCTATTTTCAAACCTCTCCTTAAATTATCGTCTGTAATATTAAACAACTTCACTCTATCAACTTATTCAACTTCATTCTAACCCATAAATTTAAAAACATTATTTCTAATACTAAAAACCTTAAAAATATATATTATAATAACTAAATTAAATTATTAAAAAAGAGGTCCTTTAGGCAAGGTTCCGAAGATACTGGCAGCGTTTCCCCGTTGAATAGCTAGACTAATTCTTTGTCCGAGGTAACTGCCAGCTCTTCGGTCTCCTGTGACGTCGATTAACCTTTTTGCTATTTCCTTAAAAAGGCTTATAGCGCTAGGACCCCACGGACCAAGGGTCTCGACACCGAAAGGGACAAAAATATATTCGGAGCCTAGACCCCTGTATTTGCAAACTTTAGCCTTTTCTGCCGCTTCACAAGCCGCCCCAGCTCTGTTGTTGGTTCCAGTAATGTCACATATTTGTAATATTATAAATATAAATAAAATCTGTATGAATAATATTATTATATCGGTTATTATCCACCGCGACGAGGAATCCTTCTTACTATCCGCGCTGTATTTAATAAGGTCGTTTTTTGAATTAATCCCTTTAGCAATTTGCCCAAACCTAACTTAGACAGATAATCATCCATATTTTTACTGATAAGCCCAATGACTGATACAACTATGGGTACAATAATATAAGAATCATCGTCCCATGTAGCGACAATCTTATGTGCCAAGTCAAGCCAAGTTTATTTTTTATCAATATCTGCTTTCACGAGATTCTCGTCATGAGGAACACTGATATCAACTATTATTGCCTTGCATGTAGTTCGAATTACCACCGCGATGAAAGGTGTATTAGCTACTATAAACCTGTTTGTGATAATTGATCGATTCCAGTATAGCGGGACACTTCTATTTTCAAGGACTGTCTTTAGTTCATACCTATAATATGGAACGTTCTGTTGAGTAAAACCAAATGTAAAAAATATTTTATTATATGGCATTCTAAATTTTCAATAGTTTAATAGTCAAGGGCTTTGCACTGAGGTATGCAAAGCTTTTCTTTAAGGAAGTTTAAACATACTAATTATTCGTTTTCGTAATAGTTATTAGTTTAGATTTATAAAAATATTAAATATATATTTGAAATATTAAAAAAACGAAGCTATGTTTAGTTTTATGTTATCTATATCCTTCCTTTCCATATACAGAGAACATTATTATCAACCGTTATGATTTAGTTAATAAATATCTAAAAGTAAAACGGCTTGGTTACAAAAGAGTAGCTTATGATTATGTCTCGGGTTTAAACTAGAATTTGTTTTACGAAAGCAGTCTTTCGCAAATTTAGCGAACTAGAATGTAAAATAGAGCATTTAACTGCAAATCGCAAAATTTGCAAACATTGTGACGTCTCGGCTAAGAGACTTTCTTAGTTAGAAGGACACTTTTTAAACTAGTATAGCTTAAACTCAAGACAAGATAAAATAAAGAAGACAAGATAAATGAAATTTTGTAATAGGGCTGATAATGTTTTTAAAACAAAAATTAAAGAAGATATTTATAATTACTAACAGCCCTTAAACAATCTCCGCTAGAATAACGTCAAGGAGGGTTAATAATCCCACCCTCACCACACGTGGATAGTTGCTTGACGCCTGAGGTAAAGTCATTTGTTACGTCATTAAAAGTTGCGAAGTAACATTTTAAATAAATATTTATCTGTTTCTATAGTTTTTAAATACACATACCAACGGCTGGGTGTGCTCTTTAGCTTTTTTATTTTAACATGTCGTGGATGACCTCATTAAAGCTCCAGCAGCAGACCGTCTGTTATGATGTGAATATGTGGTGATCGTCCCTTATGCCCGAATACAGAAACATCCCACGAATTTTAACGACTTGACAAAGGTTTCAGCAGCTCCTAAAGTCTATATTCGTATTTTCTAGTGCAAATTTTAAGCATCTCTTAAATTTAAATGTGTCTCAAATGGAGCTGCTCTTAAACACCACTTAATTAAAAAATGGTATACTCAAACGTTATGTAATGACGCGTTTTAGCTGTCAAATTTATTGTCAAATTGATTTGGGTACCTCTTAAAATTGACTATTTGAATTCAAATTGATCAATATGAAATTACTAAAAATATTTTTCCAAGTGGTAATTTACTATCTGCTTCGTCGGTAAGTCTTCCCTTTCAGACAACGAAACACCTCCAGGAAGTTGAAGAAATTCATATCCAAAGAGACTTTGCTATTGTTACGAGCTTAGGGTTCGTGACAATAAAAATTGCCGATAGAATTACCTAAATTAACACTTTAATTTACTTTACACAAATTAAAGTTAAAAACACTAATAATTAAACACACTAATTCACTTAATTCCGCTCCGAAGCTTCGCTTGTGTCGCCGAGTTCAATACTGCCTCGATCGCATCTTGCGCCACCTATTTATTTAAATTAGCAAAATATCCGGAATGTTCAAGTAAACACGCGCAAGGTACCGAGAGTTCGAGTATAGATTTTCTAGAATCTTAGTTCTTCGGGTGGCGCTGTCGGTCGAAAGATGTGTGATGTCATTTACTGCAACGCTCCCCTCGCTCTCGTTCCTGACACTAGATGGCGCTAGTGTGTCGTCGACTGGAGCGCGTAACACTATATTTGGGAGTTTGTATTTGGCAGCTAAATAAAACCTTTGACGAAGCGAAATAGACCATTTCAGCTGGTGAACCAAATATTGATAAGTTGATAACTCTTCGGTTCTACGCTAGAGGCAGTTAACGGACATATTTCATACATTCAATAACAACTGACTGTTCATTAAATCGTAACAGAGTAAGAGCAAAACAATACAATATATAACTATATAAATTGTACTATATTTATACCTTGAGGGAAATTAACAAAATTGTATTAACTCATTGCTATCAAATAAGTAGTGGTAATCCAAATCGCCTCTTTTTATTAACTCCAATTTTGAATTCTAGGACAACTGAAGAAGCATAGATAATGGTTCTAAGATAAGAAGCGGACATTTCATATAGTGACTTTTTGATATACAAGCGGTCGAAAGTTTCCCTGTCTCCATAATGTACAGAGGCTAAAAATTCAGATATTCTATTTTTTATTGTGCTATGAGTAGTGCTCCACAATAACCCAGTTTATAGGCAGGACGAACATTATGGGAAGGGTATTTGTCCAGCTACTGTATAGAATGAAAATGTGCTAAACCCATCTTTGATTAATCAAAATTCTATTATTACATACTTTTTATATTAAAATCAATCCTTCATCACAACATCTATCCATCCATCCATTATGTCGCATGAAACTACACTGCTGAACGTAGGTCTCTCCCATAGATTCTCTCACAGGGAAAAGTTTGCTATAGTTGCAAAGCTTGGCAGACTGATTGGCAACTACAGTTTTTTTATTATTCGTTTTTTATAGTATAAGGGTGGCATGTGAGCACACAGTTCATATGATGGTAAGTGATTGCTGTGGCCCATAAACATCTACATCTATCCTCGATAAAGAATACAAAATGCAGATCCGTTGTCACCCGTGAGGACTAAGATGGAATGCCTCGTTTCTAGTATAAAGGATCTTCGGTTCTCTACAATCACTAAACGAAACCCAGCAGCGTTAAGCTGCTATTTGACGCTGGTATTTTGTGAGACCGTGGTCCTTCCCCAAACGGGCCGACCCATTCGTGCTACAACTATACCAGTAACATAGCTGCAGCATGACTCTACCACGTAACAAACTCGATGATATCAGCGGCAAAATCAAAGTAACCTACATTGTCCAATGGATCAGTATACTAAAGTTATAATGAGCCAGTCATATAGCTCAATCATCCAACAACCAATGGAGGAAAAAGGCACTAGAATAGCAGACCACGGTAGATCATTCTGTAATTCACAGTACGCTTGTAACCTGGGTTTGATTTCTCGCGGTACTACGAGTAGTATTCATTCTGTGACTTATGTCCCTTCGCACTAAGGAAGTCGTGAGTAGAGGAGTATACACAGTGGAGTAACCATTCATACAATTTATATTTTAAAACATAAAGTTTAATAGAAAAAATCTTAAATAAAATTAAAGTCATTAATAACATATTTTAATCAGTATCACTAGAATCTTCTTATGTATTTTGTTATAAAAGAATTTTGGACTTTTTTCTTTATTGCATAATTTATCGACAGTATTATTTAGCGACAGTAGCCTAAAGGCAGGGCGTGGACCGCGAACTCAAAAAGGTCGTTGGTTCGAATCCACCATTCGACTACTGGCGTGAACCACTCGTAACACAAGCAATTTAAGCTTACCACGAGTGGTTAATGTCCTTTTTTTAACCATTCGGTTCACGCCAGTAGTAAAGCAATTTAAGCATACTACGAGTGGTTAAGGGGAATATTAGTAATGTTTATAGCTTTTTAATTTTCTTTTTTTAAATAAGAAAATAAAAATTCATTTAATTTATCAATCGTGAATAGCTGAGCTTTTTTCACTGTCGATTCAATGTGTTATTTTCTTTTTACTTTTATAATATCGCATGCACTTGTTGTTTTTAATACTGCGCTTTCCACAGTCAGATTTAAATCACACAGTATACATTACTTAAAACATTATAAATTATTCGTCTTTGAATTATCGATCTACTTTTATTGTTATTCGTTTTTAAAGTTTAATGTATGTAACGCGCAAAAGACGCAACTGTTTCGTACGCGAAGATCTGCCTTCAACTGGTCACTGTGAACTTGACTTACTAATTTCCAGCGATTAGATTGGTCGGAGGGACGTGGCTGGGCTAGCGTACAACGATGACTCACTATTTTCTTAACGCGAATGAACAATAATGAAATAGTTTATTGCAAATTTAAGTACTGATTTACCACGTGCTCGGCGATGAATGGAATCATACTGTAGAAACATGCATGTCTGAAGAATAAAATATTCTATTGATAGGACATGATGTGTAGTCCGTCAATACACAAATCCAAGTGAGGCGGAATTATTAGTAGTCAACCCTCTCAGATATGAGGAGGAGGGCTATGCCCAATCGCGGCATGTATCTAGCCTATAACTTCGACTTTATTTATATATTTAGTAATATAAGTTATTTATACCGATATCGTTAAAATATTTACTCACCTACTCCAGTCGACAATGAAATTACTTTCAATCGTACCGTTTTGGCGAAGCTTTTTTCGTTCCACTTCGTGTTACAGTAGTTTTAGTGAAATAGCTCTGAACGGCGGTAATCATTAAGTCGTAGGTGACGCATTATAGGAAAGAGCACATAATAGCATGCGGCTCATCAAGTGAGGTAAACATCTACCGCCGCACATGCACATCTCCAACACCAGGTGAATTGCAGGCGCGTTGCCGGCCTTTTAAAAATGTGTACAAGCTTTCTTGAAGATTCATAAATTGCATTGATCCGGAATATAACATACATAACTTATCAAAATGATAATCTGAATCACTATTTCCCAAACATATTACTTCCGAGTTTGAGTTCTAGAAAGATAATATAATGATAAACATGTGCTGTTTGTTTGTATTGCACATCAGTGTTTTTACATAAATGGCAACTCAATCAAATTATAAGAGACATTTCGACAAGATAGATATGACTGTGTGTGATCAGAGTGAAAATATGACAAATGTTTTATTAACAGAAAAATATATACAACTAGCTTGACAGGCAGACGTTGTTCTGCCCTTTTCGACGACCCACACAAGGTGTACAAATTTGATTAAAATCTGTTTAGTAGTTTAGGGGTTCATCGCGGACAAACAACGTGACACGTAATTTATTTATATATATATATATATATATATATATATATATATTAAGATAGGTAATATCTGTTGGTTTCCTCACTAGGCAAGCCTGTATCGAGGACACCTGAGACCAAAGTTCACTAGGCATTATTTTGTACAACTTATCAGACATCTGTACATGTGGTATATTATGACAATCTGTCATAATATACCTATACAAAACAGCAATAAAAGAACTGCTTAATGCTCGAAATTTAAAAACATTGAAAAAAGAAAGAAACCTTTAACAACCAAGCCAAGTTTTATATAACTGGTATGTATTAACTATATATGTATTTTCATTTAAAAAGAAAAAGAAAGTAAAATTAAAACGACAACAATATTTACCTAAAAATTTCACAAATACCATCAATTGGCAAAAGTCAGTTTTTAACAATTCTTCTGTTTCCTCAATCCTCAATGATAGGGTGACCAACCATTATGATTAATAGTACAGATGCATATTTTTTATTTATAACATTACAGTGTTTGACGACTTTATTATATATACTTTATTATATTTTTTATTATAAGACTTTATTATAGAGTATGCTGTGACTAGAATTATCCACATACATAAATATTAAACTGAAACAATTGTTTTAGAACTGACTCGAAAGTAGGTTGGTACCCTTAACTTGTATAAGCAACCAAAACGTAGCTCGCTACTTACCGTTTTGTAACTTAGGTATTAATTTTGAATTTTGTATCTAAATAATGAAAGTTAACATCTTTAAAATTGCATTTCTGTTTGTCGATTATTAACTAAGATTAATCTAAGATTTCAATAAATAACAATAAGCAAAGCCTTTACGGTATTTCAAACAAAATAAAATTGTAATTTTATTCGATTAAAGGAACGAGAGAATAGAACGTAGGAATTAAATTACTTTTAAATGACGAATGAAAAGGATAGTAGTTTTAACAATGTTTATTAGTCTATGTTTGATTGATAAATACACCTGACGTGTGCGTGTTGCAGCCTACCGAAAGTCTACTGCTGAATATAAGACTCCCCATATTTTACTCATAGGGGCGATACTTGCCATAGTTGCCACACTTAGCAGGCGGATTGGCAACTACAGTTTTATTGTTTAGTAGTTATCAGGAACACGCTGCCACCTATCCCCTTGTTTATCACCTTCTGTTGCCTCATAATATTCGCGGAACGAAATAGTGTAGTTGATATTTTTACACCGCCGATTCACGGTTCGTATACATAATATTGACGTCCGTGACGACGACGAGCCGTGGTAGTTCAGATGGTTAGCGCTCACTGTAAACTTCACAGCACGCAAGCCGAACCCGGATTGGGTTCGATCCCCGTCGGCACCAATTAAATTGTTAATTGCAATTTTAAGTGCAGATTTACCACGTGCTAGGCGTTGAAGGAAAACATCGTGAGAAAACCTGCATGTTTGAGAAATAAAAAAAAATATTTCGAAGACATGTGAAGTTCGCCAACACGCATTGGGGCAGCGCGGCTAACACTTCTTTGCCCTAAACCCTCTCAGAAATGAGAGGTCTATGCTCAGCAGTGAGATGTATATATAGGCTGTAATTTAAAATTTAACTTTAATGCATATTTAATGATAAATATATCCCTAAAAATAATTGTGCCGGGTCTAGATGTATGTTTTTGTGAAAATTATGAATGTAAAACGCCTCCACCAAGGGCTCACTATATTTGTACTAACTTTTAAACATAAATTATAAAATATCATATCATCAATACTCAATATTATTTTATATAAATTAAATTAATTAGAAATACAATGTAGTCGAAGTGTTCCTTCTTTGTTGTTATTTATTATCAAAAATGCATTTAAATTATAATAATATTTATTAATAAGGAATTTTTTTAATTGTTTATTAAATTGCATAGGGTTATTTAGCATTTTTTTAGAATTCGGTAAATGATTAATCTTTATTGACATAACATAGGGCTAGTCGAAACTAATTTTAATTTGGAGAAGGGTATCCTACGCTTAAAATAAATTTCTATTATTTCTTTTAATTCTTGTAATAGGTGATTAGAATTTTGGGTGTTTTCTAACGAATTTACAAGACTTGAGGATGTAGATAGACGTAAGTCTCAGTATTTTATGTAGTAATTAAGTGCTAAAAACTTTAGCACTTAATTAGCACCTTAAAAGCCCCTAATTTTGGGTTTTTCAAAAGGCGTATTTCTGACTGTGTTGATTTTCAGAAAACCTGACTTTTGCATCTGTTTTCTTCTGAATAACGACTTTATTTTTACTAAGGGCACCATGTCATTGCCTATACTGGCAGCACCTAATTAGCACTAAATTCCGTGCTATATATATATATATATTTGTACTAACTTTTAAACAGACACTTTAACTTTTTGACAGGCCTGTTGGTCTAGTGGTTAGTGACCCTGACTGCTAAGCCGGAGGTCGTGGGTTCGATTCCCACCCAGGACAAATGTTTGTGTGATGAGCACGATCATTTGTTCTGTGTCTGGGCGTAATTTATCTATAATATTTATGTATTTAGAAATATATAAGTATGTTTATCAGTTGTCTAGTACCCATAACACAAGCTCTGCTTAGCTTGGGACTAGATGGCGTTGTGTGATAGTTGTGGAATATTATTATTATTATTATTATATATATATATATATATATATATATATATATATATATATATATATATATATATATATATATATATATATATATTCCGTAATATTTATCATATATCATCACTGCGTTGCCAGCGATACGTTTTGCTAGCAAAACAAATTTCAACGATTCATTGCGGTGAACATTCTAGAGCATCTAATTTTTAAACTTGGCACCTAATTAGCACCTAAAAAGGTCCTAATTTTGGATTTTTCTAAATCCACTTTGCGTTGCTGTCGAGACACAACTTTTCTACTGGGCTTAATAAGAGAGTACTTTCGACAGATTCTGTTAAAGTTGTTCTTTTAAATTACTGTTATTTGAGTGTAAATTTCCTATAGATGTATAAAATGAGTTTGCTGCTATTTTAGGATCACATAATATATGTTTATCTGGTATTTTGGGTTGAACATTTCTATATTTTCGTGTATTTTTGTGTGTCTCATTATAAAGCTTTAGTTTATATTGAGAATTTTCGAAATTATATTTTATACATAATTTTTTGGACGTATTGATGGCTTTTTCATATTTTACAATACTGTTTATAGTGATATTTGAAATTTTCATTTTTGGTGTTACAATTTTAAAAATCTTTTAAAGCGGCACGATGTTTTTAATCCTATTGTCAAATGTGCTATAATTTTTATTGACATTGTTATTAGGTTTGAGTATATCGTCCCAATTTATTGTATTAGAAATTTAATTTTTGAATTTAATTATATTTAGGTTATTAGGAAATTCGTTGTTATCACAAAATATTCCATCATTCTATAATAGTAAACGTACAAAGTTGCGGGTATTGCTAGTTCTGAACATATGTTTTAGCTTGAGATAGTACCATTATTACAAATTCATAGTAAGTCGTTATGTAATATTTTTTTAACTATTATAAGCAGTGATTGACTTACTATCTTACCTGATGGTAAGTGGATCAAGCCGAAGACGGTGAAACGTACTGACTTAACATAACATTCACTTGCTCTTGCTAGAATTTACTGACTTAGCTTAACACTGACTTTTTTGTAGAAAAGGGGGAAAACGAGTGTGCGGCTCACTCGACGATAAGTTTCGACCGTCATCGAAAAACAACTCCGACACCTTTGATATTATCGATGCGAGTAACGGCGTTTTAAAAAGAAGGAAGCTCGTTTCTTGAAGGTCCGGAGAATCGCCGCTGGTATATGATTCCACAAAGTAGTCGTGAGAGGAAGAAAACTCTTAGTAAATCACACATTGGTAGACCGCCAAGCGTCCAAGTGGTGTGAATGGTATCCAGTATTTCACCGCGATATGCGTTAGTGGAATTTAGCGGCTGGAATCACTTTCCACTCTTGGAATTAACCTGTATTGTAATCGGATGAAAAAAAGATGCTGGCAAATTGTTCCACTCCTTTACTGTAGACGGTGAAATGCATTGACTTAGCCTAACGTTCACTCTTGCCTGGAAGACATTTATATTGTAATTGGATGGAAAGACAGTTGCTAGCAAATTTTTCCACTCCGTTACTAGTTGTATATGGTGAAATGCATTGACTTAGCTTAACGTTCACTGTTCACTCTTGCCTGTAAGACACTTATACTGTAATCGGATGGAAAGACAGATGCTGGCAAATTGTCCATTCTTTTGTGCCGTTTGCTTCAAAATTACAATGCTTGTTTACTTATATTTGATAAACAACATGGCAGAGCCTGACAGAAACAAATTAAGTATTTTTTTAATGTAATTGGACTTTAGAATAGTTGAAAACGAAAAATTCTCAAAAACTGTACCTCGCGCAATTCATTGTCATTTTTTATGTTATTCTGTAGATGGAATGAGGCTTATTGTACTAAGACAATGTATGCAAAACGTGACTAATCACGTGAATAAACGAACAAGTGCAGACGACTTTTGCCTAAGATCATTGTATGGAACCGAGTGTTATCAGTAGTTCTAAGGACATGTAGTGGTTGAATACGATTTATAACTATAAAATGGTTACTTATAATTAACTTTTAATGGTTTTCCAAAGAATACGCTTTTGTAATGTTTTTGCGCAAAAAAATGCAAATGACCGTGTATTGTAAAGTGTAAATGTAATTAAAACTAAAATTCACCAATTTAAAAATTACAAGACCAATTCAATCCATTTAAAAACATCATTTGATGCCTCTGCCTTTACCACATACTCGGTGGTATAGGAAAACATCTTGAAAAAACCTGCATATCTAAAAAAAAATATTTCGAAGACATGTACAGTCTGCCAACACACATTGGGGCAGCGCGGCGGTCATTCTCTTGCTCTAAAACCTTGCTAGAAATGAATTGTCAGGCTTGACAGTCTGATTATCGATCGTAGTACCAGACGTCTAGCACTTTTGACGGTACTGATTACCTTTGGTTTAATTATTGAGCCAAGCTGCAGCTATATTATGGTTATATAATATATAAGAATGGGTCGACTAGACTGGGAAAGGAACGCGCCCGCCATCCATGAGATTTCTCTGTCATTTCCCACAGTTGTCTCTTACGACACTCGTAGGAAGGAATGATGTGATGAATTGTCTTACACCACACGACTACTTACTGTCTTTTATGATAGAGTCGTAAAGAGCACAATACTCAATCAAACCACTTATAATCGGAAGGTGTCCCAAGGATAGTGTTGTAAATAGTTACGTAAAATGATCGTTTTGACACATTTGTAATTTGTATTAATTCTATAAATTGTCAGTATAACATAATGTGTATTATATCAATAGAAAGAATCATGTCCAATTTTGACCTGAAAATTTTCTAACGCGTCTAGTAATGTAAAATATCTTATAAAATTGCCTTTATTTTGTTTATTTCGTATCGCATAATAGAATTTTTCAATAAAGCCAGGAAAAAAATTAATGTTATTATGTTTATCGTTCTCAATAGACTTTTGGAGAAGGAACGCATTTAAAAATGACTTAAAAGCCCAGAAGCCATGACAATATATATTTAAAAAAAAAGTGTTTTACACATTTCGTTTCACAGACTACGAAAATCTTATTAATTTGTCATGTGGTTTATGAACGTTCAAAATAACCAATTGTTTTTAGTTACTTATCTTATTATTTTATGATCAGATATGCTTTTTGTGGTTTTATACTATGGTGTGGAAGTTATTTTTCTTTCCACGCCATAGTATACCATAGTGTATAGTTGACAGCTTATAATCTGTAAAATTTATTTACTTTATAGCATTTTTCCCTGGCCTCTAAATAAAAAGGTGATAAGTTATTATGTTATTATAAACGATAATTGATTTTATACAACAGTAGTTGTAGGTAGACGCGACCAGTAAAAAGAATCAAATGACAGGTCAATCAATGTATGGAAAGTGGGCATACTTCTTTATTATGTTAAGTTATTTAAGTCACCTGTCACTTATTTCTCACCAAGCCATGGGTTGACTGGCAGAGATTGCTAACTGGCATTAAGTCCGCCTCTTGTAACCTTTATGCAGCTTTTAAATATATAAATAATCTTATCATTACGATGAGTGATAAAAGATGGCGAAAATCATACATAGTAAACCATGATTAAAACTACTTTTACGGATTTTATCGCGTTTATTTTTACTTTTTATTTTTAATTCCCGACGTTTCGGGCGCTTTCCAGCACCCATGGTCACGGGGGACTGAGATGACTGACGTCCCGATGTCATTGTTAAACCCGGAGTACCTTCAGCTTTTTTAATTATTGTTTATGGTCCGATCTATGCAAAATGAACTAACTCTGTCTTGAGGTCTTGCAGTGGTATGCTTGGGTTTAGTTTTAATTTTATTGATTATAGGATCCCAAGCAGGTGGTAGTACCCAGCCTCCTTCTCTATTGAAATTAGGATGTTTTTTAATTTCAATAGCCTCACGTATCATCCTTGGTAGGAATCGGTGTTCTTTCGCGAGGATTTGTGGTCTATCAAATCTGATGTAATGGTTGGGGCCGTCTAGGATATGATCACAAACTGCAGACTTCCCGGAACGTTGATGCTTCACATCAGCTATATGTTCTTTTACGCGGGTCCTAATTGATCTTTTGGTTTGTCCTATATAAGAGAGACCACATTCACAATCAAGCTTGTACACTCCTGCATCTTGTAGAGGAATATGACACTTGACGGATGGTAGGAACTGACCAATCTTCTTCGGCGGCTTGTAGAATGTTCTAATAGAAGCTCGCTTCAAGATATAGCCAATCTTGTCTGTGACACCTCTGACATATGGTAGTACAGCAGGCACACGCTCGACTGTGGCTGGCTTCACTCGGTCACTGTGACGTAGGCGCGGGACCTGATGCTTGTTGTCGTGCAGAACTTGCTTGACGTGCTGAAGCTCGGCGGCCAGGTGTTTGCTGTCACAGATCCCTCGTGCTCTCTGTAACAAAGATTTGCCCACGGTAGCTAACTGTGAAGGATGGTGGTGAGATTCACCGTTTAAATATCGGTTTGTATGGGTCTTTTTCCTATACACAGTGTGACCAATGGTGTTATTAGGATTTCTGATGACTAACACATCTAGGAAAGGTAAGGAATTATTTGCCTCTAACTCCATAGTAAATTGAATTTTAGAGTTTATGGAATTAAGATGTTCTAAAAATGCAGTTACTTTGTCTGATGGTAAAATTGTATGCAAAATATGCATAGATCGGACCATAAACAATAATTAAAAAAGCTGAAGGTACTCCGGGTTTAACAATGACATCGGGACGTCAGTCATCTCAGTCCCCCGTGACCATGGGTGCTGGAAAGCGCCCGAAACGTCGGGAATTAAAAATAAAAAGTAAAAATAAACGCGATAAAATCCGTAAAAGTAGTTTTAATCATGTGTAGTGTTCGCGTAAATATAAGAAATCATTATGTTAACCAGTACGGACTGAAAATAGCAAATAAAATACGCAGATTAGAAGATCTAAAGACCAAGCGCGCAAGATACATAACAGCTTTAAATTTCTTGAAGAGATGCAGAGATCATAATCTCATTCCTACGTGTGTCAAGATATCCACTAAAAAAGACATTCGAGGAAGCGCTAAGATCTTAAATCTGGCTAGTAAAAAGTTGTTAATAACGGTGATTCAGCAAAAACGTACCGATCTATATTTCATAAACAAAACCATAGACAATTCGTCCAGTGAATTAAAGACAGTTTTATCGACATTTGATTATAAAAATTGCATGGAAACTTTAGACAAACGCGAAACAACTAAATACAATGAATGCAAAAATAAACATATTGATAAATACCATAAATCAACAACTAAATCAAATGTCCAACATACGAAATCGTTGACCACAGACACGAATCATAAACAACGCGCTATCTACAACTTATCAAAACAAACACTGGACGACGCCACAATAAAAGTTTTAGAAAAAGGTATTAATTTCGCAATTACACCGCGAAAAATACCGTATGAGGACATTATCTGTAGTGTTGAGGACTGTCTGTATAAAAATAATATTGGTAATGAAGATTTAGAGGCCATACGTCAAGACATCTCGTCTATGTTACGTCAAAGTTCAGCGCCGAAATTAAATCTCCCCAAAAATGAATTTAACGCGTTGAAAAACTTACGCAACAGACCAGAGCTTACGATTCTCCGCGCAGATAAAGGTAATTCTACGGTTATAATGGATACGTCAGATTACAATTTTAAAATACAACAACTTTTGTCGGATGAAACTACTTATCGAAAGGTCAAAACAGACCCTACAACTAATACGCTTAAAACAACTAGCGATCTAATTAAGAAATACTCCGAAAAATTGAATCTGGACGTTAATTCGATAATACCTTCATGTGCCAAACCACCGAAGTTGTATGGGTTACCAAAGATACACAAACCGAATGCTCCTTTACGTCCAATAGTGAGTCAGATTGATTCGCCAACTTACAGATTGGCTCAATACTTAGCTAAAATATTATCACCACTCAGAGGACACACAAGAGCACACACTAAGGATTCATACCATTTTGTCAGTGAGATAAAAGACCTACATCTTACTGACAATGAAACCATGGTCAGTTTTGATGTTCAGTCTCTATTTACATCCCTACCTGTTGAAGACTGCATCTCGATTATAACTAGGAAACTAGAGGAAAATAACATGCCAGCAGAATATGCAGTATTACTAAGACATTGCCTTACATCTGGCTATCTATTGTGGAAGGAAGAGTTTTACAAGCAAGTAGATGGTGTGGCGATGGGCTCACCTGTATCTCCCATTGTCGCCGATATATTCATGGAAGACTTTGAGGAGAAAGCCCTCCTTACTGCACCTGTTACAACAAGGATCTACAAGCGGTACGTAGACGATACTTTCACAATTTTACCATCGGACAAAGTAACTGCATTTTTAGAACATCTTAATTCCATAAACTCTAAAATTCAATTTACTATGGAGTTAGAGGCAAATAATTCCTTACCTTTCCTAGATGTGTTAGTCATCAGAAATCCTAATAACACCATTGGTCACACTGTGTATAGGAAAAAGACCCATACAAACCGATATTTAAACGGTGAATCTCACCACCATCCTTCACAGTTAGCTACCGTGGGCAAATCTTTGTTACAGAGAGCACGAGGGATCTGTGACAGCAAACACCTGGCCGCCGAGCTTCAGCACGTCAAGCAAGTTCTGCACGACAACAAGCTTCGGGTCCCGCGCCTACGTCACAGTGACCGAGTGAAGCCAGCCACAGTCGAGCGTGTGCCTGCTGTACTACCATATGTCAGAAGTGTCACAGACAAGATTGGCTATATCTTGAAGCGAGCTTCTATTAGAACATTCTACAAGCCGCCGAAGAAGATTGGTCAGTTCCTACCATCCGTCAAGTGTCATATTCCTCTACAAGATGCAGGAGTGTACAAACTTGATTGTGAATGTGGTCTCTCTTATATAGGACAAACCAAAAGATCAATTAGGACCCGCGTAAAAGAACATATAGCTGATGTGAAGCATCAACGTTCCGGGAAGTCTGCAGTTTGTGATCATATCCTAGACGGCCCCAACCATTACATCAGATTTGATAGACCACAAATCCTCGCGAAAGAACACCGATTCCTACCAAGGATGATACGTGAGGCTATTGAAATTAAAAAACATCCTAATTTCAATAGAGAAGGAGGCTGGGTACTACCACCTGCTTGGGATCCTATAATCAATAAAATTAAAACTAAACCCAAGCATACCACTGCAAGACCTCAAGACAGAGTTAGTTCGTTTTGCATAGATCGGACCATAAACAATAATTAAAAAAGCTGAAGGTACTCCGGGTTTAACAATGACATCGGGACGTCAGTCATCTCAGTCCCCCGTGACCATGGGTGCTGGAAAGCGCCCGAAACGTCGGGAATTAAAAATAAAAAGTAAAAATAAACGCGATAAAATCCGTAAAAGTAGTTTTAATCATGTGTAGTGTTCGCGTAAATATAAGAAATCATAGTAAACCAGTTTAGGAGATTTAAAAAGGGGGTGATTTACAAATCGACAGTTCTTTTTTGTACTCGTATATTACGCGATATCTTCTTCATCGTTAATTTTAACGTCGAAAACAGATGTTGATGATTCTTTAGGGGTGATCCCAAAGTTTAACTATTTAGACAACATTAACATTGTAATTTACTTAATACACTCAAAAGGGTAAAAAGAACTTAATAAGACGGAACAGTGGGCATTAATTCTTTTATTCACGTCTTAGCACCAACTTCAAAATGTGAAGTGATTTTCTTGCTTAAGTTGTTGTGTGTTATTTTTAGTGTATATAAAAATTTTACTATAGTAAAATATGATATTTTAAGTATGTGAGGTTAGTCCGTGCTATGTACAGAGCATCCCGTACATGTGTACGATCTACCGCGGGAACTACGGGCAGTATCGATGTGGCTGTAGGGCTGCACCAAGGGTCGGCATTGAGCCCTTACCTCTTCCTACTGATTATGGACGTTTTAACGTCGGACCTGCAGGATGAGGCACCCTGGTGCATGCTCTTTGCCGATGACATCGTGCTTGTCGGGGAAGAAGGCATCGAGGTACAAAGCAGACTGACGGGGTGGCAACAGAGGCTGGAAAGTGTTGGCTTGAAGATCAGCAGATCCAAAACCGAATATCTGTGCTGTGATTTCGGCGGTCTTTCCAGTCCTGTACCCATGTCGTTGGATGGAGCTATACTGCCTACCTGCTCAGATTTCAAGTACCTCGGTTCCCTCATTCAAGGTGACGGCGAAATAGATAGAGCTGTGCAGCATAGGATTAACGCAGGGTGGATGAAATGGCGACAGGTCATAGCCACAACGTGCGATCCCCGAATGCCAATAAGGCTGAAGGGGAGAATTCACAAATCGATCATCCGACCTGTCGTCATGTATGGAAGTGAATGCTGCGCCATCAAGAAGAAGGATGAAAATAGATTGCATGCGAATGCAATGAGAATGTTACGATGGATGTGTGGTGTGACAAGGATGGATAAGATAAGGAATGAGTATATAAGAGGAAGCCTGAAAGTAGCGCCAGTGGTAGAAAAGGTGAGAGGAAGCAGATTGGCATGGTTTGGGCATCATGGGAGGGATGAAAGTCATGTCACAAAACGAGTGTTGAATATGAATGTGGAGGGACACACGGGCAAAGGAAGGCCGAATAAAAGATGGATCGATTGTGTGAAGAGTGATATGAGAATGAAAGGAGTAAGTATGGAAATGACGGCTGATAGAGAGGAATGGAACAAGAAGATTTACTGCGCCGACCCCAGATAATGGGAAATGGTCTAGAGAATGATGATGATGATAAAAATTTTACTATAGATAGTTTCGTTATACCATTCCCATGTCTAGTCTATGATTCGCTGACACTAATGCTTTTTTAATTAACTTGTTAACAATGTTAACGTTAGGGTCAAAATCCAAAAACTTTATTTAATGATTACGCTTTGATATACATTATGTATGTATGAAAATATATATTTTAGTGTGATACGATTTTTCTAGTTTGAATCTTTTTTGATTCTTGTCAGTAAAATAGTTTTCTGTTTCTTGGTGACGATCTTTAGCCTTATCTACTCTCGATTTTTACTCCGAGTTTTCTCTAAATTCGTCTTTATCTCTTAAGTGCTATAGGCATCTTAAAAATATAATTATATTTCTGTTGTGCATTAATACGACGCTTGCTAAAACAAATTGGCGTTTGTTTGAAGACCATTCCGACGATTTTTTTATTTTTTTAAATATACCTACTACACTATACTACTATACACTGAAGTATTAGGGATTTTCGTTCCTTGTTAAAAAATTGTAAACAATTTATATGGTGAAATACGAAATTGATAAAGAAGCTCTTTAATTTTACTCCCCAAAACATAAAAATAAGAAAATAACAAAAAAAATTACAGAAATCTTGGCTTTGCCTACCCGGATTCTATATTAAATTACTTTTAACAATGAATAAGCAAATTCTAAAATGTGTTAATAGATTACGCCGTAAGCTAGATAAAAGTATTCTGAAGAATTTATTAGAACTTATTGTTATAGATCGTGACTGCTCGTCGTGTGGTTTACCACATTGCAGATCGGTAACGATAAGTTTTTAGTAAACAATGGGCATCACAGCCCATTTTTTTAAGTATTTTCTCGATAATTTTAACAGGAAAAATTCATATTGAGTATTATTATATGAATGGGGTTT
Source organism: Parnassius smintheus behrii (assembly GCA_036936625.1). Taxonomy (NCBI): domain Eukaryota; kingdom Metazoa; phylum Arthropoda; class Insecta; order Lepidoptera; family Papilionidae; genus Parnassius; species Parnassius smintheus. Next base: position 22,085,854 of record JAUPFT010000015.1, on the reverse strand, counting down.
TTCATAACATGTCATAACAAATTTTACTTAAAAAATATTATTACTACAAAATCTTTGAAATAAAAACTTCTTTCTAAAAAACGCTTAAAAATAGAACCCGGCTTTTTGTCTTAACTATACGCAAAGAAAAATATAACAAGGCAAAGTCAAGCTACAGATGCGTGTTATGTGGATATAATTAAACTTTTGTAACGGCTTCTCAAAATAAAACGTATGTATTTACCGTCACGTAACGCAGGCTACACGTACCTACAGTGAATTAATTAAAAGATGGAATTTAAAAAAAAATGCTACGAGTGTGTAGAGTCCGTAGAACACGATTGTCACTAAGTCACAAGGGAGGTTTCGTAGAGGTGTGTATCTGTCTATCCGTAGCGTACTATACCTATAGGCTGGCGAGAATTCAGAGCGAGTGAAGAGTCTGGTATACGCGACAATAGCAGCCACCTTCGAAACCTCAACTCGCAGCATGGAGTTCATGAGTGATTGAGTGACCTCAGACGTCCCTTCTGAAGTCTATCACGCTGTAGTATTTACTTGAAAACAGAAACCGCAATTACTAATTTAAACTGTTACCGTCACAGAAGTACAATTAAACGTAATAATAACCGCACTATTACATACAATAAATAAATACAAATAAATCAATACCACACTTCTGTTAGACATCCGGACTTCTCATTGACTCTATAACTAAAATATCAGGCATAATAATAATGTCAAAACCAAATTTCGGTGACGGTAATGAGTCTTAACGAAAACTAGTAATCTGCACAGAACAAAATTATAGGGCACATGTGTATGCGCAAACACAGGTGCAGTCTTAATTTCCTGACTCTCATAGCCCAATACGTTAATTTCGTCGTTTTTAAATATTTATTAATTTTGGTTGAATATTAACTTGGCCTTTTATAAAATTTAAATTAGGGTAGTACTTAGGTAAGAAAACCGAATCCTTGAACTTGCTGACGAGGATGATGATGTATTTTATATCATCATAAATAACAAACGTGAACTTCACCGTTAAGGTGAAGTTATGCAACAATCCAGTACGTGTTAGATCCATGTAGTATTTCGCATTAGGCCTAATAGCCTAAAATTATACTGGCTCTTTATTTATTTATTTATTTTTTATATGATAGAGTGACAAAAGAGCACACAGTCCACCTGACGGTTAGTGGTTGCTGTGGCCCATAGACACCTACATGTATCCTCGATTACGAATCAAAATACAGATGCGTTGTTACCCGTGAGGACTAAGATGGAATGCCTTGTTTCCAGTAAAAAGGGTCTCCGGTTCTTTGCGTTCATCATACGAAACACAGCAGCATTAAGCTACTATTTTACGCTGGTATTCTGTGAGAGCGTGGTACTTCCCCGGTAGAGCCGACCCATTCGTGCTACAACCATAATATTTCTGCAGCGGGGCTCTACCACTTATATATGATGATTATGATAATGAGGTGTAGTATTATACTGATGAAAGAAAGCAGTATGATCAGTTTTATGGGATCGGTACTGCGTTCGCGATCCCAATTGACTAACGTGATTATTATGAACGAATCTTTTGAGTTATAAGTTACATTTGGCGCATTCTTGGTCAAAAAGGCTTAGTAGATGAAGAAAGGCTTTTGTAGACAAAAACGAATTCGAATCCATTGCACGACAATTTTTTTATAAAGAAAACGAAACGAAAATTTTTAAATAAAGATTTATATTTCTAACATTACATACAAGCATTGATTTTTTTAAATTTCTGATTTATAAAGTATTACTCATTGATACTATTCTTGTAGCTCTATTTCATAATGTCAGTCATTGGTAATCACTTTATGAAAATCCATTAAATATTTTTGCGTAATCGTCAAATTAGATTTATTTAATTAGACTAACTACATACAATAATTGTTAATTTAACTAATCGATCCAAAAAATTGTTATATAAAAACGATGCATTTGTTATGCAGTCACTATAGTTGTGATCAGTGCTACTGTATACTCCTTATTAGAAACATTTGAGAGTCACTCATCGCTTCTGGAAGAATAAGCTAGAACCAGGAGAAATACTGCTTTAAAGTGAGTTATTATAATACTTTGGTTTATATTGCATGTGACATTCAAAATGTTTTTTATAAACTAAGTTACATTTTTCTTGATACAAATCATTTTTGATTTAAAGAAAACCATTTCTAGCTTTGTTAGCGATAGTACTTTTATATCTACTAGACCACATCCTCGGCTTAACCTACCCATGCCATTCAGACATAACCAAACCCTAAACTATCATTTTGTGTAAAAATATAGATGTTTTATCTAGAATAAATGTTAGCTCCTTTAGATGAGTTGGAGGCCATTTTTGTATATAGCTTATATTTTATTAAAATCGAGTAACCATCACTTCACGAAAAGGCAAAACTCAAGTTTTCTACGCAGCAGCCAAGTTATAATGATAAGAAAGCCTTCTTCAAAATTTGGAGAATTATAGACAGAAAAATGTCAAATATTAAAGGTTTAAAATATGTAAATAAAAGTTTGATATTGAAGTAATGACGAATCTTAACCTGAATCACTGGACTTTCACCATTTAATTTAAAAAGTTTGCCTGCTACGTTTAATAAATACTCAAATGAAACTATTTTTCAAATGAAGTTTTGATTTTGGTTTAAAATTATTCTATAAAAAGAAATATAAAATTATGCTATATTTCATTTAAAAAATAATCGCATTTGGGGTAAAATTATCCCGTATATGTTTTCCTGTGTATTTAATGACAATAATTTCTCGTGTATTTAATGATAATAACCTCTTAATATAAATATATAACACAATACCAAAGATAAAAAACCCTTTTATTTTTGATCCTTGTGAAATGCACAAGGACTTAAAATTATTTAAATATTTATGTTTCATTGGCAAAAATAACCTATGGTTACGTAGACACTTATGTTTTAATATATTTCCATATCAAGTTTCACAATATTCATTTTAACCAATCAACTGCTGAAATACATAATCGCTGTTTAGCGTTCTAAGCATAGAAGGTGAAATTTTCCTAGAATATATTTTATTTTACTCTTGGTTTAACACTTGATAATTTGTGGAGACGTTATGTCTCCACAAATTGAAATCTTGAAGTTATAATTTTTCAGCCCGATAGATATTCTTTTTGCCGTGTAGTATCGGTCTAAGAGAATCCAATATTCCACATCATCCTGTGGATGTTTTAAGAGGTGACAGAGAGAAACTAAAACCCTGATTACAACTCAATAATATAAAAACTGCGATGGCCAACCCGTCCGCAAAGCAAAGCAACTATCCCTCTGTGAATATTTTAATGACATACTTGTATTCTTTCAGATGAACCAGAAAATTGTATTAACGATCATCGCGTGTTTTGCTATTCAAAGTATATATACAACTACAGGCTTCTCTCTACAACATGAAGATTCTAAAAATCATGAATCGAACTCAGATAAAAATACTTCCATGGATATATCTTCAATTTTACCTTTCGTGACAATGATAAAGGGACAAGTTAAAGAAACCATTTTCGAATTACTCTTTCAAATTTTCAAATATATAAAACAGATCGTACAAGACTGTAAAGTACGTTTAATAAAGAAACTTGGCAAATATACGCTTGCAGATATTTTCCATTTAATATTTGATGGAGTCGTTGAATTCGTGAAGGATGAAGAATCAGGTACAACCAGTAAATGCAACACCACTGAAAGCACAACTGAGAAACCTAAGCATGAGACAAGACCAAAAGAAGTAAATGTGGATAACAGTTACAGTTACGACGACGAGTTTCAGTGGTCGTCATACTATAACTAAGATTAAAATAAAACGACGAATGTACAGTTATATGTGATTTAAATTTTAAGTGTTGACGAAATCAAAAATAAATATTATTAAATATTACTTGCAGCATTTTTTATTTTAGTTATAAACTTTATAATGATAACGCGTTCGTTAAGTTGGAATCATCCACAACGCTATCCTAAGATCCTTATGATTTCGATATCCTTATGATTTCAAAATTTAATTAGGAATTGGCGACAATTAGAGACTTAAAAAAATTTTTACCTAATACTTTAGGAGATATAGCCCTTTTTTGGGAGGATTCTAGCTTTAATTCAAGCTAGCAGGCTCCTGTCTAAAATGATAATAACATACTATAAAATATTGGTAACTTTATTTAAAAAAAATCAATTTGATTTATCAGGTAGAATTTTATGGAAAAGTTACATAAAGTGCTACGCATACAAAGTTTTGGTGATCTACAGTAGCATTAGACTACTTATGACAAATTAATTAAAGGTAAAAAAATAATCACATCGTAGTTATTTTTTTCTAAAAGTTATGTACTACATAATATTCCTATATCAAAGTAGCACGGGGTTTTATAAAATGACCATAGGATTTATATAAATTAAAACCTGGCTTTTAGACTCAGTTCATAAATCGTTAATTTTTTTACATACAGTGTGATTTAGTTTTTATTTTAATAGTAATAAAAACTAAATAACACTATGGAAGTGATAAAAGTATTTAGATTTATAAGATGAGACATTGTGAGTAATAAGGAGGCTTGGTTTTATATGTCATGTCGTGTAGGTGTGGCGTATAGCGGCGTGAAAGAATCTATGACCCTATGTCGTACAATAGGAATGGTATTTAACAATAATGGGAAATAATACTTCCATCTATCCGAAGCCACAAAATCCTTTTGGCTTGTCCCATTGGCATCTCTTACGCCACCCACGGGACTAAATGGAAGATGTATGTACTATTATATTGGGTATAATAACATATTATTACATCACATATGAGAACCACTTCAAGGCTGGAGATGAGAATCTGAGATAAGTTAAAATGGATAAGAGAAAGTCGTGGTCGACTGTGAAAGCATTTGAAAAGTCCACAAGTGCCACCACTGTAACTTTATCTTCATCCATCCCTTTTCTAATGTCATCTGTGGTCTTAATAATTGCAGTAGTGGAACTGTGAACAGAGCGAAAGCCTGACTGATAGGTGTCTGGTAAGAAGGTTATTTTTTAAAGATAATTTGTAATTTTTAGATAAATTTTTAGGATAATTTAAAAACCGGCTTTTTTACTCCTATACAATGGAAACGCAATATAGATAAATGTATCGTACTTTCTTAAAGCTTAAAAAAATTAAAACAATGTACAATGTGTGCATGACTGTACCGATATTGATATGTATATAAAACTTTAAATAAGTCTTTCGCTATATATTGATAAATTTGGACTGCTTTTTTTTAAATTATCAGTCAGCAATTAGTCATCAACCCCTTATTCATAAACATTTTTAAACGTTGATTAGTTAAATAGTGTTTTGTAACTTTGTAGCAACAAGTGTCTCGCAAATGTCAGAATGTGAAACTTTATGAAAATTTTTATGAATGAGGGGGTAAATCTTGATACATATTTTACAGCGAATAACATAGGCGATCTGTAGTTATTCTCTGACATATTATCTTCAACTATATAAGTCTTTATATCCACTACCCCATATCTTCCCGTGTCTTCCCGTGGGTGTCGTAAAAGGCAATAGAGGGAAACAGGCAGGAGATGAGCAGCAGCATCTTCCTGATAGCAGCAACTGTACAATAAAAAAACTGCGGTTGCCAACCTGCTTGCCAAGCATGGCAACTAAGGCAATATACCCCCCATGATAGTTACGAACAGACAGATCTCCAAATGCATGCGGCAAGACTTACGCAACTTTAATACTGCTCGTATTGAAGAAGCGATCGAGCGGAACCAGAGCTTCAAAGTCTTTGCCAGAGATCTGTCTGCCAGATAGAGCCAACTGTCAAAGCTGAAGACTGGATGTGGCAGCATTGTTTCCGGGACACCTGAGATTCTGAGTGAGATTGAGAGGTTCTGTGGGCAGCTGCACACATTATCGTTAAAGCCACATGCAAGTGTGAGTAACGATCCAAGAGCAAGTCTTATCCGATAATATTCCGATGATATTCTGAACGTCAGTCTGAGCGAGCTTACAATGACTCTCCAGTACCTTAATTACGGCAGGGCCCCGGGCAAGGATGGAATTACAGCGGAGCTTCTGAAAGCTGGTGGAACACCGGTACTTAAAGTCCTTCAGAAGCTCTTTACTTCCGTCCTCCATGGTGGCACTATTCCGGAGGCGTGGAGCAGAAGTGCGGTGGTCTTGTTCTTCAAGAAAGGCGACTATGCTCTCTTAAAGAACGTCAGACCGATTCCCCTTCTGAGCCGCATCTACGTGCTGTTTTCTAGAGTCATTACGAGTCGTGTCTCACGCAGACTCGACGACTTCCAGCCTCTCGAACAAGCCGCTTTCCGAAAAGGCTTCAGTATCATAGACCACATACATACCCTGCGGCTGATTGTACAGAAGACCGAAGAGTACAATCTGCCACTTTGCCTGGCGTATGTGGACTGTGAAAAAGCCTTGGTTTTCGTCGAAATTTGGGCGGTACTACAGTCCCTTCAGCGGTGCCAAGTTGACTGTCGGTATAGCGAAGTGCTGAAGTGTTTGTACAATAGGGCTACGATGGCTATCCGAGTACAGAACCAGAGTTCGAAACCTATCCAACTGCAGAGAGGTGTAAGACAGGGTGACGATATATCCCCGAAACTCTTCACTGTTGGATTGGAAGACATTTTCAAGCTACTAGACTGAAAAGGATACGGTATTAACATCAAAGGCGAGTAAATAACTCACCTTCGATTTGCCGACGATATAGTCGTTATGGCAGAATCGCTGGAGGACCTAAGCACTATGCTCAATGACCTCAATGGTGTCTCCCAACAGAAAGGTCTTAAGATGAAGATGGACAAAACTAAGATCATGTTTAATGTCCATGTTACACCGATCCCGGTAGTTGTTGGGAGTACTATGTTCAAAGTTGTTGACGAGTACATTTACCTGGGACAGATAGTCTATGTAAGACTATAGACTAGGTAAGTCCAACTTCGACCGATAGGTCAATCGACGGATTCAACTCGGCTGGGCAACGTTCGGGAAATTACGACATATCTTATCGTCAGGTATACCTCAAACTTTGAAAACTAGGTTTTACAACCAGTGCGTGTTGCCAGTGATGACCCATGGAACCGAGACGTGATCCTTCACTGCTGGCCGTATGAGGACGCTCAAAATCGCTCAGCGAGCTATGGAGAAGGCTATGCTCGGGGTTTCTCTGCGTGATAAACTTAGAAATGAGGATATCCGCAGTAGAACCAGAGTGACCAACATAGTCCAACGGATTAGTAAGCTGATTTGGCAATGGGCTGGCCATATAGCTAGCAGAACCGATAAGCGATGGGAAAAAAGGCTATCGAGTGGCAGCCTCGTACTGGTAGGCGTAGTGTAGGGCGACCCCGCACTAGATGTAGTGACGACCTGGTAAGACATGTAGGAAGTCAATGGATGCAGGTGGCTCCGGACCGTGATATGTGGCATTACTTGAGGGAGGCCTGTATTCAGCAGTGGACTTGTGAAAGGCTGTAATGATGATGATGATAATGATATAATTCTTTAAGCTATAGTCCTCTCTAAGACATATGAATAAGTAATATGTTTCAATCGCAGTAAATGAAAGTCACCATTTGCTCACTAAATCCAAAAGTAGGAATCACATCTCAAAAGCAGACGGTAATGGCGTTTTCGAAGGGAGTTGGCTAGCTCTAAATTAAGCAAGAACCCTCCCAAAAAACTACTTTATCTCCTAAAGTATTCGGTCGCTAATTTTGTTTCTTACGTCTCTAACTGTCACTAATTCTCACTTAATCTAGACATAATAAAATTTAGAATATCGTTGGGGAGGATTCCAGCTTAAAGGGAGCAATATGATTGCATTGTTTTAAGGTTTCAAACAAATTACTAGTAGTACAATTGAGACGAAAAATTTAATTCGAATATGCGATGACGTATTTTCTTTCCCAAATTTTATATTGTAAACATGCGTTTTCCTTACAACTCAAATACCAATATGTTCTAAGTAAAGGAGAGTTAAATTTGCAATTGCGATTATTAACTTGGAAGTACAAAGAACAGTGTGAACAGCCCCTCCCCACAGTGAATGGGTACGACAGTGACGCAACATGTCGAGATTTTACTAATGTCGACACCTAGATCATCTCTTGATTTGTCGACATGATTCCGCGAGGCATGCGACACTTATCTCGTTTGTTTTTTCCTATCTTACCACCGATTTAGGGGTTTAACTTTTACCTGTAGTAAGAAAATGTTTTCAAGCAAGTATACACAAAAAAATGCTTACAAAACCACTATTTATTACCTACAACGAATATTATAAACAACAACGTAACGCAAATTTGATTTCATGAGACAATCTCTGAAGGTCGACGGGACCGTGTTGTTTAATATGCTCGTGACAAAGGTACTAAGTACTACTAAGTACCTTTAGCGTGTAATATAAACAGAATAAACAATAGTACTAGATGAGAACCCAGTAGATTGAATGCTTTGCTGTCTCGTTTTACCTGATGAAGCTGCCCTCTTCATTGTCTTTTACATCCTATTCAAGCCCACAGCGGGACATAAGATAACCTTTCTAAGAATATACCAGCCGGAATAGGTTACTTAAAAAATTTGCCTACACTTATAACGAAATAATTTTTTATATTTATGGGAATATTACACATAGAGTAAAACTAACTTTACTGGTTTAGCTTCCTTTTAGCATCTTACGGCATCCATGGTCAAGGGTGATCCACGTGACTACGGGAGCTGTAAAGTGAGCGAAACGTCGGGAATTTAAAAAAAAATTAAACATGATAAACCCGTAAAATTAATTTTATTCTATAATAAATAAAATAAAATAAAATAAAATAATTTATTTTCCTTGACATAACTTAAATTAATGACATAGTTGAGTGGGATCTCCATTTAAGCAAGTAATGCCTGTGTTTGGAAACCCCGCTCTTCCTTATCTAAACATACATCTTTTAATTTAAAAACCCTATATCTCAGATCTCTATATTGCAGACGGATGAGACAGTAAAGAACGGACACTATCGCATTGGTATTTTACATTTCTAGTCCGTGAATTTGGGTTTAGCGTTTTAGGGTGCATGTTCCATACAGCATCTTTAACCTGCTATTTTACGCTGGCATTTTGTAACAACGTGGTCCTACTCGGTCTAGCTGACCTATTCGTGCTACAACCATAATATAGCTGCAGCGTGGCTCTACCACGAGTATACTATATTTTATATCTTTATATCTTTATATATATATATATATATATATATATATATATATATATATATATATATATATATATATATATATATATATATATATCTTTATATCTTTATATATATATATATATATATATATAAATTACGTGTCAAGTTGTTTGTCAGCGATGGACTCCTAAACTACTTAACCGATTTTAATGAAATTTGCACACCGTGTGCAGTTTGGTCCAACTTGAGAGATAGGATAGTTTTTTTGCCCATGAGTGACCCACAATTTTTTGGCGTGTTTAAGGATTTTTAATAGGATATTACAAAGAGTTATCAAAAAGGTCAGAACAACGTCTGCCTGGCACGCTAGTGTTAGATATAATAAAGTTATCTATAATAAAGAAAGGCTTCGATAACTCAATCATCACTTATATCGGGTGCAGCATTTTTGATAAATTCCGCTTTTTCAGTTTCATATTGTTTTAGCGATGAGGCGGATGAAACCTATTCTATGGTGGTAAGAACGGAATTCGCATTTGGATTACTTTAATAGCCATAATAATCAGCCTTTTATTGACAGACGTAACGCTTCAAGCATCGGTGATCATGATGGTAATAATTGCTGCAAGCTTTGCAATTACTTCCGCAAAGCATGGCAGGTCTGTAACATCTGCAGAAGAAACAGGCAGTGGTGCGTTTCGTTCTAAGTTTCACACAAAGCACAGTGGGATCACAAATGTCTGGTTTGGATCATCCCTCATGATAGACATCATGTATGTTTTTTTAATTTATTTAAGATGAAAGAATTACGTACATAAATAATAATAATACTATTTAAATTTAAAATATTAAAATAATGATAAGATAGAGCGAAAATATGTTATTTAAGCATAAGAAAAGTTTCTTAGAGCGATATGTTGCAATTTAATAAAATTAGTATTATAAATATCTTGAGTGAGAAAATACCGGGACGATTTTGCTGATACCGTACGTTTTATTGCAGATAATAGTGCGGATGGCTGTTCCTATACGGGACAAACAGGTGCAAAAAGAGCGAAAGAATACAAACATTTTAAAAAGTTTCAAAAAATTTATGAAATTACGCCTATTAGAAAAAAAATGAAAATTTATTATTAAATGGTCAAAATTTATGAAGTAAACTATGCTGGCTGCGGGGGCAATTAATTACACTATTTAGAAAAAAAAATTGAACGGAAAAGAAAAAATTTTAGCTAAGTTATAGATACTTGCTAGTAAGTAGTCACTCGTTGTTGTGTTGAGGATTAAGAAGGAATATCTGTAATTATTTCATTGGACTCTTTCCCCGATCTTGGTTGACAGTTTTTGCTGATACGCACTAGTGAGAAGTTATGTGTGCTATTTGCCTGAACTAAAACTTAACGAAACTATATCTTCAAGCCAAATAAATCTGAATAAAGCGTAGTGATTTTGGAAAATATCTTTAGAGTTACAAGGTACATTTTTTATTTAAAAGGCTTAGTAGATCAAGGAAGGCCTTTGAAGACAAAAAAGAATTCGCGGTGTCGGGGCAGTTTATCAGACGTATTCAAATCCAAAACACCGAAGTGCCACAGCCAGATGCTTCAATGCGCAACGAAAAATTTAAAATAACGATTTAATTTTCTAATATTATATAAATTCACTAAAAAAATTCTTAAAATAATTCTCATTGATATCGTTCTTTGTGGCTTTTGTTTATAATGTCAGTCATTGGTAATCACTTTATGAAAATCCATTAAATATTTTTTGCGTAATCGTCAAATTAGATTTATATAATTAGACTAACTACATAAAATGAATGTTAATTTAACTAATCGTTTCAAAAAAATGTTATATAAAAACGATGCATTTGCTATGCAGTCACTATATTAATGATCAATACTATTGTGCGCTACGTGTTAGAAACATTTGACAGTCGTTCATTACTTCTGGAAGAATAAGCTTGAACCAGGAGAAATACTGCGTTAAAGTGAGTTCTTATATATACTATTGTAATTCTATTGTATATACAATGTTGGTGTAAAATGTTTTTTAACTAAATTGTTTTTATTGGTAAATCTTGAGCGATAATAATAGCGAAAACCATTTTTACCTTCGTTAGTGATAGTATTTTCTCGTCCGGTTAATGTTTATGTAACTATATCTTCTAGAGTACAATATTTACTAGAGTATACACTAACACCTGCACTTCCTCGTCTTAACCTACCTGTGCCCAAATTCAGATTTAAGCAATAAAATCAGAAGTATTTTAGGATATAGTAGTGCGACGGCGATAATTTCTCAACTAAACCACAAAAATATCTTTTTGTGTAAAAATACACATGTTTGATCAAACAGTTAGCTCCATTAGATACTTTAATACTAATATAAATACGTCATAGTCGATTAGGATGCCGTTTTTCTAATATCTTTTACTATATTTATATTTCTACAAAAATCGAGTAAGTATCGCTTCGCGAAAAGGCAAATCTCGATGTTGTAATCAGACTAAGTTCTAAGAATTTGCAAAATATTATAGGCTTTTATAAGCAGGAAATGCAAAATATTATAGGTTTAAAAAGATATAAACAGAAGTTTGAAAGTGATGTAATGACGTTATCAACCTAAATCGTTGTCCTTACTATTTAATATAAGCTTGCCTGCTGCGTTTAATAAATACTCACTTTTCATATGATGTTTTGATTTTGCTTAAAAGTGATAGTAACGTAATGAAAGAAATATAAAATTATGCTATTATTTATTTAAAACTAATCCTATTTTGGGTAAAATTATCCGGTTTATGTTTTCCTGTGTACTTAATGACATAATAAACACAATAACAATGTAAATGAAACCTTTTTATTTTTGTTCTTTATGAAATTCTTTTATTTTTAATTACTACAAACGTCATCAGGACAAGGAAGTGTTTAAATAATTGTATTTCATTGGCCAAACAATGTAACCATACATACGTAGACACTACATTTTTAACATTTTGTCATGATATTTATTCTAAGAAAATGCTGAAATATACAATAGCCGTTTTAGCATTCAATACATCGAAATACATTTTCCTAAAAATATTTTTTCTCCAAATGAAAGTACACAATTAAATTCGCCATACTTCTTAAATATATACAACGTACGAAGATATATAATATAGCTCGTAACCTTATATACATAGAGTAAAAAGGATAACTTTAAGTAACATAATTTAGTTTTTTTAAGTATCCAGTAAAGTAGTTTTTTTTTTCATATATTCGTAATTTTGCATGGCGAACGATGATATGTAAAATACGAGATACGAGAAAGTTGGAGCAAATTCATAATAGAATTAATGATCAATGTTCATGTAATAAGCATAGAGCAAAATTTTCCACCGGCAGACGCGGATGTTAAAAATCTTTTATGTTTTAAATACGTAGATTGACTTGGCAATCGCATTAAGCAATCCAATTTAATATAATACGTATTACTTATGAGATATATTGCATTTTCATGTGATGGCCAAGTCAATCTATATATTTAAACATAAAAGATTTTTAACATTGGTATGGTGACTATAAAATGTTGTTAGGTTAGCTAATTTCATAATAACTTAAAACAGAAGGACTCATAAGTAGGGACTGAATAAATTTACGGACTTGGTATTACATGGATCTCACAACTTCTTACGGTAGAAGAACTGAGTTGCAAGACTTGTTTTTTTTACAAGTTATGTTTTTGATGGCATCTCATTTCTTTTTGTAGACAAGATAGTCCTAGTTTTTTTCCTTTCCGGTACCTTCTACTTCTTGAATACCAACAACGTAACTACCTGTACCTATTATATGGTACATACACAAGAATACTGATTCATTCACTGCAAATGTAACTTTGTAATTCTATAAATTTATCCGGGATTACAAAGTTATTTATGCAGTTGGTGTATCTAGAAAACTGGACCGAAATTGAAAAATATTTTAGTTTTTCCTTGATTTATACACTAAACTCTAATTGTGTTCTAAATTTTAATCTTCTATATCTGCTAGAAGTGCCTTAGAGTTTTGATGATCGGTCAGTCAGTGAGTGACAAAATTAAGAAATTTTGACTAGTTATAATTCTTAAACTACTGATTCAAATTGAATGGAATCTGAAATATATTTATTAATGAATTTACATTGTATAAATATATTTTTACAATGCCTACTCGGTTACTGAAAATTCACACTTCTAGTTTTATCCACTATGAAGTTATAGGGTATCGAAAATGACCTGAATTGCTTCGTGAAAAGTATGGCACGGCCGTGCCGCTTTATTGCTCGACTTAGCGAGGGCACTGCCGTGCCCCCAGATAAGAGTGTGATATTGCATTCAGACCGAGGAAAAGCTCTGAGGGTCCGATATTTCATTTCAGGTTCACTTGAAACAAAACGTTAAGTTTCTAGCCGATTTCTAAATAAGGATGATATCCTCAACATCTTTGTCAATTGCAAATCGATTATAATTATTTTGAAATAATACTAGTTTTAACGGAATTTATCGCGTATATTTAACTTTTTTACCCGACGTTTCGAGAGCTTTACAGCACCCATGGTCACGGGAAGGACTGAGATGTTCAACGTCCAGCTGTCATAATTAACCGCGGTTACCATAGATTAAAATTTTAACTTTTGTTCCGATCTACACAGTATGAGCTTATGGTATCATGGAGTCTTGCAGTTGTATGCTTGGGTTGGGATTTAATTTTATTTATTATAGGATCCCAAGCCGATGGTAGCACCCAGCCATCTTCTCTATTGAAATTAGGATGTTTTTTGATTTCAATAGCCTCGCGAATCATCCTTGGAAGGAATCGGTGTTCTTTAACGAGGATTTGTGGTCTATCAAATCTGATGTAGTGACGGGGGCGATCTTGTACATGTTCACAGACTGCAGACTTCCCGGATCCTCCATCCCAGAATTAGCACCACTAGCATAGACTTCAGAAGAAAATGCGTGGAATTAATTTTATTCTTTTTAGTTTTTTGAAAACAGTTGTTATTTTTATCAAAATTTTAATTTTTTTAGTTAGTTTGGTTGCTGACACAAACTAAAAATCACGAAGTTGTAAGTTTTCAGACTGTTTCATATTTTCTTTCTTTTTTCCTTGTGGCGGCGGTGTTAGAGAATCCATTACTCCGCATCATAACGGGCATGTTATAGGAAACGGAAGAGAACAGAAGGAAACCAAAACAGAAGATTGAGCTGTTGCCTACTGCTGCTGTTAGGCTCTTTCTGGTAATGATTCAATAATATTATAAAACCGAGGTGGCCAACCCGTTCGCCAATCAAGGCAACCATGCTTTATATTACCCATATCGGGCAATCTATACGAAGACCTATGTTTAGCAGTAAAGTTTATATAGGCTGTAAATAATGCATGAATGAATATTTTATTGACATACTTATATTCTTTCAGATGAATCAGAAAATTGTATTAACAATCGTTGCGTGTTTTGCTATCCAAAATATATACACAACTACGGGCTTTTCTCTACAATATGAAGATTCTAAAAATCATATATCAAACTCAGATACAAATGCATCCATGGATATATCATCAATTTTGCCTTTCGTGACAATGATAAAGGGGCAAGTTAAAGAAATAATTTTCGAATTACTCTTTCAAATTCTTGAATATATAAAACAGAGCGTACAGGACTGTAAAGTACGTTTGATAAAGAAACTTGGCAAATATTCGCTAGCAGATATTTTCCACTTAATATTTGATGGAGTCGTTGAATTCGTGAAGGATGAAGAATCAGGTACAACCAGTAAATGCAACACCACTGAAAGCACAACTGAGAAACCTAAGCACAACACCAAAAGACCAAAAGAACTAAATGTGGATAACAGTTACAGTTACGATGACGAGTATCAGTGGTCGTCATACTATAAATAATGTTACAAGCTTGAAGTAGCGCGCAACAATAAGATCAAAATAAAGCGACGAATGTACAGTTATTTGTAATTTAAGTTTTAAGCGTTGACGAAATCAAAAATAAATATAATTAAGCATTACTTGTACTATTTTATTTCGTTTATAAACATTGTAATGATAACATGATACGTCACCAATATCTTACTAAGTCTTGACGTAATAATACTACGGATATGCTTGGGGAAGATTTTAGCTTGAAGGACGCAACATGATTGCATTGTTTTAAGTTTTTCAAGCTGTCACTCCTGTAAGTACAATTTGTACGAAATAATTAGATTCGAATGTGCGCTGACGTATTTTCTTCCTCAAATTTTATTCTGTACACATGCGTTTTGCCTACACCTCAACTCAACATTTATTTTTTCACGTCTTACTATGAATTTTAAAGGTTTAACTTTTACCTGTATAAAGAAAAATATTTTCAAGCAAGTATACACAAAAGAAATGATTACAAAAACACTACATAAAACCTCATACAACAAATATTATAACGTGACGCAAATTTGATCTCAGGGTACAATCTCTGGAGGTTGAAGGGACCGTATTGTTTATATGCGCGTGACAAAGGCTCAGTACAGTAAAAGCTCTTTATCCGCGGGGTATATGTTCCGTAAATGTTCCGCGAATACAGAAACCGTGAATATGAAATCATAATTTATATAGAGTTATAGAGAATACGTTCCTAGATGATAAACTAAAAAACAAATATTTAAAAAATCAATTTAATTGAAGTTTTTGACCATATTGATTAATTAGTATCTTCCGGCTTAGGCAATGGTTTAAGGAATTTCGTAATTTTTCTTGCTTGGCAGTTTTTAAAAGCTTCAATTCCGACTGATATTCAGCAGTGGCATTAACGATTTGCCTCTTAAAAATAAGACTTCGTTCCATAGACGTATCAATTTTCATAAAGAAATCACAAAGCTCATTTGCCATTATTAAACCTTCACCAAGATTTTTCAAATTAAATGTCACATTTTCAGTGCTTCTTTTGTCGACATTATTAATTAGGAAGACAGCGGTGGAGCCGTGTTACTCGTTCACAATTTTTGTAACGAATGGAAAGATCAAACAATAAAGTAGCTCTTACCGAAGGACGGAACATCTTATATGTGGCAGCATTTAAAAATATATTGTATGTTTTGAGTAATAAAGTTGCTTTCATTATGTTTGCATACATTCTCAAAAACCGACCGTGGCGAAGACGGCTTATCTCAAAGGCCGAACCAATACAGCGGCGATATCATATAATAACATACTTTAGGCATAGGTGTAATAAGGTCTATTTTACTTTTTTATTAGTCCATTTGTCGACGCTTTTACAAAGGATGTTGGGTTGGATACCTATTTGAATCCTTTTCAGTAATATGTATGTACCGATGTTTCGATTAGATCCGCGAATAAAGAAATCTTTAGCCGCGAATGTAGGAATCGGGTCGCATTTTTTTAATCCGCGAATGGTGAAAACGCGAATAAAGGAAGCGGAAATAAGGACCTTCTACAGCACTTTTAGCGTATTATACAACATTGTCTTTCAATGAAGTCAACCAATCAAGAAACAGCCATAGATACGAACCCAGTTAACTCAATCCTCGTTTTACCCTCTACTCTCTCTACCTCTCTGGTTTTACCCGATGAAGTTGACGTAACTATCATCGTCGACATATAGCTGCCAAGGGCTACATTTTATAAGATTTGCCTACACTCTCAGTCATAGAGATAATAATACCTATACTTTTAAGTAAGTGCTCTCAGTGCTTTGAAGACGGATTATACAGAGGATAACCGACACCATTGCACTGGTACTTCGCATCTCCATTAAGTGAATTTGGACATCTCCATTAAGTGAATTTGAAATTAGAGTTTAAGGTACTATTTATTTAAAATTATTATTCAAAACTTATTTTATTTTCTAACTATTTAGTTAAAAAACAAGGTTCCTCTGTCTGAAGAGGAATGGTGAAAGAAACTCCGCAGTTGTCCTCTTTTTTTTGTTATTATTTTTTAAAAGCTAATAAACGTGTTGCACGTTGCAATCTGTTTACAAGTATGAAACATGTGGCAACCATCTCTGCCTTCAAACATTTTAAAGAGAAGTTGATGAGCCGTCATGACGCCGACGCGGGCAAAGACACTTAAATAAGCATGACATACCTGAGTTTTTATTTTATATAAGATAATATAATAAGAGTACTAACAAACGAGCACACAGGCAACCTGATGGTAAGTAGATGCTGTTGCCCATAACTTCTACATTTATCCTCGATAAAGAATCAAAATGCAGATGCGTTGTTACCCCTAAGTACTAAGATGGAATGCCTTGTGTCCCTACACTCACAATACGAAACACTAATAATTTTTCAGAGCATACTATAATTTTCTATAGACCCATTTTACGTTCTGCTTAGGTTTTAGAGCAATATGCAATGCTATATATATATATATATATATATATATATATATATATATATATATATATATATATATATATATATATATATAGGGGGAAGTCCCCTAAGCCCGGACGGCTCCTAAAGCCGGACAGGATCTGAATCAGTTTGAAAAAGCGCGCCAATTTGTTGCTTGAGTCGTGGTTAGAAAGCGTTTCCCAAGTGAAGTGTGGGGGTAGCGTGTCAATAGTTAGTGCTGACTCGTTCGACGTGGAGCGTGTAGCAAATTTTAAGGTAAGTAAAAATTTTGTTCGAAGTAATTTTTTGGGTTCTGTAAACAGTATTTAAAGTATGGGATGATAATCATTGTTATTAATTATTATTGCTATTTTACTAATCTGATATAACCCAGGTGTTTTTTAAGGTTCATAACACATAATGTGAATGAGAATTTTTCTTGTATGTACCTAAGGGTCCCTAAGTTCGGACACTCTCAAAGTCCCCTAATACCGGACAGTTTTACAGTAAGTTTATTTTTGTTGTAGTTATTATTTTTGTGGTTTGTTTTTCAAATTCAATATGGACAAACCCAAACCGAGTTGTGGGAATACCCCCAAACATGAAATATTGAAAAAAGCTCAGTTAGCTACATTTGTGATTTTTTCAGGTTGTACAATGAAAGTTTTGTAATTTTTTAGAAACCGTTCCTAATTATGACCAAAGTTAATTACAATTAAGAATAGTTTTCTTTATAAACAGCTGATTTGATCAATTTTAATAGATATTCTTACGAATTGTTTGTTAAAATAATGTTTAGATTTAAAATTGAACGAAAAGTTGGCTGTCCGTCATTAGGGGACCTTTTTAAAAACGTCTTTTTTTCTATGTTAAATGTTCCTTAGTACCTACTACATTTAAAGTAAGATTTCAGGCTGTTGATATATCTGTATTGATTAAGTACATAGTTGTGAACTTATTAAAGTGAAATAAACAAATGAGACTATTATACGTTCTTTTTTATTTTTATTGTTCCTTAAGTGTCCGGTTCTCGGGGACCTCCCCCTATATATATATATATATATATATATATATATAAATTAAATATATATATATATATATATATATATATATATATATATATATATAATTTCAAGCGCAACTCAGTACCCTACAAAATGAAGTTGTAAATCGCGCCTTAAGGTACGCGCTCAATGGCCCGTGCCGGACGCACCGCACGCACGGCACGCAACGGATTTTAGTTTGCTTTGTGTTAGAGGTTACCTTATTCTCAATAACATAGATTACCATTTCCGGTGGTTAATTAATATCAGGCTATTGTGTTAGAGATTACCTTGTTCTAAATAATATAAATTACCATTCATCATCATCATTACGGCCCTTCACAGGTCCACTGCTGAACGTAGGCCTCCCCTAAGTAATGCCACAAAGCACGGTCCTGAACCACCTGCATCCATCGACTTCCTGCATGTCTCACCAGTTCGTTACTCCATCTAGTTGGGGGTCGCTCTACACTACGCCTACCGGTACGAGGCTGGCAATCGAGAACTTTTTTTCCCCAACGGTTGTCGGTTCTTCGAGCTATATGGCCGGCCCATTGCCACTTCAGCTTACTAATCCTTTGGACTATGTCGGTCACTATGGTTTTACTGCGGATATCCTCATTTCTGAGTCTATCACGCAGAGAAACTCCGAGCATAGCCCTTTCCATAGCTCGCTGAGCGACCTTGAACGTCCTCATACGGCCAGCAGTGAAGGACCACGTCTCAGATCCGTAAGTCATACTATATATACCCCCATGAAGAATTACACAAATTACCATTACCGTTGGTAAATTAATCTCCGGCTATTGATTTTATTTAAAACTTCAAATTACAATAAGTATCCATTTATAATCAATTAAAATCCATTTATAATTAAACTAATATAATTTTTTGAAATTTAATACAACTTTAGTAATATAACAAAAATATTGTAAGACTACATCCGGTCCTTGTATTTGCCGTTTCCGACGTGCGCTGCCCCCGGCCCGGTCCGGCCCACGGCGCACGGCGATTCCGTGTTTTGTTCAGTGATTACTGTACCTACAAATTGTGGACGCCACACACGGTCTGTTCAACTGATCAGTTCAAACTAAAACTGTTGATATTTTTTTAATTTAGAATTTTTGAGATATTGATAATTATAAATATATCGATATCGGAGTTTTATATATAATTTTATTTATCGATATATCGATAGAATAATTCTTCTGTTCGTATGTGTGTGACTGAACTCTTCCAAAACGACAGGACCGATTTTGATGAAATTTTATTTCACAAGGCGCTTTGACTCAAAATTAGCATTACTGATCTGTACTCTAACAGATTTCAAATTTTAACTTGGTTTTAATTGTATGATTCAGCTAAATCTTTAACACAAACATTTCAATTGTTTGTTTGAGTAGCTGGCGGAAACATTTTATTATTTGAGATAAAATCTATATATAAATACGTGAAAGGAAAACTTTGTAAACGTTTTTAAGATTTTTTGACGCATGGAGGATTGCGAAATTTGACACCCAAGATTTACAGGAGCATCAAAATGTGAACTAGGTACTTACTTAAAGTGAAAATAGTAACTCTGCGTACTTGTATTTTAATAGGTGAAGTGTATCACGGCTCCCCACTGGATGGAGTGACGACCTGGTAAGACATGCAGGAAGTCGATGGATGCAGGTGGCTCAGGACCGTGCTTTGTGGCATTCCTCGGGGGAGGCCTATGTTCTGCAGTGGACTTCTGAGTAATAAAACTACGTGGTAGAGTCATGTTACAGCTATATTATTAGTATAGTTGTAGCAAGAATGACCACGCTCTCATAGAATACCAGCGTAAAATGGCAGCTTAATGCCGCTGAGTTTCGTATGGTGAGTGTCGAGAACCGGAGACCATTTTTACTGGAAATGAGGCATTCAATCTTATTTCTCACGGGTAACAACGGATCTGCATTTTGATTCGTGATCGAGGATTGATGTAGATTTCTATGGGCCTCAGTATCCACTCAACATCAGGTGGACATTGTGCTCGTATGTTTTATAATTTTTTTTATCAATATCATAAAAATAGAAATATCATATAAGGTGCTTTCAAAACAAGAAACGTCAAGCTTATATTTAATTAAATAATAGGACTATTTATTAGTTAGATACCCGTGTTAATAGAATGTTCGATTTGACACAGTGTTTTTTGGCTTAATTATTTTACAAGGCGCGTTGACTTAAACTAGCTTCACAAATCATTCAACTAATAATTGTGTATTAATTGAAATTTCAAAAAGATTCAATTAATACACAATTATTAGTAAAAACTACGATAATACACAATTATTTTAGTGGTTTATCTGAGTGGCTGACGGAAATACTACTATACTACATATTGGAAATAATAGGTATAATTGCAATTTTTATACGAGTATTATTACGAAATTACATATACGATTTACAAAACGTACATAATTTTAAGATATTCAGGAGTATCCAACGTGTCAACTAAACGTGAAAATATCCATGTGATTATGATGATCAAGTATTTTTAAAGATGGGAACACATCTTGTACTGGGTTGCTATTACTTACCAACTGGTTTGGAACTGTTTGCCTACGGTGTTTTCTTTATTTCCATTTCTTTTCATAACTATGCTTTTGTTTGACAATTTAAAGCATTAAGGCAATCATTAAAATTGTTTTATGCGGTGTGCCCAAGTTACTGATCGCTGGTTTGCTATTGGCACACAGTAGTAAAAAAGTGTCCTATGGGTGACCATGATATTAGTTTTAACGTTGCTTCTCGTTGGTGTAGATTGTGAAGATGTCCCCCAAAAAGACATTTTTTTAAACTGAAGATGAGATGTAGGTACTCTGTACAGCGAAAAATGCGACCACCAAAGAAGAGTTGCTTCTATTAGATGAATTAACTCTAACGCTAAAAAGGGAATTACCATTACAAAGAATAGTTTATTGAAAACACTTGGCCAAATAATCAGTGAGTACGACTATGAATGAAATAAAATGAGAGCCGTGGTAGCTCAGATGGTTAGTGCTCGCTGTAAACCTCACAATACGCGAGTAAACCGGGTTCGATCCCTACCGGCACCAATGAAATTGTTAATTGAAATTTTAAGTGCTGATTTACCACGTGCTCGTCGGTGAAGGAAAACATTGTGAGGAAACCTGCACGTCTGAGAAATAAGAAAAAAATATTTCGAAAACATGTGAAGTTCGCCAACACGCATTGGGGCAGCACGGCGGTCTATTGCTTGCCCCAAAACCCTCTCAGAAATGAGAGGAGGCCTGTGCCCAGGAGCGGGACGTATATAAGCTGTAACTTTTAATGGCTATGAAAGCCCTTTTAATAGTGGGATTCCTGCGACGAAAACAGTTTAATAGCTTTCTGAAAAGGCTTCCAGATGTAGCACAACGATACGCTGAATCTATAAACTCAGCGCGAAGCCGAAAATGGCACTCGAATTTAAGAGAATTCTTAATAATTGAACATACCGAAGAAATTCTTGACGATCCTAATAGAATTATAAATGTTAATGAATCTGATTTCAAGAATTTGTCCATCATCAGGTTTGGTGCTGGGTCCCCTGAAAATGGATGAATATTGGGATAAAAAGTGAACAGCCAAAAAGGAAATGGATTAATAAAAATGTTTTCGTGAAATCTGATTCAGATGTTGATATTCCATTGAATTCATGTGCCCGAAAACCTAAAAGCCTTGAAGATAGCTTAGAAGTGGGTCCTTATTTTATTGTCAAGTATGTGTGTGAATATTTTCATGAAAAATCAAAATCATTGATGGATGTTGTCGCTGCTATTGTGTTTCCACCTTCAGTAGCTATTTACCATCAGTTCGAGTGGTGGTGGTCGTTTGTTACTTCAGTTTTATAAAAAAAAGCCTTACTAAAACGCAGGTTCTAAAGCAGCTCTCAAGGGGCTGCATCATGGAGCACTTCACCATTTAATAATTAAATAATACTGTTCTAAGTTTTATCACTTAGGACCTTTCAAGGAAAAAGCAACGCTTCAGCAATTCCTCGGGTGTTGTAGATATTCATAAATCTTGTAATTAACGTATTATAATTACTAAGGGCTCTTTTGTCTCGTTTAAGAATACAACAAGAAAATGGTTAGGGTAATAACAGTGTTAATCACACAAAAGATTTGAGGCGGGGTGACTTATAAGTTATAACTAATGCAATGAACTAATTCAGTAAATTACAATAATATAGGCTTTTGACTCCTGGCGGCACCAATAAAATTGTTAATTACAATTATAAGTGCGGATTTACGATGTGCTCGACTGCTTGTCATGAAGTCTCGTGTTCTAACGTTGAGAAATGTCATTTCCAAGTTGACTTTCTACAATCGTTATCGTTACTTAGTAGACTTGATAGTAGATGACTACATGAGATGTGATAACTTTTGGACAGTGCGAGCCATATGGTCTCGGCAACATTTTACATGAAAATATTTTTGGTGGGATTCATTTTCATAGTTTCCAAATTATAATCTCATGTAGAGCCAAGCTAACTCTACCTCTACTCTAACTCTACTAGTCCTAACTCTACAATCCCTAACTTCACAAACTACACTTTAACCAAATTATGTGGCTTTTTTTTTGCGCCCGAAGCAAATATGGGCAACCCTCCGGAAAGCGGGGGAGGGAGGCGGTGAATGCTCATAGCATACCACGCAGCCGGCTGCGTGGTTATGTGGAGACTTTTACCCACTAAACACCGCCTTTATGGATTGGCTTATCGATCTGACGAGAGATCTGTAAGCCGTATACGAACGCGATCCTCCTTGGCAGAAAGGAGGGTGCAATTACGTGGCTTGGCCATTTCACTACCGTCAAATGGGAGTAAGGTAAAAAGTGTATTCACTGTTCATTACTTTTCTGTTACAATAGCTCTATTGGAGAAAACGCAGAATAATAATTGATATAAAATACAAATAAAAACTATCCCACGAAGGGGCCGAAATGAAGAAGTAGGGGGTAGCATCGCCAGCAGCAGTAGTTCATCCAACAGCAGTCATCATCATCAGCATCAGCAGTCATCATCTACCGCATTAGTACGTAGTACTATTATTTATTCTGTGCTTTTAGTTTGAACACAAAAATGTTGTAGGTACTTATAATATAATATTTATACTGTTTCTACAAACCAGCTGTAAATAATAACTATGACAAAGATATTTTAATTATTTTGGGACCGGTTTACAATTTGTTACTAGAGTCACAGAATAAATAATACGAGGGTGGGTTGAAAAGTACTCGGCCTAACCAAGAAAATAAACACATACTAAATCAGTTATATTTTTATTTTTCTACATAATCACCATCAAGTTCAATACACTTTTGCCACCTCCCCTTCCAAGCATTTAGACCGTCGAAAAAAAATGATTCTTCCTTAGAGTCAAAATATGCGTCTACAGCTGCTTTGACCTCGTCGTTTGTCGAAAATCTTTGACCTCCCAAGTGCTTTTTAGGTTAGGGAACAGAAAGAAGTCTGATGGTGCCAGATCAGGTGAATACGGCGGATGCAATAACAGTTCAAAGCCACAGTTGTGAATTTCAGCCATTGACTGTACTGACAGTACTGACTGTACTATGTGAACTATAGTTATATAATTCTTCTGTCTGTGTTTATTCGACTGAACCTCTTAAGTGGCTGGCCCGATTTTAATTAAATTTAGTGTGTGTGAGTCAAAGATATTATAAATAAAAGCATTTTTAAGCACTATCTTTGGATTAGAATGATTAGAGAATTCACAATTAGACCCGTCAGATGGCGCGGTTAGCGAGATCCAGAAATCAACCGTGCGTAGCCGGGGCGGATCGCTAGTTATTAATATATATGAAATAAGGGAATAATAAAAATATAAATTTCAGTTAAATTATAAAAAAATATATTAACTTCGATAATTGCATACTGGATTCAACGCATTATTTTTTGGCTATTTTATTTCACAAGGCGCTTTATTCTGTACTCCACTCGTAAGTCTAACGTACTCCTGCGAATTGCAAATTTTAATTAAGTTTTAAACGTATGATTCAGCTACTATCGTAAAACTCATTGAATACAAAAAATTTAATGGTTTATTTGAGTAGCTAGTGGAAACAGTATTATACTAGCCAGCGAAAACGTGTTATTATTTAAGACAAAATTTTTACATAAATACTTTTTTAAGAATATTTTACGCACGGAAGATTGCTAGATTTGACACCCAAGATTAAGAGGAGCATCAAAATGTGAAGTAGATACATAAAGTGAAAATAGATAGGTATTATTTTCACATTTATAACATTGCATAAGTTATGTGTCAGCCTCGTACCGGCAGGCGAAGTGTAGGACGACCCCTCACTAGATAGAGCGACGACCTGGTAATACATGCGGAAATGGGTGTATGCAGGGACTCCGCCTTGTGGCATTTCTATGTTCATCAGTGGACTTGTGAGTAATAAAGTACAAATTTTATAAAATCGTAAAAAATAGATATAAGGTGGTTTCAAAACAGGAAATATCAAGTTTTTTTTTGTATTGAATAGGATAATTATTTATTAGTGAGATATCTATGTAAATAGTATGCTCGAATCGACGCAATGCTTTTTTGCAAATTTATTTTATTAGGCGCCTTTAATTAAAACTAGCATCACTAACATTGAGTGACAGTACTTTTACGGATTACAAATTTGTATTTAGTTATTTTTTTTGTTTTTTATATAATTTGTTTCAAATTTGAAATTCAGTTAATATCGTGAACATCAACTAACACTATAATTTTAGTGCTTTGTTTGAGCGCCTGGCTGAAATACAACTAGGTATACTACATACTGGACATGTTATTAGTTATAGTAATTACAATTTTTATTTTACTAAGAAATTATATATAAGATTTACAAAATTATTAACATACATAATTCCCAAGATATTTATATAAAAGTTATTATTTATTATGTAATAATTATAAATACTTCAATATTAATATTCATGATAGGTAAAGTGTCAGCTAAACGTGAAAATACTACGCATATGATTTTTGAAGGAAATTTTTATACATGCAATGTATATTCCGTAATGGTGTGTTCCGAAATACAACCCAGTTCACTAGCCAATGCCAATGACGTCATAAATCGACACCATACTGGTGATTAGTTATATTGAATATGGTGGAATACTGCGTCAATTAATGACGTCATTTGCATTCGCCAGTATACTGAAAACGTTTCGAAACGTACCCGTAATATCAGTAACTTATTTTTTCAAAAATTTGGTAGCTCGAGTGCTAATGCGCTCGCCGTAAATTTTACAATATGTGAGCAAGTCGGTTTCTATCTCCGCCGGGATCAATATGCTTATTAATTTGAACTTGCAAAAAAAAAGTAAAATGAAGTGCTTTTTCACCACGTGTTCAGCGGCGAAGCAGCACTGCTAGGTATTAAGTGATAACTCAGTCACCTCAAATTAATAGGAAACTGCGTAAATTGTCTATATTAGACTCTGGAAAACAAAACCACGTTCGAATTAAAAGGCTTATGGTAAAATTAAACGATAATGATCAAACCAAAATGCTTGCACTCGATGAATAAAAGCGGACACAATATGGGCTAGTCATTCTATAAAAAATTTAAAATTTTGACCTGATTGACTTTTAAAACTCTTTACCAAAAAGATCTCTCGAAGCGTGGCCCAAAACACTATACTTAAATCATTTCAAAACTTTCACCTCGGCATTTGGTCGAAAATAATCATCATAAGCCCTAAGATTGTAAGAACATTTTTCGGATTTTAGTAAAAGCCCGTATTAGACAGTTGGACACTGATGAATCTGCAGTATAATCCAAAGCGGACTCCTAATGTACAAAATAAGCATCCATCTGAGGAATCACGTATTAAGCCTTGAGAAAGTGAAAGCCATTTCATATCAGCAACACCTGCAAAAATCATTGCAAATTTAGGACTTAGCAGTGAACTATAGCAATAGCAGCGATCGCAATAATATACCATTGTGGTCGCAGTGATACTATTGTTCATCATCATCATGATTATTACGGCCCTTCACAGTCCACTGCTGAAGATAGGCCTCCCCTAAGAAATGCCACAAATTCTAAGACCGAATTCGTTTTATAGAATAAGGATTACAAACGAGCACACAGTCCACCTGATGGCAAATGGATGCTATAACCATATATAGCTGCAGCATGGCTCTACTACTCAGAAAAGAAGTCTAGCAAGAATTTGTAATTCGTTGCCTGCATGCATTACTAGGCCCTAAATAGCTATTCGTATATTATAATAAATAAATGAAGATTATAAGTTTGTGTAATAATATACCTAATTACAAACATTTTGATTCTTTTACATGCCGCTCTAGACGTGGACCTGTTTTTACTAAGCTGCCGGTTTCGTTGATAATTTATCGTTAAATTTTCCACCTACACAATCGTGTATGATAGGTTAGCTTAAAAATTAAGTGTTATTCTTACACTAATATTATCTGTTTAATTATTTCCTAGACATCACATAATTTTATAACTATGTTGTTCATCCAGTTACACCAGTCAATCAATCAATTAATGTTCCTATACGAAATATCTACAAGTTGCAAATAAAAATTTATTTAAAATTAATTAAATTTTTATAGTCAAGTTTTCTGAAGTAATTTTCTATACGTTTCAATATTGATTCTGATAAAACATTTAACGGGAGTCACAATGTTTTGTTACATGTAAGAGAAGAAACTAAATCTCTCAGGTCTTAAAACTTCAAATTTTACAAAGATACCTTATATAAACATAGAATGAAATTTTTAATACAAAATACTCTAAACAGTTTAGATGAGTGATCTAATTTGTATGGATAACAAAATTAGAATCCTGTTAAGTAGGTAAAACATGTACAAAACCTAAAATACTTATATAAAAAGTAGCAATAGCTTATATACTTCTACGAGTATATAGGATATTAAGTCCTACTACTGGGTACAGACAACATCGCATACCTTACCTTAGAGGTTTTCAAAGGCAGGGAAACGTCCGCGAGGAAATCACATGTCCTCGAAATATTTATTTCAATCAATATCACATTGTATACCTTCACCACGGAGCACATGTTAAATTACTTCTAAATTTGCAGTCAACGATATTATTGGTGCCGGCTGGGATCGAACTTGGCTTGTTTCCAGACTCCATATTTTTAAAACGAGAACTAGAACATACTAGGGCTCTTATGTTAGTACAGATAATAAAAAAGGTTTGATAATCGAAAACTTCGTAAAAGGTATGTTTCAAACAAATAACTAAATACGTCACGTACTCGTAAGTTTTAATCTTAGTGTAATTACATACGTACATACCTACATACGTATACACTGCCTCCATCAAAAGCATATCTCAAACGCAATTTAACTGATTTTTAAATTAGAAAATAGGTACATTTTTCAATTTAAATATTTACTTAAGTATATAACTTATTATTATATGATGCTGCAGTGCTTTCACAAACGTATATATTTATCATGTAATGATCAATTTATCAACTTACATCTTTATTGTACACCAATACGTAATAAAAAACACACACACACCACACACACACACACACACATACACACACACACACACACCCACACATATATATATATATATATATATATATATATATATATATATATATATATATATATATATATATATATATATATATATATATATATATATATATATATATATATATATATATATATATATATATATATATATATATATATATAGTACCCGGTTGACCGAGCTTTGCTCGGTATTTTTCGCTCGATTTTTTTAATTCGTGTGTTTTGGAAATTATATTTAGATACAAATTACATACTGATGAATTATAAATAATATTTTTTGATCTTAGCGACATAACAGAAAAAACGGAACTGGTTATTTGAATAAAAAATCATGAGTGCAATTATTTTTATTTAAATTTTCGTGTTTTTAAAAAATACTAAAAAAAGGGCTCGAAAAAAATATATTTTCTCAAAAAAGAAAGAAACTTGAAAAAAAAAATAAAAAAGTCGGTCGGTCGGTCTGGGCTTGAACCGGGGTTTTACGATTTTGTGACCGCCCATTATACCAATAAGCTATTTATAATCATTACCAAACTGTCAAAATTTACCTTCTTATTCTAACTATATTGTAGCAGTTTTTAATTGCCTAAAAACACGGACAAAAAGACATTTTCTAAAAATAAATCTTAGCTAGATCGATTTATTATCCCCGAAACTCCCTGGACACTAAATTTTATGAAAATCGTTGGAGCCGTTTCCGAGATCCCGATTATATATATATATATACATATATACAAGAATTGCTCGTTTAATAGTATAGGATATATATATATATATATATATATATATATATATATATATATATATATATATATATATATATATATATATATTTACAAATATTAAAAACATTAAAAATTAAAAAAAAACTGTTGTTCACAAAAATTATCAAAGAGGGAAGGGTATATAAGTTACATAATTTATAAGGAAGATACAAGGGCATCACAGGTAATAAGAGCATCACAGGTTTTTAAAGCTTAGCAGTACATACAGATAAAGGAGTTGGGCTTACCTAGACAGGCTCCTCGGCAAAAAGAGCGCTTACTTTAAATATAGCTTCGCACGGCTGATTTCTGTATCTCGACAACAACGCCACCCACCGGGTCTAAATGTAAATTGAGTAAACCATTCTCTAATCAACTTAATCGCACACAAAAAAAAAGAGTTTTGGAGGAGTACAGTCACATACACACGGACAGGTTTAAATTATGTAAAATATAATATGCAAATATTAATATGCATATACAATTCCCTTGAATCATTCCATCTATTGATGAAAACCCTTACCACATCAAAATCCATTGCGTAGTTCAAAGGATGTAAGCATACAGACGGCGGGAAGGGACTTTGTTTTATCCTATTTAAATATAGGAGAAAACAAGTACAGTTTATTTTTAAATATCAAAATTTCTATTGTATACGAAATTTTCCAATTAAGGATGTGTCATTACCAGAACCGAATTCCAATTCCAAGATATTTAAAACCAATTTATTTGCTTAAGGGGAAATACAATCTCAAATGGCTTAGCAAGATCCTTTGTTATGCCGAAAATATTGCAGCATTAATATTGAAATAAATATATGGTAAAGTTGAGGATTAATGTTAAGGATTATGTTAGACGAAAACACGATTTGGTAAAATTTTCTCGATAGAAAAAAATCCAAAGTTACCTCCAAAATAAACAATAAACCGCTGTTATTCATAAAATACTTTAAATAAGATCATGAAACTTTGCATACTAACTGAACGAACTATAAAGCAGTGCTTATGTTATTTACTTTTTTTTAAATACCATTATTTTCACTGTAAAAAGAAATTACCTAAACTATCGGCCTTTTAAAGCGTGATTCCTGCCGCCCGGTTACATCGCTTCGGCCTTTGAAGGGGAAGGTTGTGTCGCTTACGATCAGAATATACATTACGCATCAGGACGACGTAAAATTAAAATGGGAAGTAACCGTAATAAAAATAAGAAGCGACTGGCTTGGCGTTAAGAAACAGGCATAAATATGATAAACCTAATGAAATAAGTGTCTGACGACCTTTCTACTTACAGTATTAGTGATTACAAACATGTCGGTACATAGCATACGACGCGCGGGCAAGTGGGAATGAAATTAGAATTTGAGCTGACTTACTATATCCCCTTAAACAACAATTTGAGTTCGTTCTCGGAAATCGTGTCAAATCGAATTGAAAATTGTGATCGTTTCAAGCTTATTAAGTAGAATAAAAAATAACGAATTGACTATGGTCAACTAAATCTAAGAAATACCTTTTGACGTTTCACATTTATCATTACGTAATAACTTTGCACAAGCGTACTCACACGATTTAAAATAACCTTTTACGTAAATCCGAAGAATTATGAAGTTATCTATATTTCATTACAATGGATATAGTTTTTTTATCACTAATTAATTTGAATCTCTCAAACAAAGTATAATATTAAAAATTAACCGGTATCAACTTTTTTACTTCACGTCGTTTCTTCGAATG
Organism: Parnassius smintheus behrii; assembly: GCA_036936625.1. Taxonomy (NCBI): domain Eukaryota; kingdom Metazoa; phylum Arthropoda; class Insecta; order Lepidoptera; family Papilionidae; genus Parnassius; species Parnassius smintheus. Next base: position 22,055,099 of record JAUPFT010000015.1, on the reverse strand, counting down.
ATATGTCGCTATGTAACTTACCGTCGTGTTTGGATGATTAAAATTCATTGTTATGCGAATAGTCAGCAAATATATTAATATTTTTTGATTTAATGAAAAAATTAATGTATTAATTATACATTAATTTTTTCATTATTATTTGTTTAATTCATTTTTTATTTTTAAGTGTAGGCAAAATAACTCAAGTCCTCGCTGAAAAAATCAATACGTAATTTCAATCTCCCGCCATTTCGGGAGCTTACTGTGCGTAATTTTGTAATTTTATGGTCTTCCTATTTTTTACTCTGCTTTCACTTTTTGGATTGTTTCTTCTATATTCGTTGAAGAATGTGTCCATGTCACAATGGATGATTAGGCTTGAGCTTGACTTTGAAAGAGACATTAATTTTATCCTCATATACATAAACATAAACACTCACGCCTGTCACCCAGAGGGGTAGGCAGAGACTACGGACTTCCATTTGGCACGATCCTGACATACCTCTTTCGCCTCCTTTACATCCATACACCTACGCATACATGCTCGTCGGTTAAGGGTACTTCTAACGTGGCCCATTTTCAAAATATCGCCAATTTGGTCGATAAACTTTTTTCTAGGGCGTCCCTTTCCGACTCGGCCATTCACATCTGCCATATAAATTTGCTTTGTCACTCTTTCCTCATTCATTCTTTCTACGTGACCAAACCACCGAAGCATTCCTTTCTTAATCCTGGTCACAACATCATCTTGCATACCACATTTATCTCTTATCACGCAATTTCTCACCCTGTCATTCAGATTAAACCCTAGCATATTCCTTAAAGACCGCATTTCTACAGCATTTATTCTACTTTCGTGCTTCTTCTGCCACACCCAGCTTTCACTACCATACATTAAAGTAGGGACTAACACAGCATTATGAATTACCATACGTGCCTGTTTTGACACATTCTGGTTCTTCATAATAGAGTGTAGTGCCCCATTCACTCTATTCCCTGCATTTACTCGTCGTTCTATTTCCCTATCATATCTACGATCCCTGCTAAATACACATCCCAAATACACAAACTCATCCACTTGCTCAATTAACTCTCCTTCTATTCTTATTTCACATACCGTTTTGCTTTCTTCTCTTTCAAAAACCATCACTTTCGTCTTACTTGCGTTCACATTCATTCCCCTTTCTTTCAATTCCCAGTTCATTAATGTAACCATCATCTGCAACTCTGCCGCCGATGACGCAAGTATGACTTGATCATCGGCATACAAAAGGCATTTGACGGTTAACTCGCCCATTCTTAACCCACATTCTTCATCTTTCAAAGTTTGCAAACACCGGTCCATAAATAGGTTGAACAGCCAAGGGGAAGCTACACAGCCCTGTCTGACACCTTTTTGGATGCCAAACCAGTCCGAGTAGACCCCATTGATCCTGACACAAGAACTAGAGTCCCTATAAAGAGACCTTAATGCCTGTATCAAACCAGCGCTCAACCCATATGAGTTCAGTGTTTGCCATAACACATTCCTGTCCACTCTGTCATAAGCCTTTTCCAAGTTCATGAACGCACAAAAAACTTTCTGGTTTTTGGCCAAAAACTTCTCCGCAATCATGCGCATGGAAAAGACTTGATCTGTACACCCCATTCCCTTTCTAAAACCCGCTTGCACATCCCAAATTTTTCCATCAGTTTCTTTCATAACTCTTTCAATTAACACCTTAGCATACAGTTTACCCACAATACTAAGCAAGCTGATACCGCGGTAGTTTTTGCAGTCCTGCTGTGACCCTTTTCCTTTATATATTGGTACTATAACTGCTTTACACCAGTCATCCGGTACCCGTTTTAATTCCCAACATAAATTAAACAAGGTGTACAGCAGGCCTGCCACCACTCCCTCTCCAGCCCTTAGCATCTCGAGTGATACTCTATCATATCCAGCTGCCTTACCTGCTTTCATGCTTTTCATTGCTTTCATTATTTCATCTACACTTATCTCCATACCCCTTTCCACTTCTTTCGGAATTTCTAGTTCATTTAATTCATACGACTCTTCACTCATAAACACGCTTTCAAAGTATTCCTTCCATCTGTTTAAATTCGAAACTTCATCATTCAGAATACATTCTCGTCTCTTATAGCATTTATTATAGGCTGTTTTGTATTTCCCCTGGCAGTTCTTACGAGTTTCCAGAACATTTTTATGTTAGCCTGGAAATTATCAGATATCCTTCTATCATTCTTATCCGTTCTTTCTTTCTTTTTCCTTTCAATTTTATCCTCATTATTAAAAAACTAATAATTAACCTAAACAATGACATCTCATCTAGTTGTACTGAAATTGATTGAATACATTTATTTTTAGTCTAGTTTCAATCCTAAATTTTTATAACTTTGCCTCTAGAAATAAGCAGTAACAAAAAATACGAAGAAACTGATAAATCTTGTGTTTTAAATTATCCGCTTCTAATTTATTCTGATATTATTCAAACCAAATTGTTAATAATTATTGATTACCAACTCTAAGTAATCAATATCGATTTTTTTAAGAATCGAATATTGTACGTTCCCATTTTTTGGTTGGCACGCTTACTGCAATAAGTCTGACAGCTGTCAAAATGTATTTCTCAGATTTGGTTGACTATAGTAATTCACGATTTTCTTTATTATATAATTATTACTAGCTGAACTCGGCAGACTTTTCCCTGCCAGTTAGTATCATAGGTTGTGTTCACCAACGTTTTTATATATTAACGCAAAAAAAAACAAAAAAAAATTTATTTGTTCTTAAAACTTAAATTTTTTTCTAGTTTATAAATATAAAACTTATGCATTGGAAAATACATATATATACCAATTTTCATGATGATTGATCAAATAGATTCTGCGTTAAACGATTTCATAAATACAAACATTCTCTTTCATATGTATAAGAATGATTTTTTTTTATAGAAGAGGGGGCAAATGAGCATGCGGCTCACCTGATGTTAAGTGACTACCGCCGCCCATGATCAACCGCAACACCAGGGGAAATGTAGGTGCGTTGCCGGCCCTTTAGAAAGGAGTAAGCTCTTTTCTTGAAGGTCCCCAGGTCGGAAGGGAGAATCTCCGGGAGGAAAACCGGCGACGAGGTTTGCCACCCGTCACGTTCTGTCTCCCGGAGAGGCGAAAAGTGGATTGCAGAGGCCCGTCTGGCTACGTTCAATGTATGTGGGGCAATGAATGATAAAATGGATGAAGAATGCGATATGATGTATGATAGAGGAATAGATGTGTTATGCGTTAATGAGACGAAAAGGAAGGGGAGGATGTCACTACACATGGCATATATACCGCATACTGGTCTGGAGTAGACGAGATCGAGCGGGCATGCCAGGGAGTAGGTATCATCCTTTCAGAACGAATGGGCCAATGTGTGAAAGAGTATAAATGTGTTAGCCCAAGACTGCTATGGATACGTATGTAAGTGGGCTTAAAGAAGTTGTTCGTGTTAGGGGTCTACGCCTCAGACATGTCTAAGCCCACTTATATCCGAGAGCAGTTTTGGGAAATGGTAAGGATGGTGTTAATGAAGTGTAAGGGAAATGAAAATATTATTATGCTAGGAGATTTTAATGGAAGGGTTGGGGTGAGGAGGCTTGGTTATGAAAGGATATTGGGAATGTTTGGTGATGAAAGTATAAATGAGAATGGTGAAAGTCTCCTCACCGTACGTATGGAAAAGAATCTTTTTGTGACGAACACTTGCTTTCGCCACAAGAGGATTCACATGTATACTTGGGAAAGAGGTGACGATAGAAGCATGATAGATTTCATAATTGTGAATGAAAGATTGAGGGGCGCAGTAGTAGATACAAGGGTTTACCGGGGTTTTAACGTAGGAACGGATCATTATTTGGTTTTATGCCGAATTAATGGCCTATTCAGGCGTTGGCGCCATCGGTCATCTGTGTCTACCACTGCGTTACAGCGTATTAGAACAGAAAGGTTGCAAGATGAAGGTGAGAGAAACAAGTTCAAATGTAGACTGAAAGAAAATATAAGTGGTTTGGATGAATTATGTATGAAGGAGTTAGACTTGGAGAATATATGGCAAAACGTAAAGAAAGGTTTAGTGCATGCAGCTACCGAAGTATGTGGTGTTAGTAAGAGAAAGAATGAAAGGAAAAATAATACGTTATGGTGGGATGATGAGATACGTATGGAAGTTGAAGCAAAGAAGAGAGCATGGCTAGATTTACTAGCAACAAAGGCTGGTAATTCTAGCGGTACGAATGATGATATTGAAAGAAAAAAGGCAGTCTTTAGACATTTAATAAGAGAGTAAAAGAAGTAGTTGAAAGAAAAAAGCAAGAAAGGACGGATAAGAATGATAGAAGAATATCGGATAACTTCCAGGCAAATATGAAAATGTTCTGGAAACTTGTAAGAACTGCCAGGGGACATTCAAAACAGCCTATGATGAATGCTATAAGAGACGAGAATGGCTATATTCTGAATGATGAAGTTTTGAGTTTAAAGAGATGGAAGGAATATTTTGAAAGTGTGTTTAAGAGTGAGGAGACATGTGTACTAAGTGAAGTAGAAACTCCGAAAGAAGAGGAAAGAGGTAGCGAGATAAGTATAGATGAAATAATGAAAGCATTGAAAAGCATGAAAGCGGGCAATGCGCCCGGATATGATACAGTTTCACTCGAAATGCTAAGGGCTGGAGAGGAAGTGGTGGCAGGCCTGCTGCACACCTTGTTTAATTTATGCTGGGAACTGTATTATTACCGTCTCGAAACAAACGGTTATTCAATTTAAGAGGGAAAAAAATAAAATAAATCTAACGTATAATTAAATATATACTAGGAGTCTATAGTATTTATTCAAAAGTAGATTCCAAATATACTAAACAATAAACAAAAACCGGCCAAGAGCGTGTCGGGCCACGCCCAGTGTAGGGTTCCGTAGTTTTCCGTCCGTCACAATAAGTGTTCCCACTTATGAATTTAAAGGTGGGTATCCATTATGTTCGCGCTCCAGCAGCGCTCCGCGCTCCTGCAACTGCTCCCGGTAGTGGGTACGTGCGCGAACATGGAGCATGCAACATTGCACGCTCCGCGGCAGGCGCTCCGACTTTCCATCCAAGTTCAAAATGATTTTCCTAGAAAGTCCTTATAAAGTTCTACTTTTCAGATTTTTTTCATATTTTCTAAACTTATGGTTCAAAAGTTAGAGGGGGGGGGGGGACACATTGTTTTTTACTTTTGGAGCGATTATTTCCGAAATTATTGACCTTATCAAAAAATGATCTTAGTAAACCCCTATTCATTTTTAAATACCTTTCCAACTATATATCACACGTTAGGGTTGAAATTAAAAAAAATCACTTCCCACTTAATATATAGGGGAGCTACCCTAATAAAACATTTTTTCCAATTTTTATTTTACCACTTTGTTGGCGTGATTGATACACATACTGGTATTAAATTTCAGCTTTCTAGTGCTAACGGTCACAGAGATTAAGCGAGGATGGACAGACGGACAGACAGACATGGCGAAACTATAAGGGTTCCTAGTTGACTACGGAACCCTAAAAACATTTATACAAGTATTTACAAAACATCTATATACATAAACATCGTTGAAAAAGTTTGAAAATCACTAGTAGGTACGTCGTCGCTCACGTAAACCGCGCTAACCCTCACTGCTTATGTCACCTGAGTTTCCTCGCGATTGTGGGCATTTATTTCATGCAGGTATCAAGAGTGACAGAAGCCAGACCTGGTTTGCAGCAGACAGTGATAACGTAATAAGGAAGATAAGTAAGTGACAAAGCAATCTCTCTTTTTACATAAGTGAATAAGAAAAATCCAATGAATTAAAAATATTAGTTTGGAGCAGTTATAACGCCCGATTACCTTCGATCTATTCTATTTTAAATGAAAATATTTAAATATAATTAAATCTATTGCTTGCATTATATATACATATATCTATAGAAATATTATATAAGATATGCTCGGATTTTGAATCCACTTAGAGTACTAAACCCAACGATCGTCAACCGATGGAAGTCATACCTACGTCACTTACGCTCCAACTTGGAAGTTAGGAAACGTAGCTATGCCATGTCACTACAGTTTTTATTATACTTCTTCATCCTGAATAACTTCATATCTATTCGATTCTTAAGAAAATCAGATACAAATATAGCGTGACCGAAGATTATGCGTTTTATTTAATTCTAATCGTATTATAATAATGTTTGAATTAGTGACCAACATAGCGGCCTCTAAGCCAAAGTCAAAGCCAAAGTATTTTATGCATTCAACGTGAATATCAAAAAACCAGTTTTGATGTAAGAAGGTAGATGTCGAATTTTATATAATATAAGAGTTTACAGATAATTTAAATAACACGCACTGATCATGAACTGTGATGATCATAGTGAGAACACTAGGTCATTACCAAGAAATTATTGTATTGTCATTGGTTTTTAATACGTCACCAAAGTGTTTGAATATTCAGACGTCTGGAAGTGGATGGAAAATGAATTACAAAATCCATTATGTTCATACATGCACAAATAAATACATATCAAGCCAATATAAAGCGCGTAAAAAGGTTTCTTGTGATTTTATATTGCATATGTAATTGTTAAATTATTTAAATAATTTTTTTTTACATTAAAATTATCGGTGCGTCTATAAAATACCGGATGGATCGAAAATGAGCGAGAGGTTGCATCACTCTAGCGGAGTGTTATATCGATGGTGGGGATGTGGAATTGAGGGTATATCGCGAAACACCCCATACGTGGTAGAGCGAAGCTGCAGCTATATTAGTAGTATAGTTGTAGCACGAATGGATCGCCTCGATCGGGGAAGGACCACGCTCTCACAGCACAGAATACCAGCGTAAAATAGCAGCTTAATACTGCAGTGTTTCGTGTGGTGAGTGTAGAAATCCTGAGACCCTTTTTTACTGGAAACGAGACATTGATGTCTATGGGCCACAGCATCCACTTGACATCAGGAGAACTGTGTGCTCGTTTGTCAACCTTACTTTAAAATAAAAAATGATATAAATACAGTCCATTCATTCCTGCAATACAGTGTATCAAAAGTCCACTACTGAACATAGGCCTCCCCTATAGATTGCGTAATCAGGTTGGTTATCAGAAGGGTGCTAATGTTATAATTATCTCTGTCGCTTCTTATGACACTAACGAGATGAATCGTGTAGTGGAGAGAACCGGAGATCATTTTTGCTAGAAACGGGGTACTCCATCTTAGTCCTCACGGGTGACAACGCAACTGCGTTTTGATTAATATCTGAAGTTAGACGTAGATGTTAATGGGCTAGAGCAACCGCTTACCATCAGGTGGACTATGTGCTCTTTTATTGCACTATCCTATAAATAAAAACTATTAAATGAGTGCTTAGACTCGTAGAATGACAGTATCGTGGTTTTGTCCGTTGTAGTAATTTTTCTAGTGCAGACAGGGAAGATAATATCGCTGAGAGGCCGCTCTTGTTGAATGTTGCTGTTGTTTTGTATATTTTGGTGTTACGACGTAATTACGTCCCTGATGTTAGTCTACTGTGTGATTGTGACTGGAGCACAGTACGGTATGGTCGAATTTTGGCCACAATTTTAAGACCTTAGAGGTGTGAAACACCTTTGATGTCACGTGATGTTTTCTGTACTATTTATCTTTTTAATTCAGAATGCGTGGTAATCTACTATTTTACTACGCACGAACGCAAAAGCATCGTTATGTCATAGTAAAAACAGAATAGTAGGCTATCTTCTAACAAATGTACCGGGCGCCTCTAATATGTGTGCGTGCCTGGCACGTGACTCATACCTACGATCCACAGCACGCACACAGTCGGAAAAGTCTGGCCGAGTCGGGGACGACCACCGCCACGCTCTGCAATCACCTTTATTGAGACTTTGTTGACTTTTAATAAACTTTTCCTAGCAGTCTTTTTGTCGTTTAATTTTTTTTAATAAATTAATGTATGGGTTTGTTTAAGTTAATTAGCTTTTTATTAATATGTCATATTATCATATCTATACATAAATAACTACTTCATAAGTACATTAATTATCATATTAAATCGCATCAAATCAATTTTAAACTTTAAATCTGAGATGTTACCATATCCTCAGTGTTAATTTACTCGTAAATTAGTAACTTGGCATTTGTTGTGATGTAAATCCGGGATTTTAAGACAAAAATTAATTCATTAAAAGGAAACTAAGGAAATGTAATAAATATGATGCATAGGTACGTATCCGTATGTATTATGTTTGTAAATATTATAACTATTTAATACTTATAAAGGTTAGTGAGACTTAGCTGTTAAACAGAAAGACGGTGAAGACCCTAGAACAGTAGGCATTTAAGTCTCGCTTGGCTCGAGAGTATCCTACTATTCTGTTTTTACTATGGCTAAATTAAACTATTGGCAAAAACGTTTTGCATTGAATAGGTAGCACACAGATGAGCGTGCGTACGATTATTGGATAGTTTCAAATAAAAGTAGAAGCCTTATTAACGCTTATTTTTAGAAACTTGAATAACGGTATATCATTATTTATATATTTGAACCAGTTAATTAGTTCCAAATCCTTTTAGTGTAGAAACATCCACAACGTTCGAGTACATACCAGTCCCGACTGATAGGTGTCGATAGTTCTAGAAAGTTCTTCTACGAAAATTTCTAGAAGGATCTTGACTCTACTAGTTCTGCCACTCGATACTAGAAGGCGCTAGTGGTAACTAGTATCACCATATACCAGGCATTAATTGTTTTTAATCAATACTTAATAATGCGGCGTAAAGGAATCCATTACTCCATTTCGTCGTTCGTCCGTGGTTGTAGTAAGTAACCCTATTTGTTATAAATAAAAATTAAAAAATACATTTATTGTACACAGTTATTTTATAATAAATTTACATGGAGGCAGTCATCATAGATCACTTTTAAATCTTTAAAAATTAAAATTAAAAATTGACGTCGATTTAAGAAATTCTTCAAGTTGCATTCTGTTTTTTGATTAAATAGTAATAGAAAGAGACAGCTATACAAATAATTAGTACTTGTGTCACCTAGTAAGCATTGTATCAAATATTTATATAGAATCACTATGCACGGGTTGGTCTAAGCAGAGACGACACCCGTACCCTGCTGCTTCGGCCACCAGCATCTTTTGTCGTCAGTGGCTATTAGAATCACACGACAAGAAGGTAATTTTGAGAAAAACTTTACAAAAATAATGAAATTGCAATCATAATTTTAACGTGGTAGAGCAGCGCTGCTCTTTACAAATAAATCAAGATTAAATAAGTAAGATTCCGATGGAGGAACCATCTTTTCTACTACGGAAGTAAAATATCCAGATTGGCGTTGAAGGTGCTGCAATCGTCAATCAGTTACTTATAATCATTGATATATTATAGTGTTTTGAATAGTACACTTTTGACACAGAACAAATATTTATATTACGTTAAACTACAGACAATAACTCCGATTACCGATGAAAGTTTCTGTTACACACTTATAATTATTTAATTAGACATATAGATCATATAGAATATATAAATCAGTCATACAGATTCGAAATCACTGATAAAAATGTTTCCAACTAACAATTTCTGAAATTTCATTGCAGTGTATTTGGTCATTTTGATCAATGCTTACCGAACCAGCTACCAGAACCTCGGTAACAGAATAAAATTAATTATTTTCGATAAAAGTTTTTGTAACACTTTTATAATTCTATAGTTTTTCCAATCTCGTTTATAAAGATCGTTTAAACGTTTCGTCCATAAATATGTTAAACAGCGTTGATAAGCATAATAATACTACGGGAAAGACCAATAAAATTCTTTAGCTGTGGAGTCATACTCGTAGTGGCATACATAGATATAAGACCTCAATATTCTTTAAGCAAATATTATGCGGATATCCATCTTAACACGTTTACCGTACCGTGACCCACATTGGTATTGTCTTAGTAAATGTGTCAGGAAAACTGGCAGTAAAAGCGTTAACTATGATTTTTTTAAACTGGTACTAAGCGTAGTGCATCAACTAAGTAGTTGCAAAATTATATAACATTTTGAGGACCGACTTGCCGAATAATAATATATAAATACTAGCTTCCCAGGCAGACGTTGCTCTGCCCTTTTCGACGACCCTTTGACATGTCCTATTAAAAAAATTCACAAAAAAATGCAACACTCATGGGCAAAAAAGTTATCCTATCTCAAACTGCACACGGTGCAAAATTGATTAAAATAAGCTAAGTAGTTTAGTAGTTCATTGCGGACGAATAACGTGACACGTAATTTATATATTTACTTATATGTATTAAGATTATAATTATGCTATATAAGATAATTGATAGAATCAGGCGTTACTTTGCGGAAATCCATTATAATAAAAAATAAAAATATAAATTTCTTTGCAACTTTCCGCTAAACATATAAAATGATGTGTCTTACCTGGATTGAAGCGCACCTCCCGCCCTCCCTCAATTGCATACACTAACTCCGTCACCACTAGACCAAGCACCACTACTCTCAACACCACTATTCCAGGCAAGACACACCATCGACGATAATACGACACGTGTTTATAGATATATATCTATATATCTAGATAGATGGATGCCTCGTGTAGAGGCGAAACACGTGTCGTATTATCGTCGATGGTGTGTCTTGCCTGGAATAGTGGTGTTGAGAGTAGTGGTGCTTGGTCTAGTGGTGACGGAGTTAGTGTATGCAATTGAGGGAGGGCGGGAGGTGCGCTTCAATCCAGGTAAGACACATCATTTTATATGTTTAGCGGAATGTTGCAAAGAAATTTATATTTTTATTTTTTATTATGCTATATAATTTCTGGCTTAGTAAAGTCATCCGTCTAAGATCATTTTCACACAAAAGATAACTTAAACATTATTTGATTTCATATTCATTCAATTTTATGCCTATTTCTGTTGTAATTTTGTACATTGTATTGTTCAATTTCTTCCCAAACAATTAAGTTACTCGTACTTCGCAGCAAAGTTTGACAAGGTTTTATTGTGTGATTTTCATAAAAAACTAGTCAGTCAGCAGAATACTTAGTTGTTGTCAGACTAGAAAAATCACTATGGACAGGGTACACGACAACACTAGATCCTCGAGTCTAAACTAACATCTTGAACTGTGTACGCTCTTGCAACATCGAATTACACAAGTGTAGTTTCTGCGTTCAGTGTCACTGGCTCTAGTGTCAAGTCAAGATTTATGTCTAGTGTCAGATCGCAGTACCAGACGTCGGCACCGTTGACTCTGCTTTCTGTCGCCAGTCTGGATATTTTACGTTTAGCAAAACAGAGATGGATATATTACACGTCATCTATCGAAAACCATATGGTATTTACCATATACACCTCTTCCACCGCCACGACACGGCAGCAACAAAACAAAAGAAAACATTATGAGAAAAAATCTATAATGATTCATGTCAAATACAATCAATGTCAAGTAACAACCTTTCATGGTCTTGATTTGGAGATACTTTTTTTCCATAATTAAAACTTTAAGCAGATTTATGTCAATGAAACTGTAAAATTAAATTATGCAAACAGTAATTACTAATTACGTCTCTGTGATCACGTTTATTCTAAGGTTTATGTTTTTGGTCTTGACCTGTAAAGTTATCGTTAGCCTGCAAAAACTGACTGAAATACGTATTCTAATTAAAACAAAATCTGCAAAAGAATATTTAAATTTTTGGAACAGCATTTATGCGCGTTGTTCCAAAAAGTGACAAAAAAATACTTTTTTTTAAACTCCATACCCTCTATATGTTTTTCTTTAAAAGTTTACTTACCCACTGCTAGAAAAAGTCTTGCTCAAGAGGTCGTACGTGATAGAGCTACACTGCAGCTATATTATAACTGTAGCACAAATGGGTCGGCTCAACTAGGAAAGGACTACACTGTCACAGAATACCAGCGTAAATAAAATAGCAGCGTAATGCTGATATTTTTCGTATGGTGAGTGTAGAGAACCAGAGACCCTTTTACTGCAATCGAGGCATTCCATCTTAGTTCTCAGGGGTGACAACGCCTTTGCATTTTGATTCTCACATGTCATTCTCAGATGTCAAAGGGTCACAACATCCACTTATCATCAGGTGGACTGTGTGCTCGTTTGTCACCCAATGCTATAAAAATAAACGAATAGCCAATCGACATGTGTTATCAGGGATATTTTTACTCACTACGCTCCTGGTCAGATGATGTCTAGTTGTTGAACGCAGAACTCTTATACAGATGCGAAAGCACTGATAAAAATACTTGCAACTAACAGTCCAAAATTTTGGTGTAACGTATTTGGCCGTTTTGATCAATCCTTATAGAGCCAGTTACCAGAACCTTATTAACAGGGTAAAGATAAAGTTAATTATGTCGTCCGGACTAATATTTAATAACGACAGCCAGTTTCAACAGAGTGCAGGACAGAGTTATATTGCACGAGGGTATGTTCAAGATCAAGTGCACTCTCTAATTCCTCCGATGGGCAGGCAATCCGACACAACCGGCGAGAGATCAGGCACGGGACCAACGGCTTTATTTGCTTGACTCCAGACTGGTATTGAAAATTTCATGATGAAAAAGCTAATAACAGACTGGCCCGACTCGGGATGCGAAACCACATGATCGGCATGCGAGCTTACGATCATTAGATTAACGAGGCAATCACACTTAACTTGTTACAACAGGTCCAACGAGGTCAACAATTGTTATTAGAATCAACAACTTGGCTATCCATGAAAAAATGATGTTCGATTAAAAAACGAAGTCTTAATAAAGCCCACTTCAAAAAAGAAAATAATTTAAATAATTTTATCTTCCAAAGTCAGGGGTCGGGGCACCGATTTTACCTTTTTGAGTAAACTAAGCAATATCACAGTCGTCTTAATAGTTATATTAAAACTACATCGCCTATTTTACCATACAATGGGTGAAATATTTTTTCAAATTCAAATGGAGCCGCCTTTAGTATAACCTGTTCAACAGAGGAATCATCGAAATATTTTTACAAGTGACGAAGCATACAGATAGATACACGAGTAACATATTTACAAAAAAGTAGAGTTGAATTGTAACCTCCTACTGAGTAAATATAGCAATAAAATTACATATTTTAGTCGCTGTTCGTTAAACATCTTACAGATTAATATATTATTTCAGGTCTTGTGCAGCACTCCATTAAAGTCTTCGAACGACAATACCAATATTAAAGTAGCGTACTTTTCGCAATTATTGCCTTAATTTCAATATAATACGTATTTCATTAACTAAACAATAACTGAGTATAAATTACTTATTATGCAATCCTTTTAAACAGTTAATCTGGCGTCGGACTCAAAGGCCGTAATTTACATGCAGTTCACAATTTTATCGAAGGTAGGTACCGATGATGTCGCAACGTCTAGTCTATTCAGGCCGTTATTAAAAAACCTTGCAATTGGTTCCGAAGACAAAATGTCCTTCTGTCAATACGAATTATAACGTAACTTATTAGACATGCAAAGTTGTTGTTTTGTTATAGGTTCGATAAGTTTATATTATACAATCATTGGTGCGTCCATTAGTAATCGCTTAACTTCTGAAAGACTTGACCGGTTGAGGTACAAAATAGAAAACGATATTTCATAGTTTTACGTAGATTTTATTAAAAAGTTCAAGTTATTAACAAATTGTATATTTATGTATCAAAATGACACATATTTACAATACGTGTTGGTTTAATAAAAATGCGGAATATCACACAATCTCGACCCGGTAGGCTCTGTAGTGTAGTTATTAATATTTTTTTATTTACACATTGAAAGTATTACGTAGTGATCTCATGATCTAACAAGAAATATTGTTCATGGTGTAATGTTAAGATAAATAAAATAAATAAAACCTATAATATTTATTATATTATAGGTAACTTACGAGTGTAACACTTAAATAAAAATTGATTAAAACATAAAATAGATATATTTATTTGTGAACGTAATTTGCATTAATCTATTACATTGTATATTGAAAGTGAAAACACGTGTCATTTATACCACATTTGTTCACTGTACATATTAAAACTATAATAATTAAATATGCATTCACTACATTAATGAGATTATTTTCCTGTTTTTTACATCCTCTTTAAGTAAATCCTCAACCAAAGTGACATCCAATTCAGAATTTCTCATTAGACATTGAATGCATTTAGAAATCAAACTCATCACACAACCTACTAGAAACCATATCATAAAAATGTCCTATAATGTCAGCCTAACAAAAGTTTCGTGTATTGTTTTTCTACATTTGTTGTTTATCTACATTAATCAATGAAATGAAAACCTTTTTGACTATTTATTTAATTATATATTTATTTAAAAAAAGGGAATGCATTTTGTAGCGATAACATTTGTAATGAAACAAATGTATAATATGTCGTCAGTAATCGGTCCCAAATCATCATAATGTTATGCAGGAAGTAAGTAAACAACCTACGCTGGTTTTCGGTTAGAACATCGGTTTCAACGGAGCGAACCGGATCTACATTAGTGTATTAAATAAGTATTTACACATTTAATTTGTTTGAGCCACCTTAAGAAAAAAAAAACACTGTTTTAAAAGCACAAAAAAAACATTTTACGTGGTAAACTTTTTAGCTATATTAGTGGTACAGTGGTAGCACAAATGGATTGGCTCGACTGGGTAAGGATCACGCTCTCACAGAATATCAGCGTAAAATAGTAGCTAAACGCTGTTGTGTTCCGTATAGTGAGGGTAGAAACCTGCGACCTTTTTAACTGGAAACGAGGCATACCATCTTAGCCCTCAGGGTTGTAAACGCATCTGCATTTTGATTCCTAATCGAGGATAGATGTAAATGTCTATGGGCCACAACAACCACTTACCATCAGGTGGACTGTGTGCTCTTTTGTCGCGCTAATTCTATTTTAAAAAATGCAGCATGTTAGTAAGATGAAAACTTGAGACTAACAGTAGGATAGTATGCGTTGATAGTATATAAGTTGTTACGTACGTACTTATAGGTACAATGGATACTCTGACCACAACCGGCAGTCCGGCTCGTTCAATGTCACGCGCGTGCGGCGCACCACTAAGAAGTTTATTGTGCAATCGATGTGGGAGATTAGAACGTTAGTTGTTTTAAACCACGTGTTTTTAATTGCATTTACCTCATACCCAATAAATGAAATATTATGGTGCGTTATCACTCCTGAGGACTAAGATAAGAATGCCTTGATTCCAGTAAAACGCGTCTCCGGTTCTCTACACGCACCATACGAAACACATCAGCATCAAGCTGCTATTGTACGCCCGTATTCTGTGAGAGCGTGGTCCTTCCCCGGTTGAGCCGACTCTTTCGTGCTACAACCATAATATAGCTGCAGCGTAGCTCTACACGTACTGTATAATTTATTAAAAGCAGTCAATTAAGTTGTGTATGGTAGAAACACTATGCAGCTATTTTACGTACTAAGTAAAAGCAATCAGCACGACTGAGGAAGGATCGCGCTCATATGCCTTATTAACATTCAGCACGTGAGCGCAACTATAATATATATATATATATATATATATATATATGCCGGTAATTTTGTAGATACGCAGCATTTTATCTAAGCTCTCAGGAGTGACATCAGCATTTTGATTCTTATTCGAGATAAATTTACGAGTATAGGCTTCAATGGGCGACTGTAACCATTTAAAGTTTACTATTTTCAAGTGAAAAAAAAACTGCTCCAAATATTTAAGGCTGTGACAATAATTTAATAATTATTAATTAAATAAAACTGCTTTTACGGATTTTATCGCGTTTAATTGAACTTATTTTAATTCCCTACGTTTCGGGCGCTTACGAGCACCCATGGTTTGCAACCCCGTGGGGTTGGCAGTTATTTAATTGCTAAAAATTATTATGAAAAAGGTAATATAAAGATAGTGGTCATCGAGAGGTCATAAGTCATGACGTAATAAACTTCCAATCTCATTTGCCTTTATCGACATTGAGCAAAAAAAATTCAGTTATATTGCAGCCTGATGCAAAAAAGATTGTAATTAAAAAAATTTTACAAAAAGAGGTAGAGTTTTAAAAGATTGCATAACATTTAAAAATTGCCAACGACAATTATGTTAATGTAAATGATTAGTAAGAACTTTTTTAAAGGTTTATTTTTGAAAATAATGCAATATTTTTATATTGGTCTACGTGTTTGATTAAATATTTTTATAAGTACTGGAATCTCCATATTGAAGTATATTACCTGTTATGTAAAGCATTCAGTTTAGTGATGAGCAAAGCAAGACCCAGACCAAGACAGTCTTTGTAACGGTATCGGTCTTGCTTATTCGATCTTGGTGTTGTTCTTTCTCAAGTACTTTATGTCTTTGTCTTGGTCTAGATCTTGCTCATTCAGTCTGTTACTTACGACTTATTTACGACTTACGTCGATTTGAAAAAATTTCAAAGCTTTTATGGATATAAATTATGAACGATCAACACCTAATATATATAATTAATTAAAATTTATTTTTCAATAATCAAAAACGTGCAATAAACTCGAAGAAAATAAAAATATAAAAAAATAGCTTAGCTCTATATCAACCATGTGTTAACCAGATATCGGAAAAGAATAGTTACTTCGAGAATATTCTTGTAGATCCTTTTGTTCAGAGAATGGTAAAGTTTACCCAGTACCTTTTTATATTTGGTGTGTAAAATTAGTGGAGTAAACTGAAAATATTAAACACACACAACATGTTTTGTTCCGAAACATATAGAAGTTATAATTAACTAAAAATTACGACTTCCGTATTTACAACGGAAGTTATAATTTTTGAACTTTGGTCTTGGCTTCTCAGTCTTGGTTTTGGTCTTGTCCTTGTTCATTCGGTTTTGGTCTTATTCTTGATAGTGTATCTATGATCTTGGTCTTGGGCTTGGTCATGCAAATTCGCATGGCCGAGACCAAGACTGCAAGACCAAAACCGATTTTGGTCGTCACTAATTTGCTTTATAGAGATAGAAACAAATTACACTTTTTATGCTGGTAGCACTTTGCTTTCTGGTCTAAGTACATCTTTCATTGCATCAGGGCACTTAGTACCTTAGTAGCAATGTAAAGTGGATTTTTTGGATATATTTATCAGTTACGAAACAGTAAGCTAGAGATGTTATACATTATTTCTTTTGATAAAAAAGAAAGTCCCAGGAAACAATTCACAAATACTGTGACCATTGTTTCCGATAGTACTACCATGGTCAATAAACGTCATGGACTTGGCAAAGACACTACATTTTCTACGTTTGCTTTTGATAAATGTCAGAGAAGTTGATAAAACATATGGTTGAGCTAGGCGAAGCTATTGTGGGTAGCGACCCGTTGGCAACATTTAAGAATGTTGTAGTAATTATATTGTTAACCAGCGGCTTAGCAATATAATTACTACAGCATTCTCAAATGTCGCCAAAATTTAACGCACGCATATGGCAGAGTAGTGAGAGGCACCCTGAACCTTTACCTTAAGTCTGAGAGATTTTTTATAGCATTGGGTAATAAACGAGCACACAGTCCACTTCATGGTAAGTGGATGCTGTGACATGGATGTGATGGATGTAGACATCCACATTTATCCTCAATTAAGAATCAAAATGCAAATGCGTTGTCACCCATGAGGACTAAGATGGAATGCCTAGAATTCAGTAAAAAGGGTCTCCAGTTCTCTGCACCTACCATACGAAACACAACAGAATTACGCTGCTATTTTACGCTGATATTATGAGAGAGCGTGGTCCTGCCCTGGTCGGGCCAACCCATTCGTGCTACAACTGAATTACTAATAGAACTGCAGCATGGCTCTATCACATAAAAATCTAATGGACTCAACGCACCGACTCCCTCGTGTTTTAATATAAAACCTCGAAAACTTTCACCTCGGAACGCGAAATCGTTTTCTGTAGTCTAGTGTATCTGTCCTAGAAGATTGCAATACGGTGGACGTTATAAATGACAAGCTCGAGGAAATTGTTCAAGTGGTTGGAGCTAAGTTCTGCAAAAACCGTTGCAGATGTTAGACAGGAAACGAAGCTGCAGTCTTCAATAAATATGACAGCTTACAGAGAACTGAACCGTGAGATTTCCAAATACTTCCGGGAAATCTTACCAAACCAATACAGCTCGTATTTAGTGACACTAAAGATCTAAAGTCTTTGCTGGATAGGAGATCTGTTTGCCGAAAAGAGCAAATCATCGGAGCTAAAGAGCGAATGTGGTAGTATCTTTCCGGGACGTCTGAGATTTTAAGTGAGTTTGATAGGTTTTACGGAAAAGAGCCGTATGCATTGCAAACGATCCACGATCCAAGTCTTATCCAATATTATACCATAGCTTCCCGAACGTTAGTCTGAACGACATTAAAATAACTCTCCAGCATCTTAAAAACTGCAAGGCTGCGAGCGAGAACAGACTTACAGTAAAACTTTTAAAGGCGAGTTGGAGTGGGGGCGTAAAAATATATAGCACAAATGGGTCACCTCGGCTGGGGTGGGAACGCTCTCACAGGATACCAGCGTAAAGTTTATAGCAGTAAAAGCAGCTTAATGCTTCTGTGTTTCGTATGGAGGCTAGAGAACCGGAAACCCTTTTTACTAGAAACGAGGCATTCAATCTTAGTCCTCAGGGCGACAACGCATCTACATTTTCATTCTTAATCAGGGATAAATGTAGATGTCTACGGGCGACTGCATCCACTTACCATCAGGTGGACTGTGTGCTCCTTTGTTTCATAAAAATCTCGTTTATTCTTAAAAAAAAACTAAATAATATATAGACAGGGCTATTTTTTAAAGAGTAGCCTAATTTCAATAAATAATGATGTACCGCTATTGCAGTTTTTGAAAATATACGTACATAATGCTTTTACTTTTATTTGAAACTATCCCATTTTTGAATGTGATTTATGACAACAATGTTTTTGCCTACTGATGAACCCTTGCAAATGTGTAAATGCGCAGTAAAACAGTTAAAATAATGCATTACTACGCATCTTGAAATTAAAAGATAAAAAAGACAAAATGTTTGGTATTTTTTTTATTAAGTTTCTTCACCATTTACCTTTATTACATAATCGTAACATTAATATATGTGTATAAGTTGGTCATAATAATTAATTCATTAATTAGTGAAGAATGAAAAACATGTCAATTTGTTTACAATAAAATAAGTGGACCTAAAAACATACTGCGTAGCATGTCGTCGTGGCTTAGAAATATGTAAACTTAGTTTCGCAAAATTAGTTTTATTCAATGTCAAGTATTCGTAAATCATTATTGAATGGATATTGGTTACAAATGAAGATCATCTCAAAACATTGGACAGTTGGGCGCCACACAATTTTTTTATGCCTTATTGATTTTTTAACTTACCAATAAGTGTACATACATAGGTGCAAGAATATACAAAACCGTTTTAGTTGCAAATTATCAACGTGTTATGGCACAAGATATGTCATAGAATGAAGGTTTAAATGGATATGATAACCTATTGTTTTTTTTCGATATTATTATAGTGACAAACGGCTAATTATCTAATGACAAATGGTTACTGGAACACACGGACTACCGCCACTACCTTCAAAAAAGAAGGCCTCAAATGCATATTATGCTGGTTCTTACTGAATCTGGAAAGAACCAGTAATAAATACGTGATAGGGCCCCGCTGCAGTACGAGTATACTATGTAGATTGTAGCAAGAACAGGTCGGTTCGACCGGGGAGGGACCATGCTCTCACAAAATACTAGCGTAAAATAGCAGCTAAACGAGGCATTCCATCTTAATCCTCAAATGTGACAAAGCTTCTGCATTTGGATTCTTAAACAAGGATAAATGTATGTATCTACATTTATACTTGTTTAAAAAATCAAAATGTAGTCAAGTGGTAAGTCGATTCTGTAGCCATTGACATATCTGTCTACGGGCCACAGCATCCACTTATCATCAGGTGGTCTGTGTGCTCGTTTGTCAGTATTTATCTTTAAAAATATTTAGACTTTAATAATGTTAATCGCTAACAAGTGAAAATAAAAACAAATTTAATCATATTTTTGCATTGTCGTCGAATTTGAGTTATATTCAAAGTTTCAAGTTTCCAGCTCATCGGGAAGTTAGTTTGAAATCAATCATTAAATTCCACCCGAAACAACAGACAAACAAGAAAGTGACTTAATAAAAACTTGGTAAAATTCAACAATCCTGACGGCAATCTTCAGCTAACTTGAAATATTTCAAATCTCTCAAAAGTATTCTCGTGCACGTATTAATTTAAAGACAAAATTCCATTCGACCGCTCATTAATTCATTAAAACAGGCTTTTCAAAAGATATATTACGTGGTAGAGCCATGCTGCAGCTATCTGGTCGTAGCACGAATGGGTCGGCTCGACCGCGGGAGGACCACGTTCGCATAGAATACCAGCGTAAAATAGTAGCTTAATGCTGCTGTGTTTTGTATACTGAGTGTAGAGAACTGGAGACCCTTTTTACTGGAAACGAGGCATTCCGTCTTAGTCCTCACGGGTGACAATGCATCTTCATTTTGATTCGTAATCGAGAATAGATGTAGATGTCTTTGGGCCACAGCACCCACTTACCATCAGATGGACTGTGTGCTTGTTTGTTACCCTGCCCTATAAAAAAAGAAAAGCTGGTAACCAGATTGATTATCAGAAGGATGCTGACGTACTAATTATCTCTGTTGCCTCTTATGACACTAACTGGATGATACGGTGTAGTCGATGCTCTAACGCGACTACTACACGGAGGATAAATAAATAAAATTAAGAAGAAAAATAGAAAGTAAGCCGAAGTGGCAATGGGCGGGCCATATAGCTCGTAGAACCGACAACCGATAGGGAAAAAAGTTCGAGTGGCAGCCTCGTATCGGTAACGAAGTGTACTCGTAGGGTGACCCCGCACAAGATGGAGTAACGACCTGGTAGGAAACGACTATACAAAGAACATTTCAATCGAAGTAACAACAGTAACTACGATTGCACGAAACGACGAAAACGAACCAGTGTAATATTTTTTTAATTTATTCTTATAGAGTGTACATTATTTGCGTTTTAAATTTTGCCAAACTGGCCAGTTTGTCGGCAATTAATCATATTCATGGAGTGCTTTTACGCTCTCGGTTATGATTTTATTAAGGACAACGATGCGTCTATTGGACTAGATTACCTTGTTTAATATTGTTAGCGATTTTGTTTTTAAATGATGAAGGAAGTCGATAGATGCGGGTGACTCAGAAAAGTTCTTTGTGGCATTCCTTTTGGTGGTCTATGTTAAGCGGTGGACTTGTGAATGGTTGTAATAATAATAATAATAATAAGGATCAAACGGCGTTGGGATGTGACGACCCAATCACCCGGTAGTGAAAGTCAATCTTCTTTATTCTGTAAAGCATTATTAATTTTCACAACAATCAGTCTGTACCCTCCGCTGAAGAATGTTGTACCGTATTCGATGGCAGCTAAGCTTGAGTACTAAAAATTAAGCTTTATATACCAATAGTGTCCCTGAGGAGATTGGGTGCTCCCCGTTGTATTAGCCTAACCCTATATGGAAAATTGATCACAGAAATACGTGATTAAAGCCGCTACCCGGAGGTCGCCGGCGTACGTCTGGAGCTGGCGCTGGACGTGGCAGCATGCGAACCGTTAATTGCCGTCAGTTCCATCAGCAGGCTGTGGTCAATCAAAATACTGCTGTTAAAAATACTGCTGATATACTTGACTCCCCTCCCTTTCAAACAATCCTGCACCTGCTCTCAGTCATGCCCCGACTTAAATGCTTCCAGTGGCTCACAACCCATGACCACTAAGGCGAGTCTCCCTCAACAGCTTTAACATGGAATGTACAAATGTATGAAGCGCATGTAGACATGTATGTATGTTATGCGCTGTTACTATAAAGCAACCAGATTGGAAGAACAGCTGATAGAACATAGGGCCGAGATGTATCGCCTCTTTGTTCTGAAATATCCGGAACTCCGTGAATGAGTGACAGAACAAATAGTCATGGACCAGAAAAGTCAGATTCCATGTACCTGCTAGATTGCGACGGAAAGGCAACTGAAAGCAGAAGTTGCTAAAGAGCTCTATCCTGGTCGCGGTGTATCCGAAGATATTAGTGCCCAAAATGGTAGAGAACGAAACCTTACGAATCCTTAGAGAAGAATATGAAAAATCCTTAATTGAGTTCTCGAGTACTAAACCATTATTACGACCTACTATTGGGCGCCAAAATAATTCAAATAAATTGACCGTCGCGGTCAATTTCATCAAATTGTACACTATCATAATTCCTGAACACCTAGCGCAAGTTGAAAATAGATTTGATGCAATTCATACGAAATTCATACCTATGCGGCAGTGGTAGTGATAGTCCAATCAATAGGTGGGGAATCAATTGGTGATTCTACAGCGCGAGCTTCTATTCACAGAAAAACTCCTGCTTGGGGGTGCCGTCTTACCCATGAAGTGGATACGCTTGGTCGCCAAATATATCGCCTAACGTAGTATATGCGTGGCAATAGAAGCAACGAAGTTGTAGCCACATATCATGTGCTCCAGAAGGATATATCTAAGTACCAAAGTATGACCCACCAAACGGAACAGCTGTAGACATCTTAGATACTCTTCGACAGAAACTAGCAGTAAAAGCTAACCGACTAAAAAGGTACCGAAAATCGCGGAAGAGAAGAAAAGACAAAGCTCTGTTCACAATAAACGAAAAGCTGTTCTATGGGCGACTCCAACAGAATGTTGATGATATGAATGGACTTCCCCTGCAAAAGGAAGAGGTTGAGAAATTCTGTCGTAGCATCAGGTCAGAAAAGGTGAGCCACAATGAAACCACAACATAGATTACAAGAAAAAATCATCGTATTCTTGAGGAGGACAAATGCAACATGTGGAAATTACAGAAGAGGAGTACAAATTCCTCAACTGGAAAGCGACGGGAGCGGGACCCGATAAGATCCACAATTTTTGACTCAAGAAGCTCACTGTTTTACACAAACCAATAGCGATGTGCTCTACTTCCTTCCTACGTGACCCCCAACAAGTACCTTCCTATTTAACCGTTGGAATAACATATCTACTTCCCAAGGATTTGATAGGGTTTTTGATGGGGATTGGATAGGATAGGGTAACAAACGAGCATACGGTCCACCTGTTGGTAAGTGGTTGCTGTGGTCCATAGACATCTACATCTATCCTCGATTACGAATCAAAATGCTGATGTGTTGTCACCCGAGAGGACTTACATGGAATGCCCTGTTTCCAGTAGAAAGGGTCTTCGGTTCTCTACACTCACCATACGAAACACAGCAGCATTAAGCTACTATTTGACGCTGGTATTCTGTGAGAGCGTGGTCCTTCCCCGGTCGAGCTGACCCATTCTTGCTACAACTGTACTACTAATATAACTGCAGCTTGGCTCTACCACGTATAACAAGGATGACTTTAAAAGTGCAGAATCATGAATGTTTACCGCAGACGAATCGAGTCATCTAGAGGTGTTGACCTTCAGACAGAAGACGCGATGACAGAAAATGACACTATAAATATCTAGGCATAATCCAATCACTTCGAATCAATCACGGTGAAATTAGGTCTAAGATGATTGAAGTATAGCATCAAGGCTTAAAAGAATCCTCAGTTCAGTCCTAAACGGACGCAACCTCGTTAAAGCAATTAATACCTTTGCCATCCCAGTATTATCTTACACATTCGGAGTAGTTAACTAGTCAGATACTGAACTGGAGAAAATTGAGAGGTGTACTCGCGTCATACTTACTAAATATCTAATGCATCATCCGTTTGCCGTTTGACGTTGAGCGGCTAACCCTATCTCGAGCCAAAGGCGGTAGAGGACTGATAGGTATTCGTAGACTGTGTGTTATAAATATTCCTAGACTGTATTCGTAGTGTCTAAGCAGATTTAGAGTCTTCGAAGTTATTTCCTTTCACAAACATCCTCTCCCCTGCATCAAGCAGTAATAATGGCCGATGACCCTCTAACGACGCTCAATCTCCTTCATACCGACCTCCCACCGTTAGAGACTGAGGCTGAATACAAAAAAGCTAAACTCCAGCAATGTGCCTCAAAACCTCTTCACGGTCGATTCGCTAATGAATTGAGTCAACCACATGTCGACATTGAAGCGTCGAACAACTGGCTCAGACATGGTGAGATATTTGCTGAAACTGAGGGATTCTTGGTAGCGATTGAGGATCAGATTGTGCGTACGAAAAATTATCTTGACGGCCGACGGTGTCATCAAAAGCCAGAGACCATCCACCACATGGTGGCGGCTGCCTGGCTCTTGCTGGAACAGAGTACACCCAGCGCCATAATTACATGGCAAAATTGTGCACCAAAAGCTGGCAGTAAATCACGGTCTCCCTAGGGAGACAGAACCCTACTGGATATACAATCCATCCCCGATACTCGAGAATGATTCGGCCCAACTTTATTGCGACAGGTCAGTTTTAACTGATTGGACAGTTGAGCATAATCGACCGGACATAATATTATTAGAAAAGGAGAAGTGGCTGTGGTTGTTAGATATTGGTATTCCAAACTCGCATAATGTGCAGAAGTACAGCGCTGAAAAGTTGATTAAGTACCAGCGACTGGCTGAAGAAATCCGACGGTTAAGGCGGCCGTAACAAATAGTTATTGTCCCGCTGATTCTCTCTACCGTGGGAGTTGTTTCTAAATCCCTTACAGACAATTTGGCTAGGCTGGGTATCTCAGTGAGAGTGAGGAACAAAATCCAGAAAGCCGTAATCTTGGATACGACAGATACCACCTCACAATTTAAAAAAAATAAGGACGGGATCTTGCGGTCAGCTGATGCCGCATCTTAAAACAAGGACCAGGTTATTAAGACCAGCAAATATCGGAGATACATCCTAAATAATGTCACCGTCGACATCTGTCGAGCTTGTCGCCATCCCGGTAGCCCATCAACAACAAAATATCGCTCATTATGATAATGTAATATAGTTCGTTTAATAAATAGAGAATATTTTATAAGTAAGCATACTGCTTTGAAGGTCAGTTCAGTTCTATGCAACCTTCAGGATAGTAGTAAATGCTAATTTAACGGAAATATTTTGCATTAAGCAAATGCTCTATTTTATTTATAATTTATGATTTAGTTATTGTTCTGAAGGCTTTCAAGATTAAACTTTAAGATACTCTCATAATTTCGTCTTTTATCCGCAAACGCGCCGTTATGATTACTCCTCAATAGCATTTTATTTAATAAGGGTGACAAATAAGTAGAAGTCACCATCATCATCATTATTACAATCCTTTACAAGGCCAATACTACACATATGCCTTTCCAAAGGAATACTGCAAAAATTGGTCTTGATTCACTTGCGTCCATTCACTTCCTACCTGTCTTATCTCCTCACAACTCAATCTAGTGAAGAGCCGGCTCTCTGCTTACCGGTTCTAGGTGGTCGCACGATAACCTTTCTTTTCGACTCTATTTCTTCATTTATTAAAATTGATTAAAATAATTATTTGAAACGTTGAAAACCCAGTGTCTATTTATTTTAGGACTAGCTTCAAACGGGTGATTTCTGGATCTCGATACAGCACCACCTACCGGGTTTAAATGTAAATCTAAGCCATCTAGAGACCTATTTAAACACACAAATAATTTCACCAAAATTGGTCGAGCCGTTTTTGAGTTTTAACGACACAAACGGACATCAATTGATTTTTATGATAAATGATAGAGATATAGATGATGTATGGTTTTCCACTAATAGTACATGAGTCTTATTTACACATGTGCTAATGGTTCACATGTGCACACATTTAATACACAAAATCGCACCACTTTTACATATCAAAATCCACTTCAAACCAATAATAATTAAACAATATTAAAGGAGCAATAATCGGCCGGCGGTCAAGTTCCCGTAAAAACTCCTTCAAAATGTATTAACAAATCAAAGTAAATATTGCATTTGTTTATAAATATGAAAATATTATCTTTCAACGAAAGAATGAATGATTGATTTGTCCGTGACGTACGACACGTACAAACAAAAAGAAATTAAAACAACGAGCAAAGTAAAATAAGCTATATTCACAAGGGTTGTAAAAACAACAAGGCATCCGACTCAGCACGACGCTCTGACAGTGCTGCCACATCAGTTGTTGGACGTAATATTTTATTTCCGACAATTGATGTGGCAACACTGTTAGATCTTTTAAACTACGCAACGGATTTCCATCACTAGACAGAATGATTCAAGATGAAGGTTTATGTGTATAATACATGCATGTCGATTTGTTATATTAACTGTGATGGGAAGTCTGGAAGAAATATGTTTTACGCAAAGAATTTATTCCATTATAAATGTAAAATTAAAGGAAGAAAGAAATGTAAAATTGAAGGAAGAAAGAAGAAGAGCATGAATTTAATTAATAGTTAATTTTAAATCAATTTTAATATTAATCTAAATTGCTTTGACTCCTATAATTATTTAAAAAGTAAGGTATACAATCATATTTGTATTGAGTACACATACTATATTTTTGCATCTTTTTGGGAAAAATACTATATATTTGTTCAAAGAAAAGGCGGCAACCCTACATAGACTGTCGTGATTTAAAAATTACCCGTGCGAAGCCCGGAGGGATCTGATGGAGGGAGGGATACCAGTTAAGTGTCTTAGGAATACATAAGTTTAAGACAACAAAAAAAGTCGTTACAGTAAATACGTTAAAATCTCTTCTATTTTTTCACTCATAAGGATTTTTCCATTAATCTTATTCTATTTATTATCCTATATAGCCCTTATTCTATATTAAGAAAAATGACCCCCCCCCCCCCCCCTCCTGAAATATAACCTATTTATAAAAAAAGATTCATTTGAATTTCACCCGATTCACTATAATCCTGTCTTGTGCCGATGACGAGTCTGCTTTGAGGCTGGTTGGAAATTCGATCTGCGGAACATTATTACCAATATTGTGTTACAATATTCGTAGGTAGATATTTTTATATTTATTTAGGATTTTTTTACGTTTTTCAAAATCCTATCCGCATGATTAGTATGAGATGCTAGCTTAAACGGGATGCTGTAACACCTTACTATACTTAACATTTATGCTTAACCATATGAGTAGACGCAAACTAAATGCTTATTTACCTTGGAGAGTTTCAAGAATTATTTGGTTTAATGTTTGACCGACTATTTATCTTATAACGCTTGTAAATCATTTTAATAACTAGTTCAATGTTGAAAGACACATATTTAATTTTATTGCTATATTTCGTATGTTCATAAATTATTCGAACATAAACATAAACACTAACGCCTGTCACTCAGAGGAGTAGGCAGAGACTACAGTACTCTCTCGCCTCTCCCACATTCATATACCTACGCATACATGCTCGTCGGTTAAGGGTACTCCTAATTTGGCCCATTTTCAATATATCGCCAATTTGTTCGATAAACTTTCGCCTAGGACGTCCCTTTCCGACTCTTCCATTCAATTCTGCAACATAAATTTGCTTTGTCAGTCTTTCCAATTTTACCAAACCACCGAAGCATTCCTTTCTTGATCCTGATCACGGCATCATCTTGCGAATTATTCAATTGGTAAATAATTCTACAACTGTATTCAAAATGTTATATTAATGTGATTTAAAAGTTTAAATTTATACTGGAAGGCTATTAATTAACATCCTTTTAAATGAATATTCATCTATGTCTACAGAAAATGATTTAATACACCGTAGTGCTTCTTAAATAAAATATACCTATATTATTACATTTTATAAGCAACCTTCAAAATGTACTTTATTTTCCATTTTTCAAGTCGTTTCTGTGTGATTCCTGATCTTTACAATAATATAAACATCGTTAGATAACAAACATGATTTGTTTTTGGTAAAATCTGAAATAAATGACATGATATACCTAAGCGATAAAATTTTTGTGCAACCATAAAAAAACCGACAAGATTTTGTTTACCCCTCTGGGTGACAGGCGTAAGAGTTTATGTATGTTTTATGTAGAAGCTTAAATTAGACCTCCTACATAATATCATTTATGTTTATTTATATTTTTACATATTCGAATTAATACTTGAAATCACCACTAAAGTAAAAATTCTACAGTGAATGCTTTACGTTTTTAGGTCATCGTACTATCTATGAAATTTTAATAATTATAAAGAAATATGGACGTACACAGGCCAATATATTATAATTGTACCATAAGTTCTTCGTTTTATGAATACTAATAAATTCCAAGCTGGTGGCTAAACATTTTTTCGTTTTTTTTTTGTACATGACGCAAAACAAGTATTTAATAAGTCTGAGTTTCAAGTTTAAATCGGATACCTGCAGAATATTAAAATTTGGATAAAGCGTAAGAAATAAAAATAGAGTATATAAATTTGGATCGTTTAGATAATTTTCTATTTTATTCCGTTTAGAGTTTATTTTATATTGAGTTTTATCGTTATTTATGATAACTTAGCTATGATAAATTATTATTTTTATACTTTTTAGAACTTTTTACCTCAAAGGATAAGAACGAAACCATCAAAGAATTGCTTTGTTGCCCGTCTGTCAAGGACCTTTTTTCCCAGTCATTTCTGGAGGGTTTACACAAAGTTCAAGGGTAGCAATTACCGCAAATCCCGATTACTATGGTAGATATCCATATCCATGAAAATGAATGGAATCAAAACTTATGGGGACATCAAAATCTAATGCAAAAGTTATTTTTAAGATTTATATTAGGTATACATATTTAAAATGTGTAGGAACAGGCAAGGAAATTATAGGTACGGGGCAACCATGCACATAAAACAAAATATTCCAATGTTTCACGAGCACAATGCCAAGTTTATTCCAAATAGGTAAAATTCTTGAGAGCCTCCTCTCAAATTTTTTTCTTTAGCGTAACTTTTTTTCCTAGTGGATGACATAATACGTTAAGTCCTATTAATTAGTGATAGTTCCCATTATTTCCATATTGAATCCACACTTCTATCACAATAATAATTTTGGAATATGCCTATAAAAGTCTTAGGAAGCATTTTGCCATAGTTGCCACGCTTGGCAGGTGCCTTGGCTACCGCATTTTTTATTACATTGAGGTGTTGTCAGATAGACGGAGCTGCTCATTTTCTGATACACCGCCATTCTATGGTTTTAATAATTTATTCTTCGCTTTGTTTAATAAATAACCCTTACTACACATTTACTTCTAATGATGGAGGTAGCAGGAGTAACTTTTAAGCTTGTTGGGTTTCTAAATTAAATTAAATGGTAAATTTAAAAGAGTTTTATTCTATGGTTATGGTTAAATAATACACCTTAAAAATAATCAATAATTTAATGGATTTTCTTTTAAGAAACTAAGTACAACTATGTATAGTGTTGTAGAATTTCAATTAACAAACAAAACGTGTTATTGTTATATCCTGGATTAAGTTACATTCTTGCTCTTAGTTACTACACGAGTCTGTTTCGAAATTATGTAAAAACATTAGGCGCGGCCGTACCGCACCATTTGTACTTAATTTTTTATTAATCCTGTACCCGGACACTCACGCAAGTAGTCGTAGACTGATTCAATATGTATCGATCGTATATATGTTAATTCCTTTTTAGCAATGAGCATATATTATGTAACTATTCGTAGGAGTCTTAAGAGGCGACTATGGGATATGCAAAAAAGTTGTAATGGCTTTTGATAGAAGCATCTTGATCCCGCCTAAGATGTTTTTAAAAGTATAGATACGTCGTCGTACTCGCTATAGAATGGCATTACGAAAGTCAGGTAATTGCCCGACTCGCATTCAGTCGGGCACGCTCTCGCTTCGCGGCTATACTTCGCTACAGCACGTAAATCTTCTTGTTTCTTCTAGTTTTCGTAGCAATATGCCTTCCTATGTTTTTAGATGGTGCATAAGTTTCACGGCAACTGTTAGAGATAAGAAAAACATCTCATTTCATTCGTTTTCATTGGATATAAGTAGGCAAATGTTTTGTTCATAGTTGGTTTTATTATATCAACACTAACCGCTAGTGTAAACATTGACGCTAGCTAGTGTGTTCACTTTCCCTATTCTCCTCCGTATCGGTAAGTTACGTGCTCGTGCCAATGAGCGCTCAGCATCAATACGTAACTAATGATGTATATTCATCTTTTTCTAACGATTAGAATACCCTATTATGTGTCTCTTTTTCATATTTCGTTTTTTACTTTTTGTCATCAATTCAAAATCTTAAAATTAGACCTAATCATATCATTCCTAGAATATTTTTAAATTTGCCTTATTAAGTAAACATAAACATTTCCAAAAATCTATCAATCGATATACACTTTTTTTGTTGCGTATCTCTAATCAATACTGACCGCTTTACATACATCATGTAGAATCTTAATAGGGGAAACCCCTATATTTAAATTAAGGGAATACCCACCCACTAATCCAGTGAATTACTTTCTCTCGATGATGGTCGACACAGGGACATACCCAGCGGGACTTTACCGGCGGGAAACTACCTATGAAGTATATAAATACGCGAGCTTTTTTTTTTAAAGTTTCATTTATTTTTTAATTTTGTCACTGATAAGTTAACACCTCATAAAAATGTCAACTATAGAACGAAAAAACATGCAACTCGGGAACAATTCATATCGATTCCTCAAGAAAATACCACACTGGGGACTAACAACGCACTCTGCGTTGCAGGAAGTGTAAGAAATAACTTGTTGGACTTGTAAAAGAACTGGAGGAGGATTTGGCTCAGCAGGGGGAATTATCGTTCATCACACATATTAAACCTTTTAGCCAAGGAAGGAAGGAAGCGACAGCGAAAGATATGCGGAAGATATTACTGAGAAAGGTCAAATCAATAATGCGGTATTTCAAATACAATCACTTTGCATTTGCCAAATCCAAACAGCTGGTGGAAAAGCAATTGTTATACCACAACACATACGATGGTACACAATAGCTGACTGCCTAAAAATTTTTTTGGAAAACTGGCATATTATCACGCAGAAGACATCCTGCTATATTGGCGAAGTGACTGATGCATGGATAGAGCATAAAAATAAGTATGAGGGTGAGACCGTATGACATAGTGAGACCGAGTAATGGGTGATTTGAGTAAATTCAATGCCCGGTTTGAAATGACAATGTGTCTTCACAAGTGAAGATATTTCTGAAGCTTTATCTATTATTGCTTATCACAAAGAGATGATGCACTGTGTTGAAAAATACAGGGAAATGACAGATCCATTTCGTAACTTTTTATTTGAAGATCATGTAGTAACGTCGGACCTCTCAAATGGTGGCTGTCATTAAAAAAACAAATTACTAGCCAAACAATGAACTTAGTGACAGCTTCACACTGATGTTTCTTCAAGTTCTGGAATTAAAAGACAGTTTTAAACGTTTGGATTTATTCATTCCGGCTTAAATTTAATTATAATGTGTTTTAAAAATAGTAGTCATCTTGTGTGACATAAATGGTTTATTAATGATACCTACTTAGTCGTAACTCATAATATTAATGGTCATTGTTTTGTTTGTCTATGATTAAATAAATTTCTTGTAATAAAATAATTTTGTTTATCTTTTCCTTATAATTCCTAATTTAAATAAAAAATACCCAACTTGTAAATTTATTTCAGACTATTTTGGGTCTTAATTACTTGTTTGTTTTCATTTACGTCCATTTATTTGTATTTAAAATTTTAAAAGTAGTTTTAAACCCTGTTTTTTCTTAATGTTTAATAACGAAGCTTCTTTGATATGGCGTGAACTTTGATGGGTGGGATGGATCATTTTTTTTTTTTGGGATTGGGTTAATTTTCTCTTATAAAAATATGAAATACTTACATCTAGGATTCGAAGCTAAAACACGCTACTCCACAATTGGGTTCTCTGGCAAGAATATATTTACACAATGGTTTAGTTTTAGTAATAACAGACTGCAGGATATTTGCATAATGTAATATCTGCAAATACATCCTTATCTCACTTACTGTGAACCAACAGACTTGAACGTTTACGGACAACGTGAAACAAACTCGTTCAACAATTCACATCGCCAACGTACCGTCAAATACAAAATAATCTTTTCCTCATTTAGTCCGCCGCAGCTTTTTACTTTTTAATATTTATTACTTTAACGCGTCTAAGAATTACAAAACCCGCTGGGCTTTTTGATGATTCGTCCTGAGGATAACGCTTAGTAATAATCCCATGATGAGTTTTCCTCTTGGATGATTGGAGCCTCAGCGGTTATTTTCCTTTTCTCTTTTTTCTTCTTTTAAACTTTCGAATATTTTTCTGATAACTTTTATGAGAGATAAGCTATCAACTACGCAAATCATTGTGGCAGAAGTTTTCACAGAATTATTCACCCTCACTACGATGAGACATGGTCGTCATCATCATTATCATTATAATTATAGGTCTCCCTTATAGATCACCACCACCACGGTTCTGAGCCACCTGCATCAAGATATCCCTGGAGTTACTGGTCCCATTACCTCTTTTCTATCCAAGAGGCTTTATAACGGGCTGAAGCGAGAGGAAAGAGAGGTATCGTTTTTCAATACGATGTTTAAAAAATGAAACTGACCAAAAATTTTGTTGCGTTTGCGGGCTCCATTATTACGGGTGATCTATTGTATACGATATATTTGTATATGTCGAACAGCAGAAAAGGTATGTGTGCTTACTTTATTTGATATGACAATTACCAAAGTGACTAGCACAAGTAAATTTATACATCTACATATGCTAATGAAAATATCATGTAGTAAAGTAATCGATCTAATGTTTATGTTGTCGACTGACTGTATTGGTCATTATACAAACGGCGTCATCTGTTTGCTATGTCATAGTCCGATCATAGAATTAGACAGATCGTGATCTGCCTGAACATTTATGTACGAGTATATTATGTATTTAACCATGAATTCTGTGTACTTACACAAAAATATTAAAGCACCTATGAAATAATATCACCAAAATTAGGTTTAGTTGTGGTTGGTTTGGCTCTTGTATAACCTTAAAGTGTATAAATTAGTCACGAAGTTATATGACGGTAAAATAATCAAAAAATCCGTGAAATGGCAGCGAATAGTTAAGTTCCGTTTCCGTCCTGAGCTTGTTCGGCGCTACATGCATACATCAACTTACTGCATGTCTTATCAGGTTGTCGCTCTGTCTAGGATAAGGTGGCCCTATACTTCGCTTGCCTACTGCTACCTGAGAATATTTCTTCTGTATCGGTATTCAGTTCTCCAAACTTTATGGTCAACCCATTGCTTCGACACTGATTCACGTTGCATACAAAAGAGATTTTTTTTTATTTGCAACGTAAATCGATGAGTTTCTATTTAAATTTTCTATTTAAGTGGCAAAGCAACCCGACTTTGATTCACACCGGTACCAATGAAATAAATACAATATTCACGAACTTCACAGTTAACACAAGCATGATAAAGAAACCTGCATATCTCAGAGACTTTTCACCTCTGCTTATATGCTTTGGGATAGCTCGTCAAAAAAATAAACTGCTCGGAAATAATAGCAGGCATGAGTCCCGCAGGAGACAATATAATATAGACAATACTCAAAAAAAAACTAATAGAAATACATATTAATACAAGTATGTTTATTAATAATTTAAACATGGTTTTTCATAATTGGGAAGTTTTTTTTTGGAAACTCGTCTTGTGAGTCTAAACGCGTTTTCAAACTAGCATGTTCACACACTTATTTCAATGTTGCATAGTTGTCTAATAGTTTTGTTTTTTCTTTACCTACTAGTTTTTCTTACGTTAAAATTCAGCCTTGTATGTTATTAACGTTTTGCATACTCAAATAAATTCGCCAATTTCTCTAGATAAATGAAGAGATATTCTTACATATTCGTTTGTTTACCCTCAACCGTTATAAAGTTTGGATTGGTATTACATCCGAATCACCCGAAATGTTATTAGCTTAAATCTCTCGCATGGACTCTGATTCAAAAACACCTATTTACACTAACTTTGAGACATGATTTATTAATAGTATTGGTTTTAAAAAAGGATGTTTGTCACGAAAGAATTCTCTTAGGCATGACACCACAGTTTTCGGGTAATTTGACATTTTTTGTCAAATTACAAATGTAACATCATTTTAGTTCGCACATTTATCACCGGACTTTTTTAATGAAAAAAACTCTATATTATATCTGACAACATTTTTTATAGAATTAGGGAGATAAACGAGCACTCAGTCCACCTGATGGTAAGTGGATGTTGGGGTCCATAAACATCTATCTGCATTTATACTCTATTAAGTGGAAAAATGCAAAAAGGTTTTCTGGTTCTCTACACTCACCATACGAAACACAGCAGCATTAAGCCACTTTTACGTTAGTATTCTGTAGAGCGTGGTCATACCCCGGTCGAGCCGACCTATTCGTGAATGGGTCGTGCATTCGTGCTACAACCGTTTTGTAAAAAGGCGATCTACGTTTTGTTAACACTCTAGATAGAACCAGAACAAAAACTAAATCGCTAAATTATTAAAACGTGTTTTATTTCAGAATTATTTCGATCCAAAATCTTACCGCAATGTTAATTATTTAAGCATGAAAAACGACAAATTATTTTAATTTGTAATTAGTTCTGTAAGGTGCTTTTAGTAATTTGATTTTATATGGATTTTGATTTTTATTTCTTTAAACTTATTCAATATTTAAAAGGATACCAATAATTTGTGAAAGTATATACCATAAATAGAAGTTGATGCACCTTTTTGTCAAAGCAAGTTGTTTATATACGCTAAGGAAATTTCCTTATTTTTAATGGCCATTTTTTTCACTGAACCAAACAAGCCAACCTTATGCCTATCACCCAAACGGTTAAGCAAATACTACGGACCTCCATTTGGCACGGACACACACCTTTCACGTCAATGTATGTACGGTACGCTTGTCGGTTAAGGGTGTTAAATCGTCCCGTTTTTAATATATCTTCAATTTGGTCGATAAACTTCGGTCTATGGTGCTCCTTGAGAACTTTGTCATTTACTTCTGCAGCATAAACTTGCTATGTTACTCTTACCGAATACCTAAATCAGTATCAATATGCTTTTAATAATATTTTATACGTCAATATAGTGGCGACGTAGGATAGTCGACTATTCCACATCATCTCGTGGGTGCTGTAAGAGGCAGCAGAGGGAAACTGGAACATGATGTGCAGCATCTTTCTGATAACCGCTCGAAATAATTAAAAAAAACTACGGTTTTGAACCCGCTTGCCAATCGCGGGATATTTGATTTTGGATTTTTGAAAAAGTTCCCGCGATGTGCGCTACGTAATTTATGAATAAATGAATGAAAGTTTATTTTGACTCTGAATTTTTTTAACACTTTTAACTGTTATAAATATTTAGGAAATTGTATATATATAGAAAAATATACGGTAAAAAAACTGGGATGTCGGTTTCGGCACATAATACTCGTAGCGATGGTAATGATACGATTACATGTTGCATTATGCTTTTAATACAACTAAATTTATTTGGTTACATACATTTTCCGTTTTTCCTGCGTTCACCAAGCAAGGGTACACTGCCCTGCGTCTGGAGCAACTCCTGTAGCTCCGGCTGAGCGTCTGCTTCTATATCTCTCGACTTCATGGTGTCTATCACTGTAGGTTTTTAAAACACGTAAACTTTAATTTTTAACACACGAAAGTTTAGAAGCATAATAATAATTTAACGTATATGTATAAGGCAGTACGTTCTGCGGTAGCGCATAACTCCGAAATAACAAAAGATTGAAATCAGAGTGACTTTATAAATGATAGTAGGCTTTAAAGTTGGTAGTTTTCCCGAGGGGAGGCATTTATTGTTAACACGAGGATGCCAGTATAGAGCCGCGCGGCGACTGAGAGCTGAGACGGTCAAGGGTACTGCCGCGGACGCGGACCTCGGTTCCGACTACACAGCCTAAACACTGCTGTGCTGGTGCCACCTCTAGATATTAATCGCTTACACAGAAACGCAGTTTAATTGTATACTTAAGTAATTTAAATTTTGAAAATGATAAAAACTGATCAAAGTGGTCAAATTGTGTATACAAAAAAGGCCAATGAATAATTAAAACAAAAATATTATCTCACGTAAATTTAAGTTGTTTCCGCTAACAAATTCAAAGCAAACAATGTCGAGTTAATAATAAAAAAGCTGGGAAAACTCAAGAAACTTTAATATGTATAGACAAATAAACACTGTAGAGGTCTCAATGGCAACCATTAATTAACTTTGATAAAAAATAGTATTATTTTAAACGTTTAAAAAGCGAATTCGATATTTATATAATATCATTTAGTAATTTGTATACAAATTGGCAAGATCAAGTTCATTACCATAAGTATGTAGATAAGTCATAAAATGTACCTCCGCGGTATTCTCGGCTAAATGTTTGTCTGCATTATTTTAAAAACCCGAAAGCTTTGCGGCGTAGTTTTTATTTACGTTGTGTTATATTTAATCTAAATCGAAATGCATAGTTATTCAATTTATAAAATATAAGTCACATTGTCACATGATGATATATATATACCTTCGCCTATTATTTATTCTGTGCTTTCGCAGTATATAATACGTGGTAGAGCCACGCCGCAGGTATATTATGGTTGTAGCACGAATGAGTCGGCTCGACCGGGGAAGGACCACGCTCTCACAGAATACCAACGTTAAATAGCAGCTTAATACCGCTGTGTTTCGTATGGTGAGTGTAGAGAACTGAAGATCCTTTTTACTGGAAACGAGGCATTCCATCTTAGTTCTCAGAGGTGACAACGCATCTGCATTTTGATTCTTAATCGAGGTTAAATGTAAAATGTCTACGGGCTACAGCATCAACTTACCATCAGGTGGACTGTGTGTTCGTTTGTCACCATTATTCTATAAAAAAATTAGGAAGTGGTAAGCGGTCACGTTCGGGTCGCCAGTCTTGCTATATTATGTTGTATCCTGTTATATTAGGATTTCAAATAAAATTCCATAATCCGAAACTACTATGTTTTGATGTAACCTAATTATGGTATGGCTGAGGCTGTTAAGAATACCTTTAAAATACTTATATTACTTTAAATCGTGCCATGTTTTTAATTTTTGCCATCATCTATATTTTCACATATAATAGCCTCGAAAATACTATATTTTAAATAAAATGTGATAGCTCGAATGGTTAGCGCTTGCTGTAAAGTCACATTACTCGAGCATACCGGGTTCGATCCCCGCCGGCAGATTTACCACGTGCTCGGCGGTGAAGGAAAACATCGTGAGGAATCCTGTATGTCTGAGAAATAAAAAAATATTTCGAAGACGTGTGAAGTTCGCCAACACTCATTGGCGCAGCGCGGTGGACATTTCCTTGCCCTAAAACCCTCTCAGAAATGTGTGCAGACCTGTGCCGTATATAGGCTGTAACTTTAAGGTTTGCCTAAAGCGTAGGTTTAGTAGCAGGTATATTATGCTGCCTATAGCGTAAATTTAGTGGAGGGTTTGGTTGCCGCCCGAAAAAGTATTTCTATAGTGCACTTATAATTTTTCCGGGACCGAGTTTTAGACTATGTGCAAATTTTTGACGGCTCCGTAGCACAGTGACTTAGCAGTAAGTTGCATCTCTCGGAGTCGAGGGTTCGAATCCCGCACGGTACAAGTATTTGTATGGCCTACAAATAATTGTTCCAGGCCTGGATGTTTGTCCTTGTGCAATTTATGTTTGTATACTGCCCCCACGACACGGGAGAAAATTCTAGTATGTCGGTGATGTTTTTTTTTAAATGTTTATACATCACCTCTACGATAACAGAGTTCGAGTGTGCAGTTCAGTTTACATTAGGTACCATATTATAGTTGTTAGATTGTCGTTTTGTAAAAGTTCAATAGTTGTTGTAAAATTGTCAGAAACAAAAAATTTGGAAGTTTTGCAATGATGGAAATATATAAATATTGAAAGATATCAAAAATTTTAGCACATAATACTAATTTATTATCATTAGGGCTGTAGTGCAAGTTTTTAATGTTAAAAAATACCGATGGTTACCTTCTCAGCGCGCGAAACATTTGCCGATAATCCGTGGATACAAGTACTCGCAAATTAAAATGACAAACTACTCTCTCGAAGACGCAGTATGGAAATTATAGAGCTCGATTGAGGCTTGCAGAACTTATAATAGTTTTAAAAAAATTGGAAAATCCATCTAATAATACTGAAAGATTATCTTAATCCTACAGACCTGTGCTGAGGGAACTGCGTTATCAGTATGATGATTCGGTGGCCTCTTCTAGCCTAGCCAGCCTTCTTCTCGGTGAAATGCTGAGTACGGAAAAGTTCTTCAAGAAATTAGTATATAGTGGTAGCTCAGAGGCTAAGCGTGAACCGTAAATTTTACAGTACGCAAGCATTCCAGGTTCCAATTAAATTGTTAATCGCATTTTAAGCGTTAATTTACTACGTGCTCGGCGGTGTAGGAAAATATCATGAGAAAACCTCCATGCCTGAGAAACATAAGATCTCGATGACGTGTGAAGTCTGACAAAGCGCATTGCATCAGCGCAGCGTTCTAATTGCTCATTAACCCTTCTACAAAGGAGAGAAGGCCTGTGCCTAGATGTTGGAAGTATATTGGCTGTTACTGTACTTCATATGCATTTTTGAAAAGACATATGTCCAACGATGGACTTCTAAAGGCTGATAATGATGACGACGACAAATAGTAATGTCCTCCAGACCGAATTTAGACCACGGCGACCAGACTCAATGGAGA
Organism: Parnassius smintheus behrii; assembly: GCA_036936625.1. Taxonomy (NCBI): domain Eukaryota; kingdom Metazoa; phylum Arthropoda; class Insecta; order Lepidoptera; family Papilionidae; genus Parnassius; species Parnassius smintheus. The sequence continues at coordinate 22,016,113 of JAUPFT010000015.1, read as the reverse complement.
CTAATACAAATGGAGCCATCTGCGCAGTATTATAGTGTCCGTGTGTATGCGCTAGTAACAGGTGCACTCTCTCTCTATTCCCCACCTTTCATAGCCTCCTCCCATAGCATGTGATGGCAAGCCGACACGACCAGAGAGAGCCGGCGCAGGACCAACGTCTAAACGGAAAAAACGTAAACGTTTTTCCCGAAACACCGCTAACTACCTGTCACCGGGATGCTACTAAGAATTTTTAATTAAACCTATTTACACACCCCCTCCCCCCTTTTACCTACTCTGAAACTTACAAATTTCCATAAGACGTAGTTCATTAGCTAATTTCATTGATCAATATATTAGTCCTTTAATTGACCTTGCTAATATTTTCAAATTGGAATTTTATATTCTTATGCCTGTTAGTTTATTTATTTTTCTCCGTTAATATTATCTGTTATTTTTATTTTCACAAATTTTAAGAAATAGTAATTATTATACGTGTTTATTGTATTAAATTTTTAGTTATCAGATTGATGTTTAATTATGTACAATATATCAAATAATACTTATTTCTTCTTCATTAAAATAATAATTTAATTATTAAATATATTTTATTATAATATATTAAATTTAAATTTAATTTACATATTAATTTTTACTGTATAAAGTACTACGCCTTCTATTGACCGCAACACGTTTATAGTAGTTTAGAAATAAAACTCCATACACTACACTACATGTGAAAATTAGAGTTTTGAAAACTTATATAACATGTAATAGTTATAACCTTTCATGGTCCTAATAAGAATACTAGGTCAAAGTCATAAAATTATATATAATTATAATTATCTTCAACAATTCTTAGTACGTTTGCAAAATTTCAGAATATTGAGACGTTCGGAAGTGGGTTTAAATATACTAATATTTATTAATATAGAGTTTAAAAATAAATAAAGCTTAATAATAAGTTTTAAAAAGCTAAATTATAAATATTTTATGTAGGTATCGTTATTTTGACTATCCTTTTATTATTGCATTAGAGTTTCAACTGATTAATAATTGTTTAATAATTAACAATCATGGTTTTCTATTTTTAATTATTAGTCACTACAGGTTTACTATGAACTCATACAATAAACTGTTTATACTTCTATTTAGATTAAAAGTAGTTAAAGTGATTAAAATCTGAAGGCCATTGGCCCGAGCCTTTTTGAGACCGCGCAGGAATGGTAACGTTGTGCACCTTTACCGAAAAATCATTGTAACGGTCATTCTCAGGTCTGCGCTTGAGGTGTTAAAGCAAAAAGCAAATACTATGAGTAATTTAAATATAAAATAAGTAAACCGTGCTAATATTTCTGTTAATCAATTATTACTGTGGACTCTTTTATATTTGTGTGTAATAAATTATTCTCATTGGATATAATAAGTGAATTACTATTTTATTGTGGTGTCTCCTCCTACTACGACGGAGTTCTTGGTTCTGCTCATTTTAATATCTGTAATGAACGTCAAAATCCGACCGATATATATATATATATATATATATATATATATATATATATATATATATATATATATATATATATATATATGTGTGTGTGTGTGTACTTTTTATTCCGTCCTCTGTGGTGCCCATCGGAGGCAGATCCCAGCCATGGTTTGGTCGCTTCAAAAGAGTCATTACCAAGGCAGTCTGAGCACATCGGCAGAATTAGCGGGAATCCCGCGGTGTGAGTGCTCTATGCTAGATGTGCGGTTTACACGCACCCACTCCGCAAAGCACTCTTCTCTCTGGACGTCAGTAAGTCGAGTAAGCCTGATGAAATCCCTCCTATTGTGCTGGAGACCTGTGCTCCGGAGTTGTCACCGGTTTTAACGCGTCTTATCCGGTACTCCTACTCCCAAGGGATAGTCCCGAATTCTTGAAAGACAGCTTTGGTCCACCTGATCCTTAAAAAAGGCGATCGCTCAGACCTGGCCAACTACAGGCCTATCGCCATCACCTCCCTCTTCTCTAAAATAATGGAGTCTATTGTAAACTGCCAGCTCATGAGGTACCCTGAGGATCACCAGCTAATCAGTGACCGCCCATACGGTTTCCGTCTTGGTGGATCAGCTGGTGATCTTCTAGTCTACCTTACTCATAGATGGGCGGAGGCAGTAGAGTCCAAGGGGGAGGTATTGGCCGTTAGTTTGGACATAGCGAAGGCCTTCGATCGGGTCTGGCACAAAGCGCTTCTTTTGAAGCTCTCTTTCTATGGGCTTCCGGAGAAATTGTGCGATTGGATTACTAATTTTCTTGATAATTGGAACATCAAAATCGTAGTAGACGGTGCATGCTCTGATTTTAAGCCTATTAACGCTTGTGTTCCTCAAGGCTGCGTGCTATCACCATCGCTGCTTCTTCTGCATATTGCGACGGCCCATCATTATTATTAATAATTCATTTCTACTTAGAACAGGTAAATGAAATTGTATACTTGGGAAGTGTTTTCAGCCGGGATGGAAGATGTGATTTAGATGTGGATAGGCGTGTCGCTGCCGGAAACAAAGTCAATGGTGCCCTGAATGCATTAGTCAAAAGGCAAGGCGTGGTGAAGAGTGCACGCCTTGCAATACATAACGCAGTGTTGGTACCGACTTTGTTATATGGCAGCGAAACCTGGGTATGCCAGAAGAAGCATAAAAGCAAGTTGAATGCAGTGGAGATGCGATCTCTTCGTAAAATGTGTGGCGTTACCATAGCCGACCGAAAGCGAAACGAAGAGATTCGCAAAATGGCAGGATTGAAAGATGACCTTATCACAAAAATTGATAGGGGCGTACTCCAATGGTTTGGGCACGTTGAACGAATGAGTGAAGACCGAATGGTGAAGAAAATATATAGAGCGAAAGTAAATATTAAAAGGTGTCGAGGTAGACCGAGACTAACTTTCGAAGACCATGTGAGCAAATTGCTCGAAGAGGGGAGGGTCAAGAGTACTCGGATACCTAGACGTGCATGTATGAAGAAGTTAATGAACCTGAAAGAAGCGAAAGAGGTATGTAAGGATCGTGACACTTGGCGATCTGTTCTCTCTGGCTACCCCGTTAGGGATTGTGCGTGACGATAAGTAAGTAAGTAAGTAAGTAATTCATTTCTACATAAGGTGGCATTAAAAAAGTCTTAAAAGATATATATTAAACAATAAAATTACATTAATAAGCATAAAGTTAAAAATAAATACATTTCTGACATTAAGTATTATAGTAAATTTAAGGCAAAATATTTTCTTACAGAATAAATAAATTTATTCTAAAAAACTTGTAAAAATATTTAAAATATGATAAATAATAGGAATACAAGTCGAAAATATTAAAAAATAAAGATAAATAACATTTACAAGAAAATTAGAAAATTGGTTAAAATTGTTTAAAAACTATGGAGGGTGTTCATGTATTTATGGCTTGTATGAAGGAGCTGCCGGAGACACGTAACCAATGTTGTACATATATATGGGGTGGCGGGTGCCCGACTGCTTGAAGTACAATGACTAGTCCTATATTCTCTATTTTCTGGATGTTAGCGCTGTTAGTCTATACAACTCTTACATATCATACTAATCGTATCTACTAAATCTCATACTAAAGCATTATTATAGGTCTCCACGATGCATAAGAATTATGATACTAGAGTTATGAGTTGAAGTCCCATATATAAAAGCTAATAGCTAGGTCTATGATACAAAAGCAATACTATAGAAGGTCTCTACGATGAATTTGCATTACAATAGTAGGGCCGTGGGTTGAAGTCCTATATATTAATGACTTATGAAAGTTAGGTCTATGATACAAAAGCAATATAATAGAAGGTCTCTATGATGAATTTGCATTACAATAGTATGGCCGTGGGTTGAAGTCCTATATATTAATGACTAATAATATAAGGTCTATGATACAAAAGCGTTATTTTAGAAGGTCGCCTTGATGCATAAGCATTATATGGGGTGGTCGGGTAACCGATTGCTCTTAGTACTGTAGCAAAATGATTAGTCCTTTATTAGGGACTTGAAAAGGATTATTATGGTGACGTGTATGTTGCTTCACGAGCAATTGGTCCGAGGTAGACTTGGACTCGCTAACCGATGTGTCCTAGACATATAATCTTAGTGCCGGTGGTAAGCGAGTTTCTTGTAGACGGCTTTCCCGTGGACTTCGCACACCCATACCGTTTGTGGGCGGTGTCGTAGCGCATAGCGATGCGTCATCTATCTTTCAGATTGGCGGGATGAGTGTGTTTCGTAGCACTTTTAAGTGTAACCAGGCATACTCAACTTCATGTCTTATTTATTCTTCTAGGGACTTCGATACGTGGAATTTTGTTCACTAGCGTCTTATTAGCGTGCTACTATGATACGTTGGTGATTTTTTTTAGTAAATAACAATGCAAATTTTGTCACCAAAGTCGATATGGGATCATATGGGTGTGTTGTGAGGGAGCACCATCCGTATGATAGTTGCATTGATGCTTACTGCTACTTGCGGTATTGCGTCTTGTGATGGATCTGCGGGTGTGCTGCGCCTGATTCGACGCACTCTTGTGGTTCTGGTCGATGAAGGTATGCGGGTTGTGATGTCTGCTGGGATGTATGGGACCTTGGGATGGTGTAAGCCCGATGATAGTCGTATTGATGTTTGTTGCGTTCTGCAGCATTGCGTCTCTGCGATGTTTGTTTGGTGGGACGCTATTCTCAATGGTGCTCTCTGCGTTTTGGTTTGACTCACACCTAAGTAGCTTTGCCCAAGTCGAGTCCCTTCATTACGGGGCTGCAGACTGTCTGACCTCCATGATGTTTTATATAACAACATAATAATATATCTCTGTAACTTTCCCACCTTTGAATGATTATAAGCAACTTGTTGGTGGGTGAGACAAACATGATCGAAAATGCATTTACTCAACGTCAGTTACACAAACCTTTTCTGATGGCAAATTACTACTGACATCTTATAACTGCCTTTTGGCTATATCTGCCGTTGTATTGGTTGGTAGAGCATATGTGTCGACCTCATGCGGGAGGTAGCTGGAGGAGGATCTGAGGAGACCCCATTCCCTTGAGGTGATTGGTAGACTCATGACACGCTCTGCGGCAAGTAGCCGTGCTGATCACGCAATTGGTGGTGATGCCAAACACTTACAACATGTCTGCAGGAGCGACGGTCTGGCAGGTGGTGGCGCTCACGGAGGGTTTACGGCCAGTGTGCCTATTTGCCTAAACCGTGTGACGTACATTCACTGTGACTGGATTCGTTCGTATTCTGTATGACGTTTACGATGTTTGTGCTTACGCACTACCAAGGGGCCAAGCCTCTTTTACTGGTTCGCCAGTTATTTTTTTGTGGACGGTCCAGTTCCCGATTTAGCATTCCCTTCGGGGGGAATGCATCAAAATGGTTGGCGCTCACCGCGCACGGCGTGTGGACCGTGTGCCTCCCCTACATTTTTTTAAATAAATGTAGGAGAGCCAAGCCCTTGTATCGGGCATTTTATGTATAAATATATTGTGAGCCTTTTTCAAACGGGAAGGGATAAATAATAATAAATGAATAATGTAAACTGATATAAGTGGAATAGAGACGTTTTATCTTCTTAACCTTTCTCGAGCCCTGTCTTCGTGAACGGGGTTCACTTAGCTTAAGGCAATACCAACAGCTTTCAATTGCTCTAGTGAATATTCATTCTTCCAAAAGACACCTTATAAAACTAAGTTACTAAACAAACACAACGTAAATAAGGGACCTAACTAAGACGATCACGCCAAAAATATTACAAACGGCCTATTCTTAAACCTTTAGAAAGATCATTTAGAAAGATCAAAACATATATTATTTATCCTGGTCACATATATATAATTTTATTGAAATGATATTAGTTGAGATGTTAATTAAGACGAGGAGGGGGGGAGGATTAAGATGATATTTTGCAAACCGGCAACATTCATTGCTATGCGGATGACGGCACTGGTGATGCTCTGTACAGCGGGCGTGCCAATATTTCCCGGGAAAACGTCTCCGAGTACCGGGACAAACTTATGTCTGAAGTCGAGTCTTTACTGAACAAAGTCTCAGATTGGGGGCGACTAAATCTAGTCCAATTCAATTCCCAGAAGACAAAAGTTTGCGCATTAACCGCTAAAAATACCCCTTTGGTGTATCTCCTCAGTTTGAAGGCACTCCTCCTTGTTGCCTCAGCTAGCATCAGAATCCTCGGCGTTGACATATCGAATACTATGTAGTTTCGTGTTCACTTTAAGGGGAAGGCCAAATTGACCTCTAAAAAGCTTGGCGTGCTCAGTAGAGCGCGACAGTATTTCTGTTGGCACATCGCTTGCAACTTTATAAAAGGCAAGTTCGTCCTCATATTAAATACTGTTCTTATCTCTGGGCCGGGGCAACCCAGTGCCAGGTTCCTACACTTACCGCATCCAGAGCAGAGCGATTTGTCCATGACCGAGTTCTTTCTTATCGGCTCGATTCACTGGCGCTGCGTAGGGATGTTGTACCCCTTTGCGTTTATTATCGTATCTACCGTGGGAAGTGTTCGGATGATTGTTCGGATTAGTTCCAGTCAAATTTCCCCAACGTGCATCGCGTCCAAATTTCCGATACCATCCTCACCATCTGGATGCTTGACGGTCCACTACTGTACGTTTTACTAGGAGTTTTCTTCCTCGTTAAACTTCTCTGTGGAATTATTTACCACCGGCGACATTTGACTTAGGGACCTTCAAGAAAAGAGCTTACTCCTTTCTAAAAGGCCGGTAACGCATCTGCAATTCATCAAGTGAGTCGCATGCTCGTTTGCCCTTTCTTCTATTAAAAAAATCTCATAATGTCCAACCACCCCCGCGTTACAAACAAGTATTTTCACGTTTACGCACCGACCATCTAAATGTCGGAGAAAGCGCTAATTTACAATGATTATGTGCCAAATACGCTGACGTTTTTTATTTAGAAGGCGAGCAACTAACATTTAGTAATAAAATAAAGGACAGCATTTGGACCACTGATGAGATACCGATATATATTAAAAACTGTTGGTACCCTTACGGTCGTAGAGATGAACTTAAACAACAAACCAATAAAATGTTAGAGTAATTCGTCCATCCGAATAGTTCCCGAAAAGGTTGATGCTTCTGGCAAGACTAAATGGCGGCTCGTAGTCGACTTTAGGAAGCTAAATGAAAAAATCATTAATGATAAATACCGGATATAAAATATATCGGACGTACTAGATAATTTAGGAAATTGCTAATACTTCATATCCTCGGATTTAGCTAGTGGATTTTACAAGGTCGAAATGAACCCTAGGTACATCTCGCAAACCGCATTTAACGTTGAACGTGGGCATTTCGAGTTCTTACGGATGCCCATGGGATTAAAGGATTCACCATCTACGTTTCAGCGTGTCATGGATAACGTGCTTTGTGAGCTCCAAAATACAGTTTGTCTCGTGTACTTAGGTGATATTATTGTGTTCAGCACTTCCTTGCAAGAGCAAAAACTGAAGAAACTGCGGGAGTCCGATTTTAAAAGACAAATGGATAAATCCGAGTTTCTCAAATTGGAAACCGCTTATTTGGAACATATAATTAGTAAAGATGGAATTAAGCCAAATCCTAACAAAATGTCCGCCATAGAAAAGTATCCATTACCCAAAACCACAAAAGAAATTAAACAGTTTATAGGCCTTTTATGTTATTATCGGAAGTTCATCCCAAACTTTGCTCGCATTACTAAACCTTTGACGCAATGTCTAAAAAGGTGAAGGAAAATAACTCTTGACCCAGACTATATTAACCGCTTCGAAAAGTGCAAGACTCTCTTAACCGACGATCCAATCCTCCAATATCCTGACTTAAATAAAGAATTTATCTTAACTACTGACGCATCTAACTCTCAGAGACCCATAGGAACAAACCTGTATGTTACGCTTCTAGAACTCTAAATGAGAGCGAAGTGAACCTATCTGTTTAGCCTACCTTTAAAATCTTAACGGATCATAAACTCCTTCAGTGGGTAATAAATCTCAAGGAACCGAACTCGCGAATTACTAGGTGGAGATTAAAATTAAGCGAATACGATTTTTCTGTCATATACAAAAAGGGAAAAATAACATCAATGACGATACTCTCACATAATAAAGAATCATGTTCTATGTTAGCTAACCCATCAGTAAAAACAGCCCTAGCGCCGGCTCGACTACTCAAACGGCCCGCACAAGCCAAGAAAATCCGATCCTTGAAATCCCCAACACCGACGAAGTTATCATTAAATTCCACAGCCAGCTAATATTAACAATTGTAGGGGACATAAATAGACGTAAACTCTACGTGGTAAAGCCATGCTGCAGTTATATTAGTAGTGTAGTTCTAGCACGAATGGGTCGGCTCGACCGGGGAAGGACCACGCTCCACAAAATACCAGCGTAAAATAGTAGCTTAATGCTGATGTGTTTCGTATGGTGAGTGTAGAGAACCGGAGACCTGGACCTAGACTGGATACGAGGCATTCCATCTTAGTCCTTACGGGTGACAATGCATCCGCATTTTGATTCGTAATCGAGGATAGATGTAGATGTCTATGAGCCACAGCAACCACTTACCATCAGGTGGACTGTGTGCTCGTTTTTCAACCTATCTTATAAAAAAGACGACCAATAGTGACCAAATCTTTTGATACACGTACTCGAACAGTTGTACAGATAAGACAACCGGAAATGGAAGTAGACCTTGTCAAAGAATACTTTAAGCCAAAAGTCAAAACCGGATTATTTACTAACTCCCCTCTTTGCATGTATGACGTCATTCCAATCTTACAAGATAAATTGAGAAGCTCGCTATGAATCTTGTCTTAACTAAAGTTGAGGTCGAAAACGTAAAAGAATATTTGCAACAACACGAAATAATAAAGAACTGCCACAAAGGTAAAACTAAACAGCGCGGTATCAATTAGATATTTCTGGCCCCTTCCATATTATTGGCCTATAATGAGAGAACACATTACGAAATACACTAATGAATGCACCATATGTGGTCAGACTAAGTACAATAGGAAACCTTTAAGGCCTCAATTCAATATCGTTCCCCTCGCTACCAAACTTTTCGAGATCATCCATATGGACATGTTCACGGTACATAATGAAAAGTATCTCACATTTATAGACGTATTCTCCAATTATGCTCAAGCGTATCATTTAATAGACAGAACAACCCGCCTACGACGTAGGAGAAAATCTTTGTGTGGGATTAACGTTATAAAGAAGAGAAATATTTGAAATACTTAACTGCAGATTATAAGTAAAAGTCTAAAAAACATTAACAAATCATAGACTATAAAAGTCTAAAAAAACATTTTTGTCTACAATCAATAACAGTCGTAGCCATTGGAACACTTATGCCTGAAAGAAAACTAAGTACATACTTTTAATTGTATTGTAATTATATTGAGCTTTTTGCAAAGCCTACTTACCTTCTGTACGCATCATAATCTTCCCTTACTATTGTCACCGACAATGTGATCGAATTTACGAACCAGCTATTTACTGAGTTCGTACAACTTCACAAATTTAACCATCATAAAACATTAGCCCACCGTCCTAATGACAACGGTATTTAGAGCGGTTCCATTCGACAATACTGAAACATCTGCTAAAACTACAAAAAAAGACGACCATGTAGTAAACCTAATGCTCTATGCTATCTTAGGATACAAAAGTTCTGTGCACAGTTTCACTAAATGTTGGCCTTACGATATTGTCAACGGACATTTCAACCCTAGAAACCCAATCGACACTGACTTGACAAAAAATTTACTGCAGCAATGTATACTAACAAACCGCGATAGAATGAAAACAGTGTATACAATAATTAACGAACATTCTTTATCCGAACGTTCAGCACCAATAAATAATCGGAATAAATCGCGGAAACCAGAAGTTGAATCCCAATAAAACCAACAAGTTTTCATTTCCAACCCCCTAAATGGCCGATAAAAATTGGCCCCACGTTACACCCATGACCATGTTCTAGCTGACTTACCAATAAATAAATAAATATCATTTTATTGCCACTTTTTAAAGAACATGTTTACATATAAACCAATTATTTAATCTTAATTTAATTAAGGCAAAGGGACGTGACTCAGCTTTTGCTTACATGGAACTAGATCCCATGAAGCGCTGGTTTTCAGGCACTCCTTCTTCCCAGAGATGTTACATGGGTGTTATGAGAATTTTGAGCTCCCCAATACGCGAAACGGAACGAAACGAACGGAAACGCGGTCCGATAGGGAAGCCTAGACTTAAACGTGTACCTAAACATGTCGAATTGTTACAGAACTCTAAAATTACTGACCGTATTGACCATGGTAACGATCGAAGCCCATGGTATAAAACTTGAATACCTTGAAGACGGACCAGGCCTACTACCATTTAGACTTGGACCAACGACTCTCATAACGCACTATCATACATTTCTTCAGTATGTAAAACTTGACGACATCAGAGACAAAGTATATATATATATATATATATATATATATATATATATATATATATATATATATATATATATATAATAGACACCCCAATTAGTATATTATGTTATAATCATAATACATACACTGAATTTTTAGTTAAACATTTTTATGCACTGATTATTTATCAAATTAGTTATACTAATTCCGGAAGAATGTTGTGGTCACAGTACAAATCCACGAAGTCAAAGACTTTAACGTGCTTGAAATAAAGTTAATTTTTCTTTATTTTTATTGAATGACAGGATTAGTAATAATACAAATAAAACTGCACTCTTAAAAGTCTTATTGCCTTAAGTTACGGTCCATTTCAGTGCGTTTTGACTGTACAGATTTAGTGTGACTGTAATTTACGTAGTTTTAATTATTATTGGGATAAAAAATTACCTATATTAAAAATTATAGTAATCGATTCAGTAAACGATTCTGAACAAACTTCTTTCTCAAAGTGCGTTAATTATGTTACGTGTTGTATATATATATATTGCAGGAACAGTTACAGAATTACCAGAACAGACTTGATAATGACACCAACTTACTGTAAAAATTGGAAATTGACTACCTTCATAGTAAATTAGATAAAGTATTAATACAACTAAATAATTTAGAGCCCAGTTGCACTAAGAGAGGTCTAGTAGACGGATTAGGCTCAGTAATCAAGTGTAACCGGTAATCTAGATTATTTATATGTCGCGAAATATAAAAACGCTATAAAAGTTTTAAAGGATAACCAAGATAGGATCGAATCGAAATTCAATAGTCACAATAGCATTCGTTAGGAGTGGATGTTTCAACATAATAGTGTAATATCCCAGACAATTGAAAATGAAAACAAAATTAACTCGACACTTATCCTGTTATTAGATAAAGCCGCTTACAGAGATATTAATCTCATCAAATATGCTAAGTTTACCGAACTCTTAACAATTTTAACAGAAAATATCGATGATATGCTCAACGAGCTTGATAGAATAGAAAATATATTATCATTTAGACGTGCATCGAGCACCCACCATTCTACGTTAAGTGTTAAGGTATTTAAGTCCATGTTAGAAAGATTAAGGAAAATTTATGATAAGGAACATGTATTAAGTTTAGAGACTAGAGAATATTACGATATAATTAAGTCAGGTTATATATAAATAGTAATTATTCTGAAATTCCCCGTTATTTCCAAAGACACCTTCGAGTTACGAACGACACGACACGAAGAGTGTGGTTTGCAAGATGATGTTGTGAAGAGGATTAAGAAAGGAATGCTTCGGTGGTTTGGTCATGTGGAAAGAATGAATGAGGAAAGAGTGACAAAGAAAATTTATGTTGTAGATAGAATGGCAGAGTTGGAAAGGGACGTCCTAGGCGAAAATTTATCGACCAAATTGGCGATTTATTGAAAACGGGCCAAATTAGGAGTACCCTTAACCGACGAGCATGTATGCGTAGGTGTACGGATGTGAAGGAGGCGAGAGAGGTGTGGCAGGATCGTGCCAAATGGAAGTCTGTGCCTACCCCTCTGGGTGACAGTATGTATGACCTTTGACCTATTCCCCTCATCCATTGTACCTAACAAAAACCACCAATCTATTTTTTTATTCCACCCTATCCTCTAATAGAAATCAATAGAGAAAAATTCGTGTGCATGGATACAGACTGTTCAAAGTTGAGTAATTGGTACCTATGCGAAAGGGAAACGAACACCCAAATTCGAACACTATCCAACTGTATCCAGAACCTCATCATCAATCAGTCTATAGCGAAATCCTGTAAGATAACCGACATCGCAGTATCAAAAGAAGCCATGGAACGTCTTGACGACAAGCACTACACCATTTCCTACCGTCAACCAACTAAGGTTCACACAGTGTGCAGGCGTGATGACATGATTACAGGGTAGTTACTTAGCCACAATACGTATCAATTGCTTCCTGCGAACATAAGAATTTGCCATCACTAATATTAACGATCAGATAGAAGGCCATCCCCTGAAACTAATTAAAATACCAGTGGATACAAGCGCAAAAGATACCCCAGTAATACCAATAATCAGTTTTAATACAATCAACCCGAAAGGACTCCACGCAACCCAGGACCAACTCTTGATATAACCACCGCTTCATCTGCGAGAGATGCATCTCCTAACTTTATATTATACTACTATTCCCTTTTATTCCGTGTTATCAAGCGTAGTAGTATTCGCTATGATAATCTCAGTTCGTTAGTACTACAAGGCTAGGAAACAAGAACAGACCCAGAATAACACCCAACATAGCTATGAAAACCCTGAAAAATCAAAAGTTGAAAACATTACCAGCAACTTTTTTCCCAAAGTTCTAAAATATTTGCTGATCTGAGAGTGATAGAGTTATAGCATAGCCTCATAGGTAAAGAGCCTACACAGCGGCGACCACGATACATTGCAGGGGCACGAGGCGCAACTCAGCAGAACGTGAGCATTGACGTCAATGGATGCAATCGGAGCTCTGCAACATACCTTTACTTTATTTTATTGTTAATAATTTAAATTCATTCTAGATCTAGCATTGATCTGTTTCACTTCTTTTCTAGTTGTAATAATTATATTGTAATTTTTATATTATAATAAAGTATTTATAATTAGTTTCATTTTTTTTTTTTTGGTCCTTCGGCTGCAGTTAACGTAATTAGATGTCATCAAAAAGCGGTTAATGTCAATAGAAAAATTGTTTCTAATCTGCATATTGTTCTGTAATATAAAACATAATATATTTAAGTATGTTAGTTTAAATAAACATTTAATCTAACATAATATTATTAAAATAAAAAAGACATGAAATACGAAAGAAACAAAAATAAGTCAATAACAACTTATAAAATAATATCCTATTTAATTTAGCTAACTTTATTTGGGAACATTCGAATATTTTAATAATATATAAATTCCAGCATCAATGCTGCTCCAAAACATTGGAAGCTTATTTAAATAATTTCCGCATTACAACAAAATCCGGTTATCGGCAATCCGGCCAAGCATTCAAAATGGGGTCGCACTAGCAGTAAATATTTGAAAATATTAATTCTAAATACATTATTTATCTTTAACACATTACTTGTTATGTTAACTAATAAATAATGAATAAAATAGTGTCATCTCTGATTGTTCGCTGCTTTCTAACTTCGAGTCCTTACACAGGCTTAACCTAGTAGCCAGGATTCTACACCAGGAGCTCTGTCTGAAATGCGGTCTCGTGGATCGGAAACTACCTTATTTTATATACCATGCTTAAAAATGACCACGCCGGGCTCTACTGGGACCGGGCCATCATCATATACAGGACATTCTCACGAATAAGTCTGATATTGTGCTGATGGACCGCGCACAGTCAAGGATATTTTTGGTCGACATTACCATTCCGTATGACGAGACCCTCGTGAAAACCGAAACAGATAAGAAAATTATTGTCTTTCGGGCGCTTTGCAGTGTCAAAACGTCAGGAATTAAAAAATATATAAAATAAAACCCGATAACACGCGTAAAAATAATTTTATTCAATGTGTAGCGTTCGTTTAAGAAATCATTAAAATACAAAATAATGTAACTTCTAAGGACTATATTAGAGTTGTTGGTTTTTGCATGCAATTAAATAACAATAAGGACGAACGAGATACTCGTATTAAGATCTCTGGAATCTGGATTAATGAAATAAGAACAAAATAAATTTACCTACTTTCCCAACCGCAGAAAAACTTTTACCTGCTGAGCACGGTCTTTGAATGAGACAGTCAGACCCGTGCAGTAATCATCACAAGGATGCTGTTGACACTGTTTAGCGTTGGTGTAGTAGGCGTTGCATAAGAGCAGCTTTTTTGCATGCACGCATGATGGCGTGGAAACCATCATTACCTCGGCGCAGACATTCTTGACGAACCACTTCGCCGCGGCAGTCCCAACAGCATCCTGAAGGCGTTGTTACACTGAACGTGCAGGACGTTGTAGGCTCAATGTACACCACCTACAGACCGCTCGGCTATAAGACTGGCGAAACGCTTTAAATAATGTTACTTTGAATTTTGCCATACATTCAAAAAACCTGCGAGGGAGCTCCTCAGCACCAGCGCCCGGCATTCCCTTTCGCTCTTCTCTCTTTCTCTCTTTACGTCGTTGTCATTCTTTATGTCGCTCGAGACAATTTGGTCTAGATATTTAAATCTTTTCACACTAGCTGCAGGTACAGCGTTAAGGATGATTCACGCTACAACGTGGCGCGACCGGGCCGTGCCCCGGCCGGGGCACGGTCAAACATTATGATGTACTTTTTGTATGAAGTGCCTGACCGTGGCCCGACCACGCCCCGGCCGTACGCCGCCGGGACTCGGCCGGGGCACGGCGTTGAAATGTCGGTGGGTATTGTTTCCCGGCTCCGGCACGGTCCGGCCCCGACACGTTGTAACATGAACATATGCGCCCGGGCGCCCGGAGAGCAGTCAACGTCAAATCTTAGTGAAGTGAGCAGCTCAACAGCAAAATGAACGATGAAAAATTATTAGAATGTGTGCGCAAGTACCCTGTGATTTACGATATGAGCCATCCTAAGTATTTAGATAACAAATACAAAAATATTATTTGGAAAACCATTTCGGACGAAATAAAACAATCAGGTAAGTTGTAACTTTTATTTCAATTTACATTTATAATAGTTATTCAAGTGTCACTAATTACTTTGATTGATTAATGAAGTATTTAGAAAAAAATCGACCCATCTTACAACCAGCTCTGATAGATGGTTGTGAGACGGGTCAATTTTTAAATACTATGTGATTTAGTGCATATCAATTTATTATTTACCTGATGCAGACTGCTAATCGTTCGATGGGAGATATAGGCTTTTGAAATCTTGTAATTTTTTGGTTAGGTCTGGTTTTACTTTTTCAAGTAAAAAAGTAAAGCATTCTTTAGACATTCTAAAATAACCATAAAACTTGCTCTCATCATCTATTAATTCTTTGTAAAGTAAAGCAAATTCTACTTCTGCTTCTCGCTTTCTCCAGGTTGGATGTACACCCCATCTTCTTTTAATAGTTTCGCTTCGTTTTTCCAATACTTCATCATCGATGGCAATTGCAATAGCTGCCAATTCAAATTGTGAAAATTGCATATTTACGTAAGCGTGAAGTCTATCGACAGATGAAATCACTAGCTGACAAAAACCACATAACACAGAGTCGTGCATAAGCCACGGTCGTACAAACAGCCCGGTGTAACATGAATGACTGGCCCGGCCAGCGCACGGTGGACGTGTCCTGGCCGGGCACGGCCCGGTGGCGATACGTTGTAGCGTGAATCATCCTTTAAGCTTTTTTACCTCAAATAAAAGTATTTCACCCTCGATGATGTTGTATTTTTAATGGTGTGCTGTCGCATGTGTCACAGGTGGATATAAGGTTTCTCGGCACACCTATTGACGGGCAAGATGCGGTTATTTAAAATAACAAACGACATGGGTCGATAGTTCATTCATGTAGTACGTGTCACCTGTCTTAATACTATTTAAGTTCACGTTAAAGCATCAGGTAAGTAGGAGTGACTATTACACAGGGTAAAAAACAGTGTGAGCAATAGTGGAAGATGAACCCTGGCATATTTAAATTGCTCGATGCTGAGACTTTCATGACCATCTTCGAACAATAATAGTAAATTGATCGAAGATGACCACATATAAATATTTTTACGGCGCTCCCACCCCCCCAAGGTGTATAGAAGTAATATATATTCTTTGCCCAAGGGTACTGTAAAGCATTTGAATCATCGGAAATTGAAAAATAGATAATTGAATGCCATAAAATTCGTTTAATTTATTTTATTAATAATTAGCGTAAAAATAAGAAATTACTATGCAAATATTTCAAGTTACGAATGGTAATTGGCGCATACCTTATAAGTTATAAGCCTAATCCCACAGTAAATTAAAAATAATAATAATAAAGAAAGCATCCGCGATGCTAGATGTAACAAAAATATGCAAAGTAACAGAAACATATGAATATACGGAGACTAACAATTATCGCCAGTAGTATATGTCATAAAAATAATGCCATAAGACCACTCTTCCACAAAATACCAGCATAAAATAGCAAACCACTACTGCTGCGTTACGTATGGTGAGAGTAGAAAACCGGATACCCTTTTTACTAGATACGAGGCATTCCATTTGGATGACAACACATCTGTATTTTGATTCTTAATCGAGAATAGGTGTAGAAGTCTACGGACCACTGCATCCAGTTACCATCAGGTGAGCTATGTCCTTACTCTTGTAAAAAAAGAACAATAGGTATGTAGCAGTCAGAATAATCAGCCCTAAACGGGAATAAATAATATATACTCTGCTGCTACCATAACGCGGAAGGTGAAGATAAAAAAACATTTATTTTCTAACTATCCCTGGCTACTGAGATACTACGGACTGCATATAGATAATTTGACGTTCTTATAAAGAAACAAGAAGCAGCCGCAAATATTATTCAGCGCCACATCGACTTCACACGCCGCTATCGTCACGTATCCGTCGACCAATGGGGAGCCGTTTCTTCAACACCGCAGCTCGCTTCTCCTTGCTGTTCCGGAGCTGTATCCCACGCCGCGGCCGCTCGCCGACTACGCGCGCGCACCGACCTGCATGTCTTATATAGCCCGATCCAGCGACGTTGCTTCGTGAACAACACACAAGTCTCACGCCGGGAAACGAAACGTACATAATAGTAATACATTTTGATTCATTTTCATTGGTCATAATGTAAGCAGTATAATTGGCTATGTACAATAAAAATAATTACCATTGGCAAATCAATTGTGAGCCAGCCATATAAATATAGGCAAGATGAAAATATATTCATTCCAGTCCACAGTCCATTCTATATTCGTACTCCAGTCGGACTTACATAAACAGTCGTTTCATTTCTCCACCTTGAAACCACTCGGAGTCTGTTAATAGTGGACCGTTCATCTTCACTATTACAGTGGTGACCCCGTACGAACACCGAGAGGGAAGACCCCATACGAACACCGAGAGGGAAGATCCCGTACGAGCACCAAGAAGGAACACCCTGCGACGTACCACTATTACATACGCGTACGAACACCGCGAAGGAAACCCGTGGCGAACACCGAGAAGGAAGACTTCAGTATTTATAAAATCAGTTAATCAAACCGTCATTATGAAGCAAGAGGCGAACACATATACATCAATTTTCGAAGAAATTCGGAAGCTATCACACGAAATCGCTGCACTCAAAGCTTCCCAGCATCACACCAGTTACCAGCAACAGTACAACCAGCGCAATCAGCAACAACGAAGACCACTTTTTCGTCGCAACCGCTCTGCAAGTAGAAGTCGAATAAGCTCAACATCAAGATCCCCTTACTGCTACTATCATCGACGTTTCGGGTTCGAGGCAAGAAAATGCACAGAACCGTGTACATTCAAAAATGAAAATGCGAAGGCACTCGAACTAACTAATACGCTCAATGCGATGGGATCCAGCGTAACAGCAAAGTCCTACCGTCTTTTCGTCAACGATAAAAAAAGCAAGCTTACTTTCCTTATCGACACCGGAGCAAATATCTCAGTGTTACCGCCGAAGCAAGGACAGAAGTTGAAGCCACTGGATTTTCAACTCTATGCAGCAAACAATACGGTGATTCCTACATATGGAGAAAAAACAATGGAACTTGATTTAAATCTACGCCGACCATTCAAATGGAGATTTATCGTCGCTAAAGTCAGCAAACCAATCATCGGTGCTGATTTTCTTCAACATCACCAGTTGATCGTCGACATCAAAAATAGAAGAATCATCGACGGGAAAACCAATCTTGCATCTCAGTCTTTTGTCCAAGCAACCAATCAGCCTACAATAAGAAGCATAGATGTTCAACAACCGTATCACAAGATCCTCGAAGAATACCCTGGTATCACAAGAATAACTTCAATGAAATTAACACCGAAGAACGACGTTGAGCATTTCATCGAAACCAATGGACCACCACTTCATTGCCGTGCACGTCCAATTGCACCACACCTATACGAGCAAGTTCGAAAGGAATTCGAAAACATGATTGAGCAAGGAATATGCCGTCCAAGCAAAAGCCCTTGGTCATCACCACTTCACATTGTACCAAAGAAGAACGGAGAATTACGAGTTTGTGGAGATTGCAGAAGACTGAATTCTATTACCACTCCTGACCGCTACCCAATACCGCGAGTCAGGGATTTCACTCATCAACTATCAGACAAGACTATATTCTCCACCATCGATCTCAACCGAGCTTACCAACAAATAAGAGTACGCGATGAAGACATAGAGAAGACAGCAATAATTACCCCAATGGGATTATTCGAATTCCCAAGAATGATCCCAGGATTAAAGAACGGAGGTCAAACTTTCCAAAGATTCATACACGAAGTACTTCATGGACTGGATTTCGTTTTCGCATTTATTGATGATCTCCTTGTTGCAAGCCCTGATAAAGAAACGCATGAAACCCATCTACGCACCGTGCTACAGCGGTTAGAAGACAACGGAATCACAATCAACCCTTCGAAATGCATATTCGGACAGCAAGAAGTTCAATTTCTTGGTTTCACCGTCAGCAAGGAAGGAATCAAACCGCCTGCCGAAAAAGTCAGAGCAATCATCGATTATGCGAAACCTAAAACTATCGAAGAGCTAAGGCGTTTTCTTGGGATGATAAATTTTTACAGGGAACACATACCTAAAGCGGCTGAAATCCAAGCACCACTTCACGCATACCTTCACAACACGAAGAAAAAAGATAAAACGTCAATCGAATGGAACGATGAAGCCATGAAGGCATTTGAAGCTTGTAAAGTTGCGATCCAAAATGCAGCTTTACTCGCTCACCCATCACACGAAGCAACCCTTGCTATCTTCAGCGACGCATCCGATCTCTCAGCAGGAGCCGTTCTCCAACAATACAGCAATGGGAAATGGCAACCACTTGGCTATTTTTCGAAGAAGTTCTCCGATACTCAACGTAACTACAGTACATTCGACCGAGAGCTACTCGCTATTTACATGGCTATCAAGCACTTCAGAAAATCGTTCGAGGGTCGAAACCTGATCGTTTTTACCGACCACAAGCCATTAACATATGTACTTTCAAAGAAACCATCACTATCGGAAACACCACGAAGAGAAAGACAACTTATTTTCATAAGTGAATTCACTACCGACATACGTCACATCAGTGGAAAGGACAACATAGTCGCCGACGCACTCAGTCGCGTACCAATCGACAGTGTAACGTGCCCTACATCAATCGACTATCATAAGATCGCCGCAGCACAAGACAGAGATAGTGACAACATAAAGCATCTATCGAAGCAAGGTAACTTGTCCATCAAGCAAGTTACAATGCCAATGACGCATCTACCTATATACTGTGAAGCCTCAACGACAACTATGCGACCATACCTACCAGAAGAATGTCGCCGCGAAGTCTTCAATGCACTGCACAATATCAGTCATCCAGGTGTTAGAACAACAAGAAAACTCATCACTGAAAAATTCTTTTGGCCTTCAATGCAAGTGGATGTTGGCAACTGGGCGAAGCAATGCATTCAATGCCAGAAATGCAAAGTACAAAGGCATACATCAAGTAATCTAGCTACATTTCCACCCACGGAGAGATTCGAACACCTGCACGTTGACATCGTCGGACCATTACCTACTTCACCGCAAGGATATCGTTACCTCGTAACAATGATCGACAGAGCAACAAGATGGCCAGAAGCAATACCTACCGATGATACTTCAGCCGAATCCGTCGCGAAGATAATTTATGAAAATTGGATTACTCGTTTCGGATCACCTAAAACCATCACAACGGATCAAGGAAGAAATTTCGAAAGCAACCTATTCCTCAAACTTCTTCAAACTATGGGAATACAGAAGACACGTACAACAGCATACCATCCTCAGTCAAACGGAATAATCGAACGATGGCATCGTACATTAAAGACCGCACTCAAAACTCGTTTATCTCAACATACAAAGTGGATTGATGAGCTACCTACAGTGCTACTCGGACTACGAGCAACACCGCGTGCAGACACTAGTCTTAGTGCCGCTCAGCTAACCTACGGCTGCAGCATAAGACTGCCGTGTGACTTCTTCAGTTCAGCAGCGTCAAACAAACAAGAAATGGATTACGATTTCGTAACTCAACTTCGAGAATCAATCAACAAAGCCTTATCGTCGAAATGCACCGAAATGCAATCACACAGAAATAATAAATCAGTATTCATTCACCAAGATTTGAAAACATGCAAGCAAGTTTTTGTAAGAAACGACGCGACGACGAACGACGAAAGAACGAAATGAAAAAACAATTGCAACCTACCTACGACGGACCGTATAAAGTATTAGAGAGAAATAGCAAGACTTTTAAACTACAAATACCCGGAAGGAAATCTACGATTATTTCGATCGACCGACTAAAGCCTGCCTATATTATTAACGAGGATACTTTAGAGGATTCATCATCATCCTCAAAACCACCAGCGAGGAAGCTTGAAACTCCATCATCTACATCAACCCAGTTGAGACCTATTTTAAAAACTACTAAATACGGGCGAGTCGTCAAGCCTCCGGTACGCTTTCGCTAGGGGGAGAGTGATGTAGCAGCCAGAATAATCAGCCCTAAACGGGAATAAATAATATATACTCTGCTGCTACCATAACGCGGAAGGTGAAGATAAAAAACATTTATTTTCTAACTATCCCTGGCTACTGAGATACTACGGACTGCATATAGATAATTTGACGTTCTTATAAAGAAACAAGAAGCAGCCGCAAATATTATTCAGCGCCACATCGACTTCACACGCCGCTATCGTCACGTATCCGTCGACCAATGGGGAGCCGTTTCTTCAACACCGCAGCTCGCTTCTCCTTGTTGTTCCGGAGCTGTATCCCACGCCGCGGCCGCTCGCCGACTACGCGCGCGCACCGACCTGCATGTCTTATATAGCCCGATCCAGCGACGTAGCTTCGTGAACAACACACAAGTCTCACGCCGGGAAACGAAACGTACATAATAGTAATACATTTTGATTCATTTTCATTGGTCATAATGTAAGCAGTATAATTGGCTATGTACAATAAAAATAATTACCATTGGCAAATCAATTGTGAGCCAGCCATATAAATATAGGCAAGATGAAAATATATTCATTCCAGTCCACAGTCCATTCTATATTCGTACTCCAGTCGGACTTACATAAACAGTCGTTTCATTTCTCCACCTTGAAACCAAGCCCAAAGAAAGGAAAGAGAAGCCTATTACAGGTACACTATTACAGGTATAAATGCGAGAAACAAAATAAATATAAAGTAAGTAAAATAGAGCTTTATTTACATATTCAATTTAAAAATTATATTTCTATAATATAATTAAGGGAATACATCACGAGATCAATATCATCATAATAATATATATCATGATAAGCAATAAATCACGATATCGTCTTGTTGGTCCAACGCCAATTAAAACCTATACATGATGAGATTATTAAAAAAAACACAGATAATAACCGTCTTCATGTATTATAATATATTTTTTTATAAATGTTACCTGCACACTAGGATTTTTCTCCTGTATGTATGCATAAATTTATATACATAAATTTCGCAAGGAAAGTCATTCAAACCTGGAACTGTTACTTATTTGTAGGCCATACAAATACGAGTACATGTTTCGTGCGGGACTCAAACTTACACACACACACTGCGCTACGGAAATACTGTGAAAGTATACATTATCGGTAAATAAGTAATGAACAAAGTAGGTTAACTACCATCATATTGATTAGTATAAAAAAGTAATACAATCAGGTTACTGTTTCTTTATGTTCAAAAATTATATATACACGCGTCGCTTCGGATAAAATGTTTATGAAGTAATATTTTATTAACAAAGTAATAAAATCTAATGTAAATTGCGAAAGTTATAACGTAGTGAATATCAATTATGAAAGAAATTCTAAGTTAAACGTTTGTATATTTCATAGATTGTAGAAGTAGTGAGTGTTAGACATACAATACTTCAGTAAGTTTTACGATTACTGGATAAGATGTTTATTACTGCTGAAAAGAACCCCTTTGTCGTATCACTTCAGTTTCAGAGCATTCCCCTTGTTGCCTTAGCCAGTACCGGAATCCTCTACGTCACATTTCGCAATGACGTGCAGTTTCATGGTCGCTTGGAAGAGAAGGCCAAATTGACCTCTAAAATTCTTGTCGTGCTTAGGACGTATTTCTCGGGACAGTATTTCATGCCGGCACACCGCCTGCACTTTATAAGGCGCAGGTTCGGACACACATGTTCTGGCAGTTCCGTTTGCGCGCCGCCCCCGAGCGGTCGTGCACACAGTTCTTTCGCGCCTCCGACCTTTCGGTAGCGCAACCGCTTGCCCGCGCGCCCCGCTCTCCCCGGCTAACACCGGCCGAGCAGACGCCGTTGGTGAGTCACTTTGTTTTCGCATCGTTCCTGCCCCCTTGCTCCGGCGGGGAAGCTTGAACGCGCTGTGCTTGTTTTGTTTTATTTGTTAATTTTTCTGTTATTGTTATTATTTTTGTTATACTGTTATTTGTTGTGTATACTATCCTTAGAAGATCGTCTCTTGCTCTTCTCAGAGCAAGCCCTTGTTCTTTTCAGAACATAGGGACCCCAGCTTCTGGGATAGAACGTCAGTCCTCCCCATCTGCCCCTAAGGCCCTGTTCTTCTCAGAACAGGGACCTCCAGTGTTCTTAGAATAAAAACGTCATCCCCCCTGTCCAGATCAACATGTCGTCCATGGATGCTAGCCAAATTTTGGCTCTTTTTCAACAATTTTTAAGAACCCAAGGCGTAGCCGTTGATAGCTTCTCAATTGAGCTTACCCCCTGTGCCCCTAAGGCATGTGTACCCCCGCCCGCCGTCGCTGCTTTCCTCGCGACCCAAGCGGCTGCCCCGCAGTCCGACTCGCCCGCGTCCCCCGACTCCGATATGGAGCACTCGGACACCACGTCCGTTACCTCATCCTCCCGGAAGAGGACCGCCCTCAGCTCCACCGGCTCCTCGGATTCTTCCGACTCTGAAGGAACCATAACCGACTCCCAAGCCGAATTCACGTTAGTGAAATCAAAGCGCGGCCCGAAACGCGCTGCCACTTCTCGCACTCCCCCCGCCTCAGCGGCCGCCGCCGCCCGCACTCCCTCCGCCGCTGCCTCTACCTCCGCAGCTCCCATCGTTGCCCCTACTTCCGCAGCCCCAAAAGCTGCCACCTCACAGTCGAAAGACAATACCGTCAAGCCAGCAACCCGCTGCGCTCCCGAACTGGCCAAAAACCAAGTCCCGCCCCCTGTCTTTCTCAGAGACAAGGCGAAATTTACTCAACTGTCCAAAACCCTCTACGATAAGGGTTTCAAATATGACCAAGCCACTAATGTCGGCGAGGCCATCAAAATTATTCCGGCGTCTATAGAAGACTTCCGTAACATAACCCGCCTATTCACGGCCGAGCGTGTGTCCTACCACACTTACGCCCTCGCCGAAGAAAGGAAAGTAAAGGCAGTCCTCCGCGGAGTTCCCTATGAACTCGCAAACGAAGACATTCTGGAAGACCTTAAATCCCAAGGCTTCCCTATTGAAGGTGTGCATAAAATGCACAGCAGCAGGGGCGAAAGGTTTAACCTCGCCCTCCTCGTTTTCACCAATGTGCCGGAGGCGAAGGCCATTTTCCGCGAGGTACGCACTGTGTGCGGCCTGTCACGTGTTAAGGTCGAAGCCCCTCACCGGCGCGGTTACCCAGCGCAGTGCCACCGCTGCCAACTTTATGGACACGCGGCAGCCAACTGCTCAGCTCCACCCAGGTGCATTAAGTGCCTAGAACCCCATCACTCGAAAGAGTGCCCACGGCCCAAAAACGCCGAATTCCCACCCTCATGTGTCCTCTGTGGACAAACAGGCCATCCGGCCAATTATAGAGGTTGCCCTCGCGCCCCTCGACCCCCACAGGGCAAAGCCCCACCTACGAGCCGCAAAGCTCCACCACAGGTCAATGACCGAACCTTCCTGGCTCTTGTAAGCCGCAAGCCCAGCCAGGGCCAGCCCCTACCTCAGCCCCCTCAGGGCTCATCTCAGCCCACACAGGGCATCTATCGGCCCCCACAGGGCCCCTATCGGCCACCTCAGGGCCCTCCTCGGCCCCTTATGAGCCTTCCGCTCTCTCAGCCAGCGCCACTTCCAATAAACCCCTGGTTCCAAAAGGAATCAAATATCCCGCGGCCCTCCGCCGACCCAAAAAAACAGACAGACTCTGTAGTAGAGTCTCTAAACCTAGTGTACAACACACTCAATAAGATCAATTTAGACGAAATTCTTATTCTTGCGGGTAAACTGAGCACAGCTCAGTCCCCTCAGGGCCGTCTCCTTGCTCTTACTGAGCACATCAACCTTCTAAGGTCCTTGTAATTAAACTATGCCGGAGCCCTCTGCTCCTGCAATATCTCACGGTCGTATCAAACCAAAGGGTTTGTCGCTTGTTTCATTCAATATCCGCGGTCTGCGAAATAACCTCCCAGAGCTTAGGCTTTTTCTACGAGATCGCGAAGCCGATCTCCTACTCCTACAGGAGACCCATCTCAGCACCAAGGTCTCTAAAGGCCTTACTTAAAAATTATTCACTCATACGTAACGATAGACCCGACCGCAAAGGCGGCGGCACTGCCATCTATCACAAAAAGTCCCTTCATTGCTCCCACATATCTACTCCTTCGCTTACCAGTATGGAAGCCACTATCACTAGACTAGCCATGACTGGACACCAGTCAATCATTATAGCCTCTTGCTATATCCCTAGCGGAACCCTCCCTGTCAAGAGTGACCTCGAAGCCATCCTTGCATTAGGCGACTCAGTCATTATGTTTGGAGACTTTAACTCCAAGCATACTGAATGGGCCTGCCGCACTACTACAAGTAGTGGCAGGGTGCTGCTCAATATCACTCAGTCTCTCGACCTGACTGTCTATAGCCCCCTCACTGCCACCCACTATCCCGACATTGTTACCTATGCTCCTGATGTGCTAGACTTTGCTCTAGTTAAAGGAGTTTCCCTTAACCTTAGAGCAATCGAGCCTCTCGACGATCTAGGATCCGACCACCGTCCTGTATCCCTCCTTCTTGGCCATCAGCCATCTCCAACTCCCACTTCCAAAACCTACACCGACTGGAAGGGCTTCAAGAAGTCTCTAGCCTCGGCTATAGACTCTCCGGACCCTCCCATAACCCTTTCTTCCGACGCCCTCGACAGTGCGGGGAAAATAGACACCGCGGTCGAAAATCTCACCTCACTTATAACATCCTCTCTTAAAGAGAATGAAAAAGTTGTCCCGGTTGCTAAAACTAGTCTTCCCCTAGATATTAGCAACATGTTAAAAGCCAAAAAAGCTGCCCTCCGTAGAGCTGCACGCTATCCCACTCCCGAATATAGACTCGCAGCCCACCGCCTTCAACGCAAACTGCGTTACCGCCTCCAAGACTACAGAGACCACGAAAAAGGCAATCTCATGGAGAAAATCTCTCCCTCTCACACAGCGTACTACCGGATGGCGAGAGCCCTCCGGATAGACGCTATAACCCATACTCCCCCTCTGTCTCGTCCCGACGGCTCCATTGCCTTCGAAGACGAAGAAAAGGCTGAGTGCTTCGCGGACAGCGTTGCCGCTCAATGCTCTCCTAGCTCACAACCCACTGACCCCCTACATATTCAACTAGTGGAGGACGAGGTCCGACGCTGGAACTCGCCCCCTACCGCCTCTGACCCTATCACTGTGTCCAAAGATGAGATTTCATCTACCATCAAAGGACTTAAGCCCAAAAAAGCACCGGGTGCGGATGGTATCTCCAACCAAGCCCTCAAACACTTCCCGGAGCAGGTAATCGCCTTACTGGCCATTATCTTTAACGCCTGCTTCGAATTCAGTTACTTTCCCACCTCTTGGAAAGAGGCAACTGTCATTGGCATTCCCAAGCCAGGCAAACCTCTCCACCTCCCCTCCAATCACCGTCCCATCAGCCTCCTCAAGGCCATGGGCAAACTTTTCGAACGAGTCATTCTCGTGCGCTTGAGGCGCCATTTGTTTCCCACAGACGGCGACCCTCTTGTCATCCCACAACAATTCGGGTTTCGAGCCAAACACTCGTGCCCCCAACAAGTTCACCGCATAGTAGAATACATCCTCAGCGGTTTTTACCCTCGCCGTCAAAAAACCATCGCGGTCTTCTTTGACATTGCCAAGGCATTCGACAAAGTCTGGCACGAGGGCCTCATCTACAAACTGTACGACTTAGGCCTCCCAGACCGTCTCGTTCGCCTTGTAGCCTCCTATCTGAAGGATCGTACCTTTCGTTTTAGACACGAAGGCACGCTATCCTCTACCCGTCAAATAAAAGCCGGTGTTCCTCAAGGCTCTGTGCTTGCTCCCCTCCTATACATACTATTCACCAACGACATCCCTATCCCGTCGAATGGTGTCAAACTAGCCCTCTTTGCAGATGACACAGCCCTTTACTCCAAAGGCAACTCACTACCACAGATTCGGAACAAGATTCAAAAGTCAGTAAGCGACTTAGGAGCTTGGTTCCAAAAATGGCGTATCGACGTAAACCCGGAGAAAAGCTCCGCCGTTTGCTTCGAATATAAACGACGCCGTCTCACCACCACTCCGCCAATCAGGATGTTAGGAACCCTTGTCCCATGGCAAACTAAAGCCAAGTACCTAGGCGTCACCCTTGATGCAAGGCTCACTTTCGAGCCCCATATCAAGAAAGTTACTCGCACCGCACGTTTTTACATGGGTAGGCTCAACAGCATGTTGGGCAGACACAGTAAAATGTCCCTCCGCAACAAGCGAACCCTATATAAGGTCTGCATACGACCTGTCATGACCTACGCGGCCCCCATTTTCGCACATGCTAAGCCCAAAGCTATAAATGAACTTCAAATAGTTCAAAATCTATTCTGTCGTAGGGCCACTAACTCGCCCTATTATGTCCGTAATGCTGACCTACATCGAGACTTAGAGCTCCCAACAATCCAACAGTTTCTTAAATCACTCTCTGAGAGATTCTTCAAAGCCTCAGAGTCCCACCCAAATCATCTCATTCGTGAGACAGCTGCCTATGCAGCCCCTATTCACACTCGCTATAGTGTGCGCAGACCGAGAAACTCTCTCTCGGACCCCCCCAACAAGCTTTCGGCTGACCTGAACTGCCTCCTGGCGGCTCAGGCCGAGCCTCCATAACACATCCATTAATCTGCCTTAGTTAGGCACTCTTCTAAGCGGCTTTTCGCTGCTTGCGCCCTCCTTTCTGCCAAGGAGGGTCGCGTTCGTATACGGCTTAGAGATCTCTAGTCAGATCGTTAAGCCATTTCCTAAAAGGCGGTGTTTAGTGGGTAAAAGTCTCCACATAACCACGCAGCCGGCTGCGTGGTATGCTATGAGCATTCACCGCCTCCCTCCCCCGCTTTCCGGAGGGTTGCCCATATTTGCTTCGGGCGCAAAAAAAAAAAAAAACACACATGTTCTCTGTTCTGTTCCCATCTCTGAGCCCGCGCCTCCAGTGCTAGCTCCTTCCACTTGAGCATCCAGCGCAGAGCGGTTCAAATCGTCAGCGACCGAGCTCTTTCTGATCGGCTTGACTCACTGACACTGCGAAGAGATGTTGCATCTCTCTGCGTATTTTATCGCATCTACCACGGGGAGTGCTCCAAGTAAATGGTTCGGATTAATTCCAGTCGCTCAATTTCACAATCGCACATCGCGATAAAACTCGCGATATCATCCGTACCATCTGGATGATTGGCGGGCCACCACTGTGCGATAACAAGTTTTCTTCATTGCACTATTTCCTAGTGGAATCGACTACTACCAGCGATTTTACTGGACCGTTACGACTGAGGGACCTTCAAGAAAAGAGCCTATTTTTTTTAAGAGGTCGGCAAAGCACCTGCGATTCCTTTGGTGATACAGCTGCTCATGGGCGGCGGTTGACGCTTACCATCAGGTAGGCCGCATGCTGTTTTGCCATCTTATATAAAAATGTATATATTTATAGCTATATAAGTTTCTCTTGTAAGGAAATGTTGTAATCATTTTGGGAAATAAATGATTTTATAAACCGTATAAGTAAATTGTAGATTTTTAGTAGAATTGTAAAGTAAGGCAAATAGCTGACGCCGATGTTACCGGAATTGATAAAAATTATCTGCCCCCAAAATTCTACCGCTATGTCCAGCAGGGCCTGTTCTACTTTAATCGCCACACTTGGCATGTAGATTGACGACCCCAGATGCAGACGTCTCGTATATTTGATGCTGTCCTCCGTGGCTGGTCTAGTTATTTTACGTCTAGAGTAAACAAGATGCCCACGATATCTTTCTGGCATTTTCCATAGTCACCTCTCACACTTCATACATTTTTCGAAATGTTTTTCATCTCTCGGAGATGCTGATTACGATATTTCCCATCAACGCCGAGTGCGTAGTAAACATAAAGTAAGCGGCAGAAATAATAATGTAAAAACGATAATCCGAAATTCGTAACACCAAAATATGATGAGACTTGTAAGCAGCAAAAGTTACCTTATATCGAAAAAAGGAAAAATATTTTAAACACGGCTGCGAACGAAAAGTATTTGTGATCGTTTTTAGTAATTATTAGTTTTCCAGCCTAGTCTAGAATATGGAAATTCAAAGTTATCTAACCATGTCACATGAATTGGAATTAAAGTTATCATAAAAATAAATGCTTTCATATTATTTAAATTATTGCAATTTTTAAATCGATAGAGTACTTGCATACATACTTATTGTATACTGACTGAATAAATAATTTCATACCGCAAAATTGGTTTTTTGGTTGATTAGAACTGTTTCTATGTGTTCTTATTATATGGTCAATGATAGTTATTAAAACCATGCGGCCTGTTGTCGCATGACATAACTTGTGCTAAAAATAGTCTGCAATCTTGTTTGCTCTATATATAAGAGCAGGCTAACATTCATGCGGCTTATCTGATGTTAAGTGGTCACCGCCGACAATTAATATCTGCACCCGAGGGATTGCAAGTACTTTGTAGGGCATTTCGGGAAGAAATATGCTATTTTCTTGAAGGTGCCTCAGTGATATGGGTCGCGAACATGTGGGAAAATTAAAAAAAATGTACAACCAACTTCAACATAAATAAAATCAGAACATCATCAATTTGGTCGAAGTCAATTAAATACGCATAATTAATATAGGGACCACATGAGAAGCACCAGATTTTAGATAAATAAATGAATCATCAAAGTCTATTCACCTGGAAAGAAGTTCTGAGGTAACACACATAAAAAATATAGTCGTATTGACTACCTCTCCTTTTTGAAGTTTGTTAGTAATAAAATAAAAACTGTAAACTCCGAATACCAGCAATAAATAGCAGAATAATACTGCTATATTTCGTATAATAACGAGAACCAAAAATCTTTACCTTAGTTTTACTAACAGTTCTTACTTAATGGAGAATAGATGTGGGTTCATGTGGGTTTACATCTATTTACCATGAGATGTGCCCATTTTTCTTAATTACTTGTATAACAAATTAAAACTTATAAGTACCATCAGTAGTAGTATGATTACAATACAAAAACAAATACTTAAACATTGGAATATAATATTATTTATAATATAATTACACATTAAAATGAAAATTATTTCAGATATTACTTCCATGTCATCTCCGCATACTGATTCATTTACTTTTTCTACTGTCACCGAGGAGGATGTTTTAAAAGTATTAAACAAATTTAAGTCAAAGGCTGTATATGTTATGACAAGATAGGGCGCACCGTTATTTCATATGTTTCAGATCATATTGTACCAATTTTTAATCTCCATTATAAACCGTTCATTGCTCACTGGGGAGTTTCCTTTATGCTGGCAGAAGGTCTTTGTTCTCCCTCTTACAAAAATCTCCATGCCCAGTGCCCTCAACCACTTCCGGCCTATCTCAATTCTGCCATTTTTATCAAAAGTTTTAGAAGCTGTAGCGTACAAACAGATACAAACTTACTTAACTAAAAGCGACTTATTATATCAACACCATTCAGGATTTCGACAAAGACATGGAAACAAAACGGCGCTTTTAAAAATAACTGAGGATGTGCGTGATAACATGAAGTTTGGAAAGTTGACGGTGTTAGTCTTAATCGATTTTTCTAACGCCTTTAATACCGTTGACAATGATATTCTCGTTGCCATCTTTTCCTATATAGGTTTCTCTCCTTATCATCATCGAATTGGTTATTGTCCTATTTTAATTAACAACGTACATTTAACAACTATAAATGTATAAAATTAACTAAAAACAATATACATTTCCAATGAAACACAGATAATTGTATGTTTTTAGGCCTTAACATCTAAATCATTTAACCAACGTATCATTAAACGATTAGGTAGTTAGATAAATATATTACGGACTTATTTTCACAATGAGTTATTGATCGACCAAGCAATTTTTTTAATGAATTGAAGCTAACTTTATTAAAATACCGGTTAGTTCCCATTGAACGAACGCTAAACAAACGGCGCATAACTAAAAGTATATTTACGCCAATACTACACATGGAATAAAGCTACTTTTACGGATTTCATTGCGCGTTAATTTAACTTTTTTTTAATTCCTACCGACGCTCTGGGAAGTCTGCAGTAAGTCAACGTGTTCAGGATCGTCCTAAACATTATATTAGTCGTCCCAAACATTATACTAGATTTAATAGACCATAAATCTTCTCAAAATAATACCGATTCCTATCAAAAATTATTCGCGAAGCGATTGAAATTAACAAACATCCTAATTTCAATAGAGAAGATGGCTGAGTGCTAGCAACTGCTTGGGATTTCATAATTAATAAAATTAAATCCAAACTAAGAATTCGAGATACTGTGAGATTATATCATTCTACGTGGATCGGACCAGTAATTAATAATTAAAAGTTGAAGGTAGCTTTCGTTAATTATGCACATGTGTACAGAACGTCAAAGACCTCAGTCCCCCCGTGACCATGGGTGCTGTAAAATGCCCAAAAAGTCGGATTAAAAAAACTGTTTGAATAAAAATCACTTTTATTTAATAAAAGTTTTGTGCTCTATTACTTTCAGTTTAAGTACCTATAAGTTTTTACATACTTACAGAATATAAAACACCCACGAAAAATATGGTACCAATCAACTTCATACTTTTTTTTAGGATAGGGTGACAAACGAGCATACAATTCAACCGCTGGTAAGTGGTTGATGTGGCCCATAGACATCTACATCTTTCCTCGATTACAAATCAAAATGTAGATGCGTTGTCACCCGTGAGGACTAAGATGGAATGCCTCGTTTCTAGTAAAATGGCACTCACCATACGAAACACAGCAGCATTTAGCTACTATTTTACGCTGGTATTCTGTGAGAGCGTGGTCCTTCCCCGGTCGAGCCGACTCATTCATGCTACAACTATACTTTTAATATAACTGCAGTATGGCTCTACCACGTATAAAACTTTGTTCACGAACTGTTGTACAACAAAATTATAATATACTCACACTTTGTGTTATGTTTCATTAAGTTTACGTATGCTCATCAGCCTATAGGCACCAGCCGGTTAGCGAGAAAAAGGTTGACCTTGGCTCCGGGCTTCAGATTTCAGTGATGACATTTCTGGAAAGAAAAATTGGCTCTTGCAATTTGAAAATATACGCAGTTCGTATCGCCGGCGGATGTAGGTTTCAATGACGAAGAGATGCGTGGAAAGCGAAAAATAGTAAGAAAAAAGCATTTCAATATGGACCTAAATACTCCTTAGAAAACTAGTGCACTAGCGGTGTAAGAATAACTATATATAAATACTACCGAAGTCTTCTCATGGGTTTCGTAAGAGGCGACAGTGCGAAACAAACCAGGGGATGGGCAGAAGTGTCTTTCTAATAATAACTAAAAAATAAAAAATTACGGTTACCAATCCTGCCACGCGTGACTGCCTGACTACCTGGCTGCCAAGCGTGGCAACTATGGCTAAATCTCCTATAGAGGGCAGCCAAATTTGGGAAGGTCTATGTTATGCAGGGTACTTTTGATAGGCTGTAACGGTGTAACAGTAACGCCACAGTTTAAAGATAGTCTAACCTTTGTGAAACGCATTTGATATCAGGGGTTGCCGCCGCGACTCGCGTAAATATTTTACCCGGGCAGCGTGTATGCTAGGGGTTGTCGCGAAATTGGGGATAAAATAATTTTGGTACATATTATAATACTCATTATCATTTATGTATATTATGTGGAGGTCCGGTAATAAAAAGTGAAAGCTGACTTCAAAGAACTAAAAATAATAAAATATTTTCCATATACAGGCTGTCCTAGAAGTCATCGTGAACCTGGAATCGGGTGATAGGTCGAGCATAACAGTTAACAGAAAAATAAAATAAATCTTTCCTATTTTAACGAGCCCCCCCCCCCCCCGCCTCTTATTCATATTATTATATAATATTATATATTATAATTTTATTTCCTCTTTATATAAAATAATCTATATTATGTGACTTGGATAAATACATTTTTATTCATTTATTTATTTCTACCTCTGTCTTTACAGGCATTTCTAATACGACAGTGTAGGCACATAAAACTATATAATTTAATAAGTACAGAATACAACTTATCAACTATTATAACACAATACATATAATGTCACTTTTGTGAATTCACCCAAGGAACAGCAGAATAAATCTATACCCTGTGCTACTTTATTTAGAGTGTGCAGCACTCGGGTCAGTGGGGCCTCCTTTAGAAGGTTCGTGCGTGCGCGCGGTACCGCGAACAGCGGCGACCGCTTCCGGCGCCACACGTACCTGTCCGGCACACACAACTTAGCCGTTCGCAATATCGCCTCGTTATACACTTTTCCACGCAGCAATTTAAACATATATGTTGCCAAACTTAAATCCCTCCTAACCTCCAATTTTGTTATACCCCACCATGCCTAGAACAAATAATGTTGGGTACATTAATGGGTAGAACGGATATACTCCATATAATTTTAAATAAAGAAATCGAATAAATTTATTTTGTATCCGTTCCACCATCAATTTGTACTTAGCTTCGTGCGGGCTCCATATAAAGCCATTACACTCTAGGTGACTTTTCACTAGTGCTTCATACAAGGCCCGGAGCGCACCGAGATTTGTAAATTCCCAATTGTAATAAGTGATCTTTCTAAAGGTTTAGTAAAAGTCCGTTTTTAATATTTAGGGCGTGATCGTCTTATTTAGGACCCTTATTTACGTTGTGTTTGTTTTTCATTAGATATAAAAACAATTTAAAAATGGCGAGAGAGTATTTTTTACTTTTTATTTTTATTTTTCTTAATGTCCTATATGTATTGATATTAAAACCAACCAGCTACAACAGTACAACCAAAGAGATTTTTGTTTAATTTTATACAAAATATGAAGAAACTTTTTCCTTACTTATTATATTAAGTATAAATGTATTTCACTTTCAACTGCACATTAACATATAAACAAGGATATCTAATACACGCAATATAAAATAAACGCTTATTTTCCTTGACATACAGTCCACTCACTATTGAAAAAGAAACATTGGAAATCACACAAAACTCACATTCGATTCCGTCAATTTGTCAGCAATTATTTGTTGGCAACATTGACATCAAAAAAGAGGGTTCCGGGCTCCGGTGTTGATGAGAATTTGGTTACCGCTTGACTACAGTCTATTAAGTGTTTGACATTGGCCATAGAGTAATAGCTTAATATCCTTGTCCTTATTCTAAAACATTGACAGTATAAACGTCAACAAACGACATAATTTGTCAAAGTTGTGTGTTTGACATTGGCGGTATGAACGTATATTTCTCTGTTGAAAGTGGACTGCATTAGCCACTTACCATCAGGTGGACTGCAAGTTCGTGTTTTTTTTTTTCACAAAAACATCGTTAAGAATATCTACTACACCATATTGTTTCATAGGTGTCGTAAGAGGCGATAAAAGGAAAACCAGGAGATGGGCAGCAGTGTCCCAAAAACAACTAAAACATAAACATGTTACGAGAGTGAACCAACAAAATATTAACGGATTTGTTCTATATCATGAAACACTTTTTTAATGGATTAAGGGTGACAAACAAGCACTCAATCCACCTGATGGTAAGTAGAAGCTGTGGCCCATAGACATCTATCCTCGATTGAGAATCAAAATGCACATGCGTTGCCACCCCTGATGACTAAAATGGAATCCAGTAAACAATTTGAAAATTCCGGAGAGGGCCTCATTGCTTTAGTGCGTCTGCTAGAAATATTTTATTTCACAGACATGCAGGTTCCTATTTATGTATTTCAAATCTGCGGCTGCAAAGCTGCCTACCACGCGTGGCTAACGTAGCAAATATCCCTCCTATATGGCAATCTGTGTGGGAGGCTTATATTCAGCAGTGGACTTTCGATAGACTGTAACAGTAACGAGAGTGCGGTGGCAAAGCGATCCCTAACAGATAAAGGCATTATCGAATTCAAAATATTGTATATATATGTACATCTATCTATGTCTATATATACATATATATAAATATATATATATATATATATATATATATATATATATATATATATATATATATGTGTATATATATATATATATATATATATATATATATATATATATATATATATATATATATATATATATATACACACAACATGTAACAAAAACCCTGTGGTTCCCGTTAGGTGTGTTATCAGAATCAGTATCCAAGCGTAAAGAAATATTTTTAATGGAAAAAAAATTAATTTGCGCAAATTGTATGTGGTTTTATTTCCTCTAACTCACACAAGTATCGGTAATGCGGGGTCTTTGACAATCCTCTTACTCCTCGGCCAATGCAGAGATAATAAAACCACATACAATTTGCAAATTATTTTTTTCCATTAAATAAAATTTTTTTAAATGTGTTTTTTTTTGAAAAAAATTGACGGCACTATATTAAAAGATTTTGTAAAGTAGCATCCTATATAGTCCCACTGCTGGTCAAGGGCCTGCTTATAACTTTAGATTCGATGTCAAACTTTTGCGTAAAAAAGGTTAATAAAAAGTCAAGAGTAAGTCAAAAGTTTTATTTTAATAGCCAGGTAGAGAGTGACGTAAGTTGGTGAATAATTTATGTAGCGTGTTATAATTTTTCACATCATGGTAGATATTTAAAATAATTCTTTTGGATGCTTAATTATAAAAATAATACAGTAGGTCAATGACTTAGTTCTTAGCTCTAGATAAACCAACGATATCAATGCATAAAATTAATATTAATTATCCTTAACTAGTACTTTCGTTTACTTCAAATTTTTACTATCAATTCTTTCAACTACACCATATACTTCCATTTACAAATACTCGTATAATAGTAAATGTTATTTTTGTGTTATTAGTTATGCAAAAACCATTCAACATTTGTACTCGTTAAAGCAAACACAAACACAGTGTGAAGTTTTCACGTGTGTTTTCCATTACTATGGCGTTGTTTTTTATATTCCAATTCCACAGTCCATGTTTAATCAATCAGTATAGGACGATTTCCATCCTACTTTAACTATCAAAAGTGTTGGAAGCTACTATTTACAAAAAAAAAAAGCCATTATCGTTTCTAATTACAACCTTCGCTATTTTCTTCAATCTGGATTTTGCAACAGATATGCGATGACCGTTACTGTTATCGTTACAGCCTATTAAAGTTCACTGCAGAACATAGACCTCCCGCTTAGATTGTCTCATAGGGGAGATGTTTGTCATAGTTACCACGGTCGGCAAGCGGGATTTTCAAGTCATTGGGAAGTCAGTATAACGAAGATGCTAGTAAGAGAGATTGGTGCGTGAAGGAAAACATCGTGAGGAAACCCGCATTGGGGCCACACCTCACCACCAAAAACCCTCTCAGAAATGAGGGGAGGCCTGTTCCCAGCATTGGGACGTTTATATAGGCTGTAACTTTACTTTACTTTACTTTACTTTACGAAGACGCTGCTGCCCATCTCCTGATTTGTTTCCATCTGGCGCATTTATGACACCCACAGGATGATGTGGAGCAATCAATATCCTTGCACCGCTACTACATGGGAATTATAAGACAACGTTGCAATGTAATAATGACGTAGCTCTTGAAACGACTCATCATCTGAAATTTTCATCCACGGCACTGAGCACATTACAACCGAGCAACACGTTACACCGCAATCTATCCAGATGGGGTGAGGTAGCATCAAGGTGGCATCATCCTTTTGCCCTTACTAATTTCTTCGTTTTTAAGCCCCGTCTGTCCGTTCATCCGTCCGTCTGTCTGTAAGCGGGCTCTAACTCATAATCCATAATAGGTAGACTGAAATTTTCACAGAATGTGTATTTCCGTTGCCGCTATAACAACAAATAATAAAAATAAATTAAAAATAAAAGTGGCTACCTCACTAGAAACATGTTTTTACGATGGTACGGAACCCTTCATACGCGAGTCCGACTCGCACTTGACCGATTTTTATTAATCTTCTTACTCACTAAAGATTTATTGCAGACTTCAGTTTCTGATGTAATCTCTGCAATGCCAAAGATGAGTGAAAAGTTACTAAATATACGCTCTTGATAAAATAATAAATGCCAGGTAATGATACGGTAGCAGTTCGCGCTAACTTGCTAAATTAAACCTGGGTTTAATCCTACCTGTGATGTTTAATAACTCAGTGATACCATTCTGTGACAAAGTCAAGAACCTCAGTGTAAACATTGAATCCAACATAAGTTAAATTAAATAAAGTTAAAAATTTCTTCCTATTGAAACAAATATTTGAGTTTGTTGTTGTTTTTAGTTCAAGGTCACAGTTTCTCAATAATATAACTATGCTGATGTGTGTTATCCTGACCTTAGCAAGGCCCTTCTAAGTAAATTAGACCGTCCTGTTAATAATGCCATACGTCTTAGCTTCTACCTACGCAAGTTTGACCGCATTCCGGATTATTTTATTGAATACATTTATTCTCTATATACCTGTTCTCTCAAAGTGATTTTTAAACAAGTTTAATTTTTATACTTTTTTCTGTTATCAGAGCCATCTTTCGAAGTGATCTAAATGTTTCTAATGACATTTACATGTGTTTTAAAGCAAGTAGAGAAATTCGAGTACGTACTACTACTAAAGGCGATCTTAACGATATTCAGATCAATAACAGCATAATTATAAAGACGTACCTGTACTGTGCATGCGTCAATGTTACGTTTGAAGTGGTTCCTTTAAAAATCAAAAAAGTTTTAAAGGAATTTAAAACAAATTATACCGATAAAAAAGTGTAATTTATGTTTATCATTTTTATCACTATTAAAAGATTTTTTTGTTTTTAATTACTTAGTAATAAATTACGTATACAGTAATATTTCTCATTAACATTGAAGGTGTGCTACAGTTAAAATATTTAGAAACTTAACAAATCAACGTATAGATAATAATATTACATTATCACTAATAATCCCAATAATCAATGAATAGATCAAATATTATTGCTGGTGTATTATATCAAGTGAATTTGCATTTATGTATTGAATGATGGTTATAAATCAGTATTGTGTACTATATTTTTTGTTTACATATAATTATTTGTAAAAACATTACATTTATATAAAATTAATAAACAACTTCATTAAATATATTATTAAGTTGATTTATACTATTTTAAAATATAAAATGCTCCATGGGCCTCAATGAGCAGAGGCTGTTTGAGATTATGCTCTTAAATCATTGTGGCTTTCACAATTGCCTGCTAATCTTCGGCAATAAGCGATATAATGACCTGTAACATTGGCTGCTACTGCAGATAATCTAAAAATGGACAAATGTGTAATGAATCAACTATATCAATATAATACAATACAAATGTTGTAAAGAGCCAATAAACATACCGATATCGTAAATTAGTTTCGGATCGGTCATTATTTTGAAGTTTTAAGCTCAAATGAATAGGAAGTTCTTTCCACTTACACATTTTAAACCTACGTTGACCACGTCTGTTTAATTACGTAACTAAATAAAAAGTCTTAATTAAATCAAAAAGAGATGTATTTTTGATAGAATAAACGTATTTTATTAAAGAACGAACATTAATGAATATAAAAAGACCAATAATAACGAAATAATTATAAATTGCAGTGCCACCACTAACTATACTGAAGACTAACTATAAGGAAGATTTTTAATTATTTTTTTATAAATAAATCATTGACGAACAATCAATAACAAACCACGATCTAACGATGTGTGATAACGAAATTTGAAAAATAAAAAAACAAAAATTTTCGGGGACTAACTTCAGTGAGGCTTTGTTTCACTCTGTCGCCTCTTATGACATCCATGGGATGCTTACAGTGGATATTCTTACACCGCTACTACGCGGGTAAGAGAAAAACCTTATATTTTTGATTTATATTCTAGTTATACATCACATGTCTTTGACTTTACGATTGATAGATTTTTACGATTAATAACAAAAAAAAAACATTATAAATTTTACATTTCTGCGAGAGTTCAATTGACTGATTCAGGGTGAACAGTCCGACAGAAACGTGTCCAGATCAGAAAAGTATGAACCATGATCAATGCTTCACGATCCTAGATCGCGGCTATTGTCTCAAATGCAACGAATCTTTGCACCGCAATACAGAAAAGGGTTCATTTGTGCAACGCCATCTACTATGTTTGATCGAAAACACAATTTTATAGTTTAGGGAAAACATATTCTTTTTTTTTTTTTGTTTAGTCTGTTTAAAGCACAGGTTTTAAGTATAAATATATTATTATAGAACGTAATTTTACACACAAAAAATTCATTACTGTTTCTGAGATTTTATGGCACCATTGGATTAATTCGAACCTATTTCTTGAAAATATCATATTTTGATAGAATTAACCGAATTTAATAAAACAAAGATTAAATCTAAAGCGAAGATTCGCTTTATGATTTTCTTAGCGATTTCATTGAAAAAAAAAATGTTTACTTGATACCTACTTAATGAGTTCATAAAGAAACAGACATACAATTCTAAAAATTATAAAAATGTTCTTATTTACTTAATTTTAGTCTCCTTAATGATTTTTATCACAATTGTAATATACAATGTATAGACACAGGTAATGACCACGTATCTACGTAGCGAGCCTTCCTCGTTGAGTAGTTATATCGAAAATCCAATATTTTAAAAAATATCAACAGTTTTAGTTTGAAGTGATCATTGGGATGATCAGTTGAACTGACGGTGTGGCGACCATTAGAATAGTTCGTCGCCGAAGTACGTTAGTACGACAACTAGTTGTGCCTGTCTGACGACAAACGAGTATGTGTGTGATAATATTTTGCCCCAACGCTTATTTAAGTGTGCAGGCTCTAATAAAATGACGATTTAAATACGTGCAGAGGAATAATGCATGTGTGAATTGTCTCAGCTTAAGCCGTCGAGTATCTAGTTTCTCTTCAAATTATGTTGTAGAATTAGTAAATTTATGCATCATCCATTGTTACACTTCCAAATTGGAAGCGATTGTTCATTCTCTGCGCTGGCGCAATCTTCACCGATTCAGCAAGCTGCATTGAAGCCTACAGCTCACAGCAGCAGCGCTCACGGCGCACATAGCGCCCGTACACTCGCCACCCCTTATATCAGGTGTGCGTTCGAACGTCGCGGTGTGTGCCTCGTTCATGAATGTCAATTTATCCAATTTCATTCACAGAGAACTGTTTAATTATCAACCACTCAAGTCGTGGCATAAGACGCTAAGGGAGAGAAACAAGTAATTCGCGTATATTATTACTAAGGAATGCCGTCATCGTTTAGGCGTCCAATAACACGATACCGAATGTATACTATTAAAAGGGTT
This sequence comes from Parnassius smintheus behrii, assembly GCA_036936625.1. Lineage (NCBI taxonomy): Eukaryota > Metazoa > Arthropoda > Insecta > Lepidoptera > Papilionidae > Parnassius > Parnassius smintheus. The sequence continues at coordinate 21,975,508 of JAUPFT010000015.1, read as the reverse complement.
CGGTGGAGTCGAGAAAAATGTTAAATCGAAATCGATTGATGTTTAAATTTTCTCGTGTTTCGACTCGAACATTAATATTTCACCGTAAGTTGATGATCAAATCACCTACCGTATGCCCACCGCTGTGGTAGACATATCTGTCTTAGCACACATTCAGGGTTCATTGATGAACGTTACGGTGTGACTAACAAAATGGATGTATTGATAGGCGCATCCTTTAACGTAAATGCCCCTACATAATTCACTCTTCATACACATAAACAAATATTTATTATATTAATAAGTTTTATGTTGCGCCTGAAGGTTATGGGTTAAAAGTTACACGTACTAATTTTCCTGCGCAACGGACCCCACCGAGTCCGATACGCGGAGGTTATGGTGCCAGGATAAAACGAGCACTCGAAAGCACCCACTTTTCCGACCCCAGCGGTGAATCTGGTCGATGGCTTCGCCGCCGGCAAAATATCAGCTGTGGACGCTAGGGAGAGCAGTAGCTCGCAATACCGACACTCCTCTCCCCCACAGCCCTACCACCACCGCATCAACGGTGCGACCCCGCCAGGGTCGCGGTGGATAGGGCGAATGGCACATCGCCATACTAACACTCCTCTTCCCTGCGACTCCACCTCGGCTGCAGCGGTAGGGGAAAAGGACACCACCAACTCACACTTGAAGTGGGCTCGCCAAGCCCACTCGGAGTTACCACCTCGGACTGGTCTTGGGCCAGCCATGTCGGTTCCTCTTAATTAACCGAGGGTGTCGAAGCCACGGCTAAGCTCCTCCCCCACTGACACAACTAGGCGCTAGCCCGTTTCGGGGGCATCAAAAGTCTACTGCGGAACACACCTGGTAGAGGCCATGTTACAAATATATTATGCTTGTAGCACGAATGGATCAACTCGACCAGGGAAGGACGACTCTCTCACAAAATACCAGCGTAAAATGGCAGCTCAATGTTGCTGTGTTTCGAATGGCGAGTTTAGAGAACCGGAAAAAAAGAACATGAGATATATGTTCTCCATAGATTACCTCATATAGGGTATTTTGCCACACTATGTGGGAGGGTTAGCAGCCGAAGTTTTTTTTATAATTTTTGTTGTTATTAGGAAGACTCTGCTGCCCATCAACAGCTGCTGAATTTTCTCTTCTGCCTTCCCGCCTCTTACGAAACTTACGAGACGATATAGGATGGTAGATATTCTTACATCGCCACTACACGATCAAATATGACTAATTTAAATTAACTGCTAGTTACTTACTAGTCTGTGGAAACAATGGGTGCGTTTGGCAGAAAAAAGCGCTAGCAAGCGCTTACAAGCGCTAAAATAGTTTTCGGCCAGGACACGATTGCTACTTCAGTAGCGCTGACACAATCTGCCATTTTGCTTATTTAATTTGTTTGTTTTGAAGTAGAAATTATAAGTTGCTTTGTGCAATATTAGTTTTAAGTAATATAATGACATGAATAGATATTATACATGTTATTAAAATCATGATTGGTAAGTTTTTAATATGAATACTTTACAAACATATATTTAAATTAGGTTAGGTTCCCTGGTCAAAACTAACATCGTGTCCTGGAGGAAAATAGCTACTTACGATTTGACAGCGCTTACCGCTTACGATCGCCATTTTGCTTACAAGCGCTTGCTAGCGCTTTTTTCTGCCAAACGCACCCATTGAGTCTTGAAAAAAAAACAAAATACGCGATCTGAATCGACATAATATGTTGCAATAGTTGCTAAAGTTTGCATAAGCCAAATATTTCAGTTATTTATAACACCTTCGTTTGAAATGTTCTAGCAATGGGTAATCTTCAGCAATTAAAACAAAAATTAAAATACAAAAAAAACTTCATCCACGGTACTTATAAATTAATTTATTTTTAAATCGTAATTTATGCGAAAGAGTTTTTATACGTCTGCAACAAACTTAAACAAAATACCCTAACATTTATTACATATTTTATTATAGGTTTTTATGATATAATAAAGGCAAAACTCGCTCGTGAGGACTAAGATTGAATGCCTCGTTTCCAGTAAAAAGGGTCTCCGGTTCTCTACACTCACCATACGAAACACAGCATCATTAAGCTACTATTTTACGCTGGTATTCTGTAAGAGCGTGGTCCTTACCCGGTCGAGCCGACCCATTCGCGCTACAGCGATAATATAACGTATAACACGTATAAAACTATTAAAATAGACTGTCTCTATGTAATAGAGAAGAGTGACACTCTGTTAAAAAGGGTAGCGATGCGGGATCTGAGAGGTGCTGCAGTATCTAAGGAGCGTATGAGATGTAAATCTTATTATTATTTTTTTTGGAATTTATTACTAGTATAATACCAACGTAGGATTTTGGCTTAGCTTAACTTCAATTTATCACTATGATGTTCACACTGCATGTAAAATAAAACAAATGTTAGAGATAATTTTATAAGCAACTTAATAAATAAAGAATATAATTTGAGCAAATTCATCATTCTAAGTTTTTTTACAGTTGTGATAAGAGGCAACTGTGGAAAATATCTAAGCAAAATCTAGTAGTTTTTTTTACTTCTTCAGGTCGTAAAAGATGAGACCTGAGTAAGACATGGGCGTCTCCCGTTAAGGAGGATTTGCTTTAACCGCCAACTTGCGACGTGCGAATTGGCGATCCCAGTAAAAACGTTTTGCACCTTTGACGCTGTTTCCCGTCACCGAAATGAATATTTGGATTCATCGTCAGCATTATTACTTATCACGAGTTCAATGCTGAACGTAGGCCTCCCTAAAAAGAATATCACAAGACACAATCCCGAGCAACCTGCATTTGGCGACTTCGTGCATCTTACCAGGTACACAACACCAACTAGTGGGGGGTCACCCTATCGATTACCGATGCAAGGCTTTCACTCATTACGAAGTCTATCACGCAAAGAAATTTCGAGCGTCTCCACAGATCACTTAACGACCTCGAACTTTATCACACGGCCAGTATTGAATTCCATCTACATCTCTGATGCACATATCGTCATTTGCTACATGTACTGGTTGTGAACTCTTGTTTTCAAGTTTTGTAATACAAGTAATAAAGAGATGCTTCGTCATTTCCAAAATGCTGCCAAGCTGATTTGGATCAGGTGACTAAACTCTCGGAAGTCGTTTGACTGGGTAAGTCCAACTACGACCTAGGTAAACAAACTCGTCAACCACTTCGAGCGTAATGCTCCCAATAAATACTGGTATAGGTGCGCTATCGACGTCACACGTAACTTTTGTCTTGTTCCTGTTTATTTTCAAACCTATCTCTTGGGAGAAACTAATATATATAGGTCCTATATGGGTCCTCCTGTGATTCCGTCGTTATGGCAAATCGAAAGAGAGTGATGTGCTCACCATTGATAGGCTTCGTACTTTGGCTCTATGAGTACTCGGATAGCTTTAGAATTGAGTTTATATTTATTTTACTTCCATTATGGTGTTTTAATACAAAAAAATAATTCTAAAACTAAGGGTGTAGTAAGAGGCATATTTAGTTTTCTTCCACGTACAACCTCTCTGTGGAATAGTTTACCACCGGCGATTTTTCCGGACCGAAACGACCTGGGGACCTTCAAGAAAAGAGCTTACTCCTTTCTAAAGGGCCGGCAACGCACCCGCAATTTTCCTGGTGTTGCGGTTGATCATGGGCGGCGGTAGTCACTTAACATCAGGTGAGCCGCATGCTCGTTTGCCCCCTCTTCTATAAAAAAAAGGCGACAGTGTTTTAGATCTTATAGCATAAGGTAGTAGGCCAAAAATAAGCCACCTGTATTTTTGTACATATTATGTAAGTTTGACGAACAGACTGCCCCAAATAGATATGGTTGTGTGGCCGAGGTAGGAAAGGGTGAGATCTCCCGCCGAGCAAGGTGTTCTGCCCGGGGTGCGGCCAACACTCCGTGTGATAGTTCGGAGATGTTCTATATATACTGTTTATGATTCAGAATTTTGATAGCGTGATTTAGGCTTCGGTATGTTTCGCTTGCGGCGCGACGACAGCGCCACCACATCACCCCCCTGCTCAGACCGGAGGTCGATAGTGCAGCCTCGTTGCCGACGAATGTGCAAGTGCCAGGAGAATGCCTTGTAGTCTGCGGTGAGTCGAGAAGAAGGTAAGTAACCTGCGAGAGTGTCGTGAAGCAGAGGCGAGCAGTGAGGCTCAAAGCCATGACGAACACTGTATAGCGCAGAGAGTACCTAGAAGAAACAGGAAGCATTATTATTCCAGTGCTGCGATAAACCTTATGAAGCCAGATGGCTTGCAGGATACGAAGACTGCTGACGATATCTGCTCGGGAGCAAATGGGTGGGGTATTTTATGATGATGATGAAGCTTGTAGTTTCCGAAGGTTGTTGGTTGCGTGTTCAGATTACGTCGGGTGGTCACCACCGTGGCCGTAGAAGAGAAAAGAGGAGATCTCCTGCCAGGCAAGCTGTTCTGCCCGGGGAGCCAACGCTCCG